>JANAVB010016195.1:14327814-14570314 GCA_029216955.1 Iris pallida
TTAGGTTTTGATCTAGTAAATCATCTTGTTTTTTAAAATTAAGAGTTACATGTGGTAGAGAATTTGATTTTAAACAACTTAGACCTTTGAAAAGTCAGATTTCATTATGTTTTGACCGAGTTATGATATTTAAATTACGGGTTCCAAGACTTGTGCTCTCGGCCAAGACTTGGAGAAGATGATGAACGTATTTGCACACTATGAAGTGTAACTCTGTGGGTGCATAGCCAGATCATGTGGGCGCATAAGTCCATATGTGGGCACATAGACACCCTTGTGTTTGGGCGCATAGACCTTCATGTGGGCGCATGACCTACACTGGATGGTGCTTGAGCCCCTAACTTGTAAACCTTCATGGCATTTTCGTGCTTATGTAGGCGCATAGCCCTAAGTGCATGCCTCCTCCTAGGTGCATGTATTCCAGACTCCCATTCTCTTGGGCATGCCACTATGGGCGCATGCTGCCTTGACCACCCCCATGCCTAAGTGCATATTTCTTTGACTTGCCCCTCCCCTATGGGCGCATGGCCTCCAATAGTGGGCGCATGGCTCCCTGACTTGGGCGCATATGGCCATGAGACTTGTAGTGCATTCTGACTTGCCCCTTCCCCTTTGGGCACATAGCCCTAGGACCCATGTGTGGGCGCATGCACCCCCTTGGGCGCATAATGTCCCCAGGTTCCCCTTTCTTGATTTTTGATCCCATTTTATATCCTTACGCCTTTTCGATTGAACTCGACATGAACACGATGTGAGCATGACATATTAATGGACTGATAGCACTTGATGGTGGCCGTTGTGGCGTACCCTTGACAAGTAAATATTGACATGGTAATCTGTATACGACATGATATGTGAACATGACATGATACATGAACATGAACATGGTGATAACATGACAGTGGCCCGTCGTGGCGTACTCCAGACAAGAACATGACAGACCAGTACATGATCGTGGCCCGTTGCAGCTCACCCTTGATAAGTAAATATGACATGTAACCTTGAATGCCGTTGCGACGGCTATCTCGACTTGCTAAATAAATTCTCGTCTTGACACCGTGGGTGTTTGCTTGAAACTTGTTTGTACAAGCTACTAGTCTAGTCTCGTCTTGCATCATGTCTAGGACATGAGTCCCTGGTTACCATGGTCAGGGATTCATACTGAATCTGACTAAGGTTAATGACTAGATTGATCAAGTAGTTTATTCTAAAGGAGATTTCCCCAGTTACAGGCGACCCCGTTATCCCGGTGACACCTGATGGACTTGTAGCCTGCCATCGAGTAGGGCACATTTCCAGTCCACTGTCATGTGGGACACACTCATGAAATAAGTACAAGGCATATTGTTATGTGTTGCACTCTATGCCATCTAATAATTCTGGATAACTTTGGTAATCAACCTTGCCTGATAACCTGGATAGCTGCAGTGCCTGTGACTGTGGAACATCTTATTGCATCTTGCTAGTAACTAGGCTTGTGATAATCCTAGCTAGTTAAAGTATCAAGCCGTACTCTTTGCTTGGCCGTGATTGATGGATGTAGTCCAGTCTAGTCTTGTCTAAGCAATGCCAGTCTATGATTATTTCAGCACATGCTTGTTCATGCTTTACTCTTGTCAATAATTGGTTGGAGACTAAGCTCTGTTCAGGTGAAGGGTTACAACCCTAGTCCTTGTTTGGTTTAAGGGTTGTAACTTGGCTACCGGAATGGTCCCTTAGTCGTCTTATCGTTTATCATCTTATTTTTCTCTAACTCATGTCTTTTATTATCCTTTATGTCTCATGTGCTAATGTGCTGGTTATAGTTCTTAAGTGAAGCCACCTTTGTGGTACTTGCTCTTTCTGGGATCTGACCCAGCTAGTTTTGTATGGCCAGATTTGGAGTAGCACCCGAGGATCTTCCAGCCTTCCAGCCAGATGGTAAACACTAGGCGCAACCCTGGCAACGAGTGGGCTTCATTTTGCTCTCCACTCCATTATAAATTATTCTTTTGAGGCATTTAGCCGTCGAGCAAGTATTAGCTCATGTTAAATTTACATTCCTGTCTGCCTAAGGGTGTAACATGATTGACAAATCCTAGGGTTGATCATGTATGACTTAAACTCTTGCTAGTCTCCGCATTTTGTATGACTAGCTTCATGATCATCTGAATATGTAATGTATGAGACGCCTTACTTTGTATGTCTGATAATCTACCATCTTGTTACACTTACTTGCTTGCTTGAGATTGAGACACTAGGTTTGTTATTGACCATAAGAGACTGTTGGCTTGTAGTAAAACCCTCATGTATCTAGACAGCTGTGACCGTACATCAATGTCGGTTATACTTCAATATACGTAGCTGGCTGTATCTGTCCACCGCTCTCCACTATTCTGGTTTGGGGTGACACGGTTTAAGTGGTGGCCCATGCAGGTCTTGTAAATCTAGATATGTGAGGGTTTCACTGAATAGATGTCTCAGTCAGCACTCCCTTGATCTTTACTCGTGTCTTCTAATCTTTTTAAAATCTTGATCTGATCACATGCTTATATTCGATCTATCATGGTCCTTCCTTATTGTTTCCCATGTCGTTTTTCCAGCGGCATTATTTCTGGTCCTACCAATCAACAAGACGGAGCACCTCCAGTGAACCAGCTGCAACCTGGAGACCAAGCCCAGCATTCAGGGGTAGCCTCCAAAGTCATGCCTACCGGGGGTCAAGAGCCCCAGTTCAACCTGTCCAGCATGTTCTGTCCATATTGGAAATGGCAAGTATTAGGCGGGTGAACTCCGCCACATACTCCTTGATGGACTCGGTGGGCTTGAGTTGTCGCAAGCTCCGCCTCGCCACATACTCCATGTTCTCGGGTAGAACTGGGACTTGATCTCCTTTTGGAGATCTTCCCAAGTTTTGATCGAGCAGAGTCCCTTTTCTATCTCGATGCACCTGCATCACCACCACACCATAGCATCATCAGAAAATATAGGGACGTCGTATTTACCTTGTCAGTCTCATCCTCGATGTGAACCGCCTTCAGGTACCGCTCGATGTTCCAAATGAAGTTATCTACTTCCTTTCATCTCGCTCGATGTTCCAAATAAAATTTTTTTAGATTTTCGTTTCCTAAAATCCTCGAAGGATTTCTGTCATGCACTTTCTTTGAAGTGCTACATAATTTTCAGTTTTTATCAAAAATTATGCCTCGAGATTAACAATATCAAAGCTTAATTTTATCGATGGAAAACTTTCGGGCTTCGCTAATCAATCCTAACTTCACAAAGTTAGAGCAATTTGATGGTGAGCACTATCAAATCTGGAAAAGAAAGGTTAGCCTCAATATTCAATTCTCTGATGTTGACCATGTGCTTATTGAGAAGGAACCTACTGTTCCAGAAACTGGATCTGCAGCCGCAATTACTGCTGCTACTAAGAACCAGGCCAAGTGGAGAAGGGACAATAGCATTTGTAGGCTTATGATCCTAAATGCTATGGAAGACTCCCTGGCAGAATCATATTCAAAGAAGACTATTGCCAGAGAGATATGGAAGTCTCTGGAGAAATTGTACGAACATGATAAGAACCGAAGCAAGATATTTTTAGTTAAAAATATCACAAATGGTTCTTTGAAGACGAGAAGCCAATGCTGTCGCAGGTGAAGGAGTTCCTGAAGCTGCGACAGAAGTTAGAAGATGAGACGATGCCCCTCACCACAAGTTTGTTGTTATAGGGATCGTTTCTAAGCTCCCTGTTGGGTGGAGCAAGTTCTATGCAAACATGCATAGAAGAAGTTGGAGATCAGTCTGGAAGATCTCGTGCAGGAAATTTACGTTGAGGACCAGATGAGGGCTCAACTAAATAGACTCTTTGTCCAAACAGCTAGCTAATGCCAATTTGGTTCACACCAAAGAATTCAAAGGGAAGCAGGCGTCTTCCTATAGTAAGAAGAAGGACCCTAACAATTTGAAAGTTAAGGGGACTTCCTTCAGACAACAGAGGGGTAAAGTCTCAGATGCCTTGTTTCAAGTATAGCAAGAAGGGCCACTTCAAGAGTGAATGCAAAGCAAAGACCAAACAATCAAGCAAGGTGAGCCAAGCAAGATTTCTATGATCACTGACGTTGTTGCGATGATTGTGCAGGTCATTACGGTGGGGGCTGATTCTAACTAGTGGGTAGACACTGGTGCCACCTGCCATGTTTGCTCAAGCAAGGAGTGGTTCGCCACCTATACACCAACTTCTGAAGTTATTATGGTGGCGAACCAAGCACAAGCTGAGGTGCAAAGGATCGGGACAGTAGTGTTGAAGTTGACTTCTGGAAAGTCTCTGACGTTTCAAGGCGTAAAGTATGTACCTGCTATTTCCATGAATATGATCTCTGGAGGTCTACTCTATAATGCAGGCCTCGGATGGACAACAATGCTGGTCAAATGGTGATGTCCATAAAGGGACCATACTTCGGGAAAGCTTTTTATACCGAAGGAATGTTTAAAATTTAGCTTGTAAATCAGCCCAATGTTGTTAATTCAATCACTTATTCACCTTATACTCTTGAGTTGTCGCATAATAGACTAGGACATATTCATTGTAAAAGAATAAACAGAATGTCTAGTCTAGGGCTTATCTATAAGTGTGGCGGTAAGGTAGAGAAATGTGAAGTTTGTGCTCAGACGAAGATCACAAGAAACCCTTTCCTCGGGTTAATCAAAGCACATATCTTCTGGAGTTGGTACACTCTGATATCTGTGACTTCAAACAGTCCTCTACAAAGGCTGGGATGAAGTATTTCATAACCTTCATCGACGACTTCTCAAAGTACACATTCGTTTACTTGCTGAAGGCTAAAGAGAAGCGTTCGAGAAGTTCAAGGAGTTCAGGGCCGAGGCCGAACGACAAACTGGACAACAACTCAAAAGAATAAGAAGTGATCGAGGTGGAGAGTATCGGTCTCATAAATTTGCATCATTCTGCAAAGAACATAGAATTGTCAATGAGGCTATGGCTCCGTATTCTCCTCAATCAAATAGAGTAGCAGAAAGGAAGAACAGGACGTTGACAGAAATTATTAACTCAATGTTGTTGACTGCGGGTCTTACAAAATGCTACTGGGGAGAAGCTGCATTGAAGGCCACTTTTATTCTAAATAGAGTGCCTCATGCAACTTCAGACGTTACTCCTCATGAACTCTGGTTTAAAGTCAGACCAAATTTGAATGTCATTCGAGTGTGGGGGTGTCTGGCATATATGAAGCTTCCAGATCTGAAGATCATAAGCTCAGACAAGGATTACAAAGACGATCTTCTTGGATTATGCCGAGAAGAGTGATGCTCGAAGATTTTTTGATATTGAATCAAATTATATTATCGAATCTTACGATGCAAAATATTTTGAAGACAAATTTGCAAGGCACAAGAACATTATTCTTGTGGACGTTCCGAAGAATAATGAGTGCGCAAGAAACTGAAGTTTTCATTGAGAATGTAGTCCAAGAATATCTTGTTGTGGAAACAACGGTTGAACCAGAACTCGCTGAGCCGTCAGCTAAGCGTATGAGGAGGCTGAAGGACTTCGGAAGTGACTTTGTCACCTATCATGTGGAAGTAGATCCGCTTACCTATGATGAGGCGATGAAGACCAGAGACACAATTTTCTGGAAGGAGGCGATAGACAATAAAATTGATTCAATCACCTCAAATAACACTTGGGTGTTGGTGGATCTTCTTGAAGGAGCAAAACCCATCGATGCAAATGGATCTTCAAGAAGAAGATGAAAGCAGGTGGAACTATTGACAAGTTCAATGGTAGGTTGGTAGCCAAGGGGCTTTCTCAGAAGCAGGGGTTCGACTACTTTGACACGTATGCTCCAATTGCCCGGATGACCACCATCATAATATTGATTGCTCTCGTAGTAATACATAAGTTGGTATACATCAGATGGATGTAAAACGGCTTTTCTAAATAGTGAGCGACCGAAGAGATTTACATACAACAGCCAAAGGAATTTGTCATCAAGGGTCTTGAAGATAAAGTCTGCAAGTTGATAAAATCCTTGTACGGTCTTAAATACTCCTAAGATGTGGCATGAGAAGTTTGACAAGGTTATAAGGTCAAACGGCTACAGGGTCAGCGCGACGGACAAGTGTGTTTACACAAAGTTCATTGATGGAAGAGGTGAAATCGTTTGTCTGTACGTGGACGACATACTGATCCTAGGTACGGATATGGGTTGTGTCACGGAGACAAAGAGGTACATCTCAACTAAGTTCTGTATAAAGGACTTGGGGGAAGCTGATGTGATCTTAGGGATCAAGATCATCCAGACTGACACTGGACTGGCGCTGTCATAGTCTTATATTAAGAAGACGATCACACGCTATGGGTATCAGGATCTTCCAGGGATCGATACGCCTTATAGGTGTGATCTGAAGCTGAAGCCTAATTCGAGGGAAAGTGTCAGCGTAATGACCATAGTTCGTATTACGTATTTTGGAATACGTGTACGTATCTTGACTCGTATTGCATGTTTTCTTGCATGGTATATTTGGGCATTTCATTGCTTGGTTTATCTTGGTTTGGTTCGGCTTGGTTTGCTTTTCAGTTCATGAACCAAAGAAAAACGTCTACCTACCACCATCACCATTTATTAACCCATCTCCTTTTTTTCTCCTTATTACTTCTCATTTACTCTTCTTCTTCCTCACAATTTACTCTTCACCTACCTGAGAGAGAAGGAGAGCTTAGGCAAGTGCATCTTGCTTCATGGAGGAACTCAACTTTTGTTGTTCTATTCTCTTCCTTACAACATCCTGAGACACTTTAGTACTTAGCATTTGTAATTTCCATGGCTAAATTCATGTGGATCGAAGTTTATTTTATTTTTGGATTTCTTAGGTTTTGATCTATTTAACCTTGTTATTTCCAAGTTTTGATGGTTCCATGTTGTAAAAATTTTATTTTGCCCCATTTTGACTTATGGAAGTTCAGATTCTGACCTCGGATAATGGATTTATAGAGCTTGGAAGCATGGCCTTCATGGTTCTTCTTCTCGAAATTTGGAGAAGAAGAACAGTGCTTGACCGCATGGATTTTTATGCGGCAAGTTTCTTTCTCCAGCCGCATAAATCTTCCAGCCGCATAAATCTTTCAGCCGCAGGAACCAATTTCTCAGCCGCATGAACTTTTTATTCGAGCCGCATGACTCTGATTTAACTTCCAGTCGCATGAACTTTTTTCTAAGCCGCATAAGACTCAGATCTTGAGCCGCATGCGCCCTGATTAATTCGGCCGCATGGACTCACAATCCCCTTTGTCGTATTGCATTTGTTTGGACTGGGCCGCATAAGACCATGTCTCCGAGCCGCATGAGACCCACTTCCTTCCTGGCCATATAAAGACCCCTTCCTTCTAGCCGCATGAACTCGAATTGGTTCCTGGCCGCATGAGCTCTGATTCCTATGCCGCACGAGCCTGCTGATTCTTATGTCGCATGAGCTCTGATTCCTATGCCGCATGAGCCTGCTGATTCCTATGCCGCATGAGCCCAGTCTCCCCGAGCCGCATATGCCCTTAAACCCCGATCGCATGAACCCGAGCCGCATGAGCCTGCTGATTTTGGCCGCATGAGCCCAATTACCCCCTGGCGCATGAACTCATTTCCCTGAGCCGCATTACTCCTCCCCTAGCCTTGCCCTTTACTATTTTAATTGTATATGTATTAGGATCCTCTGTGTAACTTGGGTCCCTTGATAGAATGTTTGTACTATGTTATCTTGCACATGTACCATGAATATGATAGTGACCCGTAGTGGTGCACTCTTGACAAGTAACATAACATGATAGTGGTCCGCTGTGGTGCACTCTTGACAAGTAAACCTGACATGATATACCTTGATATGTTGTTGCGACGGCTAACATGACATGACAAGTATGAATGACCTGGACACCGTGGACGATTGTGCTTGTACAAATGAACCAGTCTTGTCTTGTATCATGTCTAGGACAAGGACCCCTGGGTACCACGGTTAGGGGTACCTACTGAAATTGACTAAGGCTAATAACTAGAATAATCCAGTAGTCATGAAGAGATTTTCCCAGCTACAGGCAATCTCGTTATCTGGGCGCCCCACCTGGGATCTGTAGCCTGCCGTCGAGTAGGGCACATTTCCAGCACACAGTCATATGGTGTACCTTTTAAGCTACTTAAGGGTACATGCATTTCTTGGACGATGTACCCACCTGAACTCAACCCCTAATTGCGTTCGGATAGCCTGGATAGTCTGCAGGGCTTGTGGTTGTGTAATAATCTCACTGCATCTTGCTAGTAACTAGGCCTGTGATAACCCTAGTTAGTTAAAGTATCAAGCCGTACTTATTGCTTGGCCGTGATTGTTAGATGAGGTATAATCAGTCTAGTCTTGTCTTGATCCTGTACAAGATTGTTACATGGCCTGATTTTTTATATTTATCTTGCCGAGAAATGGTAGAAAACCAAGTTTCGTTCAGACGAAGGGTTACAACCCCGGTCCTTGTTTGGTTTACGGATTGTAACCTGGTTATCTGAATAGTCCTATGGTTATCTCATCGTATATCATCGTGAATTCCCGTATTTCTAGTTCTTATTATTTATTTTATTCTTGTACTAATTGTTGGGTTTTAGTTCTTAAGTGAAGCCTCCTTTGTGGCACTTGCTCTTCTGGGATCTAACCCAACTGGTTTTGTATGGCCAGACACCGGAGCAGCTTCAGAGGATCTACCGACCTTCCAGCCAGATGGTGACCACTAGACGGAATCTTGGCAATGAGTGGGTTTATTTTGACTCTCCCACTCTATTGTAAAAATATTCTTTTGAGGCGTTTAGCCGACGAGCACGTGTTAGCTCGATTGTACTTTAATTACTGTCCACCTGCGGGCTGTAACATGATTGACAAATCGTAGGGTTGATCATGTATGACTGAAACTCTTGCTAGTTTTTATTTTGTAATAACTAGCTTCATGATCATCCAAATATGTAATGTATGGGACGCCTTACTATTGTATATTTGGTGCTCTGACATCTTATCACTGTTATTACTTGCTTGAGATTGAGATAATAGGCTTGTTCATAACCTTAGGAGACTGATGGCTTGTAGTTAAACCCTCATGTATTTAGACAACCGTGACCGTATAGCGAAGTGGGTTGCACTTCAATATACGTATGTAGGCCTTTAAAAATGACAGTCACGCTGAGTTGATCAAGACAGAGTCAAAAGTCATGCTCAGTTGATCCAGACAATATAAACAAATCACGCTGGAGAGACAGCTCATCATTTGTCAGAGAGTAATTATGACTGACAGCACAACAGTCGAAGAATGTCTCTTCGTATGCCACGTATGCACAGACTTCGAGAGATCATCGCCGTCTATGCGTGATTTTCGAAATCTTCTTCAGCAAGACTCAGCCTTCGTCGAGTTGGCGTACCAAAAGGGTTTCTTGTCATTTAATGCGACTGACAAAGCAATCACTGTCAGAGATTTTGTGTCAGTCGAGACACGCCGAATCAAGACAGCTGGCAGTTCTATCTCAAGTCTGCGTGTATTTGTGATCTTCATCTCAAGTTTGCGTGGATTCTGAAGTTTTCTTCCTCAAGTTTGCGTGGATTTTCGAGTTCTTTGCCTCGAAGTCTGCGTGGATCCTGAAGCTTCCTGCCCCAAGTTTGCGTGGATTTTGAAGCTTTCTACACCGAGTTCGCGTAGATTTCGTCTTCAACAAGTCTGCGTGGATTTCATCAAATTGGAGTACGTGGCAGCCATGCCACTGATCTCTCGCCTGCGTGTCCTGTAACTTGTACACGACTCATGCATGATTGCCATGTGTCCAACAGTTACAGGCCACGTCCAATAACTGCTCACAACCTTGCGTATGTTAAATCCTGCGTGATTTTCAACTAAGCACAGGCTGTGAAACAGTTATCTTTTCAGTTATTATTTTTGACTCTATAAATAGAGTTCTTTTTCCCATTCATGGTACAGATACATTGATATCTACTGTCAAAATTTTGAGAGCTTTTCTTCTTCGCATAGTCCAAGGGATAAAGCGATCGTCTTCTAGATCGGATTCCTACAGTTGTAATTTTCCAGAAACACAACAAATAAAGAGAATTTCTTTATGGAAAACAAATTGGCGACTCTGCTGGGGAAAACCATCTCCTCTTCTGAGATGGCAACAACTCAATGCGACACTTCGTCAATCGGCTTGACGAAGAGGTGATGACGATCAAATTCGATCAACTCGCCTATGAAGAAATGTAGCGGGCTAAGGGTGGCAAGCCCACTCCAGCCTCCATCATCACTGCCAAATCGAAGGGACACTCTGTCTATGTCCCTAAGAATCAGTTGGCAGTCAATGGTGAAGTCTCTGCCACAGTGTCTACTCCTACCTCTGGCAAGAACTCCACTGCAAGCACGTACACTCTTGTGCGCTCGAAGATGACAGTAATCAAAAGTCACGCTGACAGTACTGGCTCCTTAGCCAAATCTGTTCCAGCGTGCAAATTCAACCCTAAAAGTCACGCTGACAGTACTGGCTCCTTAGCCAAATCTGTTCCAGCGTGCAAATTCAACCCTAAAAGTCACGCTGACAGTACTGGCTCCTTAGCCAAATCTGTTCCAGCGTGCAAATTCAACCCTAAAAGTCACGCTGACAGTACTGGCTCCTTAGCCAAATCTGTTCCAGCGTGCAAATTCAACTCTAAAAGTCACGCTGATAATACTGGCTCCTTAGCCAAATCTGTTCCAGCGTGCAATCCCACATTCAACAGTCATGCTGACAGTACTGGCTCCTTAGCCAAATCTGTTCCAGCGTGTAATTCTAAAATTAAAAGTCACGCTAACAGTACTGGTTCCTTAGCCAAATCTGTTTCAGCATGTATTTCATCAGAGAAGAATAACTCCTTAGTTATCTCTTCTTCTTTACCGAGTTCTACTAGAACTGGGGGTGGTCTTCCACACAAAGTCCCTTCGAAAAGGAATAACTCTTTAGTTGTTTCTTCTGCTCCTGTAGTTTTTACTTCAGGAACAGCTTTGACTGATACTTTTGTTAGTCAAAGGAAAGGAGATGGTCTTTTGACTACTCTTCCTTCTGGACATTCTATGTCTCAAAATCTGATTGAGTCTAAGAAGAAATATTCCTTAATATCTTCTTCTATGACTTCTTCAAATTGGGCACAGAATCTGTCCATTAAAGAGGGTCTGTTACCAACTCCTAATCAAAGGAGTGGTTCAACTCTTCCTTCTCTGCAAATATCCAGATCAATGGAAGGAAAACTCCATGTTTCCAAAGTTAATGTGTTACCTTCCACTGATTTAAGAACAAAACTCAGCACTTCTGGTGTTAAGAAACCATACCAATTGGATATGAAGATAAAAGATCCAGATGCAGAGTATGCAAGAAATTATGTGGCTCACATTAATCACTCTTTGTATAATCAAGAGCCATCAAGACCCAAGAACAGGAAGTATACTCCTCAATCTTCACAAACAGATTTACGGGAATATCTTCAACAGAAGAGGAGTAATTCTATGTCAAAGGAACATGCTGAATGTGACTTCTATCCAAGAGTCATAATTCAGTGTAGATGTCAATCAACGGTTCAAGACCATGGTGATCATGAATGTGACTTCCAGCCAAGAGCCACAATGCAATGCAGATGTCAAACTAAACGACAGTCTGTCTTCAATAGGCTTCAGTATGAACCTATGCCTGATGAAGATGAGCCTTTGTTTGCCTCTGTCAACATGACTTCTCGGGACACCGGGGGTAGAGTTGACAGTCCAGATGGAGTATATAGAAACACCAGAGCAAGAGTCCTGGCTTCTAGTCAAAGAAATTTGATCCCTGAAATTGATTCTGAATTCCTTGGAGAATCTAACTTCCTACCTCTTCCTACTGGGGGTAATTCTCCTATAGTTGACTTTGATACACGAAGCAATGATTCAGAGCATACAACATCCACTAGTTCATCAATAATCCCTCATACAGTCACGACTTACATGGTTGATGGGAATACTGATGAACCTTCTTCTTCCTTGACTCCTCAAGATCAAAGAATTGCTTCTTTGGAACAGCAAATAAAGTCTATGACTGACACAATGAAGTCGATGTATGAACTCATGACGGCTCAGTTGCAAAATCGACAGACTGTACCAGATGCCATACCAGTTGATACTGATATAAGTCCAGTACAAGTTCCTCCAGCAGTACAATCCAATACTCCTGGACCAGCTCAACTAAATCCTAGTCTCTCTGGAGCTGGGGGTAGTGCTTACAATGCTGTTCCTCCTCCCAACTATTCTCTACAAGCCACAACTCCACAATCTTCGGGAGTTGAAGTTGAAGAAGATCTCAAAACTCAATTCGAGGCATTCAAACAGAAGGATGGTTTACAAAGGTTAGGCATCAAGCAGCCTTATCCGATAGAATGGAAGCAAGTATCATATCCTCCTAAATACAAGCCTCCTACTATCTCATTCTATGATGGAACCACTTCTCCAAGTCAGTTTATTAATCACTTTGAAGTGATGACTGATCAACTGCAACCAAGTGATGCCCTCCTTACTCGGGTATTTATTAGATGTCTCAAGGAAACGGCTTATGAATGGTATAGGAGTCTCCCAGATGGGAGCATTACCTCATTTGCTGGTTTCAAACAGATGTTTCTTGAAAGGTTCTATGAAGGGCTTAATGACATGACTATGTCTGCTCTTATTAGAATCAAGCAGAAAAATAATGAATCTACAGAGGAATACATTAAACGGTTTCGAAGAGAAGCTCTGAAGATGCCTCTTAGAACTCCTGATGCTGTCACCATTGACACGTGCAAATCAAACTTGTTGCCAATCATCAGTATGTGGACAGGGTCCACTCAATTTCAAGATTGGCCTTCCTTCATAGTCAGTGCCAAAGCTGCAGAAATCAGTGCTGAAACCTTCAAAGGTTTAGGAGTGCAGATGACTCCTAAAGAAACAGGACAAGGTGCTAACAATAAAATAATGCTCGCAAAGGAAAAAAAAACTCTTGAAGTTAATCTTCAGAGCAAAGATGCATTAAATGTTCAAACTCCTGCCTCTACAACTCAACAATCAAGAACACCTCGCCCCAAAGAAGAATATTCTTTTGATGACGACGATATCCTTGGTATCTTTGAATGTCTGCTGAAAGGTAATAAAATACAATTACCTGAGATCAAGAAACCTGATGAAGCTGGTAAGACAGATCATCCTAAATACTGTCCATATCACAGAATGCTGGGTCACACAATTCGTACATGTTATGTACTGAAAGGAAAGATCCAAGAAATGATTAAGTCTGGAGCTATCTCTCTTACTCCAAAAGAGAAGACTGTCACTTCTAATGTCGTCTCTATGCAATTTGGAGACTTCCCTCCTCAATTTCTTGAAAGCGGAATCGTTCCTATTCCCAAGGCAACTCTTGAAATAGTAAATATTCCTCCTCCACAGTCTGAAGGATTAGCACCAATCACTTTGGAGACTGGAGAAATCATGTGGATTCATCCTGATCTAATAACAGACTTTGAATCTCCTTCTCCTCAAAAGATTTCTTTTCGAAAGTCCAAGAAGGCTGGAAGGATCAAGTCATGTCATATGACTTCTCTTGGGTCTACCTCTGACACAGAGCCAAAAGACAAAGAAGAAGCACTTGTTAGTGCTACTCGAACGGGGAAACCTTATCTAAAGGATTATTCTAAAAATCCTGAAGATCCTACTGATATCCCTTCAGCTGCTAAAGATGCTCCTAATGTTCCTCCTGAAGAAGAATCATCTACTGCACCTGTTCCTTCAACTACACCAGTTGAACCTATTCCTCCCAAACCCACAACTCTTGAGAAAGGCAAGCAACAAGCTCAGTTTGATAAACCAATCAAGAAGTCTCTTCCTCTTGGACTTCAGAAGCCTTACCACTTCGACATTTTGGCTCAACTTGCTAATACTCCAGCTAGAATGTCCCTCTTTGAACTTCTACATCTTTTTAAAGAAACTCGGGAGACGTTAAGTGAAGCACTTCTACAAGCTGACTCTTGTCTTGCACAATTGAAGAAGCCAGATGCGGAACCTGCTACTTGCTTACATTGTAACAGTGTACAGGAGATTATCCCAAATATCACCTTTACACAAGATGACATGCTACTGGAGGATAATCGACATGACCGACCTCTCTACTACACTGGTTATATTGATACGATGAAGATAGATCGTATCCTCATTGACCCAGGGTCTGCTATAAGCATAATGCCAAAGAGTTTGTTGGATGAACTAAAAATCCCTCTTCACAAGCTCTCCAAGACGGTTACTACTATCTTGGGATTCAATCAAACCCGAAGTGAGCCTTTGGGAAAGATTCATCTGAAGCTTCAGATAGGCGATTTCAGATCTAAAGTCACTTTCTATGTGATCGAGATCGCGGGATCCTATAACTCTTCTGGGGAGGCCCTTTCTTCATGAAAATAATGTGGTGCCCTCTACTCTTCATCAATGTTTTAAATACATTGATAGCAATGGAAGAGTACAAAAAGAAGTTGCTGATATAAATCCCTTCCATGGGGTTGAAGCTTATTTCAACGATTCCCGAATGTACAAAGAAGAGTATACAAGGATCATACAAGCTATGGAGAAAGAAGATGCACAAAGTGAGACTTTAATAATCCCTGTTAAAGGTCGAACTACTCAGCAACAATCTCCTAAACCCTCTGGAGAAGATTCTTTCATCATTCCAGTGAGTGGACGGATCTCTCCGTTACCTCAGTTATACGTAGATGGTGTAATTATGTTCATAGTTATTTACATCTGTTAGATGACTTGAACACAATAACCATAGGAGTTGTATAGACTGTTCATACAGATGTATCTCTAGAACCTGTACAATCTTCATACTTTCTAGTTCCCAGCAGAAAGCCAGGAGACATTCCAATATTCTTCTACAAAGGGCCTCAAAATCCTTCTGATCTTGAAGATGATGACAAAAATGATGATACTGGAAGATTACAACTACGTTGTTATAGTCAGCAATCTAGAGACATCATCAAAAATATGGGCTATGACTTCAGGACTGGCCTCAATGATGGAAAAGGAAGAAAAATACCTGTCCGAATTCCTCCTTTGAAATATGGAAGGACGAAATGCGGATTGGGTTATACTACTCCTACTCCTTTCATCAATATTATCCATGAAGATCCCGAGTCTGACGAAGATAAGAGATCTGATTCTTCTAGTACCACTTCTTAGGATTCCGATACGAGTATCGGTGACTTCTACTGCAACATTTTGTCTTCCAACATGGTTTCCATTGACCATTCTAAAGAAAGTGATGAAGACGAAGAAGAGTTTGAAATCTCACCTGAATCAGAACAGTGGGCCCAAAGATTAGATAATCAATGGGAGTTCCGTTTCGAGCAAAAAGAACCTCCGACTGAAGAAAACTTGTTCAAATAGATTGGTGAAGAGGGATCTCCCAAACCAATATTCATCAGTGAAAGTCTTTCAGAAACTGATAAGAAAGACATGATCAAACTCATTCGTGATTACATCGATGTCTTTGCTTGGAGTTATGAAGATATGCCAGGGCTTGATCCTCAAATTGCAACTCACAAGCTCAATATCTTGCCGAATGCTAAACCGGTCAAACAACAACAGCGACGATTTCGTCCAGATATCATGGATGCAATTGAAGCTGAAGTCAATAAACTCATTACCTCTGGGTTTAGAGAGGAACAACATCCCGATTGGGTGGCTAATATTGTTCCTGTTCTTAAAAAGACTGGCAAGATCAGAGTATGCATAGACTTCCGCGATCTCAATGTGGCATGTCCTAAAGACGAATTCCCTCTACCAATCACTGATGTCATGGTTGATAATACCTGTGGATTTGAACGAATGTCATTCATGGACGGGTATTCTGGGTACAATCAGATTAAAATGTTTCCAGAGGACGAGAAGCACACTTTTTCAGAACGCCGATTAGTACATACTGTTATACAGTTATGCCATCGGTCTCAAGAATGCAGGAGCAACTTATCAACGAGCTATGAGCACTATATTCCGTGAACATTTGCGAAAAACAGTCGAATGCTATGTTGATGATATTGCAGTCAAAAGTCGACAAAAGGAGGATCATGTCCAAGATTTGAAGACTATATTTGATCTAATGCGTAAGCATCAATTAAAGATGAACCCTACTAAGTCCTTCTTAGGCGTCTCTAGTAGTAAATTTCTCGGCTTCGTCATTACCTCTAAAGGTATACACGTGGATCCCGAGAAGATCAAAGCCATCCAAGAGATGCGTCCTCCACGCACCTTAAAAGAGCTACGAGGATTTCAAGGAAGAATCGCTTATATCAGGAGATTCATCTCTAATTTATCAGGACGCTGCAGACCATTCAACAAACTTATGAAGAAAGGTGTTTCTTTTGTCTGGAATGATGAATGTCATAAAGCATTTGATGATATAAAACAATATCTGATGAGCCCTCCAGTATTGGTACCTCCCGTCTCAGGAATACCGTTCCTCCTCTATACTCGAGCAATGAGTCATTCATTGGGTGCATTACTCGCTCAAAAGAATCAAAATGGCCATAAATAAGCCATTTATTATCTCAGCCGCACTATGACCGGAGCTGAACCTCGATATTCACCGGTTGAAAAAGAATGTCTAGCCTTGATGTTTGCTGTCCAAAAGACACGTCATTATATCATTGGCCAGACTATTCATGTCATCTCCAGGATCAATCCTATACGGATCATGATGAAGAAACCCAGTGTTTTGAATTCTCGACTGGCTAACTGAGGAATCCTACTTGCTCAGTATGACATGCACTATATTCCTCAGAAATCAGTCAAAGGACAAGCTTTAGCTGATTTTCTGGCTGCTCACTCAATTCCAGAAAATTCAAAACTCTATGATGAAATCCCAGATGAAGTCCTAGATTCAAATCAAATTGCTGAAGAAGATCCTACTTGGCGTCTATTCTTTGATGGAGCATCAAGAATTGGTCCTAATGGCGATATTGTCGCTGGAGTTGGAATTGTTCTTGTATCGCCAGAAGGTCTTGCTATCCAAAGAGCTTATTCTCTCGATCAGCCGTGTTCAAACAATGTAGCTGAGTACAACGCATTACTTATTGGTCTTCAACTCGCTAAACATCTGAATATTCAACATTTGGAGGCATATGGAGACTCTAAACTCATTGTCAATCAGATCAGGGGTACTTATGAAGTTCGCCATCAAGATCTGGTTCCTTATCATAAAACAGCTATATCTATGGCTTCTTCGTTTGAAGAATTCTTCATTGAACATGTTAGGCGAGCATGTAACACAGAAGCTGATGCCCTTGCTAATCTTGCAGCGGTGCTGGCTATTCCAATCAGACGGCAACAAATGATTGTTGTTCGTAATCGAGAATTATTTCATCTTGAAAATAACTTGACTCTAGGACTTCAGTTGACATTGAAGAATCAATATCTCATGACGTCAACACAACAAGAGGATTTCGATTCAGTCGTAAATCGATGTCATCTTCATCCGATTCCAGCATGGAATTCATTTTCAGTAACTCGACTGAGAATCAGAATACGGATAAAGATTGGAGACTTCTTTCTTAGATCTCGTATTATATGATATTCTTCCGGATGATCCGAGTGAGGCAGCATCTATCACGACGATCACTCAGATTCTACTACAATCATACAACAAAGACCTTATATCGTCGAGCTTATGATGGTTTACTCCTTCGATGTGTTGCCGGTGACGAGGCTCAACAAATCATTCGCGAAGCACATGATGGAATTTGTGGAGCACATCAGCCAGGACCAAAACTTCAAGACCGTATTCGACGTATGGGTTATTATTGGCCCACCATGGTATCTGATGCCATCGAATATACAAAGAAGTGTAAAGCTTGTCAAATCCATGCAGATTTTATTCATCAACCCTCGGAATTTCTACATCCGACGGTAGCATCATGGCCCTTCGAAGCTTGGGGCATGGACATTGTCGGCCCGATCAATCCACCGTCATCTAAAGGTCATCGGTTCATTCTCGCAATAACCGATTACTTCTCCAAATGGGCGAAGCCATTCCTTTATCTGAAGTTAAGACATCTAATGTCATCAGCTTTATTAAGCACCACGTCATCTACAGATTTGGTGTTCCTCGACGCATTGTTCATGATAACGGACCACAGTTCGTCAGCCAGAAATTTACTCGATTCTGTGACGATCACCGGATCAATAATGTGGCTTCTACCGCATATAATCCAGCAGCTAACGGATTAGCAGAAGCTTTCAACAAGACTATCATCAAACTCCTAAAGAAGTTTGTCTCCACTAACAAACGTAATTGGAGTGACAAGCTCGGGCAATGTTTGTGGGCTTATCGCACTACAGTTCGTAATGCTACCAAATGTACACCTTTCTCTCTGGTGTATGGTTGCGAAGCTGTTCTTCTATTAGAGATTCAAATTCCTTCTTTAAGGATAGCAATCGCTAATGAACTCACTGCTGAAAATAACGATCGTCTTCGACTTCAGGAATTAGAAGCTCTGGATGAAAAGCGATTATCTGCTCAACAGAATATTGAATTCTATCAAGCTAGAATTTCAAAAGCTTTTAATAAAAAGTCAGAGTTCGATCATATCAAAAAGGAGAACTTGTTCTAACAGTCAGACGTCCTATGACTATGACTCATATGAGTAAGGGCAAATTTGACGCAAAGTGGGAAGGTCCCTATATTGTGAGCAAAGTTTTCTCAAATGGAGCTTATAAACTCTCAGAATTGGATGGTCGAAAAGTTTTGATGCCTATTAATGGCAAATTCCTTAAAAAGTACTATGTATAAATGTAAGTACTTGTAATCATCAGACAAATTCATGTTTAAAAATAAAAATTTATTTTATTTTCATGAATGATATATGATATTAAGGAAGATCACTATCATCCTTCTCTACTTTTGGACGTGGGCCACTACCGTCCTTCTCGAAGACGTGATCAGCAAAAGAGCCGAGAACCACCTTGCTAGAACCCACGAGGAATTTGCAAGCGGCCATCCTCATGGCTTCCTCTTCTTCAGTCCTTCCTGGTTCGAGCAGAAAATCCAGAATGTCCCTTGGTGGCTTGGGTGCAGATGAACCTTCGCCTGCTTCCGTCTTCTTCGTTTTGATTGGATCAGCAGGGCGTTCTTCAGTGCCTTTCTAAACCTTTGAGGCTATCTCAGTCTTCTTGGATGCTTCTCCAGATAACATTTTTATGTTGAGGAGTAGAAGTATTCATTCTCGCCAGATTTCTGCTATATTTATAGGCAGAAGTTCCTCATTCATCCGACGTTTCATATATTCATTTCTCACATTCATCCGACGTTTACATATTCATTAATACTTGACGGTTCATCCGTTCATTTATTACATTCACTCGACAGTTCATCTGTTCATCATTTCCTAACGGTTCATCCGTTCATAATCTTCTATCAATTTTATTTAGTGGGGATTCGTTATTTATCATGTCTTCATAACCTCTGAATCAATTCTGAATCTACTTACTCATTTGTCATGTTTTGACCTCTGCATAGAAATCAATCTATTTTCTTTTGAGTTCCTATATATTATCACGTCCATAATACCTCTGATAATATCATATACTCTAAAACAGAAAAGATGATTTTATTATCTATCATGTCCACAATTCATCCACAAATACAAATCATTGAGCATAGAAGAATTGTCATTTCCATTCTCATTTCACCACAAAAAGTCTATTATATTTTCTTAGACTTTCTTACAAATCATAATGGAAATCTATTACAAATCTTGGATTTTCATTCTACACCACAACGATAACCTAAAAGAGATCTATCTTCTTCTTTGGATCTTCTCCGTCGGATCTTCTCCGTCAGGTTCATTGTTGGTGGCAATTCCTGACTGTCTGGGTCTCAGTTACGACCAGATCAGCAGGAATCAAACTCTGGTCTTCTCTCTCAGACGAGAGGAGAACCACAGAGTGTGGCAGCCCGAAGTCGTGGTGCTGTCAATACAATTGGTGGATTAGGAGCGACCTTCCAGAGGAGACAGGAATGTATCCAACCTTGGGATACAATTCCTAGTTCTCCCGCGAAAGAACTCTACTACCCGATTTCTCGGTAGTAGAGTTGACTCCACCATCCAACTCTCGTGTATAAAGGCTCTTCCTACCATCTAAGGAAGACCCTTCTATCTCACGAAGAGTTCTGAGTTGTCTGATTTACGCGTCAAAAGCGTATGAGCTCCCTGATGTAGTTGTCAGCAGGATATTCTCCACAGCATCCACATCCCCAATGCCAGTTCTGAAGAACATTTTCAGCCAAGTTTCTGCAGAAAGATCAACAGAAATCATTCAGTATGCATTTATCAAACAGAGACAGGCGTGTATTGTTCAAATCATAAACAAGAAATAGAAAGCCTATCTTCAACAGCAAAAATAAGTACACGTATTACACTGACTTACCTTCAAGTTTGGTGCTAAGGATCGGCAAACTCATGTTTGATACAGTGCAGAAGTCGAACATTAGAAAACATTGCTTTCATGTTTGAGAGTAAAATCTCCCAAAAATTTCATTCTTAGAGAAGAAGAAGAGGAATGGGACATGAGTATCTGCGAAACTATTCCATCTATTTAAAGGGCAAAGTACAAGTCTATTCTTGGAAAAGATCCGCATAAATAGCGCTCGTAAATTGTGGAATGAGTGTCACGTGTGCTTTGGAAGACAGAGCAACATTGGAAACAATCAAAGGGTGCTGATTAATATTTCTCATTAAGGCACGCAGATCAAACACAAAAGTTGTACTTCATTTCTTTAAGACAGGCACTGATGGCCTTACAAAAGACAAAACAAAAAGTGCAACAAAAGCATAAAAGTCACGCTCTATTTCCCAGAGCGACTGAGCTTGGTGCCTAGTTCTTCTACGCTCCTAACTCCCAGACAGTGCAACAAAGCTTTAAACATTTCACGCTGCTCTATGAGGCTGCGCCCATCAGAAGAGGACGAGCCATCCAAGCCAAAATAGCTCAAGAAATTCTTGGCTAGTTGCAAGGGATCATCTTTGAGCTCGAAGACAAGGGGCTCCGGCTCTTCACCCCCAAAAGTGGGGTCACCATGAGAACAAAAGCCCAACTTGCGTGCTTCTTCCTCAGCTTTCTCCTTTGGTGTCATATTGACGTAAGATGAAGATTAAAAATGAAACTTCTTCCTGTTTATATAATGAGTTTTGCCGGCGGTTCATATTCCACCATAAATTGGATACAATCAGTCTCGGAGAACGAAGAGTCATTATGACATTTAATAAGTTTTTGGATGTTTTCAAAGAACTTCGAAGTCTTTTCGACTTCCGAAAAATTTTGAAGTCATCTCAGCGTGACTAAATCTATTTTATCATCTCTATTTTCAAAGTATTTCAAAAATTTTGAAGTCTTTTCAATTTTTCGAAAACTTTGAAGGGGGTCTTGTAGGCCTTTAAAAATGACAGTCACGCTGAGTTGATCAAGACAGAGTCAAAAGTCACGCTCAGTTGATCCAGACAATATAAACAAATCACGCTGGGGACAGCTCATCATTTGTCAGAGAGTAATTATGACTGACAGCACAACAGTCGAAGAATGTCTCTTCGTATGCCACGTATGCACAGACTTCGAGAGATCATCGTCGTCTATTGCGTGATTTTCGAAATCTTCTTCAGCAAGACTCAGCCTTCGTCGAGTTGGCGTACCAAAAGGGTTTCTTGTCATTTAATGCGACTGACAAAGCAATCACTGTCAGAGATTTTGTGTCAGTCGAGACACGCCGAATCAAGACAGCTGGCAGTTCTATCTCAAGTCTGCGTGTATTTGTGATCTTCATCTCAAGTTTGCGTGGATTCTGAAGTTTTCTTCCTCAAGTTTGCGTGGATTTTCGAGTTCTTTGCCTCGAAGTCTGCGTGGATCCTGAAGCTTCCTGCCCCAAGTTTGCGTAGATTTTGAAGCTTTCTACACCGAGTTCGCGTAGATTTCGTCTTCAACAAGTCTGCGTGGATTTTATCAAATTGGAGTACGTGGCAGCCATGCCACTGATCTCTCGCCTGTGTGTCCTGTAACTTGCACATGACTCATGCATGATTGCCATGTGTCCAACAGTTACAGGCCACGTCCAGTAACTGCTCATAACCTTGCGTATGTTAAATCCTGTGTGATTTTCAACTAAGCACAGGCTGTGAAGACAGTTATCTTTTCAGTTATTATTTTTGACTCTATAAATAGAGTTCTTTTTCTCATTCATGGTACAGATACATTGATATCTACTGTCAAAATTTTGAGAGCTTTTCTTCTTCGCATAATCTAATGGATAAATCGATCGTCTTCTAGATCGGATTCGTACAGTTGTAATTTTCCCAGAAACACAACAAATAAAGAGAATTTCTTTATGAAAACAACGTAGTTGGCTATGTACGCTCCCGCTCTCCAGTACTCTGGTTCTGGGGTGTTACATGGTTTAAGTGGTGGCCCATACAGGTCTTGTAAATCAAGATATGTGAGGGTTTACCGAATAGATGTCTCAATAAGTACTCGCCATTGATCTCTGCTCGTATCCTCTAATCCCTAAAATTTTAACCTGATCACATGCTTGTATCTTTGATCTGTCCTGGTCCTTCCTTATTGTTCCCTATGTCGTCTTCTTCAGCGGCATTGTTCCTGATCCTAACTATCGGCAAGGCGGAGCACCTCCCGTGGACCTGCAGTAACCCGAAGATCAAGCTCAGTATTCAGGAGTAGCCTCCAGAGTCATGCCTACTGGGGGTCAAAAGCCACCAGTCCAGCTAGTCCAACCTGTAGAGCCTGATGATGGCACCTTGGTGGGTCTTATCAGGACATTGCTAGCTTCTCAAGATCGTCGAGGTGATGCATTGCACCAGGAGGTACAAGATGCTCTGAACAGAGGTGGTCATCCAGGTAACAGTACAGCCAACAGTTTCAAGTGCCTAAACCCCCCTTCTTCGATGGCAGCAAAGATGCTATTGCTGCTGTGATGGTTTCAGGACACTGAGGTTATTCTAGAAGCAGCAAAGAAGCCAGAGAATGAAAAGGTGGCTGTGGTGCGCCTACAGTTATTGGATTTGGCCTGCAGCTGGTGGACAGCACAGGCCGTTGGATTAGTGGCACATATTGCCTGGGCAGTATTTCTTGAGAGATTCCAGACCAAGTATTTTGATATTGTAGCTCGGTACGATCTACAGACGAGGTTCACCAATTTGAAGCAGATGCAAAGAAAGGTCGACGGATATACGGCCGAGTTTTCGAGACTTAACCGGTTTGCTCCCACCTTGGTAGCGACCGAGTTCGATAGAGCCCAGCGGTTCCAGCAGGGACTTCACCTGGAGATTTTATTGGCAGTGGAGCAGTTTAAGCATCAGACTTTTGATACAGTATTGAGAGCAGCTAGGAGGCATGAGTATACCTCCCAGAGGATTGTGGACAGGACCGAAGGTCGGAAGCGATCTCATGGCTTCATGAATCAGTCTTCAGCACCAGCCCCGGCAGCTAGGGCTTTGACCATTGGAACCCCGAGGCGGGCGACCTCAGTGACATCGATTCAGTATTCTATCCCGACGAACCCTCAGCAGAAGCAGAAGCTTTCTTCCACAGTGTGATGTTCATATTGTGGGAAGCCAGGACATGTGGTGGCAGAGTGTCGCAGGGCGCAGGGATTGTGCCTGGCTTGTGGAGCATCGGACCACATGGTTGGAAACTGCCCGAATAGGGGTTGTTCATCTGTTGGCCCAATGATTGTATCATGTTTTTGAATAGGGTTAATCTGTTAAGTTTAACATTTCATTATCACTAATCTTCATACCATCACTATAGCATTTCTACTTCTACTTATATATGTGGTGATATGTGCCTATTGTTTTACATATTAGTTATACTAGTTTTCATTATTATATCATTAATACTTATGCTATCACTATTGTAAGCATTGTCCTAATATGCCTTAAACTTGATACATTGTATATTGCTTTGTTCGTCTATCATGTACTTGCAGTAAAAGCAATAAACAAGATCAAACATGAACAAATGCAAGAAAAAATCAAGATGGGCCAAAGACGATGGTCTCCCACAAGATTTTTGAACCACCTGACGAAATCTCCGGAGTCACGCACTCGGAGGTTCCGCTGACCGTCAAGGAAGAAGCTACCGTCAAGGAAGAAGCCAACATCTATCAAGGAAAGAAGCCAAGCCAAGCCATCATCATTTCAAGACTCTACAGAAGCCTGCTCCTACTACAGTATATTTGGAGTCTGTAATGAGTCTTAGGAATCATTATAAATACAAGAAATAGATGGCAAAATCGAAAGCTAGGGTAGAAAATAATCCAGGACAATCTTCGGAATCCTGGCAGATAATCCGGCGGATCTCCGCGAAAATCCGACGGAAGATCCGAATGGTCTCACAGAATACCTTCTGTGAGTGTTCGGATTATCCGGCAAAAAACTGTAAAATTTCGACAAATTTTTTGCCATATGACCGTTTGCATTCCAACGGTCGAATTTTACGAATGATTGATCCCAACGGCTCTATTTATAGTCGTTGGACTATACAGGAGGATGATCCGGCAAATTTTTATAGAAATCCGGCGGATGATCTGTCAGCCTAAGAAAGTTGCATTATTGTACTTTTCTTTGCTTTTGTTATAAATAGCCTTGAACCCCTTCATTCAAGGTTGATGCTTTGAGCCTAAAAATTTCTAAACCACCAAAGCCTATCCACAAACAACTCTAACAAAGCTTTCATTTGCCATCCACAAATTGTGTTAGAGTTATTGAGTTGAAAAGTAAGATCTTCATCTTATTGTATAAGGAGATCAAAACCTATTGTGAAAGGTTGAAGTTGGAGAGTCTTCGTATCCAAACTCTTGGTTGAAGTCGGAGAGGCCTTCGGATTAAAGCTCTCGTGTAAGAAGTTGGCGAGTTCTTCGGACCCAAACGTGTGTAACTATTTGCTCAAATAGTGGATTAAATCCGGAGAGAGTTCCGGGACTGGATTGCTTCTAGGGAGGATACCAGGATACATCGGGTGTCGGTATTGTTATTGCTTCTTCTCTTGCACTTATATTTTTAAATTGCCAATTAGCTTGTGCTAAGTGCTTGATTAGTTAGCTTGACCCTATTCACCCCCCTCTAGGGTTCCTACAATTGGTATTAGAGCAAGGACTCTATTGTTAGGCTTAACATCCTTAGAGTAGATCCTTGTTAATTTTTTATGGCATCGTATTCCTCCTCCTCCGATAAAGAGGGTTTTACTTCTAGTAGCATAGACAATCATGTTTCTTCTAAATGTAAGAAATGCTCTAAGTGGAAAGCCATGGCTAAACAATCCTTAGAGATTCTTGACAATATTTATTCCACAAATGAAGAACTTTCTGAAAAGGTTATTCATTTAGAAGAAGCAAATGAGTTTTTGAGAAATGAAAACAATGACTTGTTATCTAGACTTGATTCTCAAAACTCATCATGTATTTCTTTAAAGAGTTTGAATGAGGCTTTAATCTTGAAAATTAAATCTCTTTCATCATCCGTAGAAGATCTCAAGAGTCAAACACATGAGTTATCCCATTTGCATGATTCTTCTATTGATGCTTTAAAGACACAAAATGATGCTTTTATCTCTAGAATTACTTTATTTGAAAAAGTGAATGATACTTTAAATGCTAAATTTGATTATCTTACTTGCATATATGATGATTTGTTATTAGAACATAATATTCTTAAAACCAAATCTTTCATGCTCACTCTAGAGATATTCATCATTCTAGTATGTCACATGTTCATAACCATGCTCATTCTGATATATGTGCACACACTAGCATTAGGTGCTTCTATTGCTCTCGCATTAGACACATGACTGTTACATGCCCTATCGTAGGACTTTTACTGCCAATGTTAGAGTAAATGCTATATGGGTTCCTAAAGCTAATAAATATGGATCCAAGTTTATTTGGATACCAAAGTCTTTACCTAATATTGTAGGTGGAGCTTCTTCTTTCGGGACATAGCATTGAGGAGCGTGTTGGTGGTTGCAAAGCTCAAAGGTCATCTTCCAAGCAATTGTACCAACACAAGCGTGGCCACTAGAGTCACTTTGGTAACATGCTAAACGATTCTCTTTAAATTGTTTATTTATAGAATCTAGCATGTTTTACTTGATGTCTTGCTATTAACTCACATTGATATCCTTTAGTTGCCTTTTATATAAATCAATGTGGGATATAATACTAGCATGCTTAGTTAATTTCTTATTATAATCTTTTATCTAGCATGACTAGTTACTCGGCTTAAATGATTAGTTCACACTATGCAGTTTATCACTCATTTTCTATTAAGTGTGACACATTTGATTTATGCATGTTTGTTATTCTTAATCTCTATATTATGAAGCATGCATATCACTCTAGTCCATAGGAGCTTGATTTTGATTTTAGTTAATATGATTTTAACTCTCCGTCTCTAAAGTTTTTGAGGATAGTTACTTCTTACCGATTTCTTCTTAATATGTAATATTTACTTTAAATCGGTATTTGTGAATATATATGTTTAGCACAAGTTTCTTATCACTTGACAAGTATACACTTATACTTCTATTTTAACTTTGTACTTACATAATATATATTATTGATTCTCATACTTTATCTTGATTATCTTCTTGAGAATCAATTATGTCTTTGCCTAATGAAGTTTATTTATACATGTTTTTGAATTTGTAATAGTTTTTCAAATATTCATTAAGAATACATGACTATATACATTAAATTTCCATCTACATATAGTTCATGTATCTCTTATATTGATATCTATTTTTGTATAAATACCTTTATGTAGGCATATGAGTTAAGCTAAAGTTTTATATTAACTTGAAGAGTATTTATTCATACTTGTTACTTTCAAACTTGTGCTTAACTCATACTCGAGCTATTGATTCTTTTGATCAAATTTGTGTATCTCTTTTGAATCAATAAGCTTCTTCCTTAAAGCTTTCTTTTAATGATGTCTTCTTAGCTTTTTAGTTGACTTTATGGTCTCTTGATTCTTGAATCTTCTCATGTATGCCTATTTATATATAGTTTTAACTATGTGATTCCTAACTTTTCATATGTATTTATTTTATTCCTTTAAGTTGGGATGTTGAGAGAAATCTTTATTAGTGTTTGTTCATGGCTATTTATAAAAGTTCTTTTAAGGATCACATATTTTTGTGCCTTACCTTGTATGTTGATTTTACCTCTTTAGTTAGTGCACATTTTATAGTCTATATATTTTACTTTTCTTTGGTGCACTATGAAAGCTCTTTGAAAATTTGATTTTATAGAGAGACGAAAATCCGACGGATTTTCGGTATAATCGGCGGATCATCCGACTGCAAACAGCAAGTCTGTGAGCAATAGTTCGGATCATCCGACGGATATTCGCAAAAATTCGACGGATAATCCGATCAATTCCAGCAGCTTTGTGAGCACTAAGTTCGGATAATCCACCGGACTTCCGCTGAAATCCGACGGATAATTCAATCAGCTTTCTTATTTTTAATGTGCTTTCCTTGCTCATTCCTTGGGTTTATGCTTCTTTGGAATTATTGTTTCCCAATGATGTTGTTGTAGCACATGAAATTCCATGTATTGATACATCATATGTCTTATGTCCTTAGCTACTATGGTTTGAGCTTTTGGTTAGAGATCTCTCATTTCTAGAGAATACTCTTATTTCATAATGGCTATAATATTTTGTATTCTCTAGATCGATCCATTATTTTATTATCTTGGGTTAATCTTTATACTTGGTAAAGAGATTTATTTTATTTGTGTTTACATGAATATTTTGGCCTATACTTGATAAAAGTCTAATTTTTTATTCTGTTATCTTATACTCTTATCCTTGCTTAATAAAGAGTCTACAAATCATTTTGATCATTCAAAATGTATTATACTTATTAAGAACTCTTTGCTTAAGTAAGTTTTTAGTGTTAGTGACTTAAGATTTAATGAGCACATTTATATTGTTAATGGCTTCCCTCATTAATCTTATTTGGATTATATAGTTTGCTTATTTGTGATATATTATTAAGCTATTAATTTTGGCGCACTTTAACACATCTAACTATATTCCTATACTTCAATCTATATATGATATGCTAGTTTACAAAAACAAGATTTGTGATATGCTTGATCTCAAAACTAGTTTTACAAATTTTTTATTAGATCTTGTTTTCTCTTAGAGGTTTGTGATTCCTTGTTTTAACTTTTTTCCATACTAGTCATTAGCAAGTCTCTCTTAAATTTCTCTCACTTTTTGAGTCATGATTTTATCGTGTATTCATTACATCTCTTTAGATTGAATGTGTGATCATTTTGAGATTGACTCTTTCTATATTTTTTATCGATCTGTAAGATTCTTTATAAATATGGATTTTGAATTTCTCTTGATGAGATTTATCATTGGATCATGTTTATTCTTTGTTTACTTTATGAATGATCCTAATGATTAAGTAGTCTTAAATTATCTAGTTATGAGATTATCAAGTTAATTTATTACTCTACTTTGACTACTCATGGTTTATCACATATGACCTTTGCTATTTGAACTTTGTGGGTTATTAATTTACCATTAGCAAGGTTTGGATTTATCCGTTGTTGGATAAATATGGTACAACATACCTAGTCCATGCAAAGTAATAAATTGGTTGATTCTTTCTTGATTAGATAATCATGGACATGATATTTGAGGTTTATTTTATTTTATTTTTTAGCGATATTTTGACTCATCATGATTGATTTAACTGTCCTTATTTTTTTTCATGATGACATCTTTTGATTACATGTGCTAAATTGGAATATTCTTTTGTTTTCTCATCTTTAGTAAGTATTAATTGGATATCTCTTCTTGACTAAAGATGACATTATTCATTTTATGACGATTTTATAGCCTTATATGCATTGAGCAAGGGGGAGAAATCCATAGTTGATTTACCCCTAGATTTTGATGCCATAAGTGCTTTGAAACTAGTTACGCATATTTTGAGGGGGAGCAAATAAATTGTTTTAATTCATCTATACCCTCTAATATGTCGTATACATAGTTTATCATGGATCATATTTTTTCTTTTTCATATCTTATTGATTGAGGTCATGATATTTTTATTTTGAAGGGTTTATGAAAGTGTATGTGATTGTCATTATTATCTTATCTCTCTTTCATATGGGTTAAATATGTCATCTTGCTAATATTAACTTTCAAATTATCTTGATGAATATTATGCTTTCATTGATTTGGCTTTTCTTTCATGCTTAATTGATTTGGCTTTCCTTGTTGAGGACTTATCCAAAATTCATGATTTTTATCAACTTTGGTAGTACTTTGAGGGGGAGCATTCAAGTCGACTGAATTTTCTTTTTCAAGTATTTTCTTCTTTACCTTCATGTTTATCTAAAGGGCATTCATATAGCATGATAAGGTAATTGAGTTCAAATGCATGAACTTGGATAAGCATATAGATTTTGCAAATAATTAGATTACTTTATATCAATTGCAATATTTTACATTGATCATTCTTTTATTTTGTTCCACTTTTTATTTGTGGACAATTATGATTATTAATGGTTTTTTGATCAGTGTATCAAGTTTACATCTTTTCAATTGGTATCAAGTTTATTTAATTCATATCTCAATTGGTATCTATTAGTTGCAATTATCTATTCCTCATGGCTTTTGTTTGAAATCCTTTATTTCATAGTTCTCTCCAAAACTAGAGCAATATTTCATATCCTATTGTGTTTTAGATTTATTCCTTGGATTTCAAGTTGGTAAACTACTTATTTCTTGTTTTTCAAATACTTTTAGTTTTACCAACCATTTTGTGTTTTGCAAGCAATTTTCTATTTTAGTACGCTACATTTGGTATGTAGTTTTATATATACTTGTCTTTACACACTTCTCCTATTATTCCTCAATTAGTATATCTTGATCATGATTGTCTATGCCTTCCTCATGCTCTGATTTATGTACTTAAGATTGATTTCTATCTCTCAGTACGGGGAGGAGCGTATTTTTGATGTCAAAGGGGGAGACGTAAGTTTAATTGGGATAAAAGTAGTCTAAGTAGTATGCTTTTAGTGATATATGCTTATGTATGTGATATTAGTGGTACATACATCTATTGTGTTATACTAAACTTAACATATTTGCCATAATCAAAAAGGGGGAGATTGTTGGCCCAATGATTGTATCATGTTTTTGAATATGGTTAATCTGTTAAGTTTAACATTTCATTATCACTAATCTTCATACCATCACTATAGAATTTCTACTTCTACTTACATATGTGGTGATATGTGCCTATTGTTTTACATATTAGTGATACTAGTTTTCATTATGGTATCACTAATACTTATGTTATCACTATTGTAAGCATTGTCCTAATATGCCTTAAACTTGATACATTGTATATTGCTTTGTTCGTCTAACATGTACTTGCAGTAAAAGCAATAAATAAGATCAAACATGGACATATGCAAGAAGAAATCAAGATGGGCCAAAGACGATGGTCTCCCACAAGATTTTTCTGAACCACCTGACGAAATCTTCGGAGCCACGCACTCGGGGGTTCCGCTGACCGTCAAAGAAGAAGCTGCCGTCAAGGAAGAAGCCAACATCTATCAAGGAAAGAAGCCAAGCCAAGCCATCATCATTTCAAGACTCTGCAGAAGCTGCTCCTACTACAGTATATTTGGATCTGTAATGAGTCTTAGGAATCATTGTAAACACAAAAAATAGATGGCAAAATCGAAAGCTAGGGTAGAAAATAACCCAGGACAATCTTCGGAATCCTGACGGATAATCCGGCGGATCTCCGCGGAAATCCGACGGAAGATCCGAATGGTCTCACAGAATACCTTCTGTGAGTGTTCGGATTATCCGGCGGAAAACTGCAAAATTCAGCAGATTTTTTGCCATATGACCGTTTGCATTCCAACGGTCGATTTTACGAATGATTGATCCCAACGGCTCTATTTATAGCTGTTGGATGATCCGGAGATTTTTGCAGAAATTGGCGGATGATCCGTCAGCTTGAGAAAGTTGCATTATTACTTTCCTTTGTTTTGGTTATAAATAGCCTTGAACCCCTTCATTCAAGGTGATGCTTTGAGCCTAAAAATTTCTAAACCACCAAAGCCTATCCACAAACAACTCTAACAAAGCTTTCATTTGCCATCCACAAATTGTGTTAGAGCTATTGAGTTGAAAAGTAAGATCTTCATCTTACTGTATAAGGAAATCAAAACCTATTATGAAAGGTTGAAGTTGGAGAGTCTTCGTATCCAAACTCTTGGTTGAAGTTGGAGAGTCTTCGTATCCAAACTCTCGGTTGAAGTCGGAGAGGCCTTCGGATTAAAGCCCTCGTGTAAGAAGTTGGCGAGTTCTTTGGATCCAAACTCGTGTGTAACTATTTGCTCAAATAGTGGATTAAATCGAGAGAGTTCTGGGACTGGATTGCCTCTAGGGAGGATACCAGGATACATCGGGTATCGGTATTGTTATTGCTTCTTCTCTTGCACTTATATTTTTAAATTGCCAATTAGCTTGTGCTAAGTGCTTGATTAGTTAGCTTGACCCTATTCACCCCCCCTCTAGGGTTCCTACATCATCATCGGCCAACTTTTCTAGTCATTCGGTGAGAGGACCAGTACCAGTCCAGCAGTAGAAGCAGTACCCGTTGTCGAGGCCCTTGCCGCCTCAGACCCAAATATTTCAGCAGCAGAATCTCCAACAATATGCAAGTCCAAGTCCAGATCCAGAATAGGCAGAGAGGTTTCCAACAGAGGGGACCCGCACCCAGAGGACATGGTCAGGCGATGGCGATGACCGTGGAAGAAGGATTGGCACCAAGTGAGGTAGTGGCAGGTACTATTCTCGTCAACTCCTTTCCAGCATCAGCGTTATTTGATTCTGGTGCATCGCATTCATTCATGTCTACACGATTCGCGACACGAATAGGATTGGAGAGTCATTATCAGTAAGGCTCAATATACTTACTGGTAATGGTCTTGTGGGAGTAGATAGAGTATTTTCCTCGTGTCGAATCGTAGTTAGCGGTAGAGAGTTCAGCTAGATTGGTAGAGTTCCCGATGGCCGATTATGATGTGGTCTTAGGGATGGATTGGTTGAGGAACCAGTATGCTAGGATAGACTACCATATCGGCAGGGTTGTTTTTAGCATTCCAGGCGAGCCAGAGTTTTTCTTCTCCCGAGGCGAAGTTGAACCTTCTCCTCCGGTATTGCGGATGGCAGTGGCAACAGTGCAGTTACCCCGGATAGTCGAGGAGTTTCCAGATGTTTTTTTAGAAGAGCTTCCAGGTATGCTGCTAGAGCGAGAGATCGAGTTTACTATCGACTTGATTCCGGGGACAGCCCCAGTGTCGGAGAGAGTCTACAGGATGGCGCCGTCAGAGTTAGAGATATTGTACAAGATGATTGAAGAAGTTAGGACCAAGGGATTCATTCGTATAAGTGGATCGCCTTAGGGAGCCCCGATGCTTCTTGTGAAAAAAAAGGATGGTACATCCATATTATGTGTTGACTATCGTACCTTGAACTCAGTAACAATCAAGAATAGATATCCTCCCGAGGATAGATGACTTGTTTGATCAACTTAAGGGACACATTATTCTCGAAGATTGATTTGCGGTCAGGATACCATCAGATCAGAGTCAGAGAGCAGGACATCCCGAAGACAGCTTTCAGATCTAGATATGGGCATTGGGAGTTCCTTGTTATGTTCTTTGGAGCAACCAATGCCGACTATATTCACAACCTCATGAATCGTATTTTCATGCCCTACTTGGATAGTTTGTAATTGTGTTCCAGACGACGTCCTGGTCTACAGCAAGAATGAAGCAGAGCATGAGCAGCATCTCAGAGTTGTTATTCAGATTCTCAGGGAGCACCAGTTGTATGCCAAGTTTAGTAAATACGAGTTCTGGCTCGATCGCATTTCGTACTTAGGTCATATCATCACCATAGGAGGAGTAGAAGTGGATCCCCAGAAGATCGTGGCCATTGAGACATCCAGTACCCAGCACAGTTGTAGAAGTTCGCAATTTTCTTGGCTTGGCCGGCTACTATCGACGATTTGTTTCAAATTTTGCTCAAATTTCAGTGCCATTGACCTAGTTGACCCGCAAGGATGTGCAGTTTATTTGGACAACATAATGTCAGGATTCTTTTGAAAAGTTGAAGCGAGGTTTGATCACGGTACCCATTCTCACTCTTCCAGATGGGACCGAAGGATTCTCAGTGTATTATGACGCTTTAGGGAGGTTTAGGATGTGTTTTGATGCAGCATGGGAAGGTAATATCTTATACGTCACGTCAACTTCGTGATCATGAGAGGAATTATCCAACCCACGACTTGGAGCTAGCAGCGGTAGTTTTGCACTTAAGCTTTGGAGATACTTGTAAGGAGATAGGGTAGAAATTTTCATCGATCACAAGAGTCTGAAGTATGTATTCACTCAGAAGGATCTTAACATGCGTCAGAGGAGATGGCTAGTGCTGCTTGTGGATTATGACGTCAACCTGCAGTATCATCCTGGGAAGGCCAACGTTGTTGCAGATGCATTGAGCAGGAGAGACGGAGTTTATTTCCTAACGGTACAGCCAGAGTTGTTAGCAGATCTTCAGAAGATGGGTATTGAAGTTGTCTTCCTACCAATGGCATTGATGGCCAGCATGCAAGTTCAGTCCAGTATAGTTGAAAGGATCGGATGGCACAGTCAACAGATTCTAAGCTTCAGCGGCTCAGAGCAGAGTGTGAGGCAGGACGGCGACCAGAGTTATGCATTCATGAAGATGGTACACTTCGACATGGTAAGCGTCTTTGTGTACCCAGTAGAGATATAAGACAGGAGATCATGGCAGAAGCTCATAGTTCGCAGTATTCCATTCATCCGGGCGGTACGAAGATGTACCGTGATATCCGTCAGTACTTTTGGTGGAATGGCATTAAGAGGAAGATAGTCGGTTTGTCTCTCGGTGTTTGGTTTGCCAACAGGTTAAAGCTGAACATCAGAGGCCAGCAGGACTTCTTCAGCCCTTGTCGATTCCAGAATAGAAATGGGTGCATATAACCAGGATTTCGTGACTGGATTACCTAGGTCCCTAGCCGGTAGAGATGTTATTTGGATTATTATAGACAGGCTCACGAAGGTGGCTCACTTTCTTCCATTCAGAGTTGGTCAGTCGACGGCTCAGCTAACAGAGATGTATCTGAGGCATATAGTCAGGTTGCACGGGGTACCAGTCAGTATCACTTCGGACAGGGATTCAAGATTTACGTCGTACTTTTGGTATAGCCTGCAAGAGAGTTTGGGAACTCACCTCCAGTTCAGCTCAGCTTACCATCCGCAGACTGATGGTCAGTCAGAGCGTACCATACGAACCTAGGAAGATAATTGAGATCTTGTACCCTCGACTTCGGTGGTTCATGGGAAGATCACCTGTACCTGGTGGAGTTCTCGTACAACAACAGTTTCCAAGCCAGTATCCAGATAGCACCATTCGATACACTATATGGTAGGAAGTGCAGATCCCCGCTAGCATGGAACGATTGGAGAGAGGCAGATGCTCGGTCCAAAATGATTGCTCAACAGTTGAGGTGGTCAGAAGAGTCAGAGATCATCTCCGAGTTGCCCAAGATCGCCAGCGCCATTGGGCCGATTCTCATCGGCGCCCCCTTGAATTTTCTATCGGCGACCATGTATTCCTTAGGATCTCGTCTAACCGTGGTGTCATTCGTTTCGGCGTACGGAGAAAGCTTAGTCCTAGGTATATAGGGCCATTCGACATTCTGGAGCGAGTAGGTGATGTGTCATATCGTATCGCTCTCCCGCCGTCGTTGCGTGAGGTGCATGATGTGTTCCATGTATCCCAACTATGACGGTATATCCCGGACGAGCCACTGTAATGCATGTGGTTCGTATTACGTATTTTGGAATACATGTACGTATTTTTATCTTGTATTACATGATTTCTTGCTTGGCTTATCTTGGCATTTCATGGCTTGGTTTATTTTGGGTTGGTTCGGCTAGGCTTGGGTTGCCTTGGTTCATCATGAACCAACGGGAGAACCCTTACCTACCAACACCATCCCCATTTATTAACCCCCACTCTTTTCTCTCTCATTAATCTTCTTATTCTCCACATTACTTCTTCACCTACCAGAGAGGGAGAGAGAGGGCTTAGGCAAGTGCATCTTGCTTCGTGGAGGAACTTCGTTTTTATTATTCCATTGTCTTCCTCTTGAGATTCTAACACTCTTTAGTGCTTAGCATTTTCAATTTCCATGGCTAAATTCTTCTAGATCTAAGTTTATAGTATTTTGGATTTCTTGGGTTTTGATCTACTTAACCTTGTTATTTCCTAGTTTTGATGGTTCCATTGTAGAGACTTCGTTCTACCCCATTTTGACCTATGGAAGTTCGGATTTGGGCTCCGGATGAAGGGTTTATGGAGCTCGAAGCTTGGACTCATGGTGTTCTTCTTCTCGGATCAGGGAAGAAGAAGAATAGTGCAGCATAGCTGCCCTGGAGTATGGCAATACTTGACCGCATGAGTTCATGCGGCAACCATTCCTAGCCGCATAGGCCATGGGCAGCATTCCAGCCGCATGAACTCCTTGCCTGTTAGTCGCATGAATTCCATAGCTCACTCGGCCGCATAAGCACTGATGTTTTTTCGGCCGCATAAGCGCACTTGAACCCAGCGCATAAGGCCCTGCTTGCCGCAGCCGCATAAGCGCACATCCCTCTGAAGCCATATAAGACTGCTCGACCTAGCCGCATAAGGCCCTGCTTGCCTGAGCCGCATAAGCGCGCATCCTTCCTGAGCCGCATAAGCGCGCATGTTTCCGCAGCCGCATAAGCGCGCACTTTTCAGTCGCATGAGCGCGCCCCCTTGCTGCTCCATGAATCCAAGTATCCCTACCGCGTGAGACCCGCATCCTTAGCCGCATGGCTCCTTTCATAAGTCCTCTTTTGTTATATATATATATATATATATATATATATATATATATATATACTGCACTGTTATATTTATGCTCCTGTTTCCTAACACTCTGTGAAGGATTGTATTAGTGAACCTTGCATATATGTCCATGAACCTGATAATGGCCCGTCGTGGCGCACTCTCAACAAGAAAACTTGACATGATATCCCGGCATGCTGTTACGACAGCTGGCCTGACATGACAAGTATGAATGACCTGGACACCATGGACGATTGTGTTTGTACAAATAAACTGGTATGTCTTGCATCATGTCTAGGATAGGGATCCCTGAGTACCACGGTCAGGGATACCTATAGTAATTGACTAAGGCTAATAAACTAGAATAATTCAGTAGACATGAAGAGATTCCCAGCTACAGGCAATCCGTTATCTGGGCGCATTCAGTAGATTTGTAGCCTACCGACGAGTAGGATACTTTTCCAGCACACCGTCGTATGGTGCACCCCTCATAAAATGGACATTCGACCTGGATAACCGGGGTCTGCAGGGCTTGTGGCTGGGATAATCTCATTGCATCTTGCTAGTAACTAGGCCTGTGATAACCCTAGTTAGTTAAGAGTATCAAGCCATACTTCTTGATTGGCCGTGATTGATTGGATGGAGTTTATTCCAGCTTAGTCTTATCTTGATCCTGTACAAGACTGTGACATGACACGATTGATTATGCCTGTCTCAACAATAAATGATCAGGGGTCCAGTTCTGTTCAGGCGAAGGGTTACACCCCGGTCCTTATTTGGTTTAAGGGTTGTAACCTGGCTCCCGGAGCAGTTTTGTGTCCTCTCTTCGTTTATTGTCTTAGTGTACCCATGCCATGCTCGTCATATTTTACTTCACTTCAACAGTATGATTTATTACTTATGCTGGCCTTAACAATAAAGATCAGGGGTCCAGTTCTGTTCAGGCGAAGGATTACAACCCCGGTTTGTTTGGTTTAAGGGTTGTAACCTGGCTCCCGGAGCAGTTCTGTGTCCTTCCTTCGTTTATTGTCCTTCTGTACCAATAGTATTTGAGACGGATTTCTATTCAGGTGAAGGGCTGCAATCCCGATCCTTGTTTGGTTTAAGGGTTGTGACCTGGCTACTTGAATGGTTTCCTCATACTCAGTTTACTGTTGTTATCTCTATTATTATCAGTTCTTTATTTATTATCTTTTATATTCTATTGTGTTATGCTAGTTTTAGTTCCTAAGTGAAGCCTCCTTTGTGGTACTTGCTCTTTCTGGGGTCTGACCCAGCTGGTTTTGTATGGCCAAATATCGGAGCAGCTCCAGAGGATCTACCTACCTTCCAGCCAGATGGTGACCACCAGGCATAACCTTGGCAACGAGTGGGTTTCTTTTTGTTCTCCCACTTTATTGTAAATTTTTTATTCTTTTGAGGCGTTTAGCCGACGAGCACTTGTTAGCTCGGTTGTACCTTATTACTGTCTGCCTACGGGCTGTGACATGATTAACAGATCCTAGGGTTGATCATGTATAACTAAACTCTTGCTAGTCCTGAATTTTGTAACGACTAGCTTCATGATCAGCTGAATATGTAATGTTGGGGACGCCTTACTATTGTATATTTGGTGATCTTACATCTTGAACACTTACTTGCTTGTGATTGAGAATAGGCATTGTTCATGACCATAAGAGACTGTTGCTTGTAGTTAAACCCTTATGTATCTAGACAGCCGTGACCGTATAGCGAGGTGTTGCACTTTAATATACGTAGCTGGCTATGTCTACCTCCGCTCTCCAGTATTCTGGTTCTGGGCGTGACAGCCACATCCCGGATCATTCGGAATTGGTTGTTGGTACCAACCTTTCGTATGAGGAGAGGCCCGTGTCTATATTGGACCGAAGAGAGAGAAGATACTCAAGACACAAGACTATCAATTAGCCCGTGTTGTTGGGGTCATCATTTGGGGAGTCAATATGGAAGCGTGAGGATGATATCCGATCGCGGTATCCGACATGTTTGACTCGTGAGGTATAATATCTTTTTTATACCTTATGCTCTCGATTCTTGCTTGGATGATTACATGGTAGATGCTAGTATAGCTTGTCTGTAATTAGTGTGGCTTGTCCTTGCCTCTCTAGCCTCTTAATTAAATTCCGAGGATGGAATTCTTTAAGGTGGGTAGAGTTGTAATGACTATAGTTCGTATTACGTATTTTGAAATACGTGTACGTATCTTAACTCGTATTGCATGTTTCCTTACATGGTATATTTGGGCATTTCATTGCTTGATTTATCTTGGTTTGGTTCGGCTTGGCTTGGTTTGCTTTTGAGTTCATCATGAACCAAAGGAAAACCCACTACCTATCACCATCACCATTTATTAACCCATCCCCTTTTTTCTCTCCTTATTACTTCTCATTTACTCTTCTTCTTTCTCACCATTTACTCTTCACCTATCTGAGAGAGAGGGAGAGCTTAGGCAAGTGCATCTTGCTTCATGGAGGAACTCAACTTTTGTTGTTCCATTCTCTTCCTTACAACATCCTGAGACACTTTAGTACTTAGCATTTTTAATTTCCATGGCTAAATTCATGTAGATCTAAGTTTTTTATTTCATTTTCGGATTTCTTGGGTTTTGATCTATTTAACCTTGTTATTTCCAAGTTTTGATGGTTCCATGTTGTAAAAAATTTTATTTTGCCCCATTTTGACCTATGGAAGTTCAAATTCTGACCTCGGATGATGGATTTATGGAGCTTGGAAGCATAGCCTTCATAGTTCTTCTTCTCAGAAATTTGGAGAAGAAGAACAGTGCTTGACCGCATAGATTTTCATGCGACAAGTTTCTTTCCCCAGCCGCATAAATCTTTCAGCCGCAGGAACCAATTTCTCAGCCGCATGAACTTTTCATTCCGAGCCGCATGACTCTGATTTAACTTCCAACCGCATGAACTTTTTTCTGAGCCGCATAAGACTCAGATCTTGAGCCGCATGCGCCCTGATTAATTCGGCCGTATGGACTCGCAATCCCCTTTGCCGCATGGCATTTGTTTGGACTGGGCCGCATAAGACCCATGTCTCCGAGCCGTATGAGACCCACTTCCCTCCTGGCCCCTTCCTTCCAGCCGCATGAACTCGGATTGGTTCCCGGCCGCATGAGCTCTGATTCCTATGTCGCATGAGCCTGCTGATTCCTATGCCGCATGAGCCCAGTCTCCCGAGCCGCATATGCCCTTAAACTCTGACCGCATAAACCCGAGCCGCATGAGCCTGCTGATTTTGGCCGCATGAGCCCAATTATCCTCCCTGGCCGCATGAACTCATTTTTCTGAGCCACATGACTCCTCCTAGCCTTGCCCTTTACTATTTTAATTGTTATATGTATTAGGATCCTCTGTGTAACTTGGATCCCTTGATAGAATGCTTGTACTATGTTATCTTGCACATGTACCATGAATACGACAGTGACCCGTAGTGGTGCACTCTTGACAAGTAACATGACATGATAGTGGTCCGTTGTGGTACACTCTTGACAAGTAAACCTGACATGATATACCTTGATATGCTGTTACGACGGCTAACATGACATGACATGTATGAATGACCTGAACACCATGGACGATTGTGCTTGTACAAATGAACCAGTCTTGTCTTGCATCATGTCTAGGACATGGACCCCTGAGTACCACGGTCAGGGGTACCTACTGAAATTGACTAAGGCTAATAACTAGAATAATCCAATAGTCATGAAGAGATTTTCCCAGCTATAGGCAATCCCGTTATCTGGGCGCCCCACCTGGGATCTGTAGCCTGCCGTCGAGTAGGGCACATTTCCAGCACACAGTCATGTGGTGCACCTTTCAAGCTACTTAAGGGTACATGCATTTCTTGGACGATGTACCCACCTGAACTCAACCCCTAATTGCGTCCAGATAGCCTGGATGGTCTGCAGGGCTTGTGACTGTGGAATAATCTCACTACATCTTGCTAGTAACTAGGCCTGTGATAACCCTAGCTAGTTAAAGTATCAAGCCGTACTTATTGCTTGGCCGTGATTGTTGGATGAGGTATAATCAGTCTAGTCTTGTCTTGAACATGTATAAGATTGTTACATGACCTGATTTCTTATATTTATCTTGCCAATAAATGGTGGAAAACCAAGTTCCATTCAGACGAAGGGTTATAACCCCGGTCCTTGTTTGGTTTATGGGTTGTAACCTGGTTATCTGAATAGTCCCATGGTTATCTCATCGTATATCATCGTGAATTCCCGTATTTCCAGTTCTTATTATTTATTTTATTCTTGTGCTAATTGTGGGTTTTAGTTCTTAAGTGAAGCCTCCTTTGTGGCACTTGCACTTTCTGGGATCTAACCCAGCTGGTTTTGTATGGCCAGATACCAGAGCAGCTTCAGAGGATCTACCGACCTTCCAGCCAGATGGTGACCATTAGACGAAATCCTGGCAACAAGTGGGTTTATTTTGACTCTCCCACTCTATTATAAAAATATTCTTTTGAGGCGTTCAGCCGACGAGCACGTGTTAGCTCGATTGCACTTTAATTACTGTCCGCCTACGGGCTGTAACATGATTGACAAATCCTAGGGTTAAACATGTATGACTGAAACTCTTGCTAGTTTTCATATTTTGTAATGACTAGCTTCATGATCATCCAAATATGTAATGTATGGGACGCCTTACTATTGTATATTTGGTGCTCTGACGTCTTGTAAATGTTATTACTTGCTTGAGATTGAGACAATAGGCTTGTTCATGACCTTAGGAGACTGATGGATTGTAGTTAAACCCTCATGTATCTAGACAGCCGTGACCGTATAGCGAGGTGGGTTGCACTTCAATATACGTAGCTGGCTATGTACGCCCCCTCTCCAGTACTCTGGTTCTGGGGCGTTACAGTCAGGCAGCTAGAGTACGCAAGCGTTATCGGAAGTTTGATGTATATTACTATTGCCACAAGGCCTGACATAGCTTTCACCATGGGAATGTATAGTCATTTCGTAAGCAATCCAAGCATTGAGCACTGAAAAGCTGTAAAACGGGTAATAAGATATCTCAAGAAGACTCAGACATAGCACTGCACTACAGCGGAGATCCGTCGATAGTAGAAGGCTTCAGTGACGCCAGCTAGTGCTCAGAGTTGGAGAGCAAGAGGTCCATAGGTGGATTTATTTTTACAATGGGTGGAGCTGCTATATCGTGGAAGTCGAAGAAGCAGACCATGCTCTCGCGGTTCTCCATGGAATCTAAGTTCTTTGCACTTGATACCGCAGCGGAGGAAGCAGAATGGCTTCGAGAGCTCATGTATGATCTTCTAGTGGTTAGGACGCAAATACCGGCGATACCGATATACTGCAACAACCAGGCGACTGCGGCGATGGCATCAAATGACCTCTTCAATGGAAAGAAGAGGACTGTGCGGTTAAAGTACATGACAGTACACGATATCATCAAGAGAGGTGTTATTGTAGTGATTGATGTTCGGAGTCAGGAGAACCTGGCGGATCCGTTCACCAAGGGCCTCAAGCACCAGCTGGTTGATGACATAGCAAGTAAAATGGGCTTGAAGGCATTCTGATATTATATTATTGTAATCCTACAATAAAGTTTTATGCTATTAGTTCAAAGAGAAATCTACTAGGCATCTAGTTTTTGGTTCAAGGGAGGACCATTAATTGGAAAAATATTAGGAACAGTGGGTACATGTCCTCTGTTGCATTGCGAGGTTACGGACCTACAACCACTGTTTCTACTATTATTTTTGCATAAAATGAATCATATGTTGAGGATGGCTTAAACACCTTAATGAGTTCTCAGGCAGAGTGAATGCCTGGTGTGCTTTACAAGAAGCACAGTAGCGCAGCACTATAAGAAGTGAAACTCCATGCTACAGTGGGGTGACTCCACCATGAGGTTCCCGAATAGGGGTAATACCTCGGCTTTGCGAGCCAAGTCACAGTGGAGTAGCACCGCAAATAGGCAGGTAGCCTAATGCTGTATGATGAAATTAAAGAGGGGTAGACAATACTACAAAGGGGAGGTGTTCCCCGTGTTACAGTAGTACGACACCACGATGAGGTACCCGGATAGGGATAAAGCCTCGGCCTTGCAAGCCATATCGTTGCGACATAACATCGCAAAGGAGCCTAAGGCCTCATGCTGGGTAGTATAGAACTACAAAGAGGCTGTGACCTCATGCTACTAGTATGACACTACGATAAGGTTTCCGGGTAGGGGTAATGCCTCGACTTTAGACCATGTCATAGCGGCATAGCACCGCAAGGGAAGCGCAAGGCTTCATGCCATGTCTCTTTAATAAAGAACTCACCTATATTGTATGGACAGAGATATCAGGCCATTTCTTGAGGGTAAACTTGTATACGTCCAAAATTATACACTGAAACCAGGCTGGCACAGGGCCTTTAATGTGCAGCCAGAAGCACATGTAACTACATTATGTGGGTGAAAATAATTTCAGCTATGGTGCAAATTCAAGGCTTAGTCCATTCTTGTATTATAATATGTTGTTTGACCTACAGAAGATTCAAGTCGTCAGCGACATCTCTTCTAATGCATGATTGACAGTTACAATGGGAAACACTCAACTCCATATATCGAGATATGTGGGGATTGTTGGAGCTTTTTCTTTGTATGTAGAGAGCTTGCTCTTAACATGTCTAGTAATTTTAGTCCCACATTAGAAAAGCAACAAGAGTAGTATCTTAATATACTTGTATGTAGTTGAGGTGTACACATGGGGTGGTGACCCTAAGGAGGGAACCATGTGGGTGATTTTACTAGGAGGTAAGGATAAGACTCCATGGTAAAGCATTTGCTTTTTGCTCTTGAAAATTTATTCCATTGGAGCTGAGCCCCGTAGGGGCTTAGCGACTCGGACTCGAACTCAGACTCGGGTTCATGGGCTCATGAGGCATAATGTGGCATTTTGTTGGCGCACTTTGCACTTAGCACGACAGCATCGTCGCCAGATGGTGCAACAGTTGGCGCTGCAGTTGGCACGCGGCGCAGGTGGCACGATGTGCGTGTGGCACAGGTGCGCAGTTGGCGCTGTGTGCGTATGGCGCAGGTGGCGCATACTATGCGCCAGTTGGTTCAAATCGTGTCTGTGCACGATTTGAGCAGTTGCAGAATGTTCGGGATGATTTTTTTCACGTCCCGAACATTTTGCTAACTGAGCAGTTACAGTGCGGCCTATATAAGCTTCTCTGCTCTCTCTCTGTTAGAACAAAAGTAAACAAGTGTTCAGAACAAATTCCTTACGAATCTAGAGAGTTCAAGAGAGAAGAGAAGTGTGCCAGCGCCATTCAGTGCATTGTCTGCACCATCTGAGGAGTCAGAAGAGCGGAGTGTTCCGAAGTTCTCCGTCGAACTTGTTGGTTTCTGGAAGCTCGTGTGGGGCGAATCAAGCTTTGAGCTTCGGTGATCATTCACCCCAGCAGGCCGTTCTATCCTTCCATCCACTTCACCGCTCGTCATCTACTTTAACTCATTCTGAACAAGAACAGTTCTGATCTAATCAGAAACTGTTAGTGGACAATCGCTGCTGTTGTTAACAATTCATTTGTACCTTCTTTTAGAAGCACTACGTTTGAATTGCTGCTATTACGAAATCTTTTTAGATTTTCGTTTGCTGCTGTTACGAATTTTTTTTAGATTTTCGTTTCCTAGAATCCTCCAAGGATCTTTGTCGTGCACGTTCTTTGAAGTGTTGCATAATTTTCATTTTTCCATCGAAAATTGCGCCCCGGGATTAACATTTTTTTCGTTGTTATTTTATCTTTTTTATTTTAGCTTGTTGCTAGTTGTAAACATTGTTTTCTTGATATTTTGTTCTTATAAGGGAAAGTTCTTTTCAATACTCTACCTTTTTTCATATTTATTTTATCCTTTTGTACTTTATTTAGCTTATTGCTGGAATTGAATATTATTTGCTTCATATTTTGTCCATATGATTAGTTACTTTTATTTGCAATTTATTGTATTACTCAACATTTTTTGCAATCGATTTCTTTGAACGGACTAGCTTTGTTTTGGAAAGTGTCAAAAATGAAAATTATGATCGAGGAATGTACTTATATAGTTTCGCTACCATTTATTAAAATATTACTTCAAGTATCATACATTTGTTATTTTTTCCTTCTTGAATTGTGATGAAAAATGTAGCTCCTTATAATTTGTCATTATAGGACTTTTGCGGCTGCTTATATGTTCCATTTCTGTTATTTATTTTTGTATGTATGCTTTACTCACATTGTTAAACACTATTCATACTCATATCTACTTAATTTATATTCCTCTACTTAAATTTTAGACTAAATTCTTAAAATATTAGAGCTATGTATCTTTATATCCCTCCAATAATAACCATATACTAATTTTTTGAAACCCTAAAGTTTTAAGTTCTCCGCTATAATGGTTCCTGAACCACTATTTATTACTCATTCTTCTTTTCCAAAATACAACTCAAATATTATTCTCCATATGATGAAAAAGTCAAGGATCTATTACCACACTTGTTCTCTCCTTACTCGGCAACCTATCGTAAGTTTTAATATATTTTTGCCTGTGTTTTGGTTATGTTTATTTTCCTTTTTCATTGATCTATCGAGATGTTAAAGGAGTGTTCTTCCATCACTTAGTTACCATCCATTTTATATTTATTGAACATTATGAATATTCTACTTTATTTTCAGTTATACTACGTCTGGGCACCAATTTAACTTATTATTTTATTTTACCTAGTTCTATATGTTCTAGAGCTCTAACGTCGGAATCGAGCTTATTCGAACTCTGATAACTTTTTTTTTCTACTTTATTTTCAGTTATACTACATCTGAGCATAACTTTTTGTTTTAATTTTGTTGTTTTACCTAGTTCCATACGTTCTAGAGCTCTAACGTCGGGATAAGTACGTCGAGCTTATTTGAACTCTGATAACTTTTTTATTGCCTTCTAACTCTGATATTCTTCTTACTTATTTTAACTTGATGTTAAATACTAACTTTCTTCACACACACACACACACACACACACATATTATATATATAATATATATATATATATATATATATATATATTATATTCTCAGCTTGTTTATCTCGGATGAAATCCAAAATATTTATATTTTCATCAAAATGTCAATTTTTATTGTCTTAAAGAGTTTTCAACAAATGTATGATTCAACTTCATACTGATCATGAAAATCTTAGTTCTTGCACATTTATCGAAAACTAAAATTGGTTCAAAAAAATCACCGTCCAACTACTTTAGCTAGATAAAGTTTACATATTTTGTGCCTTTTTTCCCCTTCCATGAACCAAAACAAGCAACTTAAAAAAAGGAAAACCTATTTCATTTCGGATACTACATTCTCAAACCAATTAGGACTCATTTTGATTGTGGTCATGCTGCCGTAAGATCTCTTACGGACGGTTCAAAACTGAACCACTGAAAAAAAAAAACCTATGCTTGCCAACAGAAATATAATCCTTATGGCTTATGTAGCTCGCTCTCTTTACTTGATTCCTTTATATTAATATTTTCTCATCCCCATCCGCCTCCAAAAAAAACCCTAATTTATCAGCCGAAATGCTCGCCACCGACCGTCCGATCGTCGCTCCATAGCCCATCGGAGGGCAGGATTCTCCGTCGCCTTTTCCGTTACCGGTGGTGGAAGTGATCCGGATCCACGGGTCCTCGAAGGGCCCGGCTGGCTCTTTCTGGGGTTTTATTTGGGAATTTAGGGTTAGGGTTTTGATCATGGCTCCGGGGAGAAAGAGGGGCGGGAATAAGGGGAAGGCGAAGGACCAGTTGACGATGGGGGATCTCGTTCTGGCTAAGGTGAAGGGATATCCGTGGTGGCCGGCGCAGGTCGGTTCTTTTTTGTTTTTTGTTTTTATCGGTATTTCTTTTTTGATTTTGTTTGGCAAGATGGAGTTTTTGGTAGCGAAATCGTGATTCTAGATTTTAATGTTCGAATGCGGAGTTTAGGGTTCGAATTTGTAGTCACTTTCTCATAATATAGATTGCGTTGCATGGATTTTCAGGGTTATTTTAGAGTGTCCGAGTCGTGTCTGATACGAGTCTGAAGCGACATGGTCGCAGCACCGGTATTTGGAGTGTATGCTTCCTAAGTTTTACGATTTTTTCGTAACATTTAACTTTATAGGTAATAGATCATTGAATTGCAATGATCATGCTATTCTAGGACATGATTGATATTTCTCAAATGAATTATTGCATCAATTAGATGTTAAATTCTAAGTTTGGATGGTAGAATTCTCTGGCTTGTAGAGTTGAACATGTCCTCAAGTAGTGCATATGCCACCATTAAAGACTTAAGAGTCCTTTCTTGGGAAAAAGACTGTTGCAACAACAAGATCACCAGACAACACCATTCGGTCATGACAAACGGACTCTAGACCTTTTTTGCAGTCCTTGTATTTTGGATGTCCGATAAGAAATACATGGTATTTTGGAGTGTCCTTTTCTTCTTGAGAGAAAAATATTTCTTTTGGTTAGAATATGGCATTTGGGTTTCTTATTTACTTTTAGCTGGATTAGATGGATTAGAATATCGACAATGAACAAGTGTTCTAAAATGCTGGTGAGGAACGCGCTTAAGTGCAAAGCTCATCCTTGTTCCTCGTTTTCTATGAGGCGATTTTCATTTACCTTGGCGTACCTGAGGTGATACACCTACTTTTAAGGCAAGAGCTTCATGCGCCTGAAGTACCTGAAGCACAAGCACACGTGGTTCATTAATCTATATATTTCTTTTCTTTTTAGGGATTGTTTGGTTGCTTGTAAGTAGAAACATGTTGCAACTTTTGCTCCTATGAATCGAGTTTGGCTGCAACACATGGGGCATTTAATGCAGTTTTTGTTGCAACAAATGCACCATTTACACCAAAACAAACAATTAAATGCTGCAACACAAATTACAACAATACCACCTATAACCAACGACAACCCCTTATTATCTTTTTCGTGTGATCCGTATAGAAGGTAGAGAAGAAGTATATATGTGAAATTTGGTAGAAATCTCCCCTAAAATGAGGAGGCATGTTTTTACTAACTTTTGAACATTTACAATGGCCCTCAATAGTCTTATTTATATAGCCTTAAAGAGGCTGTACAAGATAGCAACAAAAAGTAAATAACAAAATATGTAAGATCTAGCTGAAAAATCACATATGTTGCGAATATCAAATCTCATCTTGATCTCGCACGATTGGCTGGAAAGACTAAATTTGAACAATATGATCTACAATGATATGACCAACCAAATCTGATGCGATCGAAAAGATCTTAAAAAATCCTTCCGGATCATGATTTCCCCTTTCTGAAAGGAGCTAGTTCTTGCTGGAATCTGGATCAGAACCGAATGTGGGGAAACTCGATTTGACCTTTTTTTTTTTCCCAATTGAACCACTTTGTTGCCCTTGGTCTGGCCTTTACTGCCAATTCTGAAGGACTCCTTTGTGTCGCACCTGGTCTGGATGATTCTCCTCTTCAATATAATAATAATATAATCCTCTGCCAGTGTTGTGTCCCGATCGATGACCAGGTCATTACCTACGAAAAAAATCTTATTTGGTTCGTCATCCAACATTATCACTTCGAAAGGCTTGAAAGCTAACAATGGAGTAGACCTCCATATAAGTCGACAACTCCAACTGAAAAACGAATCTTCTGGAGAATCTTGAAGATGCTGTAGCGAATGGGCTTTAGCTTTTGCGCAACTCCTTTTGTGGCTCCTTCCAGAGGTGCAACTAAACTAGGCCACCATCTTGAAATTTGCATGTACATGTTATCGATTATGACACTCGTACTTCTATTGGGATCTCTATAGATGCTACTCCATCTTGTTATGCACGTGCCAAATCTTGTGCTCTATTGCTTGGCTTGGTGGTAATCCGCGGGTCTCCTTAAAAAAGCCTAGGGTGTTCGATAAGAAATCGAATCATTTTTTTCTCCTGCTCCCTACAAGACAATGCTAGTAGAAAAATATATGTGATGTCTAGGACCACTGGTAGGATCATCACCAAGATACACTTCCGACAAGCGTATACGAGACACTTTTCTTGGCAGGTCGTCACCAAATTGGTTGGTCGGTTTGTTCTCGGGTAATGAAGAATTTTCTCCGTCCTTGGTGAGCTTGTACATATGAGCTCGTCGATGGTAGTAGACATCTCGGTCGTGGTCGTATAGGAAGAAATTGATCAGAATTACTTGGCAGATCTTTACTCGAACGACCTTACACATCACCTTGTCAATGTAGTTTCCAGTGGTTGCGAAGCAAAGTTTGTACTAGTGATTCACCTTTTGCCCTATGCCCTTCTTTATCCTAGTGGATATGGATGCAGATGAGGTCTTTTTGCTAGGCCAAGCCTTTGCACAAGGTTTGCGGAGTTAAGGTTCTTCTGGTTATCCGTGTCAATGATGGAGCCGATGACCTCATTCTACTTCGAGTAGTAACGGTAGAGAGCTCCTCTGCAACTTCTTATTCAGTCGATGGACTCGGATCTAGCACCTTCGACATTACCATAAACACTAATTTGTTGCACCTTCGACTTGCCATAAACACTAGACCCATTTGCCACGTGCTTGGTGTTGTTCTTCCCTTGGTCTTTTCAACATTATTTTACGGACTTAAGTGTTTAGGCTGCACTTCGATCCGTGCAGCGCACAAGCTTCATACTCGAAGACTCGTGTCAGCCTTCCAGAACTTGTTTAGCTAGATCGCTAAGGCGATATTGAGAACAAAGTGGAGTAGAGATTACAAATTTGGGTTTTGAGGAACAAATGAGACCTCTTACTTATTTATAGTGCCCATAGGGCTTACAAGAAACTTCTGGAAATTAAATATTCCAGAAATTACTACTAGATAAATACAAGGAAGCTTCTAGTCTATCCAGAAAGATCATGGTCTATCTAGAAAGATCTTGGCCTTTTGGAAGATACTCGGGCCTTCTGGAAGGATCTCGAACCTTCTAGAAGATTTTCGGGTCTTCTGGAAGGTTCCACCATCCTCTGGAACATTCTGGAAGCTTTCAGCATAACCCTGCTCTGTGTAGAGTTATGCAAGTCCGTCTCAGTGGGACGCAAACTTTTGGGCGTGCACTCTCCCCCACCTTTCGTCGACGCCTAGTCGACGGGTATACCAAGTCTTGGAACGACGTCCACTCTCGTAGGCATGTTCGCTGCACGTCGTTCCTTCTTTGTGCGTCTTGTGCGACGTTTTCCAGATTTGCTCATCTTCTCCTTAAGATCGAAAGCAAATTGGTTCGCCGCATCAACTCTGGCCTCGGTTTGTGTCCTCCTCGGCACATGACGAATCTCGTGCGGGCTATCGAGTCGTCGATCCTCCTCGTCTCGTGGCTACACATAGTTCCCACACCTCCGCGTGTGCGAGTTCCATTGCAACTCTGTCTACCCGAATGTCCCCTACGAGTTTTGAGCAACTCCTTGCGCGAGCCACTCTACTTTGTCGCCTCTGCCTCTGCGCAGCCCACGACATGCTTCTCTGTACTCGTGCCCAGCTTGGTAGCACGATTCACTTTCCTTCGCGAAGTGACTCATCGGGACACTCCTTTGCAACACCCTTGATCTCTCATGGAAGGCCTTCCTCCTCGAAGTCCTCCTTCATCTCGAGCACTGCTAGATATGCCGTCTCTCTTTTGCTACCCTTCTTGAGCTGAATGGCGGAGATAGCTTTCCCCTTCGATGGCTTGCCTCGTGCACCTTTTACCATGTATGACAAACCTTCTCATGAAACAGACGACTCTCAGATGTGGCATCGAAATCGCCTTTGCCGCAATAAGGAAATCCATGCCCAATATTATTTTGAAGTCATCCAACGACGTAACGGTGAAATTGGAAACACCCGACCAATTTTTTGCAACTATGAGGACTCCCTTGGCTACCCCTGCATGGGACGCGCCTCCGCATTGACCGCCTCCTCCAAGGCTAGACCCAAGCGACGGACCTCTGCGTCCGTGATGAAGTTGTGAGTGGCGCCCGTGTCAACCAACGCCCGTGTGCACATGCCATTGATCCTCATGTCAACGAGCATGAGCTCCCTGCTCGGAGTCCTTGACACAGCAGACTTGGTCTTCACGGCGTCGAGTAAGCGCAACGCTCCCATGTGCGTTCCTAATTCGCACTCGTCCTCTACCTCCTCGGTTCGGACGACGCTAACACGCATGCTCCTCTTTGGACAATCCCGAGCAAAGTGATTCTCTCCGCATATGAAGCACAAATCAACTCGCTTGGGTTGGCCTTCTCGTGCTTCTTTTCCTCGGACGGACCCTCCTTACGAGAGCTCTCCCGCTCTCCCTACCATTCCCCTTGGTGGACTTCGGCTTGACCTTGGCATTGTTGTCGTTCCACATGTACTCGATGAGTCGCTCGGCTGCTGCCACGTCGGTTTTTAAGTCTTGTACCCTGTCGCTGCAATTCTTGAGCCGCCCATGGTTTGAGTCCATCGAGGAAGAACAAACAATCCTCGCCCATGTTAGATATTGCGAGTATCAGGCGTGTAACTCTGCGATGTACTCCTTGATCATTCCGGTATGCTTGAGTTGCCGCATGCTCGACTCGCTGCAAACTCTACATTTTCGGATAGAACTGAGACTTGATCTCCTTCTTGAGATCCTTCTAAGTTTCTATAGCGCACAAACCTTCTCGGCTTCTATACACCTTCGACGCCACCACAACATGCATCGTCGGTGAAGAAGAGTGAAGCAATATTCACTTTTTCGGCGTCATCGTTGCACGTTCCATAAGAAGTTCTCAACTTCTTTGGCATCTTGCATCCCGCTGAAGGATTTTGGTTCGGGGATCTTCCGTCTCCTCGGTGTCTCCCTATTCGAAGGTCCACAGTTCGCAACGTCCTTCTCCAAGATGGCAACTTTGGTCTTGACTTCTCCGCAACTCTCGACCACGGTCTTCAGTTCCTCGTAGCCTCGGACCTTCTCAAGCAACTCCTCAATCTTTGCATGATGTCCCTTGAGCTCCTCTTCAAGTGCAGATCGGATCTCGTGGAATTGCTCCCGAAAGATTGCCATGTACGAAGTGATGCGCTCTCCAGCCCATCGAAGTACTCTTCTAGCCTCGTGTTGCTTTGCTCCACGGAGCCTATTGCTTACAAGAAACTTCTGAAAATGGAATATTCTAGGAATTATTCTACCACTAGATAAATACAAGGAAGCTTCTAGTCTATCCAGAAAGATCATGGTCCATCTAGAAAGATCTTGAGCCTTCTAGAAGGTACTCAGGCCTTCTGGAAGATTCTTGATATTCTGGAAGATTCCACCATCTTTGGAAGCTTTCTGCATACCCCGCTTTGTGTAGAGTTATGCAAGTCCGTCTCGGTAGAGCACAAACTTTTGGGCGTGACAATTAGCTCCGTTTGAAGCTTCCAACATTACTCCTTCAAATGACCTTTGAGCCTGCAATGCTCGCATTATAGTTTAGTTTTGGAGGGAGAGTTATTGTCACCGCCAAATGTCACATTTTTGATGCGACTTGGAAGATCCTTCCGTGGTCCCCTTGGGGGTCTTTGAGCCATCAAGCTTGTTCTTTATCTGCCATTTCGGTAGTTCTGAGATGTCATTGTCTCGTAGCCATTGTTCTAAAATGCATTAAAAAGTGGCACCTAGGCGGCGCCTAAGCACTATGCGACATTATGCGGTGGAAACGACATTATGCTGGAAATAGTAGTATTATGCAGTCAAAGAAGAAAACCATTGCCTAGATTTTTTTTTTCTAGTTTTTTTGTAATTTTTTATTTAAAAGCTATTTATTTGGCATGATCGTGTTTATTTTCTTGGTTAGTTTTTTGGCATGATCCAAAATATTTATATTAACCTTTTATATTTATATTTATATTATATTATTTTTGGTGAATTATAAATTATAATTCTATTTGTTCAATACTTGTTATTGTAGTTTTTGGTCCAATTGTATATTTGCTAAAGTTCTTTACAATGTAATTCTTATTTTATATATACATATAAATATATAGTTTTGTATTACTTATGAACTAGAAAATTTTAAGCTTTTTTTTAATGGTTACATTTTTTTTCCTGCATAAATTCGCCTAGTCGGCTGTCTAGCCAACTAAGTGTTAGGTGTCCCCTTGCCGTATAACGGTCACCTAATGATTTCTATAACATTGCGTATAGCTGGAGGTAGTCCTGATTTGTTTAGAAAGTCCAACTACGAACTTAGTGATGACGTCTTCCAATTCAAGAGAGATGCCTAGTATGACTTCTAGGCGCTGAAACTCTGTCGTATACTCCTATATCAATTGGTTGTGCTGTCGTTTCAGGTTGCGCCAGTGCATCAATTGGTCTTAGGAGTATCCCATCGGATGGTACTCCTGGTGTTTTAGTTGTATCAACATGCCATACATCATCTCTCCATTGAAGCCACACAAGTAGATGTTACTTTCACCACGACAATGTGGTGTCTCATCAGCTTTAGTAACACGAATGGAACTTTCTCCTCATTAATATACTCATAAAGGGTAAAGTAGGTTTCTAGATGGTCAATCCAGGTGCCCAGCTTTTTTGTGTCACCGTGCTATTGAAGGAGGGGATATCCAACTGGGCCTCAACGTGAAAATGTTGCGGCCTCTCGCGAACATCACAGCCTTTTGCTAGCAATGCTGACGGTGTCGTTGTCGTTGGCTCCTACGATTCCGTAGGCATTTTCCACGTATGTCTTTCGTGGGAGCCACCTGCACTCTGGAAGGAATATCTTCATTCTTCGCGGCCGTGAATCGACTGTTGATGGAGTGCTCGATTGTTGTTTATCTTCTTGCACTTCTCTATTTTGACCATTGCGAGGGCCAATATGCCCCCTACCTTCTTGACTTATGCTGCCAAACCGCCAATTGAGATGTTGAGGTTGTCAATGTGTTGTCAAGAAGTCGAGAGGTCCGTCGGTTGTTTTGTATACGACCCTCATATGGACTATACAAATCCTAGGACCATGCTCTGATACCAAACACTTAGTCTGTATTGAAGGTAAAGAAATATAGAAGTAGAATTTTGGTGGAAATCTCTCCTTAAATGAGAAACATGTTTTAGTGAACTTTTGGATGATTTACAATGGTAAGGTTGTAAAAATCGCTAGTCAATCGCCAGTCGGTTCACGGGGAATATGGATTAATTGGATCAATCGGGGACCAGTCGGATTAATTGGTTTAGATTTTTAAATTATATATATATATATATATATATATATATATATATATATATATATTTGGAAAAAGGGTAAATTTTATTCCAAAACACATAATCATACAATCAGAGTGGGGCTCCCACTCATCAGGTTTCCATAGCTTTTACATCAAAATTAATGTTATGAAGGATGCCTACAGGAGGGGTGATAAGTCCCTCGAAGATGCGACGATTCCGTTCCCTCCATACACGCCAGACAGCAGCAGCCAGCCGTACTCTAGCGGTCTTGAATCAGACCTGCCCTTTCCCTCTCCGGTCCCGAATCCTGATGATGATGTCACCGATCCCCCTTTCAGAGTCACACCCGTCCAACGCACGACATTGCTCATTCCAGATGTACCAGGCCACCTCACACAAAAAATAAGTGTCATATAGATTCATTCTCCAAGTCACAAAGCACACTCTTTGGATTTGGCACCTGGATCCCAAAAGAGGTGAGACGGTCCCTCATCAGCAGGCGACCCAGCACTAATCGGTAGACACAAAGCTGCATCTTCCTGGCCAGACCCTTGCACCATATGAACTCATAGTCGGCACTAGTAGGGAAGGTACGACGTATAAGATTGTAGCAGCTTTGGAATCTGAACTCTCCAGAACCCCCAGTAGCTCCCGGCAGATCCCAAATCCAATAATCAGTTGGCAGCGACGGATCAATCCCGACCGTGCAAATAACCTTCCCAAGCTCCTCAGTATGAGGTAGGACTTAGGACACCATACTCTATTTCTGATAATGCGCTGGCAAGTCAGCCCCCTACCAGCCTTCCTGTGCGATGGTCTCCCAGGATCTCTAAAAGAGATTGTCAATCCAGCCATGGGTCCCGCCAGAGGTCCGTTCCAGTTCCATCTCTCATGTTCCACCGGATGGAGGATTTGAGTACATCCTTGTGTCGCAATATATGCTTGAAAGTAACAGAGTTGTTGTCAATGGAGAAGGTCCAGAAGTTGCCTTGCTTTACATATCTACTGTGCATCCAGTCGGCCAAAAGAGATTCCCTTTTAATGAATTTTCATGCCAGCTTCAGCGCCGAGGCCTCCCTGATCTCCATCAAGGGTCAAAGTCCCACCCCTCCCTCCTTCGGGCGGCATAGCTGCTCCCAGGAGATCGCGTGCATACCCCCCCTCCAGATGAAATCGGCACAAATCCTTTCCACTTTCCGGATGGTAGCAACATGAATCAGAATAGACTGGAGCCAGAACTGAGCTGGGGCCGAGATAACCGATCCAACCAACTCAATCCGCCTCCTAAAAGATAGTCCAGTAGCCTGCCATCCTTCAACCCTTCTCTGGACGTACTCCACCAGACTATGACAGTCCTGGTCCCGAGCATAATTCACTGTCAGAGGGACTCCTAGGTATTTCACCGGGAGATCACTCCTTTCCACACCCAAAGCTACGGTCCGTTCCTCCTTCTGGGGGCAAAGGGAACTGAAGTAGACCCGACTCTTCTCCCGATTTATTTGAAGCCCTGTAAGAGCTTCCAGATCACCCATAATCTCCTAGATAGTGTTCATACCTTCCATAGAAGGCTGAAGGAACACCATGAGGTCGTCAGCATAAATGAGATGAGTGACCGGTGGCTCGACTCTCCTGAACAGCAGAACAAGCCTCCCACTATGCACCGCCATGTCCATCAAACAAGTGAAGTACTTCATGACAAGCGTGAATAGGTAAGGAGACAATAGATCACCTTGCCGTAGTCCACGGTTGCTCCGAAAAAACCCGTACGGGATAACCTGGATGAGTACAGAGAAGGTGGGAGTCATGATGCACTCCCGAATCCTCTCAAGCCATCGATCAGCGAATCCCATGGCAGTCATCAGGTGGCACATGAAGTCCCTGTTGACCATGTCGTAGGCCTTCCTCAGATCCAGCTTCACGCACGCCTTCTCCCCTCCTACTTTATTGAAGCCCCTCACCATCTCATGTGCAAGTAGACTGTGCTCAGCAATCGATCTCCCCTTTACAAAAGCCGTCTGGTTCAGGGAGACTAAGTCCTGCATGATCCCCTCCATACGCTGGCACATAAGGTGCGTAATTATTTTGTAAAGATAATTACAATACGCTATAGGCCTAAAGTCCGCAAGCGATGTCGCACCCTCTTTCTTTGGCACAAGAGTCAGGAATGTATGATTCAGCTCCTTCAGCAGCTTTCCCTCATTGAAGAACTCTTGGACCGCCTGGAGAACCGGGAGCTTCAGAATATTCCAGTGGCGTTTATTAAACCCATTGCTAAATCCGTCCGGCCCTGGGGCTTTGTTGGGATCCGCCTTCATGATTATAGCCTCCACCTCCTCCATAGTGACCGGGGCAAGAAGTTGGCTATTCCCATAGGGTGTCACCAACCTCTTTGTAACTATATCTGGGAACGCAGTCAGGTAGTCAGTCTGAAAATACAACTCAGAGTAATACCTGACAGCCTCTCCTTGTATCTTTGATGGCTCCCCCACCAGATTGCCCTCAACATCGAGCAGCTGAGAAATGTTGTTCCTATGTTGTCTGGTCCGGATGACATCATAGAAGAACTTGGAGCAGCGGTCACCATCTTTGAGCCAGGAGCATTTAGCGCGCTGGGTCGCACTAATCTCCATCTGTAGACGAAGAATGTTGACTTTCCCGATCAGCTCCTTCTCTCTAGCCGCTAGATCCCCGTTCAGCATGTCAAATTGCATGGAATTTTGGATGTTCCTGAGCTCCACCTCCTTATCTTCTAGCGAGGACTTGGGCAATCCCTTCACCCAACTCCGGATGGCCTTCTTAGTGTGCTTGAGCATATGCACCATACGGTACTGAGTCGTACCCTCCTGATGGCTAAGCAGACCCTCCGAAACAGCCTCCAAGTAACCACCTAAAAGATATCAGCTGTTGTTGCACCGAAAGGGGCGCGACTTCCAAGAAGGCCGCTCTGTGAAGCCAACCCTGATTGGAGAGTGATCGCTCGTCCCAACGGTCAGACCCTCAGCCAAAGAATTAGGGAAGCGGTGGAACCACTCCCCGTTGCCCAGAGCTCTGTCCAACTGGCAAGCAACCCTGTTACGGACAGCCTTGATATGCCAGGTCCAAATATGTCCCGAGCGCGTCAATCCCTGAAGCCCCGTCCGAAGAAGACATCTGAAAGTCATATAGAATCTGATTTGGAACCGGTCGGCCACCCACCTTCTCCTCTCTTTGAAGAAGGGCGTTGAAGTCGCCCATCAGGAGAAGCGGAAGATGCAAGGAGTCAGCAGCGGACGCTATTCTGGATATGTCGCTCCACAGGCCTCCCGACGCCGCCTGTCGTTGTGACCGTACACCGCTCCCAGCAAGAACCGAAAACCGTCCTTATTCGTGAAGGAGATGGCAATCAGCTGCTTCGACATCAGGACCAAATCCCCTCCCCAACTCTTGGAATTCCATCTGACCCAGATCCTCGCCATGTCGCAAATTGCTAGGTTTTGGAGCTGAACCCAATGAGTGGGGGTCCGTCGGACAAGAGTTTTTTTTTCCTTTAATCTTGGTCTCCAGCAAAATAGAGATGTCACACTGCTCTCTGCGTAAGACCCCACAGATCTCCCTCCATCTCCCTAAGGAGCACACCCCCCTCACGTTCCATGCGATTACCGTCATTAATTATTAAGAGGTTCCCCTGTACTTCTCCTGGACCGGTACCCGGGGGTGGTACCACGTCCGTCGCTGTTATGTCCTCCTCCACCCCAGAAGTTGGAGAATGCTGGTTTGTTGCCTGTGAGAGCATTAGCGCCAAAGCCGGGTTGTCCACACATAACGTCTCACCAGTAACAGGGGAATGTCCCCCCTCCCTTGGGGGACCGTCGCGCAGCGGTCCAGCACGTCTTTTCCTGCTGTAAACTCTCTCCTCGGAAGATCCTCCATCTCCTCGCTCCTCTCGTCCCGAAGCCACCATGCCTCTGGTGACCATGCTCCTCTGTGCCGAAAAGGTGACCATAGCCCCGCTAGAGTGCACTTGCTGGGGTGAGATAGTCAGACTCAGACCACTAGCCTCCTCCATCGGCCGGTCCCTCTCCTGCATGATGTCCTCAGCTCTCTCGTCCCCAGATATAATCTCCATCGCCCGTGATGGGCCAGGCTCCTCAGTAGAAGCCGAAGTTGGCACTGACTTTGGTCCTCCTATCGGACATGTATTGTCCAGGTGCCCGAAGCAAGCGCAATGTGAATAGGTTGCGGGGACCCATTCGTACTCCACCTTCTGGGTTAGGACCTCTTCCGAAGGAACTTCATACTCCAATAAACTTGGTAACTCCCTGCCAGCCCTGATCTCAATGAATATTCGAGCATATATCAGCCTCGATCGAAAGGCTGTAGCATCATCAGCCTTGATCGGTTTGCCCTCCAAGCTGGCTAGCCTTATAAGCAGTGGAATGCTCCAAAACCGTACAGGGAACTTCGGGAAGCGTATCCAAATAGGGATGGCATTCAGGACTTCCTTCTCACATCGCAAATCAGGTGTCCACTCTTTCAGAATGATCAACCTGCCATCAAACGTCCACGGTCCTCCTTGAAGGATCCTGGTGACATCATCCGCTAGCCCAATAATAGAAGCCAATCTCCCTAGCAGATATCTCCATGCTTCCTTTAGGCTGCCAGACACGCGCCGCATAATCCCGGATCTGCCCATAAAAGGGCTTGTTTTCCAGAACGTACAGAACCGGCGTGTTTTCCCAGAAGGCAGCCTTCTCAATCTCCTCCGCAGGGAACAAGGCTCGGAGGCCACTCCCTACCTTCTTCGGTGGTACGAACTCCATGGCAGTAGGGCTTTTGGGACCCATAGGTTTGCATATGTTTGCCCAGGACATTCCCACAGGTCAGAGAGCCGTCCCCTGAGATCGAGGACATACCCCAGGAGGAGAGGGCCCTGTTCCCTGACCTCCCAAGTCAATCGCTTTACCCTTCCCTTTGTCCACCACAATCGCCTTGGGACGCCACCCTACCGATCTCCCAGCAACACTATTCCCCGCTCGGGGAGGGACTGCAGGACCATGGGACGGCCTTCGCAACCCCGAACCCTCCCCCGTTCTCCTCGCAGAAGTGTAGCGTGCCTTTAGGTGAGTCTGCACGCCGCCCTCCTTGCCTCCAGTCTTGATACCGCGACGTCTCGTAACCGTCTTCCAGCCACCCCCCTCCAACTGCCCTCCCTGAGATCCAGAACCGGTTCCAGGTTGGAAATCCGGGGTTTCCGTCAGATCTGGAACCCATCGATCGCCGTTCCCGTCGATCCTCCCCCGATCACTGCCATCGAACCGCCCCCGCCAGAGTTAGTGCCACTCCGTTCAGCGCCCCCCGCCATCGGGACCACCCTTGGCCGGCCCTCCCCTGGTCCGGCCACCGCTGGCCTGCTCACCAGAGCCGCTGCCCCCGGCGCCGCTACCCCTCGTGCCGGCCCCGGCGGCCTCACGCTCGCGTTCGTGCCCACGCGCGTTGCCCCTTGGCCCGCGCGTCTGCTCCGCCGCCATCCCCAACAGTGCCGGAGGTGTCCTTGGCCGGCCTGCCCCGACCAGGCCGCCGATGGTCGGCCCTCCCTTGCCAGCGCCGGGGACCCAAGGTTGGGACCCTCTAGGGTTTCCATGTCGATCGCCCCTGTCGCCCGCAGCCATCGTGTATTATATGTAGTACCCCGCTCCCGTTGGGGCGAAGCACTATGTAATAGGCTCGTGCCAAGTCAGACATGGTCGGGAACATAGATGGCTAGTCTGACTCGGCGACGAGTTTGGTATACAAAAACCATGGCATCAATAAAATCGATTTGGACGAGTGATATGAGTACCGTTCCAACTAATGGATCGACTACTGTTGGAATAAGTCCTAGATGCGGTAGGCGGCGTCTTGGCGAAGGAACTCTAAAGGGAGCGACCAACCCGTCTGCCGTTGGTTTTATTGGTTTTCTGAACGAATTGTTGTGTGGATTTGATAGTGTGTTTTCACGTCGATTTCTGAATGCGTCTTTGGGAATTTCGAAGGAAGGATTGAAGGAAGGGTTCTAATTCGATGCTCGTGCCATTACAAGAGTTCGTGTAACTGACGCTTGACCGTCGCGAAGCGTTCTCCTACTCTCGGCGCAATCTCCTTAGGTGGGTGGTTCTTCGGCCCCTTCTTTTCTACTCCTTCCTGCCAACTAAATTCTTAAAGTTCAACGTTCAAATCGATGATGCTAACGGGATGTATGCTTGCCACTAAGATCAAGAGCTCGAGATAATATATCAACCTAAAGAAGTTAACTCTGAATCGATAGGTTCACACTAAGTAGAGAAAAGATAAAGTTCTAAGAAAGAGAGAATATATTTCATGCCATGCAAAACACAACGATGAAAACCTTGGTTGCGGTACATTATGCCTCGGAGAATTTGGTGCCTACGGGATGCTAAATCAGAACGTACGGTTTCGGGGAAAATGACCCTTGCACGAGTAGGAATGATTATGTGACTTGATAATGTTACGCTATGCAATTTACTTCATACATATTAAACTGTTCATACATTCGCATGGTCAAGGACGACTTGTGCACAAGGTGAGCTTTCATCGAGACGGTACCCGGGGCCCTGGGACCGAAACGGCCTAGGAGAAAATTATGGAAATCGTGCTTCGGCGCGAGGCATTGCGAGACCTCCAGTTAGGCTCGCTACCTGGACTGGAGGGCGCGTCGCAAGGCTACGTAATCGTCCTTCATGGTGTCGATATCACCAATGACCGCATATAGGATAGATTGCATGCTCACCTATTGTCTTGTGCAGGTGGTAAGTATCATGTATATTTTGTGCATGAAAGGAGCACGGCCGTGGTAAGAATGCCTTTAAATTGGTTATGTGTTATCGTTTAAAAATGTGCCTTCGATATGAGATGCAATTCATATAGTTCTAAATAGAAAGATCACTTCGTATGCTAGAATCCTTAATAAGCAGTGTCGGTTTAGACGAGTAGGTTCGTCCCATCCACTAGCAAGTGTGCTAACCCCCAACTCCCCAGGTAACGAGCGCGCTGCGGGAGCTCGAGAATAGACCTGAAGCTGAAGAACGGGAGGCGGCACGAAGCTCTCCTATTTTGAAGTATTTTGAAGCCCAACTCAGATTGAAGGCTTTGTGCAAATGTATAAAAGGGCGTGAATGTATGGAACGACAAGGATTATTTCAGGGCAAGCTTGTCGAGAGTTTTTCTTTTGTGTTTCAAGATGTAGCCGCAACGGCATATGTAATGTAAAAATGACCTTGCACATACTTTGCAAGCTTATGAATGAAAAGCTAAATTTCTTCCTATGTTATGTCTTCAACTCTCTGCACTATTTAATTTCAACGCGTCGAGTCAAAAAGGAATTTCCTATTGCACATCCTTGCCTTGTGCAAGTCCATTAAAGACTTGCACGGCATCACGTCCCGATCCGTAGGGATTGATTTATATCGAGTCAAGGCGATGGCGACCGATTCGGCGAGTTGGGGCGTGACAAGTTGGTATCAGAGCACGGTTCACACCTCGGACTTTTCAAAATATTTTCTTTTAGATGTCGTTGCGATTTTTCAAAAACTATGCTTTTCGACATATGCGACCTGAAATAATCGTTCCATACATATAAGACCGTAGATATTTTGAGAATACTAACGGGTTTGCTCAATTTTGTAGGAATGACGGAAAGACTGGGTGTCCCTGCTGTCAACGCCACATTGATTAGCACGGATAGCACCGAAGGCGCGACGCCTAGCGAATCTGCCGTGGAGCGACTACTACGCCTAATGGAACTCCAACAACGCCAGTCAGAGATGCAGCAACGACAGCTGCAAGAACAGATCCAGGCCCAAGTCAGCGCCCAACAAAAGCAAATGGAGGCCCTGACCCGGATCGTGAGCACCATAGCGACTCAACAGAACTCGACGACCGTCATGTCCGAAGAAGAAGTGCAACCCGTAAAGACAAAACATATGTCTTCCTCCTCCCTGCTCAAGATGACCAAGTTCAAGAAGATGAACCCGCCTGAATTCAATGGTCGAGCAGAGCCTGACGAAGTCATGGGGTGGCTAGTGAAGATTGAAGGCTTGTTCAATCTCCTCAGCATCAAGGGGTCCAAGAGAGTCGGGTGCGCAGCGTTGCAGCTCAACTTGAGGGCCTACGACTGGTGGGAGGCGAAGAAACAGGAACTCCGAGAGGCCAACCCCAACGCCAAGATCTCGTGGGAGACGTTCAAACTGGCCTTCCTCGAGCAATACATCCCTCGTGCCCTTCGTCGACAGAAGGAAGAGGAATTCATGTCCTTGAAACAAGGAAACTTGTTCGTTGAAGACTACGATGCGAAGTTCGCGAAGCTTGCGAAGTTTGCCGGGGCCTTTCTGCCGAACACAGAGGCGTGGTGCGAGCGCTTCCAGCAAGGCCTGAATGATGATTTGCGTCGGGACGTCATGAACCAGAGATGCCAGACGTACAGGAAATCATATAACGCCGCCCTTGATAGTGAGCGGATCTTCGGTCGAGCGTCGCAGAAGGGCGGATCAAGCATCCGCAACAACTTTAACAAGCGTCCTCACGACGCGGGAGGATCTGGTGCGCCAAAGCGCCAGAACACGTTCGAGTATCGGGGGCCTCACCCAGGCGTACGGTGCCATTGCTGCGGCAAGATGGGACATCTGGCGGTCGATTGCCGAGGGGGATGCTTCAAGTGTGGCCAGCTAGGTCACAAGGCAGTAGATTGTCGCATGGGGAGGACGAACCAACATCCACCAAGGGACGTCCAGAACCAGAACAGGGCGCCTCCCGCCCATGGCGCAAACGCGATGCCGGTGAACCCACAAAATCGCCAAGGGGCGCAAGGCCGAGTCTACGCACTGACTCAGGACGAAGCTTTTGCGTCCGACACTGTCGTGACAGGTATACTACTATATAAAAATATGCCCGCTAGAGTATTGTTCGATTCGGGTGCTACGCATAGTTTCATATCTGCCGACTTTGTAAAGGAGAATAAACTACCTAATGCAACTTTTAGATATGAATCTTAGCGTTAGCACTCCATCGGGAGTAGATATGCCTGCCACTCAAATTTGTATGGATGTTACATCTGCATCGGAGGGAGGAATCTATCCTTGGAAGTTATCGTCCTCGACGTCAAGGAGTACGATATAATCCTCGACATGGATTGGTTGGGTGCATGCCACGCAACGATCGAGTGCGCGGAGAAGAGAGTTGTATTCCGCCATCCGGGCGAAACCGAGTTCTCCTATTCGTGCGGAGCAGCATCAAGGGCAGCAATGATGATATCGGCGATTTCGGCAAGGCGTATGTTGCATTCTGGGTGCAGCGGGTACCTAGCATCAGTTCGAGACACGAGAACGGAGATTGCAAGCACGGCCCAGACTGAAGTCGTGGCAGAATTTTCTGATGTGTTCCCAGACGAGTTGCCAGGGATGTCGCCGGACCGAGAGATAGAATTCAGCATCGACACCTTCCCGGACACCCGACCGATATCTAAAGCACCCTATCGAATGGCGCCGGCAGAGCTGAAGGAACTGAAGGCACAACTACGAGAGTTGCTAGATCGCGGATATATTTGTCCTAGCGTCTCCCCGTGGGGTGCTCCAGTGTTGTTTGTAAGGAAGAAGGATGGGTCGATGCGGCTGTGTATCGACTATCAAGAACTTAACAAAGTCACAGTGCGGAACAAGTACCCGTTGCCGAGGATAGACGATTTGTTTGACCAATTGCAAGGGGCGACGGTATTTTCCAAGATTGATCTTCGCTCAGGCTACCATCAGTTGAAGATCAAGTCCGAGGACGTGTCGAAGTCCGCCTTCCGAACTCGATATGGTCACTACGAATTTCTAGTCATGCCCTTCGGCTTGACCAACGCTCCTGCCGCGTTCATGGATCTAATGAACCGGGTGTTCCGACCGTTCATAGACAAATTTGTCGTCGTATTCATCGATGACATTCTCATATATTCGAAGAGCAAGGACGAGCACGTGGAACACTTGAAGACGGTGCTACAGACTCTGCATGAACACCAACTTTATGCCAAGCTAAGCAAGTGCGAGTTCTGGATGAGCAGCGTGATGTTCCTTGGGTACGTTGTCTCAGCTGAAGGCGTCACGGTGGACCCAAAGAAGATTGAAGCAATAGTCGAATGGAAGCGGCCTACCTCAGCAGGCGACATCCGAAGTTTCCTCGGCTTGGCAGGCTACTACCGTAGATTCGTGAAAGATTTTGCCAAAATTGCGTCGCCTCTGACTCGCCTCACCCAGAAGGGAGTCACATTCGAGTGGAACGACGCCTGCGAATCGAGCTTCCAAGAGTTGAAGAAACGACTCATCTCAGCGCCGATCCTTGCACTTCCGGACGGGCCAGAAGGGTTTCAAATATTTAGCGATGCATCGCGGACGGGTTTGGGATGCGTGCTTATGCAAAGGGATAAGGTGATTTCGTTTGCTTCGAGACAATTGAAGCAACACAAGAAGAATTATCCTACGCACGATCTGGAGTTAGCGGCCATTGTGTTCGCGTTGAAGCTATGGCGGCACTATCTTTATGGTGTAGCTTGCAGCATCTATACGGACCATAAGAGCCTCAAGTACATCTTCACTCAACGGGACCTGAACTTACGGCAACGGCGTTGGCTCGAACTCATTAAAGACTACGATCTGATTATCGAGTACATGCCAGGTAAGGGAAACGTCGTAGCGGACGCTCTGAGTAGAATGTTTGCAGGGTGCTTGTCTATTAACCGTAACATACAACGAGACTTGGCATAAATGGGTATCGAACTCTGAATCCGTTACCGTGGAGCACGATTGGCCCAATTGCACCTTGAGTCGAGATTGCACAACAAAATAAAGACCGCACAGGAGGACGACCCATTCCTGAAGAAGATGCGCGAGCTGATTTCGACGGGAAAGGCGACCGACTTTGTGATGGACGAGGACGAAATGACGCGGATGAAGGGGAGGATATGCGTGCCGGACCATGCTGAACTTAGAAAGGAGATTCTGACGGAGGCCCATCATGCGAAGTACTCGTTGCACCCCGGGAGTACCAAAATGTATAAGGACCTGCGCACGACCTTTTGGTGGCACGACATGAAGAAAGACGTGGCAACGTTTGTGTCACAGTGCATGGCCTGTCAACGGGTGAAGGCCGAGCATCAAAGACCAGGCGGGGAGCTACAGAATCTCGACATTCCAGTATGGAAGTGGAACATCTCTATGGATTTCATCATGGGCCTTCCGAAGACGTCGCGGGAGAATGATGCGATTTGGGTCATTGTCGATCGTTTGACCAAATCCGCTCATTTCATCGCTATTAAAGCATCATGGAGCGTCGATCGGTTAGCTCAGATTTATCTCGACGAGATCGTCAGTCTGCATGGGGTACCTGCCACAATCATTTCGGACAGAGACGGACGATTCTTATCACGTTTCTGGACGAGTCTACAGGCGGCGCTGGGTACTAAGTTGAACCTTAGCTCCGCGTACCACCCGCAAACCGATGGCCAGACAGAAAGAGTGAATCAGATCCTGGAGGATATGTTACGTCTGTGCGCGATAGATTTGAAGACTAGTTGGGACACGCACTTGCTGCTCGCGGAATTCGCATACAACAACAGTTATCAATCGAGCATCCAAATGGCTCCCTACGAGGCGCTTTACGGGAGGAAGTGCCGATCTCCGATTTGCTGGGACGAAGTCGGGGAGCGACAGGTGCTCGGGCCAGAACTAGTCGAACAAGCCGTCGAGAAGGTCCGCATGATTCGAGATAGGCTCCGTATTGCTCAGAGCCGACAAAAGAGTTATGCAGATACTCGTCGACGACCGTTAGAGTTCTTGGTTGGGGACCATGTGTTTCTGAAGATGACGCCGATGCGGGGCGTCATGCGATTCGGGGTAAAAGGCAAGCTGAGTCCGAGATTCGTAGGGCCCTTCGAGATCCTCGAAAGAGTGGCGACCGTTGCTTACCGGATCGCGCTACCTCCTGCCCTGGCCGATGTGCACGACGTCTTCTATGTCTCCCAACTTCGGAAGTACGTGCATGACCCAAGTCATGTGGTTAGTCTCGATCAGTTGGAGCTACGCACCGATCTATCATACTCGGAGGAGCCCGTGCAAATTTTGGACCGTAAAGAAAAGATCCTGCGGAGCCGATCGATGTCCTTGGTTCGCGTACTCTGGCACAACCATTTCGTTGAGGAGTCGACGTGGGAACTAGAGGCGGAGATGAAGGAGAAGTACCCTTCACTTTTCGCCGACGAAGGTCAGACCCTTGTTCTTAAGTTTCGGGACGAAACTTTTTCTTAGTGGTATATTATGTAGTACCCCGCTCCCGTTGGGGCGAAGCACTATGTAATAGGCTCGTGCCAAGTCAGACATGGTCGGGAACATAGATGGCTAGTCTGACTCGGCGACAAGTTTGGTATACAAAAACCATGGCATCAATAAAATCGATTTGGACGAGTGATATGAGTACCGTTCCAACTAATGGATCGACTACTGTTGGAATAAGTCCTAGATGCGGTAGGCGGCGTCTTGGCGAAGGAACTCTAAAGGGAGCGACGCAACCCGTCTGTCGTTGGTTTTATTGGTTTTCTTGGCTTTCTGAACGAATTGTTGCGTGGATTTGATAGTGTGCTTTCGCGTCGATTTCTGAATGCGTCTTTGGGAATTTCGAAGGAAGGATTGAAGGATGGGTTCTAATTCGATGCTCGTGCCATTGCAGGAGTTCGTATAACTGACGCTTGACCGTCGCGAAGCGTTCTCCTACTCTCGGCGCAATCTCCTTAGGTGGGTGGTTCTTCGGCCCCTTCTTTTCTACTCCTTCCTGCCAACTAAATTCTTAAAGTTCAACGTTCAAATCGATGATGCTAACGGGATGTATGCTTGCCACTAAGATCAAGAGCTCGGGATAATATATCAACATAAAGAAGTTAACTCTGAATCGATAGGTTCACACTAAGTAGAGAAAAGATAAAGTTCTAAGAAAGAGGTAGAATATATTTCATGCCATGCAAAACACAACGATGAAAACCTTGGTTGCGGTACATCATGCCTCGGAGAATTTGGTGCCTACGGGATGCTAAATCAGAACGTACGGTTTCGGAAAAAAGGACCCTTGCACGAGTAGGAATGATTGTGACTTGATAATGGTTACGCTATGCAATTTACTTCATACATATTAAACTGTTCATACATTCGCATGGTCAAGGACGACTTGTGCACAAGGTGAGCTTTCCTCGAGACGGTACCCGGGGCCCTGGGACCGAATCGGCCTAGGAGAAAATTATGGAAATTGTGCTTCGGCGCGAGGCATTGCGAGACCTCCAGTTAGGCTCGCTACCTGGACTGGAGGGCGCGTCGCAAGGCTACGTAATCGTCCTTCATGGTGTCGATATCACCAATGACCGCATATAGGATAGATTGCATGCTCACCTATTGTCTTGTGCAGGTGGTAAGTATCATGTATATTTTGTGCATGAAAGGAGCACGGCCGTGGTAAGAATGCCTTTAAATTGGTTATGTGTTATCGTTTAAAAATGTGCCTTCGATATGAGATGCAATTCATATAGTTCTAAATAGAAAGATCGCTTCGTATGCTAGAATCCTTAATAAGCAGTGTCGGTTTAGACGAGTGGGTTCGTCCCATCCACTAGCAAGTGTGCTAACCCCCAACTCCCCAGGTAACGAGCGCGCTGCGGGAGCTCGAGAATAGACCTGAAGCTGAAGAACGGGAGGCGGCACGAAGCTCTCCTATTTTGAAGTATTTTGAAGCCCAACTCAGATTGAAGGCTTTGTGCAAATGTATAAAAGGACGTGAATGTATGGAACGACAAGGATTATTTCAGGGCAAGCTTGTCGTGGGTTTTTCTTGTGTTTCAAGATGTAGCCGCAACGGTATATGTAATGTAAAAATGACCTTGCACATACTTTGCAAGCTTATGAATGAAAAGCTAAATTTCTTCCTATGTTATGTCTTCAACTCTCTGCACTGTTTAATTTCAACGCGTCGAGTCAAAAAGGAATTTCCTATTGCACATCCTTGCCTTGTGCAAGTCCATTAAAGACTTGCACGGCATCACGTCCCGACCCGTGGGGATCGATTTATATCGAGTCAAGGCGATGGCGACCGATTCGGCGAGTCGGGGCGTGACATTATATATATATATATATATATATATATATATATAGATGACATCAATCGGATTAATCGGTTTGTTTTTTTTAACTTACTGACAAATGTCCAAACGCCTCTAACTTATTCTACTGTTCTATTTCGGTCCATTACTAATTAGTCTCCAACAATTTTCCTTTTGCATCGGCCCAGCCTACTAGAATTGGACCCAAATACATCAAAACCTCTGTCCATCTAATTCTAATATCGCCACATTCTAATATCGCCACTGGCCCAAAGTGAATTTATACACACTTCACTTCGGTCTACCAACTTCCATTATTCTTAATTTAGTCAAAAAATGTGTTGAGAAAAGAGTTCATCTCTTCCTAAACTCAAAACTAACTTCCTATACTTATTAAAGAGAGAGAGAGAGCAGAGAAAAGCATTCCATTCTCTTTTTCCCAAATTCAAGAAAAAGAAAGGGAAAAGCGATGCAACTACTGGAGATCCGGTGAAGCCTCGAGCGTCGGTGACTCGAAGTGCACTCGGTGCCCGGTTGCTGCTCCAGCTTTCGATCGGATCTTGGAGGAGATGGACGTCGGGGTTAGCGGTTGTTAACTCTGACGACGTCGCGGGGACCAGATATGAACACGGGAGCGCGACGTTCAGATATGAAGGCGGCTCTCGGGATCGGGGCTCTGCGGGATGCAGCGGGGGCCGAGGTTAGCATTTATTCATTATCATAGAATTTAGGATGATCTCTATTACCCTTTTTTATGAACCGAAGTCTAGTCAGCCGACTAGGATTCTCTAGTCTCCCAGGGCCGCCTAGTCGGCCGACTAGGCCTGTTTATAACTTGAGCTAATTTTTTTTGCTGACTAACCGCTTGGTGTCTATAGAGGCTGACTGTTGACGACTGTCGACAGTCCCCGACTAGTCGGCCGCCTAGCCGGATTTTTACAACATTGCTCTCAAGAATCCTATTTTGTAACCTTAAAGAGCTTGTACAAGATTGCAACAAAAATAACATAAAAAAATCAAATATGTAAGATTTGACGGAAAAACTGCATCTCTTGAAACCACCAAATCTCATTCTGGTCTCTCACGATCTGAGTGGAAAGACTGCATCTAAACAATATGATCTACCATAATCTGGACAACCAAATGGTACTGAAATGATCCTCCCAGATTAGTGTTATAGATATGTTTTAGTATTTAGTATAATAGTTTAACTAATCTTCCTATGTAAGTTATATATTTTACATAGTTTAAAGTATTGGACGATACCGATCCGATACGGCCGATACCGATACGGTTTGGCATGTCCCGATCCGATACCGACCTATACCCGATACTGACCGATACCGACACTCGGGGTCTCTTTTCCGATCAATTTGGCAAAAAAAAATTAAAGGAAAAAAGACAAATCAACAAGGGCTTGAAGCATAATAAGGTTGTAAAAACATATATAAAAGAAGAAAATTGATCTATTGCATGTAAACCAATCGGTAAGGTCACTACTATTTCATTTAATTTTAAAACTACTAAGAAATAACAATGAAAATACTTAAAATTATGCCTAAATGTATAAAATATATATTTTAAATGTTAATGATTTATTAATTATTATTTGTTTTTCGATACCAAAAAATTCGATACTCCGATCCGAAACCGTCGATACTACCGATATCGCCGATACAGATACTCATAGGAATGGTCCGATACCGATTTGTATTCGACTTGGTTTGATGTTAACCGATTATATTACACGAACACGTGATAACGGTATCTGTATTTGTCTGGTTTCCGTACTGTATCCATGCCTATATTCATGCGACATAAGTGACTACTTATTGTATCTATATGAAATGTCTATATCTTGTAGTCGTGCCCTTATCAGCATATGTGTTCGTGCATTTAGGGCCTTAATTTCTTTGTTGCAACCTTGAAAATTCCAATATGAAGTTCCATATTTGAACAATTTGCACTGTTCTAAAAATCGGCCTAGGCCGCTTAGGCGTCTGGTGTCCATCCGATGTTCGCCTAGGTGCCCACCTAGGCCCTTTCGACCCCCGCTATGCATGTTTTTTGGTTTTATGGACTTTTCTGCAATTGTTAGTATTTTTTTTGGGGGGGGGGGTATTTTATTTTTGAACCGTGGCTGCCTAGGCGCTAGGCGCTAGATGCCTACCCGACTAGCGCCTAGTGCCTTTTACAACCTTGAGGGTTCGTTTGGATGGATTTTTTGTATTCTTAGGAATCCATTTCCTATTCTTTTTCCATGGAAAATGAATTCAACATTCTCATACCCATGTTTGGTTGGGTTGGAAATATGTAGTCCAAAAAATTCAATTATTTTATTTCCATGTTTGGTTCACACATGGATAGGAATTTTGATTTGTTTAAATTTTCATAAATATCCTTTCATTAATTTCATGATGCTACATGCTACTATTACCATTCATATGTTTGGGATAGAAGTTGTAGTTCTGAAAGTAAATGGAGGGTATTAGCGTTCAAACAAAATACCCAAACAACATTGCTAGGAATGCAAAACTATTCCCGGGGGGGGGGGGGGGGGGGGGCTTGGGAATAGCTTTTCCACATCAATGGGAATATGAAGCCCCTTGTATCCCCCCTAATTTCCAATCCTAGACATACCAAACATGGGTAAGGAATTCAAAACCCATTCCCAAGCCTCCAAAACTTGAACCAAACGCCCCCGGACAGTGTGCCGATGTGCAAAAGTTTGGTTCTAATGTTGCTCTCTAGAACTTATATCGAGTTCTCTAAGATACCATGATTACATTAGGCGAAGTAATAGTGGAATGTTATGGTTAAAATTCGTACATACTAATCGGTTATATTATTTTTATGCCGTTCATATAATTTTTCCTTTTAAATTAATTATATATGTTCTTTTACACACATGCTATATATTGGCTAGGTGAAGTTTTGCTTAGTTTATATTCCTTGACCTCTTGCATGGACAAACACATTTAATGTGGAAATAAGACATCTAGTTTTGTTTTTATTTTATTTTATTTTATTTAACTTATGTAGAATTTAGTTTTAGTTTAGTTGGTTCTTGTGCTTTCAGGGGAATATCTAACCAGATTCTTGTTATTTCAGGGTAATGGGTTGAGTGGACTCTAGTTTGTTTATTTACCAATTCCCAAGTCAAATCAGAACCTGAAAACCAAATGTCCTCAACATTTAGAATAGATAACAGAACAACTCTCGGACAAAACTGAAATGAGAAATTTTGTTGGTTGGCTGGTGTGCTTGGTTTTTACTGCGTATGTCATACGAAATAAGAATAGTGATATGCACTTACCCTGGGCTAGATGTGGATTGTTGTTCTTGCCCACTCAAATGTTGCTAGTTTCTAGAAACCAGGACATGTTTATGGTGATGATACTTTTATGTGCGTGTGTTTCTATCTCTATAGGCACACACTCATGCATGCATACATACATACTGACATGCGTGTTCTAATATCAAAGATGAGCTTATGAGAAAGACTAATGTGGAGTTCTGAGAAGTAACTCTTTCAGATTTGTTTGTATTGTTGCTTTGTATCATCTACTATTCTACGATTTTATTGTTTTCCTTCTCTAGAAATTTATTAGAACTTTGGTTGTGCACCCTTATATGTTCTATAACTAAGTCTCAGGGCTTTTCTTTTTCAGGTTAGCAACCCTAAGGACTGGGATCGCTTGCCTGATCCTAGGAAACATTTTGTTGAATTCTTTGGGACTGGTGAGATGTAAGTGCTGTGTTTCCTTTTTCCTTTGTATGCCTTTTCCTCTCTCAGCTGTAGGGCTACATTTAGTATGCACCTAATATTACATTTTCTTGTCTTATGTGTATAATCTAGTTCTCTTACATTAGCCGAGATATCCGTTTATACTTTTTTCATGCATTCTACTGAGTAACTTGGTAAAACATAACTATTAGGATGAGCAACAATAGCAATCAAGCACTTATTCCCTTAAAAAGCTAACTTGCAGAAATATATGAACTTTGGACGTTCCAGAGTAGGATCAAGCAAGGATTCTATTGAATGCTCATTTGAACTCTATATTTTATTAATCTTAGATTTGTAGTTACTCTGAAGAGGGTACCTCTTCTGGAGGAGATAATGGGACTACATGAGATGCTCCGTTACAAACAAGAAAAGAGAGACTAATGATCTTGAGAATTCAATGTTGATTCCACAAAATTGTTTATTGTGTTTTTGATGATATATTTAACATTCTTGTAAACACTACATGATCCAATCTAAGTTTTCTAGAACAATGGACTCCATGCATCTGGAAGAATAGGTTTTATTACAACATAGAAAACTATCTGAAATCTGGGGTAAACCCAGTTAAGGTTAAGCTTACTGAATCCACCAAACTTACTGAACATTTTCAAAGGAAAGAATAGAGTTTGATGACTACATTATGTAAAATATACTAAAGAATAGAAGGGTCTAAAAGTTACTAGCTTAAACTCTGTTATGCTTGGGAAAAACCTTTAATAGATATTAAAAAGATGGATTGACGGACAGGAAATGGAAACACCAACCAATATTGAGTAATAAATAGTTAACTTATAAGTTACGTGTGCGATATTCATGTAAGATTCTGTAATCAATAGCTTTTGCTGAATAAATGGGCAACCCCCACACTGCCACCCCCTCCCACCCCTTCAGCATGCCCTTTGCCTTCCTATTATTTATCTTTCTTCCTTCCCCTCCTCCTTCCTCCTATCCACACAAGTCACACCCCTAGTCCTATGTGACTGTTGTAAGCCTGAAGCCTGCTAGACTTGATTCATTTGCATGTAGAACTAATGAGGGTCCAATGGTTATTAGATGATTGATTGTTTGACCAACTTAACAAGTGGTAAGACGGTGGAAAGTTGGTAACTGTTCTGGTAAAATTTGCAGTAGAAGTGTTAAAGGAAAACTAAGAGGAAAATATTTGTTTCATTCAAATTTGAAATAAATATAATGACCCCCCCCCCCCCCCCCCCCCCCCAAAACAATGTTTCATGAGTATTATAGGGACTACCCCTATTCTGAAAATAATTACACTGATCACCCCACTCCTTTATAAATCTTATAAAACATAGGGGTGTCAGTGTTATAAGTTTATATAGAAAACTAAACTATAGGGGTGGTCTGTGTAATTAGTTTTAAAGTAGGGGTGGTTTCTGTAATAAGTGCTAAACATAGGGATAGTTTATGCAATTTTCCCTTCAAATTTCACCCAATATCGTTTAAGGATGAATTTTAATGTCTTCTGTTCGGTAAAAATTTGGATATAGTTGGAGATTGTTGAACAACTGGGGTATAATTTGTCGAAGATTTCTTTTGAGTCAACTACCTAACTACCTCTGCAAGTTTCAAATTGTTATAACTGTGGAGTTATGTTGTTATATAGTTAATATTTGAGGTTACTTGTTCACAACTCACTCACTATTACAAAATGTTACTGATGAACGTGCTTTTATGTGGGAAATAATCATCAGAAAGCCACTGTATCTCTAATGCATGACACATGGGATGAATGACAAATGCAGTCAAAATGGTGCAACAAAACTGCGTCCTATATTAATAAGATAGCAGTTGAATATTGTCTAAAAGTAATCCTAAATTGGCTACAATGGTGCAAAATGATGTTTCTGAAGCACTGCTGTGAAACCCTATTAGTTAGTGACTAATGTAGTTAATATTTCTGCAAGTTAGCTTTTTTATGTTACTGGTGGAATCATGGAAGTGCTTTGATGCGGGAGATAATACACAGAAAGTCGCTGTATCTCTAATGTAGGACATGCGATGGATGATAAATACGATCACAATTGTGCAACAAAACTGCACCCTAAATTAATAGGACAACAGCTGAATATTATCTTAAACTAATCCTAAATAGGCTATAATGATGGTTCTGAAGCACTGGCGTGAAACCGTATTAGTTAGTGACTAACTATGTTGCCCAGGCACAAGTATGGTATGATCTAGATACAACATCAATGACACAGTATCATATTAGGTGCATTCTAGTGTATTTTGGAGTTTCAGCATTGATTTTTGGAGTACCCGAGCTTCGTAGGTTTGTGATCAAACTAATCAACATGAAATTCCAGCACTGCATGGTGTCACTTTTATTCCCTGGGTTACATGCAAAACGTAAACTTCATGGAACAATTTTTTGAGGCTCTCACTAATATCCATTTATTAAACTAATTGTTTCTCCTGTCCCATATATTAGCAAGTTTTTTTTACTATCGAATCAGTATCGGACCTTTGCTATGAGTATCGGGGTTGACGGCATCGGCAGTTTCAGAGCGTAGTATTGAATTTTTTGGTATTGGAAAACAAATATTATTGATAAATTTTTAGAAATTTAGAGAAAACATTTTATACATTTAGACATAATTTTAAGTATTTTCTACATTTTTTCTTAGTATTTTTGAAATTGAATGAAGTAATAGTCACTCTAGTATTGGTTTATAAGTTTTCTTCGTTTACATGGTTTTACATCATATTTTGCTTTTACACCCTTGCTGATTGGTCTTTTTCGTTCAATTCTCTTTGCCAAATTTACTGGGAAAAAGACCCCACCCCCAGCAACTGTATCAGTTGGTAGCGGTGGGTATCCGATAGGGAAATGCCAAACTGTAGCGGTATCGGATGATACTGTAAACTGTGATATTTAGGTTTGACCACTTCCATGTTTTTCAGTAAATACCCCAACTATTAATAGAAAAATAAGTCATAATGGTTTCACTGAAAACGCACAACTAATGGCAATATATTATAACATCCCCAAATCTGTATAAACTGGAATATAACTGAACAAATATCTAAACTTGAATAAAACACTAGTTAAGACACAATAAACTGGATTAATGTTTGGTTTGGTGTACACCTTGAAAGGTTCATGGTGTCCATCAATCTTCCCTTGGATTGTGGTTGCAGGCATTTAATTTTCTATAGTACAGACATTGAATTATATTCCCAGTGTTGTCAAATTGTGTGCCTAGGCTCAAGGAGGCATTAATAAGGTATAGCGCCTCATACCCCCGAAGTCGAGCCACCTTCAATAAGGCGCACACGTCTAGTGTGTAGATGCACACTTTTAGGCTTTTAGGGCCAAATATATTTGTTCCTGACTAAAATGACTTCTCAAATAGGGTAGCTTTTTCAGTGAGCTGTTATCACTTAAATTATATTTTGAAGTAACAAACTTCTCAAATTCTGCATCTTGGTAGCAGGCTTCTCAAATTCTATCTTCTGAAGCTGTTATCACTTTTTAAAATTTATTTTCTGAATGAGATGTTATGATTCTTATGACTTCCTAAATTATGGTTTTTGAGTCAGCAGTTGAGTAGCAGTTGAGTGCCTACCCCAGTATTTCCAAGTGACAAAAAATGACGGAAATTTGGGTTTTTTAATTGAATAAAAGGGGTATTATTATTCACTTTTTGTTGAAACTTGAAAGAATACTAGTTTTGTTAGAGAGAGAGAGAGAGCACACACACACAGTCATATATATATATATATAGAGAGAGAGAGAGAGAGAGAGAGAGAGAGAGAGAGAGAGAGAGAGAGAGTTGTTAGGTTGTGAATCAGTATGCACTTTAAGAAAATGCGAACCATGCTTTCCACCATGTGGTATGCATCACAAATGAAGATCAATACCATGCACCATGATATCCATGTTCTAAAGTATGCATGGACCAAATTTCACACAACGTATAAATCTTTAAGATCGATTGAGTCTCACTTTAACGGTTTTTGAATAGTAGCGCAATGAGACCATTTGATCATTGCGTTAGACATTTTCAAGTAAAAAACAAGAACAAGCACGATTTTTAGTTAGTTAGGCTCCCTTTCTACATCCAACCCTTCCAATCTGGAAGGCTTAAATCCACTGATTAGAATTGTCCCGATACAAACTGAGTATCGTCGGCTCCCTAAATCGATAACAAAACTAACTAGAGTCCATAGGCCTAACAAGTGTAGCCTAGTCCTCCTCGACCTAAACCGTAGTTCGATTCTCCCAAAAATCCTTTGGGCTGCATCCTCACAAACATGAAGTAAAAACATTCCCAAATAACAATGAAAAAGAAAAATATAAATATGATCTCTCAACCTTTTAGGAACTCCTCGAAGATGATCGCATGCATAGAAGTCTCGTCTTCGTCGTCTTGGGCCTTGAACAATAACCTTCACCTCCTTGATGATGTCTTTTGATGTGACGAGGAAAGGAACTCTATCCAGGCTTCTTTTTGGTACAACTTTGACATGGGAGAGACGGTGAGGGAGAGGGGGGAAGAAAATGCGAACCATGCTTTCCACCATGTGGTATGCATCACACATGAAGATCAATACCATGCACCATGATATCCATGTTCTAAAGTATGCATGGACCAAATTTCACACAACTTATAAATCTTTAAGATCGATTGAGTCTCACTTTAACGGTTTTTGAATAGTAGCGCAATGAGACCATTTGATCATTGCGTTAGACATTTTCAAGTAAAAAACAAGAACAAGCACGATTTTTAGTTAGTTAGGCTCCCTTTCTACATCCAACCCTTCCAATCTGGAAGGCTTAAATCCACTGATTAGAATTGTCCCGATACAAACTGAGTATCGTCGGCTCCCTAAATCGATAACAAAACTAACTAGAGTCCATAGGCCTAACAAGTGTAGCCTAGTCCTCCTCGACCTAAACCGTAGTTCGATTCTCCCAAAAATCCTTTGGGCTGCATCCTCACAAACATTAAGTAAAAACATTCCCAAATAACAATGAAAAAGAAAAATATAAATATGATCTCTCAACCTTTTAGGAACTCCTCGAAGATGATCGCATGCATAGAAGTCTCGTCTTCGTCGTCTTGGGCCTTGAACAATAACCTTCACCTCCTTGATGATGTCTTTTGATGTGACGAGGAAAGGAACTCTATCCAGGCTTCTTTTTGGTACAACTTTGACATGGGAGAGACGGTGAGGGAGAGGGGGGAAGAAAACCCTCAATATAACTTACTTTATATAGGTTATCTCGAAGAAAACATCTATTTTCGTCCAAAATATATCCCGAAAATATCCATGCTGACTAAGAATAGGATTGCTGATTTATGATGAATTTTCGTGATTTCTGGTCACATATCTGCTCCAAATCTTGCATTTCCATATATAGAAAACTGCTGAATTATTCCTGAATTTTGCTGATTTAATTCTGCCAAAAAGTCTTCACTGGGCCCAAACTGTCCAGCCAGCCCATCCTCACTGCGTGCTTGGGTTGGCTGCAACATTCTTGACCCACACCCTCTGTCATCTGGTCAGTGCCTCATGCCAGCTTGTAATGTTGCTGCCTCATGCCAGCTACCCACTTGACTGGCGCTCACTACCCTGCTCTCTTTTGCACCCGATCACCTGCTCATGCCTGAGTTGGCCTGGCCTTGTGTGGTTGAGCTGAGCTTGTAATGTTGCTGCTGATTGCTTTTAATCCATTTCTGGGACCCGCTGTTTAATTCATTTGGCTAGCATGCATTTACATTTGTGAATGGAACAGCCAACAATTGGTTGTGCTACACGTCTTAGCCAACTATTGGTTGCACTACACAATTTTGTTTGTGTCCTGCAATGAAGAAGAATAGCTATCATGAAAAATTTACACCGAAGGTATAATACAAATTGGATCTATCAATTCTTGTATAAGAATACAAAATATTGATAAGAGCACCCTTTTCTTATATAAATAAGATGTTTATATAAGAATACAAATACATCATTCAATATGTCATGATGGCAAAGCTTATTACAGTAGTGTTTCTCTTTATTTAAATATACATCAATCCAGATCACTTCTCTCCTCATTACTATGTTTTGCATAGTCCATATAAAAACAGTGATGACTTCTTTGTGAACATGTAAGAGAAGTGAAATTACTTTGGCTTCATAGTACTTTTGACATTTTTTTTACACGTAGTAACCAACTTTTTCGTACACAATCTCGACTACTCAAAACACATTATCAAATGCAACTACATATCTCAATTGTTTGTTAGCCATCAAACAGAGTGAGACCTCCTCAACAGTATCAAACAGCGTGAGATCTCCTTGCGGATGAATTTCCTTTTATTATCTCCCGACCTATTTAATCAGAATCCCTGTGCTGCCTATCTTTATTTCTTATCCTGCAAAACATTGACAGTTAAATCTCTAGAAAGTTATAGGCGGGGTTTAAATCAACTGTTGTGTTAAACTCGATCCAAACGAGACCCTAACCGGTTCATAATTCAAATTAGCTTTGGATATTCAAATAATTGTTGGGATTTACCTATTTTACAAAATTTTCAGTTGATTTATTTTGCTCCACCTGGAAAAGTTTCTTGTGTCCACTTGCATCCCTGCCCCTTCTACGTTATCTTTTGAAGTTTCATTTTATGGGTTTTGCTAACAAGTCGCCTACGGACACTCTTTGACTCATAATTAATTCTTTTTAGTGTTGGCAATTGATATATTAATTAGCAAGGTTCAAACTTCAAAGTATCGGCATCGGTATCAGACATTTTGTATGAGTATCGGTATCGGACCGGAGTATCTGATTTTTGGTATCGGCTGTATCGACAATATTATTTATATATATATATATGTGTGTGTGTGTGTGTGTATAAATTTATATACAATAACAGATAGTACATTATACAATAATAAATAGTTATAAACTATAATAATAAAATTAGATTATATATATATATATATATATATATATATATATATATATATAAAATTAGATACTATGATATAATATATATTTAAAAACTATATACAATGCAACCTTCATCTCTCCCCTATTTGGAGTCAACCCGATCACTCTATTCTTGCCACTAGATAGAAAAAAGGACTAAAATAGAAAAAAAGGATATATTTGCTGTAATGCCCCGTTCCGCACGAGGCATTTGGTTGGCTTGTTGGATGGGATCAGAATGTTGGACCGTTACTTGTGTTGGAGATCAAGAGAGTTGAGACTGATGTAGTCTCTCTTAGCTGGCTAGACGGAATGGGTATTGGAACGTGGCTCGCTGGTGGAGCTACGCTTAGCGGGATTTGAGCAGGAAGACCCTTTTGTGCAGGCAAGTGGAACTGTCCTCCTTCCTCCTTATTCCTGCATGCTTAATAAATGGAATAATGTGATGCTATGAATCTTCCCTAAATGTTCCATGTCTTAGTTGCTGAATAATAGAGATGCCTATGTTGTGGATTATTGAAATGAATAAGATATGAATATTGAATTGCTGATTGAATCACACTCGAACTGCTAATGTAACTTGATGCCTGAGAATGAATCGATAATGTCTCTTATGCTTAATCTTGATGAAATGAATAAATCACTTGAGTAATGAGATGCTACGGGAATGATACATGAGTAATGAACTGGCTATGCTATTAACACAAAGAATTGAATGAAACACTAGAATCATGTATATTCTGTATAACTGTTGCTGTTGCTTGCTTCCTTCTAAGCAATGAAAGAAAGAATATTGTCCCTATGATATGAATGAAATGATGCAGGTCCTATCGGTATGAATGAAATGTTATTTGTTCCTCTTAGAAGGGATGATATAAGAAATGTTGCAATGATTGATGCAATGAGAAATGATGAGGCTTGGGATCATTGAGATCACCAAGTGAACAGGTGGAAATATTGGAAAGAGGAGATGATGAACTGTTGCCTTTTCTTATCTTATTATTGTATCATGCGACTTCGAACACGATCGGGTCGGACACGCATTCGCATGACCATAGACGTACTTGTATACAAGGATTTCCTCGAACGGTACCCGCGACGGTGGGATCGAGTCGGCCTAGGAGGAATTGGTGCTTTGGTAGCACGGTATTGGGATCCTCATTCGGGTTCGCAACCTGGTGAAGGGCACATCCCATACCCTATGAAGTCCTATATGGCACGTCGACATGGTGCACAACCACCAGTGGTCATGTAGTCAGGATGCATGCTAATGAATGTTTTGTGCAGACAGAGTAAGAATATCATACTATCCTGTATTTTATGCAGGTACGAGGGAGTCGGCTATCGGTAAGAAATCACTTAAATGTGATGATTCAATATATGTGTTGGTTTAACTTGCGTGCTTACGTTCCAAATAAGTAAATAATGCTGTATGTAGCCTTTCAGTATGAGATCCTGCTTAACATGTTAAATTAAGTATGCTAGAAAGATGCCATGCTAATCATTGCTCAAACACAACATACATGCTAAGTGATGCTTGAAGTGAGAACTGTTATAACATGTTTAAGATGTTAATGTTAACGATGCCTCAATGATGCCTTTTCATGATAATACTTAGTATGCCTCAATGATGCCTTTGCATGATAACACCAAGAATGCTAAAATGATATGTCCACATGAATGCTATTAAGAATATGTTTACATGCTTCACTCTGAGTTTTACCCATGAACTGTAAACCGATGCTAGGCCCCAAGTAGAAAGATCATACTAATAAATGCTTGCTTAAATGATCACTTTAATGTTGGTTTATGAGAGTGGGTTGGATTCTGCTCGCCAGTACATAGATGATGTGCTGACCCACGTTTTGTGGGCAGGTGCTCGTGCTTGGGATATTCTACACACGAAGATTGGCTTGACTGGCCCCGCGGCATCGAAGATTTGTTGGGCATACAGAAGCTCTCCTTGCACAAGATGTCGTCTTCTGTTTATAAAGGGCATAATGTATGGAACATTGAAATCAGTTGTACCAGTGAGATTGTAAGCCAAGTCGGTATATCGAGTTGTAATCCAAATGTATCCAAATATCAAATGTAAGCTGTATAGCATTGTTCAGTTGGCTTTCAATATAAAGTGAGAAGTGCTGTAAACATTGTACTTCAATACAAGTCTTGTACTCTTCTTCAATTATCAATAAAGAGAATATAGTTCTATATATCTCTGTGTGACTTCAAGTTATCCTTTTATCTCTGCTGCCATAAAGAAGTGATGTACTTCTATTCAATGAGAAAGATTGTCCTCACTAACTTCAATTTGTCTGCTTCTGCCGCTGCAATGTGTTCCTATTTGAAGAATTATCACCTATGTACCATCTTTGCCTTGTACAAGTGCAATACCAGACTTGTACGGGATCACGCCCAAGCGAGGACGATCGATTCCAAGAGATAAAATATATCAGTAAATGACTACGAATCGGGGCGTGACAAATTGGTATCAGAGCACGGCTTTACGTCCTTGGTCTCTTCTTTGATTCATTTCAAATCAAAGTTGCATCGACGATTAACCAAAGTTGCTTCCGCGATCACTCAACGTTGCTTCCGCGATTAAATCAAAGATTGCTTCCGCGATTATGCTATTGTTGTTCGGTAATCATCCTTATGTTATCTGTGCTTGAAAGTTCGTTGACCCTCTTGGCTGCTCACTGGATGTTCCATACAATAAGTCTATATACATTGTGATGCCCCTAAATGAATGATTGTTGTTGGTTTGGACACAAATAACCCAACAATGACTCGATGCCATAGTATGCTATATTGTAAATGCTGTTTGGAAATGTGGGAATCAAGGAAATGGCTATGTATGCTGCAACAAGTTGAGAATTGCATGTGATGTTGGAAAAGAATTTAGGAATGAAATAATTGAAGGATGAGTTCAATAGAATTGGTGAATTGACTCATGTGATCTGGCTACTGCTTTCGAGACCCTAAGAATATTGGTTTGCGATATTGAGATCCCGAGATGTTGGTTAAGTATTATGATCATTGTAGATCATGAATGTCCGGAATAGAATTGGGTTGGTATTGTTTAAGGATGGCTTCGTTTCTGAGTGGTATATTGCCTCTACCACCTCAGAACGAGATGTATATTGACCCTTTCCATAGAATAGCAATGAGATTATCTGTGGGTACTGGGTAGTACCGAGACTTAGCTGGGAGTCATGTATTGTTGCTGGATGACTCGAATGTCCCTTGACGGTAATGTTACGTTGAGTAGCGAAATTGTCGGATATGGTAACTGGTGGCTTGGTTAGAAATTGTTTAGTCGAGTGATGACTCAGACTAGTAAGACCGTTAGTATGCTATGGGTAAATGGATTTGGCTAGAGAATGCTGTGGCTTAGAATATCTGAATGTTGATTTCGATTGGTTAGATGCAAATTATTTGTGACTAATACAATGTTGATTGCTAAGCTGAAAGTTCTAGAAATATTGTCGGTGAACAAAAAGAATATTAGAAATTGTGCCTTGATCCTAAGGTGTAATAGATATTAATCCATCTTGATCACCAATGGATAGTCGTTGGATATGTGCATGGATGTTGAGGAATTGAATTGTACTAGAAAAGTAACAAGTAACAACCCTGAATCTTGTATTGCGTAGAGGATGGTTAATTAATACATAAATTGTCGGATTGAATGGAATGAACTACTCGACCCTTGAGATAGAGAATTTTAAGAATGTCTATATAAGATTTTGACGGCTGGAAAAGGAACGAAATTTAATAATGCCCGTAAGAGAGTTTGATGATTGAGAAACGAATGGGAACAAGAAATTTCAAACGTGTTGGATAATATCGGTATAAGTGATTGTTGGTTGGGATATAGATTGTTGGCTTACGACTTAGTGGTGTGACTCTGTCATACGAACCAAATAGTATGATTCCATAGTTATGTTAAAACTATCGGGATCGATGACCCTTGAATAGTTAACCTTGGTTTATGGGTTTATGTGGGTACAAAGGAATTGGAATAGAAATTTGGATCATTGAGAATTTACTTGATGGATTATTAGAACGATGAAGATCGTATGTCGGATTGGGATTGACCGTAATGTTGATAGATCGATCTTAGTCGATCGTCGGGTAAGTCTAGAATGAGCCTCTGTGGGAATGATTTCCTTGAGGAAGACCCTGGATAGATAGACTTGGCCCTAGTGACCAATTGAGGACTTACCAATTGTTGGCATAGCCGACAATAGAGATTAGTATTCAGACTGAGTTGATACCCATAGGTTTGGGTAGAGTTCCTTAGAGCTGTCGGTTGCTTGTTGGCCCTAAGAAAGAAACTAGCATGATCCCTAGTAGCCGTCCACTCTAGGGAAGTCACTTGAATGATTAGGTATAGCTGTCGGTATAGCTGACCATTGAGACTGGACCGAATAATAGATGGCCGTTGGCGACCCATAGAATAACCTTGTGGCATTGAACGAGAGATGGTGATGAGTACGACCTAAGAGTGATATGTTATATATATGCGCTCCAATATGAACCTTAGAGATGTTTGACCCTTGAGGATTATGTGTCGGCCTATAGCGGAAAATGGAATCGTGGGATGAGACTTGATTTGTATGTATCGAATAGTGAATTATTATATGAGATGGAATTGACTACTCATGACGGAAATGTTGGATAGGTATCTATAGTCGGGTAGCTGGGTTAACCTTGACTGTTGCATAGAATTATACCCTGACTGGATAATCGATAGTTGGTGATGTCGGATTGTATCTTTTAGAAAAGATGAATTGCCTCGGTGAGAAATATTGTTGGATTTGGAAAAGAATATAATTGCATATTGTGAACTCTTGATATGATTGGATCTAAGATTGGACCCTTGACCGAATGTTAAAATATTATGCTTGGATAGAGAGTTGTCCCTGAAGGATAGTGATTGTGACAAGTGAATAAAGTGACAAGTCAATTGAAAGGATGCTAAGTCTGATTTGGGAAAGAGAGTTATATCATGGCTGATTGAATTATACTATCATGGAAGTTGGCTGAAGTACATATGTTTTGGGGACGCCTAAAATATGTGTATGGATCCAGCCGAAGTGATAGGGTGCGACTGAGATAATATTGTTGGAAGAATTTATCGCACTAGCGCAGACTTTGGCTGAAATTCATATATTTTGGGGACGCCTGAAATATGTGTATGGATCCAAATGAAGTGATGTGTTGCGACCAAGATAGAATGTAAGAAAAATGTTGGTGAATCAAGGAGAAGTTGCAAGTATTTGGAAAAAGAGAAAGATGGATTGAATCGTTGATTGATTAAAATGATACTGTTGGATCGCTATTTTGAAATGACCGAGTGGGCTGAAATGAATATTGAATTGAAGCTGAATGAGTAACTCATTGTGATTAAGTGAATCTAGTAGATGAGTTGTTTTCTTAAGTTTCGAGGACGAAACTTTTTCTGAGTGGTATATTATGTAATGCCCCGTTCCGCACGAGGCATTTGGTTGGCTTGTTGGATGGGATCAGAATGTTGGACCGTTACTTGTGTTGGAGATCAAGAGAGTTGAGACTGATGTAGTCTCTCTTAGCTGGCTAGACGGAATGGGTATTGGAACGTGGCTCGCTGGTGGAGCTACGCTTAGCGGGATTTGAGCAGGAAGACCCTTTTGTGCAGGCAAGTGGAACTGTCCTCCTTCCTCCTTATTCCTGCATGCTTAATAAATGGAATAATGTGATGCTATGAATCTTCCCTAAATGTTCCATGTCTTAGTTGCTGAATAATAGAGATGCCTATGTTGTGGATTATTGAAATGAATAAGATATGAATATTGAATTGCTGATTGAATCACACTCGAACTGCTAATGTAACTTGATGCCTGAGAATGAATCGATAATGTCTCTTATGCTTAATCTTGATGAAATGAATAAATCACTTGAGTAATGAGATGCTACGGGAATGATACATGAGTAATGAACTGGCTATGCTATTAACACAAAGAATTGAATGAAACACTAGAATCATGTATATTCTGTATAACTGTTGCTATTGCTTGCTTCCTTCTAAGCAATGAAAGAAAGAATATTGTCCCTATGATATGAATGAAATGATGCAGGTCCTATCGGTATGAATGAAATGTTATTTGTTCCTCTTAGAAGGGATGATATAAGAAATGTTGCAATGATTGATGCAATGAGAAATGATGAGGCTTGGGATCATTGAGATCACCAAGTGAACAGGTGGAAATATTGGAAAGAGGAGATGATGAACTGTTGCCTTTTCTTATCTTATTATTGTATCATGCGACTTCGAACACGATCGGGTCGGACACGCATTCGCATGACCATAGACGTACTTGTATACAAGGATTTCCTCGAACGGTACCCGCGGCGGTGGGATCGAGTCGGCCTAGGAGGAATTGGTGCTTTGGTAGCACGGTATTGGGATCCTCATTCGGGTTCGCAACCTGGTGAAGGGCACATCCCATACCCTGTGAAGTCCTATATGGCACGTCGACATGGTGCACAACCACCAGTGGTCATGTAGTCAGGATGCATGCTAATGAATGTTTTGTGCAGACAGAGTAAGAATATCATACTATCCTGTATTTTATGCAGGTACGAGGGAGTCGGCTATCGGTAAGAAATCACTTAAATGTGATGATTCAATATATGTGTTGGTTTAACTTGCGTGCTTACGTTCCAAATAAGTAAATGATGCTGTATGTAGCCTTTCAGTATGAGATCCTGCTTAACATGTTAAATTAAGTATGCTAGAAAGATGCCATGCTAATCATTGCTCAAACACAACATACATGCTAAGTGATGCTTGAAGTGAGAACTGTTATAACATGTTTAAGATGTTAATGTTAACGATGCCTCAATGATGCCTTTTCATGATAATACTTAGTATGCCTCAATGATGCCTTTGCATGATAACACCAAGAATGCTAAAATGATATGTCCACATGAATGCTATTAAGAATATGTTTACATGCTTCACTCTGAGTTTTACCCATGAACTGTAAACCGATGCTAGGCCCCAAGTAGAAAGATCATACTAATAAATGCTTGCTTAAATGATCACTTTAATGTTGGTTTATGAGAGGGTTGGATTCTGCTCGCCAGTACATAGATGATGTGCTGACCCACGTTTTGTGGGCAGGTGCTCGTGCTTGGGATATTCTACACACGAAGATTGGCTTGACTGGCCCCGTGGCATCGAAGATTTGTTGGGCATACAGAAGCTCTCCTTGCACAAGATGACGTCTTCTGTTTATAAAGGGCATAATGTATGGAACATTGAAATCAGTTGTACCACTGAGATTGTAAGCCAAGTCGGTATATCGAGTTGTAATCCAAATGTATCCAAATATCAAATGTAAGCTGTATAGCATTGTTCAGTTGGCTTTCAATATAAAGTGAGATGTGCTGTAAACATTGTACTTCAATACAAGTCTTGTACTCTTCTTCAATTATCAATAAAGAGAATATAGTTTTATATATCTCTGTGTGACTTCAAGTTATCCTTTTATCTCTGCCGCCATAAAGAAGTGATGTACTTCTATTCAATGAGAAAGATTGTCCTCACTAACTTCAATTTGTCTGCTTCTGCCGCTGCAATGTGTTCCTATTTGAAGAATTATCACCTATGTACCATCTTTGCCTTGTACAAGTGCAATACCAGACTTGTACGGCATCACGCCCAAGCGAGGACGATCGATTCCAAGAGATAAAATATATCAGTAAATGACTCTACGAATCGGGGCGTGACATTTGCAGTCAACCCGATCACTCTATTCTTGCCCTATTTGCAGTCAACCCGATAACTCTATTCTCCCCTATTTTCGTGCGTTATCTTTTTTAAGGACTAAAATAGAAAAAAGGGCCTAAATGCAAAAAATATTGCCACGTGGCATAAATTTCATGTTTCTAATTGATTTTCTATCAAAAATCCTGAAGCCCACGTCTCTCTCTCCATAAAAAAGCAGTCCCAACTCTCTAGGCGCATGTGAAGGCACCCTCCCTTCCTCTCTCCCTCTCCTTCCCTTTGGCTCTGCTGCTTCCCTACTCTCTCTCCTCTCCGCCTCCATTTCTTCTCAAGCACATGCGACAGATCTCCTTGGCTTCTCTTTGGTGTTTTTTACTGCATCTTTTTTTTACTGTCTATTTCTAGTTTTTTTTTCCTGGCATGTTCGAATTTTGTATCTGTCTGTATCGACTACGTAACGGCCGATACAATAATTTTTACTCTGGGTCGGCCGATACCGATAATTTTCGGCAGTATCAGATCGGACTTGCTCAAAACCGATCCGATATGGACAATACCGATACGTATCGACCGATACTTTGAACCTTGTTTTATCTAGTAAATGCTATCATTTAAACCCCCTTGAATGACTTCTCAGAAATTATGCATAAAGTTAATCTCATTTCCAAAAATGCCCTTAGATAGATGCTTCTTACTCTAGGTAATTATTTGTTGACATTCTAAGGTATTTGAAATGTTAATAAAGAATGCTTATATATTTGATATTGACAACACGATATTTCAATGTCCGAGAAAAACTATTTTCATTCTTATATCTATCAACTGTAAGTTGGATTTTTCTAGTTTTCTTGCATAATCTATAATTTTTTGAAGCACTATTGCATTTTCAAGACTATATTAAACACTAAAATGTTTAATCTACTATATGTTCACTAGTTTATTATAAAAATACATTTAATTTATTATTTTCCCAACAAAAAGTCGAATTTGAAAAGCATATTTAAAAAAAAATTACATTCAGAATTAATATTGATTTGAATGAAACCCTTTGCATAATTAAGTGTACTTTTGGAACTGAAATTAATTTTATGCATACTTTTTTAGAAGGTCATGCAAATGGATTTAAATGACGACATTTACGAGATGGAATCAATTAATATATCAATTACCAAGCAAACAGGAAAAGTTATGGGTTAAGAGTGCCCTTAGGCACTTGTTAGCAAAACCCTTGTCTTATTGTTCTGAGGTGTCACGATCACCATAGGAAACCTGGAATTGTGTAAGATTATTTTACCTAATTCAACACTTCGAACCTTGAATCTCATTTTTTCCCTATTCTTTTTTATTAGTCAGGAAATGGATATGGGCCATATGGTTGCAAGTTTATATTTTCTATCAGAAGGTGTCTAGATGTTATAACAATTTCTGGTTCACTAGTTATTAGGATATTTTTTGATTAGTTTATTTCTGTTATCATTGTGCGTTTACTTAATTGAAATTATGTATCCTGATCGTTATTTAACAATTGTATCTTATTTTTGCAGTGCTTTTGTTGCACCTGCTGACATTCAATTGTTTACTAATGAATCAAAGAGTAAGGTGTTAGGTCGTCGCCAAGGTAAATCATTCAAACATTTCTCCGAGGCTGTTGAGGAGATTTGTGAGGCTTTTGAAGAACTGCAGCAGGAAAGTTCTGGTGGACTTGGAAAAACCATTGACCCGTCGGAGGCTGCAATTGAGGACCGTGAACAACAGGAAACTCATGATAAATCTTGTTCTGAAGACATTGAGGAGAAATTTGAGGAGGAGAATACTGATGAGTGTTCCGGTGATGATCTTCATGCATTGCAACATTATCCACAGAACCGGAAGGGGACTGCTACCGTTGCGAAGTCCAGGGGTTCACATGGGATGGAGTCTCCTGTTTCGTCAGATGGTAACAAGAATAAAGAATCAAGTGACTGTGGAAGAATGCCTAAGAAAGAAAAGAACCCAATTGTCAAGCTATTTTCTGGTACTACAAGTCCTACACCTGAGATAAATGAAGAAGGTGGTGCCGCGACTCTCCCAAATGGCTCTACTGCGTGTGGAAAGCAGGCCTACTGTACTTCTGAGGTACATGCGGATATTGATGGTGACCAGCAAAGATGTACAGGAAACTTGTCAATTGATGTAGAAAATGCAGACGATGTGCATAATCTGGAAGAGAAAAATAAAGATACGGAAATAGATGTGGTTCATGAACCAAAACTAAAAGCTGACTCTAGGTTGAAAGTGAAGAAAAGTCATATTCCGCATAACCAAGCAAAGAATACATCTACCAAGGAGAAAAAACAGCTTGGAGATGGAGGGAATTGTATCACTGTGTCTAATGGTGCTGAGGTATCAGCTGAAAACTCTCGACGGTCATCTAGAGGCACAAATATTGGTAAGAGCTTAAAGAGCCTGGAAAGATCTAAGACAGTTTCTTCTGAAAAAGTTGCAACTCATGGAGTTCAGAACAAAGGTAAGTCAAATACCTCGAATGCAAAAATGACTGAAAGATTATCTTCTGAAAAAGTATCTCATGAAGTTCAGAATAAAGGAAAGGACTCTCATCTCCTGAACATAAAGCATAAGATGTCTAAAGCTGAAGATTCACGACCAGCTAAACGCTCTAAAATTGCTGAAGAAGTTGAGACTGTGAACAAGATCTCAAGGAAGAGTGATTCATCTCATTTGATTTTCAAAGATGAAGGCGATAAAGCTGTAAAAGCTAAAAGTTTTCCCGTCTCTGGGAAAGCTGAAATTCATATGACATCTAGTAGAGAAATTCAGCATGAAAGGAGCCATATAGCAGTTAATGAGGTTGTCCTTCCTCTTTCAAAACGGCGTCATTGGGCACTGGAGTCGACATCTGTTTCTGCCACTAAAAATGCAACACGTAAAACTGGAAGAAGTCCAGGTCTTGTGAAGGACAGCTTATCGACCTCTGATAATGACAGGTCTCCTATCACGCATGTCCACTCCAGAAGGCGATCATTTCGATTTGATGATGATGATGATGACGTTCACAGAACTCCAGTCCACACAGCTTCTGCTAGTATTTTGATTTCAACTCATTCAAATGGTCAAGTTGTTGAAAGTTGCAGAGATAAAACCATAAATACAAATAATGCTGTGACTGTAAATCAACAGTTCAAAGGAGATGACACACATTTGTCTGATCAGACATTACCTGTTAAAGAAGATTATGATGCTCCATATCTGAATTCTTTGGAAAGCAAGGAGATAAAGATAGATAATGACACAGGATCACAAGTTTTTCAAAGTCCTAAGAAGCAGGAGACTCAGAAATCCTCTATTAAAGATGAGAAGTCAACTGTTGATTCACCCAAAATCTCGGTTGATTTGGGTAGGACATCTAAATCCACAGAGCATAAATCCATTAAGTCTCAAGTGAGGTCTTCAGCCAGTTTACCTTTAAAGAAAGTTGAAGTCAGTTCTTCAAAGTTCTCACTCCAAGATTCTGAGATACCAAACCACACTCATAATCAAGTTACTACACTAAAGGATAAGTCATCTTCGACTCCAGAAAAAATGAATTTGAAGGCTAAATCCAATTCTGAGATAAGTGGAATCATGGAGAATAGGTCCAACATTAATTTTTCAGCTGAGCCCAATATCGAGAAGGATGCTTTATCAGACAAACGGTATAAGAAACTGTATTTGTTTTCTGCTTGTTTGTCTTCATGCATTTTTGAGAAGTCTTACATATGCTACACTGCTATAGATAGGGGTAGTCTCTAAATCCACGTTAAGTTATTATCATGTTGTTGCATACTTTATTGCTTGATGAACATTGGGTTCAGATTAAATAATATGTTTTAGGACATCTCCTATCGCCTTTTATAACGTAGTTGAAACTGTTGTTATATCTGTTACGGTTTCTATATGGGTTCTCTGTATTGTTATCTAAACTTAGTTCTATGTGAATAATATTTTTATTTGTACCCATATATTAAACGGATTATGCGATTATTTTTAACTTCTCTGCTATCATGTTCAGAATATCTTGACCTATTTAGATGTTTAAGTTGTGTAAAGGAAGAAGAAAGTTATGTATCCCGCCATTGAAGTGGCAGAGATTGGGGTGGCTGCAAGCGCATCTTCCTACGCTTTACAGTGTGTTTTTATGTGTGCCTTCTGTTAACAACACATGTTAAAATGCTTTGTTCATTTGTGTGTGCATGTCTGTTCTGTATGTGTGTGTATGCCTTTTGCTAATGACACAGTTTACAACATTTACGTGTGTGTGCCTTCTGCTACCAGCACATGTTAAAATGAATTGTCAATTCACAGATCAGATGCTGTCAATGACGATAAGGTGGTAAAGTTATCAATTTCTTCGAAATTATCAGATACAGAGAAGTCAATGAAGAATCTTATTGCAGCTGCTCAAGCAAAGAGGAAAGTAGCTCAATCCCTGTCCCATCTGCATGACAATGCTGCTCCAACAGTTACCACTCAACCTATGGTTAGTGGGAGGACTCCAAGTCCAGCTGTACATCCTATTTCGATAGATAATTCTTTTAACAGCGATGGAAAAGTGTTATGTCCTACTTCTTTTGCTTCTCCATCTGCACCTTGTCGGCAACTTACAGCAACAAACCGAATAGACAATGAAGAATATGGGTCTAAAGTTAGTCCTGCATATAGACAGTTTGGGGGTTCTCTAAGTGGTGGTACTGAAGCTGCTATTGCTCGTGATGCTTTAGAGGGTATGTTGGAGACACTATCACGAACAAAAGAAAGTATTGGACGTGCGACACGGCTTGCAATTAATTGTGCCAAATATGGTATTGCCAGTGAGGTGAGTCTAATTTATCCATTTACTTTTGGCTTATACACATCCTCCATCTTTACCTGTTATGGCTGTCAACTTTAATAACATTCACACCATACTTTTTCGTAATCATGTTTCATTTTTAATGCTTATCATAGTTATCATGCATTGCCTGCCAATATACATTGTGTATTACCTATATATTCAATCTATTACATTGTTTATTAGGTCAAATTTTGAATGGATGTTCTTGATACTTTTATTATTAGTGATTTTAACTTCTAAGATTATTCAGTCTTTTCCCTTCTTTTAATTGGTATTGATTCCTTTGACTATCTAAGTGAGTTCTAAATTTTATTGCAGCATAGTTCTTCAGCTTTGCATTTTAGTCAAGTGAGGTTCATTATAGGCACTTTGGAGTTCTTTAGTCAAAATTCCATTTTATGCTTTTTATATTTTTGTTCGTGTCTATACTATATAACCGACATCTCTGCTTATATGTAGTAACTATTTGTCCTGTTTCAAAATTTTATTTTTCTCCAATTTTCGATTTGCCTATTCTCTTGAAGTTGTCACCTCTTATGTCTTGGAATAAATCTGAAATGATTTTGTATGTTTGATCACATGCAGGTAGTAGAACTTCTAATTTGGAAATTGGAGAGTGAGCCTAGCTTACACCGGAGAATTGACCTTTTTTTTCTCGTAGACTCCATAACCCAGTGTTCACATAGCCACAAAGGTACATGGATATAAGATCTTCACAATTTGATTGAAAATGTTCTAAGATTTGTCATGCTTTTGGTTCTGCCTTATTTATGTTTAACACAAGTTTAATGCTGATTTAGTTTGTGTGTTTTCAATTCTTGTTTGATAAGGTCTACTATATAATTGTTACTGTACCTTGACCATAACCACTACCATGACCAATCAATTACACTCGTTTTACGAAATAGTTTTATAACAAGTATAACGCAATGAATACTTTTGACAATGTTTTCGCCTTCTGTAATATTCAGGAATTGCTGGGGCCTCGTATATTCCTACTGTACAAGCAGCATTACCACGCCTTTTGGGTGCTGCTGCTCCACCAGGAGCTGGTGCTCAAGAGAATCGTCGCCAGTGTCTCAAGGTTATTTTTGTTTTTATCTCTAAATTAAGAAGACTACCCTTCATTCTGACAGAAGAATTGTTGCTTATAGGTTCTAAGGTTATGGCTTGAGAGGAAGATTCTTCCTGAGGCACTTCTTCGTCGATACATGGATGACATTGAGGTTCCAAACGATGACTTGAATGCTGGATGTTTTCTCAGACGTCCATCACGAGCTGAGCGTTCTGTTGATGATCCAATAAGAGAGATGGAAGGCATGTTTGTTGATGAATATGGCAGGTATCTTATGATACATGGTTGTTATAAATATATCTTTATCTTTATATTGTTTTATGGTTTGGCCAAGTATTCAATTATATAGCCTCGAGGTTTAAATCAAATATCAATTAACAGTTGCTGTCTGTAATCAATTACCAAACTTTGTTCCTTTTCCTCTTCCTGTCACTCTGTGGAAGACATGGTTCCAGGTATATATTTTATGCATGTAATCTTCAAGGTATAATTTTTTTTTTGAAGAAGCTGAGAAAGAACAGAACTCTAACTGGATAAATAATCCATTGGATTAACATTTCAAAGTGTTACTCTGTAAGTTGCCCAAGTGCTTATGTTTACCATCAGTTATACTAGATCTACTAAATAGAGCTCTGTTTTTCTTTTATTTTCTTATGCCATACTCTAAAATGACTATATGTAATACCATATAGAGAAGGAAATGAAGGAAATCAGAGCAAGGAAGGAAGAAAAAGAGAACAAAAGTAAAATATTAGATGTTCCAAATTTTAGAGGAGATCAGAAGCATGGAAAACAAAACAAACTTAAACAAATATATCCAATGATGATAATGAGAATGGCAAATACTGGAAAGAAGAAGAGATCAAAGCATTGGAAAACAGAAAAAAAAACTTGAAAAAACCCAACAAAATCCAATGGTTTGGTTTTGCTGGTACTTTTCAAATTTGAAAAACTTCTAGAAGAAAATTTCAAATGGTTTGGTTTTGCTGGGATCATGTTGCATAGGCACCAGGAAAGGGGGGGGGGGGGGGGTGAAATCAAGCCCATGCGGTAGGTTTTTGTACAGATTTGGTAGGATCTTTAAGGTATGGCCAGAATTGGGTTGTAAATGGGAGGGGTACAAACCATGCACAAACCCAACCTGAATTTGGTTCCAATTCACAGCTAAGATTCATCATGGGTTCTAAATTTAACTATTATATTTTTTTTCAAGCCGGTTTTGGGTGACCAAATGACCAAAACCATTACCATGATTAGCGTAAGTTTTCATAGTAAGAACCCAGAATGTGTTTGCAGTCTTAACCTGTTACATATCTGATATGAGAATGGATATTGAAAGAATGTCAGGTAAGAATTATTCCCTATTGCAGAATTCTACTATTTGAAATATTCAATCCATTCTGATTCAGTCTTTCCTTTGTTTTCAGTCTTCCCATCAGGCATGTATATGCAGAACAACTCAATTTGGAACAGTGTTTCGAGTACCATAGCACATTACACCTATTCATTTCTGAGTATCGTCCTTTTATCAATTGCCATGCTGCTATGTTAGTTAAGTTACCATTCCTTTTTCCCTTCAAGTTCCAATATTTAGTGTCTCTATTCTTCTCTACGTATTACTTTTGATCTCACGGAATGGTGCTGCACCGAGTGTTTCTCTGATTTCCACCTATGATGTTCACTGATCCTGTCTACCTTTGTATTTGCATTGAGTACTTCAAGATGGCCACCTTATTTATCTATTAGTCTCTCATGGGGAATCCATGGATCAAACCACAGAAATATTAATCTGTTTTCAATTAAGGCTGACATGATCTTTCTTATCATATTTTTCCAAGTAGTAAAAGGCTTTGTTATCAATAGATTGATCCCAGAAGCTCTTAAAACTTTGGTATTTGTTCTTTGGCCACTTCCATTACGAGTCTTTATTCAGTTACTTCCGGATAAGCTTGAAATTGAACGGCTTGCTCATAACCGACTGCTCCCTTGGTCCCAAGCTCTTCTTGGTTATTGTTACATTTTCCCAGCTAATAGCATGTATTGCATTGTACCATAGGAAGTCTGCACACATCCTTTCTATCCTCTGAATTCTATTCTACCACCTGCAAGCAGCATCCTAGTTTACCACCCCTCTAATCTTTCCCTGCAGTCTACAATAATTATTGACGTATGAGCATGCTTATGCATTAAGATGGCAATCAGGGTAAATATAGGCAGTTTCCATCTGTAATACCTGTTCTATCTTTTCCTTGCTGCTACACAGTTAACTAAAGAAGATTCTGCTTTCTTTGTTAATATTTAACCCAGACCAGTAAGAGAGCACAATTATCACCTCATTAATGTTTACAACTGAATTAACATCTTACTTTGTAGAAGACGAACTCATTATTTACATATAGTAAGTGTGCAAGAGTAGCTATACCTTTTTGTGCACCTCTGTTCTCTTCCGTATCCATTAGAGAAGTGATAACTACATTGCAATGGTTAACATATATGGAGATAATGGGTCTACGTGTCTAGTGCCTCTTGTGCTTTGAATGAAATCATTTGGAGTGCGATTGATCAATATGGAGAAGGTTGAGGCAGTCACTCTTGAATCAGTCTAATTATTTCTTGTAATGCCCCATACAAAGGATCACGTGACATAAAATCCCTATTTAGCATCATATGCTTTTCTCGAGTCAATTTTGTACTTCTTTTCCCTTTCCTTTGTTTGAAAGTTTCTAAGAAGTTCATGATCAAGAAGGGTGTTATTAAAGACTGATCGGTTTTCTGAAATGAGTTCTCTTAATACATATCCTTCATCCTTTTGCACATGATTTTATCAATGATCTTATAACTATATTAAGACTATGAAGGATATTATGATGGAGTTAGGAGTATGCGAATTGTTGAAGGATATAGTAAACCATTATCTATTATTCCCAACTTAGATCAAGGACCAACATTAAGTCCTTACCTTTTTTGCACTAGTTATGGAAGATACCCTCTTGCTCTTAACAGGCTACCTATACCGCTCCTTACTCAAGTTTAGCCGTCTTAAGCAAAAATCTCTTCCTGAACTAGCTTGCGAGGGGATCCTATCCACCGCTTGTATCTACGTAGGGGGTGTTGGCGTCCAATAGGATTTGAACCTATAATTACTAGACATATCCAAGAGACCGTGGTTCCATGGTGTATGCTGTAGGTTGGTGATATTAAAAATTTAAGTGTGGGGGAAACTTCGGAATCTAAGGGTTTTAAAATTAGTAGGACAACACAAAGTATATGAATGTAAGTTAAACTAGAAGGCAAAGAGAAATGGTGGCACAATACCTATAAATGGACAAGATATACCTTGAATGAAAGTTTTTGGTATTTAGGATTAATCATTCATTATGACGAAGAGATTGAAAATGATAATATGCAAAGAATTAAAACATGATGGTTATGTGATGTTTTTTATCTTAATAAAAAAATAAATAAAACATCATGGTTGAAATAAAGTACTTCTGGAGTACTTTGTGATCGTAAGATACCTTTAAAGTTGAAATGAAAAATATCATATTACGGTTATAAGACCAACCATGTTTTATGGATCAGAGTGTTAGGATATTAAGAAACATGTCAAGAAAATTAGTATAGCATAATTGAGAATGCTAAGATGAATGAGTACTACATTAAAATATATGATAATAATAAGTGTTTTGATGAGAAATTAGAGGGGGTACAGGAGAGGAAAAGATACGAGAAAGTCATCTTTGGTGGTTTGGACATATGCAATGTAGACCAATAGATGCTCTCGTAACGAGCAATAAGATAGTAGTTAAGGAGTCACTAGGACTAGAGGTAGGCCAAAACGAACATAAATTAAATTTTTAAAGAAGGATACTGTTTTGTTAGTGTTATAGAGGACATAGCCCTTAATAGAACTGAATGAAATAAAATGATCCAAACAACTCACCATATAAATTTGGGAGAAATGCTTCTTGTTGCTGAATTTATATCTTATAGATAAATTGTATCATTCAATAGGTCTAAACTCTTTTTGGTTAAGTTAGTAAAAGTGCGTGTGTCAATATACACACACACACACTAGTTATCCTTGTGCCTATGACACTCCTTGATAATTTGATATTAAAATTGTTTCTCATTTATATCACTTAATAATATCGTTACTTTTAAATTAGTTTGAAGGTTTTTTTATTGACATATACATGTGTCATATTCGTAGCCATTTGATATACCTTCTATCTTTTAATCGTGATCATTCTTTATCCTTTTATGTTTTGACACGAAACATCACTTTATATATATATATATATATATATATATATATATATATATATATATATATATTTTTTTTTTTATATATATATATATATATATATATATATAGTGGTCTTTCGCAACGAAAGACAAGGATAAATGGCGGCCGGGATAAACCGATAGTATTCTCACAGAACATAAAGTGTCGTGATTAAAACATAAGGGTCTTTCTCGACATGTGTATACTTCATCTAAAGAAGTGTCACGGCAGGTCAGTAATTTTAAATGTAATATTATTAGCTGGAAATTGCTGAGAAACCCAATTTCGGGGTGGGCTTTTATGAAATGCCCACCCGCTGGATAAGTTTTATGAAATACCCAGAATTAAGTATTTTCACGTTAAATATTCCAAGATTCCCTTTTAGATGCCACCCGCTAGAAACTGCTATTTTTATAATACCGAAACTACCCCTCCGCGCGAATTGGTCATCTATATGTATTTGAATTCAAAAAACTCAGATCTGGATTGCGATTTTCGTCTTCTTCTTCACGGGAAATCTGAATTCCATTGCTCTCATATTCAGCAGAGATCGCAAAGATCGTTCGTAGTTCGGTGTGTTTTTCTTCAGTCGAACTCAGATCATCGCTTGTCATCATCATCACCATCATCATCATCTTCATCGTGGAGACATTTGAACTCAGATCTTCAATTGTGGAGAGAAGATCTTTCTTCTTCTTTTCCATAAGAATTATCATCGCTTTGAAAGAAGAACGAAACTCTTTATTCCTGAAAAAACTAAATTACACGTTTTAACATTGGAAATGACCATTCTCCGTCTTAATTAGGACGGAGAATGGAATTCTCCGTCTTAATTAGGACGGAGAATGCCATTCTCCGTTTTATTTAAGACGGAGAATGCCATTCTCCGTCCTAATTAACACGGAGAATGACATTCTCCGTTTCCGTCTTAATTAGGACCGAGAATGTCATTCTCCGTCTTAATTAGGACGGAGAATGGCATTCTCCGTTTTATTTAAGACGGAGAATGGCATTCTCCGTCCTAATTAACACGGAGAATGGCATTCTCCGTATTTCTAACACGGAGAATGGTCATTCTCCTGCGTTTTAACACTAGAATGACCATTCTCCGTGATAAATTACACGGAGAATGGCATTCTCCGTCCTAATTAAGACGGAGAATGGTCATTCTCCGTTTAATTTAGCACGGAGAATGGCCATTCTCCGTCTTAATTAGGACGGAGAATGCCATTCTCCGTTTCATTTAACACGGAGAATGACATTCTCCGTTTCATTTAACACGGAGAATGGCATACTCCGTGTTTCTAACACGGAGAATGGTCATTCTCCTGCGTTTTAACACTGGAATGACCATTCTCCGTGTAAATTAAGACGGAGAATGTCATTCTCCGTCCTAATTAAGACGGAGAATGGTCATTCTCCGTGTAAATTAAGACGGAGAATGCCATTCTCCTGCATTTTATGGTTAGCTGAAACTTTGGAGGGCCATAACTTTTGACTGGGAGGTCGAAACGAGGTCCCATTTGTCGCAAAATGAGCGTATCGTCGAGGAGACTTATAGTAACAGCTTCACTGTTAGACGACCTTCCGAAATTTTAGATTCGCAAAAAAATTGATGTTTGGACCTCCGTTTTAGCACTTTTGTCGTTCGTCCCGGTCTTTCCGAAATTTTTCGACGAGTTTTAAAAGATTTTTGAGGAAAAAACCTAGATTCGAAAGTGAGCAGCGTATGGAAGAAGATGGAGTATTGAAACGTTTTTTTAAGAGCAGTTTTGTGGGTGTTTCCAATAAATTAAAAGGAAGGGCAAAAGGGTCATTTGGAACCCGCTTTGGATAAGTTTCTCTAATTCTGGGCACGCGATGAAAGTTTTTTTAGCGGTGGGTTTTACATAAAACTTTTTTAGTCTTTGGGCATTTCATAAATCTTCCCTATTATTAGATTATATGGATGGTAAGCAATTTCGAGAACCAATTTAAGAAGGGGTGCCAGAGGCACGAGACGATATATCAAGAAGTGCAAGAGGTACAGGGATAACTAGTGTGTAGATATATATACACACGCTACCGATGAGTATACAATGATATGATTTTGTCTCATGTATAGATTCCATTTTTTTTTTTTACCTTTTTTTTTTACCTTGATGGACCTTTCATTTTATGATTGATCACCATTATCGTTCAAGCCTTTTCTCATATTAGAATATGGTTGGCTATGGAGCTCAAAATGGCAATGTTTTACTACCGCCTGCCAACATTATATCGACTATGTGATAGTGACAAAATCCTAGCGATTTAGCTAACTACAAGCAAGAGAGTGCCTTGCCAAAAAACCTAATGACAATTTGGTGCGTAGGCAAGTCTACCTTCTTGGTTACATACTTTAATCTCAATACAATCAATGAACACCTTCTAACTTCTCATGTCACATTATGCTAAATAGCTATTAGAAATCACAATACAAGTTATGGTTGATAGTAAATATGAAAGTGAATAAGCCACATGTACGACTAACAATCAGTAAATAGAACATACCAAACACAGTTTGTAATAGCAACATAGTATTTAGTACTTCTAGTGTTCTAAAAAGCTGGCACCTAGGCGGCCAACCTAGGCACTAGCAGCTCAGAGTTGCTAAATATAGGCCCCTTAAGTAGTTCACGAAATGTCACTCTTATCGTATTTATTCACGTGTTCCTCCTTTTAAGTGAGTAGAGGGTAGTATCTAAAGTTTTCCTCAAGTTGTAGGGGTTACAACTAGGTGACTGTTCGAAGAAATCTTCCAATTTATCCCAATTGAGAGCATATCCTTCATCTCGCTTGTTGATGTTTCCCACTTCCAATTTGCTCTTTGTTACTGATCATCATCGTAGGATTTCTCCACTCTCTTCCTTTCTTTCTCCTATTATGTTCTGGCTGCTGCTGCATCCAAAATTATATATATATATATATATATATAGAGAGAGAGAGAGAGAGAGAGAGAGAGAGAGAGAGAGAGAGACCTTCACAACAAATAAGCTGTAAAGGTTCATTTGATAGGATTAAAAAACAAAGTATATAATTTTTTTGAACATGTAAATAAACTTCTACCCGGCATAAGCACGAGTTTTTTTACATCGATCTTTTTGTTCTAGGCACGAGTGTCTCTCACTGCATGCCGCTTCTTGATTTTATGCGGCCTATGGATAATTTCTCGATTCACCGCTCAGGTTGATCTCTATCACATGTTCTATCAAGACTAACCGTATCCTCTCTGTCCACATAGACTGATCCTCCACGTCCAACTTTCAATTAGCTCATATCTATAAAACTCAGTTTATCCGCATTTTTAAGTAATGCATAGCGCCCATGGGGATTCGAACTACCGACCTGGTTTTTCGAGTCCTTAGAGACTTGCCATTTGAGCTAGTGCTTGTTAACGAATAGGGATTTGTACTACCAACTTGGTTTTCTCTCCAAAGACTTGCCACTTGAGCTAGTGCTTGTAGACGTAAACCAAGTGTGTGTGTGTATATACCCAGGGGCTGGTGCAATTGCCTAAGTCCAAGCCCTCTTGTCACGTCCAGTACCAGAATACTGTGACAGACATGGCCAGCTATCCCGTATGACGTAGGAGACGTCATACGATGATTAGGACTGTCAAGAGACAAAGGCTGCATGCTACAATCAAGTCTCCTATGGTCTTACAAAGCATCTATGTTTCAATCAACCAAAGCAAGAAGCATTAATTATGATCATATAAGACAAAGCAGTAAGGCGTCCCCGACGCTTCATCTAAATGATTTATGAGATTAACAATACGAAATGATTAGCTAGTACATAGAGTCAGCAGTATATAACCATAGTCAGCTGCAGTTTGATTAATTACAATTATTTAAGGGAATTAAATGTCCAGAACATCTGCCTAAACATGTGCCGGTAGCTAAACACCAAGTACCAAATAAAAGATATCAGAGTGGTGGAGAAGAAACCCACTCATGGTCTCCGGCGTCCATGCTAGATCCTCAGGCTTTGCTACGAAATCTGGCCAAACAAAACCAGCGGGGTCATGCCCCGAATAACAAGTATCACAAGGAAGTACATAATGAATAAGACAAAATCCAAGTAATAAAATAACACCTAGGCCAAGGATTATAGGCTTATATCATATCATCGATGCCGTGCGACACCCTTACAACCAAACAAGGACAAATGGTGCCGGACCACATCGAGATATTTTCAGTGTTCTAAATGGCGGTATTTTCACCCTTACAACTCGCGCTTAGACAGTAGGCATCTCTCTCCGTACTGTTTTTCGGTAGGCGGTGGAGCAGTCGGCTAACAGAGGTTGGCAGCATAGGTGGAGGTGAGGCGACGTAGGCGGATGTATAGGCGGAGCAATACCTAACAGAATATTTTAGCCAAAAAGGTTTTGTAAGCATTATGGGCCTATGGTTCACTTCTACAAGACTAAAACTTTATAAATCTTCGTTCTACAACTTAGTTATGCATGAAACACCCTTAAAGTATGCATACTATGCAAAAAATAATGGTAAAATAGTAAAAATTGTTCAAAATGTATCGACCGTCTAGGCTGCGCTTAGGCAGCACCTAGGTGGTAGGCGGACTCTCTCCGCCGCGCACCCGCCTACTGCCGTTTAAAACCTTAGATATGTTACATCCTATAACCATGGTCAGGCTAATGGCTTCTGCATTGCAACTTCGGTCCATATCCCGTCATAGCACAATAGTCCAATCCAACAACCAAACAAGGACATGGGTTGGGCAACGCTCCAAGATACTCCATGTTCCTTAGCTACTAATATAAGAAATATATCAAAAGCAAGCCAGCTGACAAGCAGCCAATTGTTTCTATGGTTTTCTATGATTTGTCTGGGTTAACCCAGTAATGCATATATATAGGAATCTTCAGATCGTGCCGTATCCAAGCCGGGCTAGCGGAACCAATAATAATGCATAACACATAGCACATAGATTGCACCGGTCTCTTATAAGGCTACCGCACTTAAACAGATCAATAGTAGTTCTAGTTCTCTTATAGGGAGATGTTGGCTCGACATTTAACATGTTAAATACTGCATTCCACTAGTGCGGATGAATATACAGTATCTGTGGTGGTCAGCCTTTCACACTCGAACGTTTGTACAACAGGGCCGGTAATTCATGATCTCGAGATTCCTTCCCTTCCAATGCTTCTATCCACTTGAGTTGCCTAGGTTATTCCTACGTTTGTCTGGAATCACATGCCGTGGTCACATGATCATCCTCCTAGATGTCGTACCTTAGTACGAGTACCCCAAGTATAAAATCCACATTAGCTCATAGAGTCCCAAATCTAGATTCATCCTTAGTGTAATGTATCAAGCAACAATTAACATACCACGCTAATGTTACTGACCATTTATCATGACTGTGCTGGAATCAAGAATGTACTACATATAATACGAGGAATCACATAGCACGTAGAATAGCACCTCGGTGTACACATAGAATTGCACCTCAGTGCTCACATGGATTGTACCTCAGTACACACAGGATTGTACCAGCACATGTACAGGTAATCAAGTCAGGAACATGGTCAAGTCAAGTGGTCACATAGGAATCTCCTGGTACATAGGTCAGCTAGGCACATAAGACTAGATGGGCGCATGAACACATCCAGGCGCATGGGCAACCCTGGCGCATGGCAAGGCAAGACAAGACAGGCGCATAAAGCTGCCTGATGCACAAACGGGCACAAAACGGTAGTCGGCCTTGGCTTACAACACAAGACTGGCGTACAAAGGACACCCGGCGTACAAAGTAGCTCTGGCACACAACGCAGCCTAGCCATGGCGCACAAAGTAGCATGGCATACAAAGTAGCCTTGGCGCACAAATAGGGGACTGGGTAGGCCTGGCGTACAACGCAGACAAGGCAAACGCATGACGTATAACGTAGTCGTCGTCCCAAACAACAAGCTCAGCCATGAAAGCTCATGAAACTTGCCATGGCTATAACTTTCTCTCTGAGACTGTAAATTCGGCGAAACAAAAGCCAAAACTGCATGGAATTGAATTCTTTCTCATGGAACAACGGGTTTTCGAAAATAACAAGTTTTAATAGACCATTTCCATGAAAATCCCATAACACCCTAGTTTTGGAACTTGATCTATACCAAAATAGCCATCAAAATCGAAAACACCAAAAACTAAACTCGTAGAGAATGTAATGATGCATAATATAAACTAAAAATAAGTAAAAGAAATCAAAAAAAATAAAAGGAGCAATGTTGGTCTCTCCATTAGTGCAAGATGTACTTGCCTACGGGTTTGGTTGAGAAAGTAAATAAGTGAATGAGAAGAGAGAGAGAGAGTGTAGAAGAGAATATTTATATGGGGTGGGGGTTGGCTCCACTAAACCCTAACCCTAATCCAATGTCTAACCCAAGTCAAGTTTAAATGCCATGCCAAATGATCATAAGCAAATAAAACAAAACAAATAATCTGGATCACGACACGGTCTAATATTCCATCATCGAACAGTGGACCACACCTACAACCAGACAAGGACAAGGGGTGGCTTACTACTCCGCGACAAAACACTGTTCTATGCTATGACCAAGTGCAAATGTAGGAATCAGGTGCACATGATACAGATATTAGATATCGTATACAGGAACCATGCAAGAAAATACGTATATCGGAAACGGGGAGTGACATCTCTACCCTCCTTAGAAACATTCCGTCATCGGAATTTCAACCAAGACTAGATAGAGAATCTGGAAAAGCAAGATACTAACTACACATGCAATCACATCAATCAATCATGCAAACGAAGTCCACACTCATAGGGTGCTAATCAAACATGGATATCAAATTACGAAGGTATAAGAATAAATACCTTCTGAGTCGAACAAGCACGCATATCGAGGTCTGATTTCACCCTTGCGCTCTCATGTCAACCCTCCCGGTGACTGATGTTCTCAAGCAACACGGTCGAGATTGATACTCCGGTCCTCTAGTACCCTCTCTCTCTGGTCCAAAATGAATACGAGCTGCTCGTTACAAGACAAGTTGGTACCGACGACTAGCTTGGAATGGCCGAGGACGTGGCTCAGATCCGGGACGTACCTATACAATTGAGATACATGAAAGACATCACGTACTTCACGTAGCACAGGCGGAAGGGCAAGACGATAAGCAACATCGCCCACCCGTTCGAGGATATTAAATGGTCCAATGCGTCGCGAACTAAGCTTCTCCAGGACTCTGAATCTGATGACTCTACGGGTAGGCAAAATCCACAAAATACACGATCGTCGACGCCGAACTCCAAAGTCCTGCGATGCTGATCCGCTCAATGTCGATGTCGATGTCTATCCTGCACAACTCGAAGTCGCTCTCTGATCAACCTGACTACCTCTACTGGATACTTCCACCCGACGCACATAGGTAACTCCCAAGTCTGAGCGTCCCATCCTCATGGATCACTGGTTCTTTCCTAAGACCTTACTCACCTTCTAACTCTAAGCTTCTAGATATATGGGTCCTCCACCTGAGCTGTTCTGATTCCTCTTTACCAAGGTCGACTGAATCTACAAGCTGGCTAAAACATTTCTATCCTACGGAATTACCACCTCAATTTCCATCTCTTGGAGATCCTCTATAATATGCCTATGAGATGTCAAGATAATGCATTATCATTCATGCTAAGGTCATCTACTGACACATTCATCTTTCCTAGGTAATATCAAAGCTCCACATCAAAATCCTTCAACAACTATACTCTTTCCACTCGAACATCCGACACAGATCATCCTACCCATGTCAGCACCTTCCAAATCAAAAGGGTCAAGGTCTATCCAGCAAAGCCACTCCTAAGAGTAGATCCATTCTAACAATCATCCTTGATCGTATCACGATTGACAACATCAATCCAAGCATCTCATATAGCCCTGGCACTCAAGTCTGTACAATAAAATCTACCAATCAAATCTTGTATATCTAATTCCTCAATCTACAGTCCAAATTCTAAGTAACCATTCACAAGTTATGCATCCCATCATATAGCTATACGATGGTCTGAACCTCCACACTTCAAGCACTGTCCATTCGCTGATCGACACACCTCCCGACCGTGCCCTCTTGCCACAATTAGTACAACCAATAATCGCCCTCAGGCGCTGTTGTTGCCATCGGGCTGGTACCACCAATGACGTTTGACGATCCCGTCTTTCCATGCCTTCCATCATCTCCATAAGAAGTCCTTGCTGTAACCTCATCTCTCTTTCTAATGCCGTCCGCCATCCTTGGTTGAGCAGAAAATTCTGTTCCTGCTGATGCTATTGGACTGCTAACAATCCCCTAATTATCTCCATTAACGCTTAAGGGCTATCTCTGGACCTGCCGGGGGTACTGGAACTTGTGGCTCAGGCTGCTCAAACTGTCCTGTTATCAGCCCAACCAGAACATGGTCCTGAGAAGGTACTGCCTCTTGTTGGTATTCCATCAAATCCTGCTCCGCTGGCTGCTCTATCATATCTGTTGTCCCAATAGAAAAGGACAATGTGTCCCTGAAGGAAAAGGACATGAGACATCAATGACAGGACGAAAATGAACAATTACGAAAACCGTTTAACAATCAAGGACGGCGAAGGAGAGGACGGATCGGGATATCAAGGGGAACAAGTTTTGATTGAGACTCCTATAACCTTAACACCCACAAGTCAGAAAACCTGACCTGTATGGACCACCACTAAAACTTTGTCACGTTCCAGTACTGGAATACTGAGACGGACACGATTAGCTATCCCGTATGACGTACGAAGATGTCATACGACGATAACGACTGTCAAGAGGTAAAGGGGTGCATGCTATAATCAAGTCTCCTATGGTCTCACAGAGCATCTATGTTTCAATTAACCAAAGTTATAAGCAGTAATTAATGATCATGTAAGACAAAACAATAAGCACTGTTCTAAAAGGCGTCCGCCTAGGCGCTTGGTGCCCGCCCGATGCCCGCTTAGACCCCCGACGCCCGATTATACACGTTTCGTGGTTTTATGGATTTTTTCTACAATTTTCAGTAGGTTTTTTTTCGATTTTATTTATCTACTTTTGAATTGCCTAAATCTAGGTGGCCACCTAGACGACCGTCTAGGCGGGCTAGGCGCTAGGAGGCGGGTGCCCGCTCGACTAGCGCCTAGCGTTTTTCACAACCTTACGAGTAAGGGGGCCTTGGCATACGATCGCTCCCTCAGGTTATGCAAACCTTACATGCTAAAAGGTGCTGGTCTCTGATTAAGGGCGAGAGTGTTTGGGCCCATTATATGATAAGAAAGTTCGGCGACCCGACGGAGAGACATTTCACTCCTCCGCATTCGCCGTAGGCTTTATGGAAATCGATGATGCTGTATTTGGACAACGTGCTTGCTAACTGTCAGTGGTTGATTGGGAAAGGTAATGTCCCGATCTGGGGCAAGAACTGGAGCGGTCAGGTCATCCCTAAACCTATTAATATTTGTATCAATCCTAATATTCGTCAGATTATGGCTACGCCTTATATTCGGGCCAGAAATGGTTCGACTGTTGATGCTCGCAGGTTACTTCCTCGGGAGGCGCAGGATGTTCTCAGGAACATATTCTTTGCGATGCCCCGGACAAGCTTGTTTGGACGCTCACTTCGCATGGGGAATTTGAGACTAAATCCTATTGGGAGCAGTTCCGGATCAGACACCAGTCGTTCGTATGGGCGAACTTCTGCTGGAACAAATTCATCCAACCAAGAATCAGTACTTTTTTGTGCCATCTCAGCCGCAACACCATCCCGGTGGACGGGCGTGTTCGTATAATGAGATTTCATTTGGCTTCCCGATGCGTGTTGCACCAGCCCGTAGGAGTAGTCTATCGACCATCTACTTGTGGCCAGCGAGTTGGCTCAGAAAGTTTGGGAGCATTTTGCGGGGATCTTCCAGCTCTGTACTTCTCCAATCATCATTGACCACCTTGTAGAGGTCTGGCTTCATAATATTTGTTTTGACAATACTTTGGATGTGTGCAGGAACATCACCTTTGGCACGTGCCTTTAGGAGACCTGGAAACAGCGGAACAACATTATTTTCAACATGGGCAAGCTCAACCACCGGGAGATCATCTTCAAAGTCACGGCGGCAGTCCAACACTCGGTCCGTGCCTTCAAGCTGGTGACGGACAACACCGATGGGGTCACGCGGACGGATGCGGATACTAAGGAGGCTACTACTGGGGGCGGTCAGGCGGCTGCCTCGGATCGTTTGGTTGCTGCTGGGGATTCTCGGGCGTACATGGTCGGCCGGCTGCTGAAGCTGCTGGAGACACTCGGGCGGACGCGGACTGCTTGGCGGCTGCTGTTGGGGGCGGTCGGCCAGTTGCTTCTGACCGGCGGACTGCTGCTGGGACCGTTCGGACTGCTGCTGGGGCCGTTCGGGCGACTGTTCCTGACCGGTCGGCTGCTCCTGGGGGCGGTCGGGCTGCTACTCCAGGTCGGTTGGATGCTATTGGGAACTCTGGAGCGGCTGCGGCTGGGTGGCGCCCCCCAGCATGGGGCTTAAGCTTAACGTAAGTGGCCGGGCAGCATCGGAGCGGAGCACGGCGGTCGGCGGGATTGTTAGGGACGGTCACGTCCATATGCGGATGGCATTCCAGATTCTCGCCCCATGCGGAACCGCGGTACTTCCTGATATGAACATGCTCATATGGGGTTTGACTCTTTGCAAAGAGAAGAATTTGGTGATCAACGAGGTTGAGTTCTCCTCAGAACAGCTATATAACATGGTGGTTGGAAAAGGAAAACTCTTATGGGCTCTTGAGTACAGTTGCAGGACTATCGAGTCCTATCTTTCCTCCGATACCGGCGTGTTTCTTTGTCCGAAAGGAAACAATGGTGTGGCAAAAGCTCTTGCGTCTCGGGCGTTGGTTTCCACCGGGACTCGGATCTTCTTCCACACTTCGGCGCTTCCTGCCGTGATTGGTTTGGCGGTTTTGCGGGAGCAGACGGGCACAGACGCCCGGTAGTCTTGGTTGTGGACTTTTCTTCAGTTGGTGTTTTTCGGTCTTTATACGTTTGGCGGGCCTCTCTAGGCCCGCATATATTTTGTAGGCGGGTTGGAGTTTTTCCAACAGCCAATGGAGCTTCTCCGCTCCCTTTTGCAGCATATTATATTTCTCTTTCTGTTAATTTTTTTTTATGAGACTAACTATACGAAATGATAAGCTAGTATAGAGTTAGTAGTACATAACCATAGTCAGCTGCAGTCTGATTAATTACAATTTTGTAAGGGAACTAAATGTCCAGAACATCCGGCTAAACTGGTGCTGGTGGCTAAACGCCAAGTACCAAATAGAAGATATCAGAGTGGTGGAGAAGAAACCCACTCATGATCCCTGACGCCCATGCTTCTGGTGTGCACTATGGTTCGGGTAGAAGGCTGTATTCTCAGGCTCTCTTATGAAATCTGGTCAAACAAAACCAGCGGGATCCAGCCTCGAATAGCAAGTACCACAAGGAAACACATAATGAATAAGACAAAACCCAATTAATATAATAAGACCTAGGCCAAGAATTATAGGCTTATATCGTATCATCGAGACCATGCGACATCCTTACAACCAAACAAGGACAAAGGGTGTCGGACCGTGCTGAGATAGGTTCAATTTTCTAAATGGTGGGCGTCGAGGCGGCGTTAGTTGGTAGTCAGCCTCTCTTCACACTTTTTTCGGTAGGCAGTGGAGTAGGCGGCTAACGGAGGTTGGCATCATAGGCGGAGGTGAGGCGTCGTAGGTGGGCGCCTAGGGGGGGCAATACCTAACAAGATATTTTGGCCAAAAAGGTTTTGTAAGCATTATGGACCTATGATTCACTTTTACAAAACTAAAACTTTATAAATCTTCGTTCTACAACTTAATTATGCATGAAACACCCTTACAATATACATATTATGCAAAAAACAGTGGTAAAATAGTAAAAATTGTTCAAAATGTATCGACCACCTAGGCGGACTCTCTCCGCCGCACACCCGCCTATCATTGTTTATAACCTTGGGTAGGTTACACCCTATAACTATGGTCAGGCTAATGGCTTCTGCATTGCAACTTCGGTCCATAGGCTGTCGTAGCATAATAATCCAACCCAACAACCAAATAGTTCTCCTATAGTGAGATGTTGGCTTGGCATTTAAATTGTCAGATACTGCACTCCACTAGTGCGGATGAATATACAATATCTGTGGTGGCCAGCCTTGCACTCTCGGACGTTTTTTCAATGGGGCCAGTCACACACGATCTTAAGATTCCGTTCCCTCCCAATGCTTCTATCCACTTGAGTTGCCTAGGTTAACCCTATGTTTTTCTGGAATCACATGCCGTGGTCACATAATCCTCCTACATGTCGAACCTTAGTACGAGTACCCCAAGTATAAATCCACATCGGCTCATAGAGTCCAAAATCTAGATTCATTCTTAGTGTAATGCATCAAGCAACAATCATCATACCACGCTAATGTTACTGACCATTTAGTCATTTACCATGACTGTACTGGAATCAAGAATGTACTGACATATAACACGAAGAAAAACATAGCACGTAGAATAGCACCTCGGTGCACACATAGAATTGTACCTCAGTGCTCACATGGATTGTGCCTCAGTACATACAGAGGATTATCAGCACATGTACATGTAATCAAGTCAGGAACATAATCAAGTGAAGTGGTCACATAGGAATCTCTTGGCACATAGGTCACCTAGGCACATAGTCTAGATGGACGCATGAATACATCCAGGCGCATGGGCAACCCTGGCACATGGCACATGGCGCATGGCAAGGCAAGACAGGCGCATAAAGCTGCCTGACGCACAAACGGGCACACAACGCTGGCTAGCTTACAACGCTGCCTTGGCTTACAACATAAGACTGGCGTACAAAGGGCACCCCGCGTACAAAGGGCACCCCACGTACAAAGTAGCCCTAGCGCACAAACGAGGGAATTGGTAGGCCTGGCGTACAATGCAGGCAAGATATACGCATGGCGCATAACGTAGTCGTCGTTCCAAACAACAAGCTCAACCATGGAAGTTCATGAAACTTGCAATGGCCATAACTTCCTCTCTAGGACACGAAATCCGGCGAAACAAAAGCCAAAACTGCATGAAATTGAATTCTCTATTTCATGGAACAATCGGTTTTTGAAAACAACAAGTTTTAATAGATCATTTCCATGAAAAATCCATAAAATCCTAGTTTTGAAACTTTAGATCTATACCAAAATAGCCATCAAAACCATAAACACCAAGAACTAAACTCGTAGAGAATGTAATGATGCATAGTATAGACTAAAAATAAGTAAAAGAAATCAAAGAAATAAAATGAGCAATGTTGGTCTCTTCATTAGTGCAAGATGTAGTTGTCTACGAGTTTGCTTGAGGAAGTAAATGACTGAATGAGGCGAGAGAGAGAGTGGAAGAGAATATTTATATGTAGTGGGGGTTGGCTCCACTAAACCCTAACCCTAATTCAATGCCTAACCCAAGTCAAGTCTAAATTCCATACTACATGATCATAAGCAAATAAAGCAAAAGAAATAATCTGGATCACGACATGGTCCAATATTCCATCATCGAAGCAGTAGACCACACCTATAACCAGACAAGGACAAGGGGTGGCTCAGTACTTCGTGACAAAACACTGTTCCATGCCATGACCAAGAGCAAATGTAGGATACATGTGTACATGGTACAAATATTCGATACCGTATACAGGAACCATGCAAGAAAATACGTATACCGGGACGGGGAGTGACACCTCTTTTGTGATAGGTCGAGGTTTCTAATCTTGCAAGCTGCGTATAATCTTTTGAGTTAGGGGGGGGGGGGGGGGGCGAGGAAGGGACACTTGCATTCTTTCCGATGTTTGGGTTTGTTGCTTGGAGTATGAAAGAGGAAGGGGTTGATGGTTGGGTTGGAAGATGGAGGGGGTATAGGTTTGGGTTTGTTGGTTGGAGTATGAAAGAGGAAGGGGTTGGATGGGCGTACCTAAAGAGTGGTGGCCAAGGGAGAGGAGGAAGTTTGCACAGATTGGAGAGGATGAGCTTTTGGTTGGGTTGGAAGATGAAGGAGGATAGGTTTGGATTTCTCTTTTGGTGGACAGAGGAGTAGGATGTGTCATATGAAGCAACACAATGATTAAAACGTGACATCCATTAACTTAAACGTTGGTATGGTCTGTTACTTCCCTTAACCATAGGTGCTTATGAGCAATAATGTTAATGAATATACATATTTTTTTTTTCCAAATAACAAATTTGTGGGGCTTATGTTGAAATGGACAAGATTTGAGGGGCTTTTATCCAAAACCCCACAATATATGTTTATATATGCACAACCCAACCCCTTGCTTCCCTCGCTGCTGATACTCCCAACACGGCTGCCTGGAAGGCCTACGACGCTACCCTCCACATTTTTCATCCTCTCTAAGAACACCGAGCACTCCTTATTCTCAAAGTAAATAATACATACAATATTTTGCCTTTTGTTATCAATGCAACTATTATGATGAGTAGGCTATACTATACAATAATGATTTTCTTACTTTGAATGTCATATAGCAACTGTAGTCTATGGGAAGGTTGTAAACGGCGCTAGTCGGGCGGGCACCAGACGCCTAGCCAGCCTAGGCGGACACGGTTAAAAAAAATTAAAAAATAAATAAAAAACCTACTGAAATTTGCAAAAACAGTCCATAAAACCCCGAAACATACATAGTCGGGGGTCAGGGAGGCCTAGGTGGGCGCATAGGCGGGCATGCGCCAGGCATAAAAGTTTCTCCAATAGGCCGACTTTTAAAACAATGGTTTATGGACTGTACGGTTCTCTAGTATTCGTCTTTGTTTACATATTTCTTATTATGTTTATTTTAGTAGTATATTTGTGATTTATGGTTGAAATAATTAATTCTTGAATCTACTTGCATATTGGAGAAACTTATCTAGCAATGCACAATACACTAACGTAGTCAGAACGATTTATCACATAGGGTTTAGGTAACTTTTGGTCTGAAAATCATGTTTTAATGTCCTGATCTCACATCCTCCTTTTTAACCAAAAGGTTGGCCCTGATCAGGAGCTAATTGGCAGAAGAAAGACGGAACTTACGTGGAAACAGTGTAATGGAACCACATTTCATAGCTTTAGTAAAGGGCAATCTCAATCACACAGTTTTTTGGTATTTTCTTTTTCATATGGTGTAACCATTGTTGTCCAACTGAACCACATAGTAGTTGCTTTTTGGATCCACAAAGCATTTCTTCGTTTTAAGTTTTTTCTTTTTCTTACTATAATCTTATTTGAAAAGTTCATTGATTTCATTGTAACCTGTACTAGGTATGTACTTTGAATGCCTTAGATTTGAAAGCAACTTTTTGGACTATTACAATGATGGGCATTTTCGTACAAGTCCCTGAAATCTAAATATTTTTCTCTCTCCCAGATCATTAACAACTGAGTTATGAGTCCTACTTGTTAAATTGACGCATGAGAAATTGGAATATTCCGTCAATTTAAATGGAAAAGTAAAATTTTGCCAGTTTTGCCCTCTCCTCTTCCCCTTTGCTCTCCTTCCTCCTCCTCTCCCTCCTTTCCCTCTCCCAGGAACCCTCCTCCCTCCCCTGCCCTTTGTATATCTATGTTATCTGGACTCGGGTACAGGTGTCGGGTACACGTACATATCCAAGAGTTGGACCCTTCAAACTCATAATTGAAGGACACACGGACTCGGTTAAAAAGGATCCAAATTTTGGGTACGGGTACGGGGATATGACTAAGGTTTCGTAAAAAGACAACCTGTAATTATAAATTACTAGTAAACTTTACTCAACTAGTTGAATAAGTCCCTAAGGGACAGTCCCTTCAGCTCTCCTACTACTTAACTATCAGTCTACCATATTAAAATAAACTATATACATAATTACCACATTAAAATAAGCTATCTACATCACTACCACATTAAAATAAACTATCTACTTCACTACCAGTCTTTCGATTGTCACCATGAAGGATCCGGATGTCACCATGGAGGATCGGATACGGATTTCATATCCATACCCATGTCCTAAAGGGTTGACACGGGTACTTCTCCTTAAAGTGGAGAGTCCGGGTAACATAGTTGTATATTTCCTTTCAAAATAAATTTGCATACATTTTCTTCCAAGAGAGAGAAATCCAGCAATCCTTAGTCACTTGAAACATAGCTTTAATCCATCTCACGTTCTTATTCAGCCACTACATAATTCATGACCTTATGAAACCACAAATGATACTTGTAATTAAAATGTATTCACTTGCAAACAGAGGAAATCAACAGTAGTCTTCCCTGGCACAAATTCAACCACAGATTGTAGCTATAATTCCGTTAGAAAATAGCATACTCGTGGTAGCTTGGAGGAGGGTGACAAAGTAGGAAGATTGTGGGAAGGGTGGTGGTGCTGGTGGTTGCGGTTTCGGTTCGGAGAGAAAAATGGATAATGCTAGATTCATGGGTACCGTTATGTGACCCTTCTTATGAGTACGGGTATTGACGGCTTTAGGGGCTTTTGATCATTTCAAAGCGATAGTTGAGTCGGTATGACTATTGGCCGATACTTCAAACCATGGGAGGATGACCATGAGAGATTTTTTTGTCTTTTTAAACTATTAACCGAGGGGTTGTGCTAATCTTATGACTGACAGATGGGGGTGGGGTGTGTGTGGGGGGGGGGGGGGGGGCACTAACTTATAGCTCATCTCTCTTATGGTTAAAGGGACTTCTAAGTAAATAATAAGATTTGGGGGGCTTTGTCAAAATATGGTAGATTTAAGGGAAAGTATCTAAGCTTTTAGATGTCAAAGAGTATAATTAGTGCACTTTTGGTGTTTACTAAAATTTTCATATCCCTGCACTTTTTGTGCGTATGGTCTTCTTTCTCTTGTCTCTTGATTAGCGTGATATATGTATATTCACAATTACTTATTTTTATTTTTATTATCTGCATACAATGTTTTTGGCTAATTTGTGGAGTTCTCTGCTATTAGTTTGATCTACAAAAGCATAATAACATAAATGTAACTAAAATATACTGTAATTAGTGATGCTTAAAGAAACTGAGTATATTTCACTGTTTTTGCTGTCTACTAACTTTGGTAGATATTTAATAATGATCAAATATGTTTATGCTCATCCTCTCTTTATTGCCTTTTCCCTCGTGATATAAAATTTTAAACAACTTGATGCACAAAATTGCGTCTTAATGATATCAATTAGTCTGTAAACTGAATTTAGGTAGTTTTGAGTCAGTAACCACAGTCAGTTCCTCCAATTCTGTCAGTATGTTCATGTACTGAGTCTTTGCGTAAGCCCCACTAGAGGTTACGAACTGGGTTAGGGAAACCAGATTTATTTATTTTGGTTGGAAACAACAGATTGGTATTTGTGATGTTCTTTTTAAAATCAGTACCATTCATTTTCTAATTTTCTTACCAAAAGTAATTGAAGTTCTTTGTGCTATTTGTCATTATAAAAATATTCCTCTAGAATGTGGTTATCATGTTTGCAGTTTTTTCTAACCTATTATATACACGTTTTTTGTGTCCTCCAGCAACGCAACAATTCAGCTTCCTGGGCTTTTAACAATAACTTCCAATATGTTTGAAGTTGAAGATGAAGATGGTCTCTCTACTGATATATGCAACAAGACTGGAAAGCAATCACAAGATGCAGCTGACAGCATTTCAGAAGAGCAAGATAATTCTGGATTAAGTACAGGTGACAGGTATCCCCTCTCATTAGAGGTTGTGGATGGTGAGCAGATGGATGATATGGCTACATCTTTGAAAGATAAGAATGTCATATTAAGAAATGGTTCCCTTGAAATGGGTTATCGATATCAAAAGTTGAGCACAACTATGCAGTCACAGTTCGACATTCAAAATGAGTTTCCCCCACTGCCACCAGGTCCTCCACCACTACCTTTAGATTCTCCACCTCCACCACTACCTTTAGATTCTCCATCTCCACCTCCGCCCTTACCTTCTTCACCACCTCCGTCACCGCCACCACCACCACCACCACCATCATCACCACCTTTATCGCCCTCACCCCCACCCCCACCCCCACCTCCACTGCCTCCATGGCTACCGCCTCTGCAATCTCTCCCAAATCCACCTTTACCAGCTTCTCCCCCCCCCTTCATTGTATGTCTCTGCTGCACACAACTATTGCAGAGATCCCAGTGTAAGTCTTCTAGTTAGCTATTTCTCAAGGATGCTTTCAGTGTAACTTGTTTGACTTCTCTCTTCTGTACAGGGAAACCAATTACAGATAACTGGAAATGCTTTTCATGGCCTTGGTAATTCTGCTTTGAAGAGCGATATGGTATTACAGCAACATGCTAGCTTTGCGACAACTGGAAACTGCAACACACAAGCTACGCCTGGGTTTACATCCCATAGACCATTTGAATATGGGCGTAACGATATGTATCCAGCATCTCAAGCTTCTAACACAATCCAACAATTCCAACAAGGTAGTGGATCTTTCCACCAAAGACCTTACTGCCCCCTACCTGCACAAGCACCTTCAAGTCACCCCCTGCCAACTGCACAGCCAGCACCAAATCATTTTCCATATGTGAAGCCCATAGCTCAACAGAATGTACAACAGCCATATAACCCCTACACCTTGCCATCTCATCCTGATAGTCGAAGGCAGTATGGTGTTGATGAACAATGGCTGGCACACACTAGTGAAATCAGCCCAGATAATCAGCAGAATGCATGGGTAGGTGGGAGAAGAGGTCAACAATCCTCAGGGACACCTTTTGGTAAGGAAGGTATGTGGTTGTACGTGCAATGGCAACAAACACATTATTAATGACTCAGATGCACATCTTGTTAAACATTGTAATTTTTCAAGTGATCAACCTAGCATAACGTTGTAGAATTCTCTATTTTCTCAGCCTCCTGGAAATTATCTTCCCTTTGTACTTGTTTTGCTTTATGCATCTAGCAATTTAATGCGAAGTAAAGGAAAATGTTGAGTAATTTTAAAAGTTCCCTACATATGTCCAATTATGGGTCATAAATGATGTATTTTTCTTGCAGGATATTTAAGGCCAACCATGGAAAGGCCTTCCTCTCACTCTATGGCTTTTCAACATCCACAGGCTGCATCTATGCCATCTGGAACTTCAGTTCCTGGTATTCATGGCTTACAGAATTTCAGTATTTTTGTGAGTTTGATTATATTCTTTTTATTGACATAATAAATTTCTATATGCTTTACTTTCTCCAGGTCACCGTTATCCTCAAATGTTACCATGCAAGCCTGATTGTCCTGCTCTTAATTGTTGGAGACCAATATGATACCTTTTTAATTAATTGTATTGAAACTCTGGTAAGAATTCTTATGCCAATTGTTTCTGATGTACACCTGCTCATACCTTGATATGTTTTATAATCTTCTGCTGGCAAACATTCTATTTTAATTTAACAAATTCGTGGACTATTGAATTCCACTTATGTTTGTATATGTTTTCAGTTTGACTGTATGATGCGGTGGTTGAAGACGTGGACCTTGTCAAGTTGTTGGAATATTTGTTCTTCTTGTTGACTCACATGTGCAGTTCCTTTTAAAGACGGTGATGAGATCTGGCCTAGTCTTTTGGCAGGACTTTGTACATTGTAATTTTGTCTTGACAACTGCGTTCCAGCAGACTAATCACTATTACATGTTAATTACAAATGAGATATATGCAGTCGTGATTCTGTACTCCATTGAGCTATATAATACCAATTCTGTTGCATAGCTTGTTGATTATACTGTTCCATAAACAAATTTCCTCCGTGCATACCCAAGTATAGAACTGGTTTGTGACAGTATTGATAGAACCTGCCTGCATGTGATTGAAGAAATGATATGTAATGAGTTACACTAATGATTACCAGGTTAAGAAATGTTGGGCTGCTACTGGATAGTAATAAGGATGAACATTTAGTCCACTTGCATTGGCACATGCTGTTGAAATAATATCACGAATTAGCATCTTGGAAATATTATCGTTATTCTAATATAGATAGACATATAGGTACAGACAGGGGAGTGTGAATTTAGTTCATAAAGTTGTTGGGAGATTTATTCTTAGTACATTGTTGTGCAAGCTAGATGGGCCACCCAAGCAGAGCTTTTTCACAACCCATTGTTGTTTTTTACTGTGTAAGTAATGAAATTAAGTGTTCTGGGAAGGATAGATTATGAGTTTATGACATGTATTCATTTACATCAAAGACTGAAGATTATGCGTGGTTGTTTAAATTTCAATCTAATTACTGATTTTGCTTTATGCACTTAATTTATCTTTTCGTTTATATGTAGTTGACTTGTTTCTATGTAACATGGATATTTTGGTAGAGGAACATAGTAGATATATGTTGCTTATAGTAGTGCTAAAAGGCATGATGTATTGGATACACCTTTTGTTATGTTTCAAATTCTTACATAGTAATTATATATCCAACATGAAGGTATGAGTAGAGTGGATTATAATTCATTTATCCAACATGAAGATGTATTGGATACACCTTTTATACGGATTTTTTTAGCATATTAGGCGATTCTGTAACTGACTAAACAACATGGTTTGGAGAGTTGGTAGCTTTTGAAAAAGTATTAGCTGCATAATGTGGTGTTCATGTAGTTGCCTTTCTATTACATTTGATTTAACATCTTTTTAATAAATAAAGAAAGTTGTAGGGTAATTATTAGTTTTGAAACTGAATAACTTATAACCTAAAATATTTGACTGCCTTTTGCCATGTTATAAACTATGTAACTCTATTGTATTTGAGAAGTCCTGGATCTGATGTCTTAATTTTGTGTTGTCATTTTAAACATTAAGAATTTGGAAGGATGTCAGATTATAAACTTCGTAAGATAGTACGACTTTTGGATACATTTCTATCACATTTGTTCTTCTTTTGTAATGAAAGAATACATGTGTTCTAGTAATTATAAATTTAAGAGCAAGGAACAATATTGTAGACAAACTGTGCTTGATCAAGCCTTTTGGTCTGTTCAAGCTCGTCTTAAAATTCTTTAGAGGTTTATCAAGCCAAGCTGATTTTGGTTTGAGCCTTGGCCTTGTTTCGAAGCCGACTATTTACAATATTTAAATTGGACATGTTAGGCCTAGACATCATGCTCACTTAGTTTATGACATGGTTTTGATGTTCATATTTACTGTTTAGCTTTTTTTTTTTTGGTGGCCAAATTCTTGATCTTGATGCAAATAGTGCAGCGATATGTTGTGGATATTTAGTAGAGAAGGTTTCTAGGCGAACACCAACAATTATGATGGATAGCTAAAGATGTTTCATTTGGGGAGAAGAAATGCAAGATGGGAAGAGAGTACTATTACGAGATGGAGTGGAGGGATGGACTTAAAAAGTAGGAGTAAAATGGAGAAATATCCAAATGTAGTTTCCTGTTTGGCCCATGCCCTGCCTTAGGTTTGGTCGTCTTGATTCTAAGGATATTTAGCATGCGGCCTGTGGGATCTATGTTTAATGATACTGGGTTTCAGACTCCTCCACTATCAAAAATCCATATGCGAGGAAACATGTATGTGTATTATTGTAATTATGGATAACTAACATGAATATTTATATGTAACTGTTTTTTTGTTTGTGTACTAAGAAATGTAATAAATACAAAATTAGGCATACATGTTGGAATCTTAAAGAGTATATTTGCTAAATAGGGCAGGATACTTATGATCTTGCAAATATTTTGTCATACATAAAAAATGACAAGATTGTCTGTTGAAACAAGTGCCACACGGGTAAACACTGGCGTCACTAGTAGGTGGATGGATACATGGAAGATTTATTAGTGGGAATTGTTCTACATATCATAGGATGGAAGTGAAAAGGTCTGAACTCATATTATTAAATTTCCTGTTCCACCTTCAACCATCTACCCTAAATGACCTAGATTTTAAGTTGACTTGATGGGAAAGAATATTCATTATTAGAAAATGTCTAAAAATATCGAGTTTTCATAGAGTTCTCTACAGAATAAGAATGATGCTCCTGACAATTAGAACTGACCCACCTGTGTGACATTGATTTGAGCTTAAGCTTAGCTGAACCCTCTCCTTATATAATTCAAAACAAAAACAATGAAGCCTTTATTACTATAGCAACTATGCTGTACCACAACACTGCCTCAGTCCAAGGTATTATGGTCACCCTATTTATATATGCCGCACTTCGTTTCTCATAGGCATAACCATGGTACTTCTTCTGCTAGATTAATAGACTTTTGGTATCATTCTTGTGATCTACTCATTAATTAGCAAGTATGAAGAACAAACTTTATGTGTGAACATTGGTGTTCTATCATCTATGCATGATAAGTTGCCGAATGAATGTGTTTTAGTAATCAAAGAAACTAGTCTACTTGATGCACGGGCTAGAATATTTTCTAAGCATAACACAGACACACAGGACAATACATTCTTTTGGTTTTACCGAGCGGCTTACCTTTTTACTTTGGCAAGTGAGAACAAATTATTCTTGGTTATGTGTGTGTGTCACCTTGCACTACGACAATGTTTACCTAGAACATTTTGTCACCTTGCACTACGACAATGTTTACCTAGAACATTTTCTTAATTTTTAGACTGTTGCCAAATGAATGTGTTTTAGTAATCAAAGAAACTAGACCACTTGATGCACCGACTAGAATATTTCTAAGCATAACACAGACACAGACGATACATTCTTTTGGTTTTACTAAGCGGGTTACCATTTACCTTGGCAAGTGAGAATATATTATTCTTGGTTATACATATGGTGTGTTTGTGCGTGGCCCGCGCGCGCACACGCACACACACGTTCTTTTGGTTTTACCGAGCGGCTTACCTTTTACTTTGGCAAGTGAGAACAGATTATTCTTGGTTATGTCTCTGTGTGTGTGTCACCTTGCACTATGACAATGTTTACCTAGAACCTTCTCTTAGTTTTTCGACTGTTGCTTACTTAGTAAATGGGCTTTAATATACTGGAAACCTATGTTGCACGGAGTAGAACTCAATGCAGTCTCAACAATACGGAGGTGACACTGATTTTGGCATGTTTTAGTGTATTTGCAGTGTTTATATCATGTCTTTAGATGGTGACATGATAGGATTGGTCACCAATTTTGGAGTACCTTTGCTTCCTAGTTGAAAGTCACACAACAATGAAGACTTACCTTAATACCTTTTTGAATACTACCACCTACTTCATTATTGGTCATACAGATTTATTGTAAGCTGTAATCATTCAATCAATAAGAAGTAATACAAAACACATTGTGAGTAATTGTTATATAGTTTTGTAATATTTTATTGATAGTTATATATATTCGTGAAAGACTGAGATATTGAAATATTGAATTAAGATTTTATGGAGAGATTATCTTAAAGTAGTTAATAAGGGTTTTACTTCTATACGGATATTATGATCCTTTTTCTTTGCCGTCAAGTATCAAACAATTTACATGAGTGGCAAATTACTTAATTGCACATCACTATATTAGTAATAAGGATCTAAATTGAACAGGAGAGCGTCTGGCTTTTATGAGAACTCTGGGACTGGGAGTTTACTGTATAGGGCCATTCACATTCTTCGTTATATTGTTTCTCTACATTTGTGGGGAAAACCCATATCAAGATTATTTATTTGGCAGTTATTTTTCTACATACTCATGCAAACATTCCACATATTTTTCTCTGTTTTCTGAATATTTATTGTATGTTTATAATTGCTTGGCTTCGTAATTTTGTTTCACAAGAATTCTTTGCTTTTGATATTTCACACCTTTGTTCTTCTATGAGCTTAATCATTTTGCTAAGACACTGTTCTGATACTGGCAAGTAAGCCGTTTTCTGTGTTACATGTCATGTAAATTTCTTGTTAAAACTCCTTTTTGATTATTGTTGTATAGTCACCACAAACCTTCCATTGTAAAGTCCGTTATTTTTATTATTATTTTTGTGTGAGCTGTTGCTGGTTTTCCATAGGTTGTTTCTCAAATCTTCAGCGGAGTTGTCCACTAGTGGATGATGTTGTTACTGCTTTTCTGTACTTTCCAAGATAAGGAAATGACATGTTTGATTTTTCCGAAATTTATTTGAGGCTTCATTTTCTTTTTTGACTGGGAGATTTGCATTATCTTCTAAGGAAAATGTTATATAGAAAATTTCACCTTTTGCTATTATGATGTTATTTTGTTGATTTAGCAATACACTTATTATAAGATCTTTTCTTATATTTGTATAGGAGCTTATAAAATGACGGAGAAAATGATATTTATAAACTTGCTAAAAGTAGGGAAAGGTGCAGAGGCCTAGGTAATGTATCACGACTAAAAACATAAAAGATATTGTATAAGAAAATGATATTAAGGAGAGGTAGATGAGTTATTTCCAAAAGTTGTTTAACATTAGATATAGATGCATATAAAATTTAATATTAGAAACAGATGAGATAGTTTGTGATATGTCATATTGCTATTGTTGTAAAATTATAACTTTTTAAGTAAAGATGCTTTATAAAACTGAAAGATGGAAAAGCTTTAAGACCTGATGACGTTGCTATTGAGGTTTGGAAATGTTTAAGAGAAGAACTTGATGCGGCTAACTAATTTATTTGACCAAATCCTAACGAATAGTAGACTTCTATGCTGAATAAAGTATCATTGTTTATACTACATGCATATAAAAATATAGGAGACATACAAAGTTGTAGTGTATGTTGCACGGACACGAATATGACACAACACAGTAAGGACAGGCAATACGGACACGTCACTTTATTTGGTTTGTCCTACTGTAGTTTGGAGTGTCTGGGATGTGTACGATACGTGTCCAGTTACCAGTACATGTTCAACATGACACTGCCCGCATTTTTCGGGTGTCCATGCTTCGTATCGTAGGTTGTACTAGATCAAGCTTATGAGACATAACATGGATCTTTAAGTGAGTGATTGAGCAAGACTGAAAAAGAAACTAAAACTTTAGAGAACCAATTTCATTTCATACCATAAAGATGTTAATTTGGATGCCAGTTACATACAAGGAAACAACAACAAAGCCTCTATCCCAAAATTTTGTGGTTGGATCCTCTTCTTCCATTTTGCTCCGTTAGGGACCATGTCCTCTGAAATGCTAACAAAAACCATAACTTATTTATAACTTAAACCATGTTCATCATGTCAACTCCTAGTATCTACATTATAACTACTATACATTGCTCCTCCTTACTGCCATCTATTACTCTATATTACAAATGTCCGAACAATCTAAAACATATTTTCTCACGTCTTGTCCAAAATTGGCGCCACCTCTAACTTCTCGCGGATACACTCATTTCTTATCCTAACTTTTCATGTATCGCCTCTCATCCATCTTAGCAATGTCTACCTACAGACAAGGAATTAATTTAAAAAAATTAGAGAGGATGGATTTTACTTTGGTTTTATTGATCCAGAAATAATTTATGCTAGATTGCCTAAGGAGATACTGTTGTCTTTTGGATTTGAAAAGTCTCCAATAGTTGCATTGAGATTACGAAAGATATGATTGATGGACTTACTATTAACATGCGGACAATTGGAGGAGATACCATACAATTTTTCCTTATGGTTTGTCTGACATCAATGATCGACATGAATACATTAATTTATTTGGCATATTCGTGATGAGATTGCATGGTGGATGATGTTTGCTGATGATAATGTGCTAGTTGGTAAGAGTAGAGAAGGGTTAATTTCAAAATAGAATTCTGAGATAAACTTGGGTACAGAAAGGTACTGAAAAGTTTATTAAATGTAACTTCAATCATCATAACTTTATGTTGAAATATTAAGCATAAGCTATTTTCTAATTCTGGTGTAATATAGGAGCACAATGAGAGAGTGGTTTGTTTCTACATGGGGTAAAACTATAAATAACCGACAAAGTAATGCTTTCTAATTGGCTCTTAGAACAATATAACGATTTGGTCAAGTCATTATGTAATTACCTTGGGATATCATCAGAAATTTGTTTTCTTGTTATTTTATCATTATAGTTCATTGATTGATAATTTAGTGAAACATGTGCTGATAATAAGTTTCGTGTGTTTCACATGGATGAGCATAATATTGTCATTGTATTTCTATATTCTTCTGTCAATCCTTTAGGTGCCTGAGTTATTTCGAGCTTACTTTATATAGTATATGTTCTAATGCAAACTTCCCAATTTGAAAGTTAAATTGGTTTTTTCTTGTCTGTATCTTTTCGTGATCATGAATTAATTTCTTTTTCTTCCTTGTACCTAATATTGAGGTTTCTTAAATACTCAGAGGCCGGGTTTGGGACTACTGCTGCTTCTTGAAAGCAGCAGCACAAGCAGCTTCTGAGAGAAGCCTCCACATGCTTTCAAAAGCTGTCCCAAAATTGGACTAGCTTTTCAAAAGTTTTTTTCATAAGCTACTGTAACCAAATAGCTTCGGAGACTGATTTTCAACCAAATAAACAGAAGCATCATGATAAGCAATTCCAAACCTATCCTTAATTGGTCTTAGCCTTAACTGTGCAAGCCATCTAAAATCCTGGAATAGGAGCTTTTTGTAAAATTTGTTGATACTCCTAACTTTCATAATGTCGTAGTTGTTTGTCTCGATTTGATCTACATCTTCATAATTTATATTGCATATGGAGAAATAGGAGTTCAACTATATTTTCTAAACACCAATCATGCATATGGAGTAATAGGAGTTCAACTATATTCATAGATATAGTAAGGCTGTCTCCAATAGGGATTTCAAAAATTGAGTTTCTATCCTACTTGGCATTGTACTATACATAAATTTCTATCCTAGTTGGCAGAGTTTCTACATAGAAATTGCATAAAAAACACTCTCCAATGGTTTTCTATTTCTATTCTACATGGTTCTGCCTAATATTAAGACGAAGAATATTAAATGGAGAATTTTATGATTTAGTTTCAAACTGGGGCCCAATATTAAGGTGGAGAATTTTAATGAGAGTTTCTACATGTAGAAACCCTCATATAAATTCTCTATCCTACATCTGGGAGAAGTTATTATTATTATTTTTCTTTTCTAAAAAGGATTTCTACCATATAAATAGGGGAGATAGAAACCCCCATTGGAGATGGCCTAAGTATAATATATATCGTTTTTCTTTTTTAGGATCTTTGAACTTTCAAGACATCACTTCAAAATATAAATACTTAGAACTAAATGGAAGATAAAAATTACCATGCTGTAAAGGTCAGACTTTTCTTCATGCATTTCACTTAAATATTTTGGTTTTCGACAATTGAGGGCATCACTTGGCACGACGGTAAGGTTCGTTGCTTGCATCTTGGAGGATGTGGATTTGGGTCGGGAAACGGCCTCTGAGTATATGGGGGTAAGGTTGCTTAGATATTAACCCTCCTCATACCCTGCATAAGCAGGGTCATCCTTTTTTACTTTGGTTTTGAAGAAACATATAAACGATTTACGAGTCTTTTTCATAGATTTATATGGATCTTTTTATGCAACTGTTTATTCTATTTGTAACTATTATATAGTATTAAACTAAAGAACTACATATATTAACCAGGCTCATTCCAAGGGCGCAAATATGACAGGACACAATATGAAAGGGAACATTAGTACTCCTAGTGTAATTCGGAGGGTACATGTCGTGTCCTACATGTGTCCATTATGGGCACAACATGGAATCAAAATCGAATTTGGAGTGTCCATGCTTCCTAGAACAGGCACACACAGTCAACCGTATTAGTAGCATGAGTGCATTTACTGTTTTGGGGTTAGCTTTAGGTTACAAGTCTATTAGTGGGAGACTCTTAATTGGTAGATGACCTAATGATTTTGTTTCTGCTGTGTAGGTGAGGGAAAATGTGTTGATTGCCCCATAGGATGATGGAAGGTACTGCCCTTGTCAGAGTGATTTGTTAAGCACGATAACACATTGGATGAATTACAGGTAACCTCCTTTTTAGAAAGTAAATGGTATCCTTCAGATTTTGCTTCCACTTAATAGGTTCAAATACCTTTTGAATCCATGGACGACATCTTTACCCTTACGGAAACCCTTATTTTTGCGTGCAAATGGCAACCCATACTGCTTAGTTGAATCCCTGTCACCGCCACCTCCATCATCAATGCTACTATCTTCATCATCACCTCACCCTCTCTGTAGTCGCCGCCTCCTTTACTTCTATTTCTTCTTCCTGTTTACTGCTTCCTCCTAGACCCTAACCTGTCGTTGCACTAATGATAGATACTTTTCTTCTGCGACAAAGGCCAGTGGCAATGGCAAATTTGGATCATTGTGATATAATATGGCACAATGGTAGCAAGTTTGCAAAGATGGAGGGGGGTGGTGTTGGAGAAGACGGAATTGAGGTATGGGTGATATGCCTGTTTATTTAATCTGAAATGTAACTCGATGAATTGATGGGATTCACTGGATTGGAATTCCATATCCATTACAATTGAGTGAATTCAAATTAAAATCCTTTTCCACGTATTGGTTGGTATGGGTTGTAAATACGATCCCACTTAATTATGATAGGTAAGAATACCTCCCATATAGTTACGAGCAGACACACTCTACTGAAATAACCAAATACTAATTGGGAGGTAAGTTACATTACCGAAGGATAACACCAATTCAATGTATTTGAACTCGCTCATAACTTCTATTCAAGGAGTTCCGCATGAACCACCCTAAGGGTAAAAATGCTTGTTGTAAGCTCCAAAACTAACAAAATTTAGCACCAAGTGAGCAGAAGTGAAATAAAATCTAGAGTGTCTCCTTTTATTCTTAAAAAAATGAGGTTGGTTTTCTGTGATGTAACATAAGTACATAACATTTTTCTTAAAGCAAATCTTATAAAGGAAAATAGGCTAACTTGTAAAGAAATTCCTTGAGATTTTCTTGATTTACAAGTTGCTACTCGAAACTATTATAATTAACAACTTGCTATCTTATCTATTTTAATTAAAAACTAAATACCTTGAAGAACTTTTTCCTATTTGCAACTTTTTCAACGTTAACAATGACACCCTTCCTATTTTTATATTTCTTAATGATACCATGCCTTAGAGGCGTAGGGTATCAAGTTGCAACTTGCATGTTGGGAAAGTTCAGGCTATATGGATTTTTTTAATAATAGTTTAGGTAGCAATTGCAAATCGTGAAAAGTCTAAGGTATTTACTTGCAAATGATCAAAGAAAAGATCTAGGTATGAATTTTCTCCCCCTTTGATATGCTAAAGACTCTTGTCATTCTTTTTCTAGTCGGGCTACAAATCATCATTATTCATCTTCGTTGCGTGCTTAGATTGATTGTGTAGACCTCCGCTTAACAATTGACTATGATAATGGGCTGTTATTATTCTTTTCTATCATTGTCAACACAACTTATGGCTGTAGGTATTAATCCACTAAACCTCGAACATTTTATTGATGTAGGTATTAATCCACTAAGCCTCAAACATTTTATTGTAAAAATAATTTTTAGGTTCTTGGCAAGGTTCATGGTATTACTATGGAACCCTTCTTTATCAGAATACATGTTTGGTTGGGTGGGGGGTTGTCAGTTGTTCTGAATCGGTCATCTTTGGTACTTTCCAATCCATTGTTATATTGGTATCGTTATCTGCAGATACTTCTAACCTTGTTTCTTGGTTGACTATTTTCAGAGAAGAAATTTAATTCCTACAATATTTTTTAATTAAAGTTCCGTATTTATGATTTTTTGGTCTTTTAGATTGTTCAGTTTTAGATACACTCACTCATTATTGTAGTTTTCTTCCATTTTTTTTAGTTTGAATAATATTGGTGTAACACATTTTAAAAAGGGACAAATGCCACAAAGTTAAGATGGATGTAATTTGCTAGTAAAATCTACAAGGGTTTCTGTGCCTAAATTTGAATCTTATTCATCATGTTTAGATCTTGTTGATCTGAGGAATCACATTTGGTTAATAGATGTTTTTATTTGTAATTGATACTTCAGGTGATGAACTTTTGTTAGTCAGTGGCTGCATTCATTGGTTCTTATCAAGTAGAATGGGGTACTCTTTCTCTTAGATTGTCCTCGTGTATTTTACTTAGTTTTTTAATTTTTATTAGGTTCTGAATTTGTTTTGAGAATACGAGTCAGTTTTCGTCCCCATGACCTCCCCTCCTACCAAAATCTGCAACCACTGGGTTGTCGAACCTGTGGTGCTCATCATTGATGTAAAAGAGCAAGTGCTATGACAATACAAAATGCCCCTAAAATTTGGAATCAGTTGTACTTGTGTGTGTGTATAATTTTTTAACTCCCACCATTAATTGGAAGGAATAATCCGCTTCCTCGTGGGATTGAACCCATTCAGCCATGATGTGTTGTCTCTCTCTGCTAGCCACTAGAGCTAGGAGGCTGACACACACTCTCTCTCTCTCTCTATATATATATATATATATATATATATATATATATATTATCTTTATATATATATATATATATAGAGAGAGAGAGAGAGAGAGAGAGAGAGAGAAAGAGAGAGAGAGAGGATAGGCATCCCTACACTTTTTGCATCCCCATGTTCACATCCGTTGGATGTGCTTTAAGTCATCTAATCTTAACCATTGGTAAATCAACGGTTAAGATTAGATGACTTAAAGCACCATCCAACGGTGTAAATAGGGGGGATGCTTGGGGATGCAAAAAGTGTGGGGAATATATATATATATATATATATATATATATATATATATATAAGAGAGAGAGAGAGAGAGAGAGAGAGAGAGAGTGAGTTGGTCTAGGGTGCTATAGATAGCATTTGAGAAGAAATCCTACCAACTTTTTAGCCGTAGGATATCGTGATGAGGTTGTTAATCAGAAAATAAATAAAAGATAAAGAAATATAAAAGTTGTTATATTAGTATTTTTATTTACTTCTCTTCTTCTCCATTTGATATGCTCATACGTTCTTCTCCACCTTCCCTTTGCCATGTTCATGTTTGATTCGTTAGAGGGGTCTGCATCCAATGCAAACAACATGCGTTGAGAATGAAAGTGTAGGAGTTGATTTTGATTATCTTTAGGAGGGCTTGTAGCTGACTAGCAGGGGGATCGGTCGGGAGCTTAATGTGAACGCTATAAGTTTGCTGAAACACAAGTAGTTTGTGTTTATCCTAGACTTGAGTCACTCCCTTCTCCATCCAAAGGTGATTGAAGTAGCCTACAACTACTAGGAAGAAGAATAAGAACACCTGGCATGGGTTGCAAGTAGTGATCCGGATGCAAGCCTATTTAGATTTGATGATACAGGTTTCTGGACAAAGTTAAGGCCCCCTGTCTACGAGCTTTTGCTTGAAGTGAGGGCAACAAGTTAGATGTATGTGTACACTATTGGTTTACCACTCGATATGACTAAGATACTTGATCCATATTTGAAGGGAAAATACTTAAAGTTCAAAGTCAATTTCAAAGTCATTGCACAAAAGGATTCAACTACTGAAAGTAGTGTTAGCTGATGAAAGTGAAGGTAACTCGAGAGAGAGAGAAGGGGGTGGGGGTGAACAGAGTGCAGCGGAATATAGCCAATAAAAAATTACCAACTAAAAATTAACTAGCAATTCATCAAGCAAATATTGAAAATAGACAGATTTAAGAAGTCACAAACGCAAAGACCGTGATGTATACTGGTGTCATTCGTGGAAGACAGTCCACTTCTAGGTACTCGTGTCCATTATTAATCCACCATTGGGAAAATAGTAGTACACCACAAGCTTTCATCCGAACTGCTCGACGACTTCTTACGAACACAAGCTTTGATCCGAAGAGCTTGCCAACTTCACACGACCACAAGCTTTGATCCGAAGAGCTTGCCAACATCAACACTTGAAGTGAAAATAGGTCTTGATTTTTCAAGATTTTAAAACTCTTTAAAAATTTCTAACCGAGATCGCACTTGGTACTAGAAGGCTTAGGAGAGTTTCTTGGTGATTGGAAGATTGTAAAGCTCAGGAGAGGAGCTTGCCAACATCAACACTTGAAGTGAAAATAGATCTTGATTTTCCAAGATTTTACAACTCTTTAAAAACTTCTAACCGAGATCGCACTTGGTATTAGAAGGCTTATGAGAGTTTTTTGGTGATTGGAAGATTGTAAAGCTCAGGAGAGAAGGGATATGAAAGGTAAATGAATTTATTTAAAATGAGTAGAACTCATGGGTATTTATATGGTTGTAGGGTGACCGAGTCCGGGTAGAGTTTGGTCCCGCAACATTCAAATATATGAACGTTGAGTCCCTGTTCTCGATGGTGAATGAGTCTAATTAGGAAGCCCTAAATACTGAGTCCTCAGGGACCGAGTTTGGCCCGAGTTTGGTCAGAGACCGAGTTCGGCCCGAGTTTGATCAGAGACCAAGTTCGGCATGAGTTCGGTCTTCTAGATTCCAGAATGGTTCTATTAGGTCTGGTCAGTTTTGTGGAGTTAAGAGTTTGGTTTTGGTTTGTGAACTTAAACTGGATTTTGGTCTGTATGAGTGGACTGATGGGGTTGAGTAAAATGCCAGTACGACTTCGTTTACACGATTCCTACTCAAATTAAAGATAAAAAAAAATACACAAATAAATGTGAAAACTCGACGACCAAACTTTGTTGCATTCTTGTCATGTGAGCATGTAGTGATGTTGTTTGATGTAACAGTCTTCATTGTCGTACCGAGTCATATCGAACCATGGTTTAGTCAAATATCATAATCGAGTTGACTGTGAATAATTTGGGTCAATAGAAAGGATCATACTGATACTTGTTGACAAGGAGCTAGAACCTTATCGTGATGCCATAGTACAATTGCTTTGCCCAACAGCCCAAGGGAAGGATTGTCAACAATGACATATATGGTGGCAAGTCATTGTCGAAGTTAACACTGGATGGAAGCGAATCCCATGCTGTATTAACAACCACCCTTTTGATGTTCTGAAATTTGTTCATAAACTTTTTTTTTCCTGATATGGGACTTGAAACAGTATCTTCATCCCGAAGACACTAGAGTTGCTGAAAAAGATGTAACACCTCTCATGGATATTAAGAGCCAGAGCCTGCCTCAAAAAGGCACACACTTTATTGTTTCCATGGGCATCTAACAAGTCTGCAGTTTGATCTATGAGAGAGGAGGTGGGCTTACAAGCTCTTCACTTTGAACTTCTTCTTAGAGGCTCTTGACTTTGAGCTGCTACTTAGAGATCAGAGCACATGCAGAGAAGTTTGTTGTCCATGCATATTATGATCTCTACTCTCTACCGTTTGCACAGTTTCTTAATAATTTCCTTTTCCATTTAGCAACATCATTTTTAGCGACAATAATTTACGTTGGTTCTGTGTTCTGCTGGTACAATGTAAGAGAAGATGCAACAAGACAAAAAAAATGATGAAATAGAAATGGAGAAGGAAGGTGGCAAAAAATGGAAAAATAGAGGAAGAAATTTTTTTTGCACGATCCTCTAGGAAAAATGTCAGTTTGTTTGTTGAAAAACAAAGAAAGATATTAATTGTAATATTTTTTATTGCTCACCTACCATATAGTTGTAATTGTTAATTCTATTAGTTACCTCTACTTATAATCTCACAACATGCTACTGGTGAATCGTTGGTAGGATTAGTCAACCCTATCGATATATATATATATATATATATATATATATATATATATATATATATATATATATATATATATATATATTGAAAGAGGTAATTGTGTTACTGGCACGAAGGCCTACAAACTCGGCCTGAAGGCCACACTCCCAGCCCGAAGGCCCTCACTTGTACTGCACCCGCATTGCACCGCACCACACCCGTAACCTGCCTGCATTCTGGTTGTCCTCACATTAATTCCTCCACATGCACTGTAGTCAAAGGTGCGCTTTGCTCCTAGGTGTAGGAATAGTGCCTCAGTGTAGTCCAGGCGAGGCGCATTTCGTAAGGCGCGCCTTTTCATGAGGCGCATGAAGGTTAAGGCGCGCCCGAGGACATTTTTGTTTTTGTTTGTTTAATACTTTATTTGATATACTTTTTTTTAATGTTTTGTACTGTTTTATATGATATTTTTTATACTGTTTTTTATTTACTTTTTTACTATTTTTGTATCATGTTTATTTTGTATGCTGTTTTTTTAATATTGTTCCTGCAAAAAAATACTCACTATTTGTTTATTTTATTTCTTACATTAGTAATTTAGTTCATATATATCATTTCCATCTTTTGATGAAATCAAGTCATATTAATTGGAATTATCTTTACAAAGCAGTTGAAGAATTTCTTAAAACTTCAATTCAAAGGGTACTCCTGTGTGCGTGCACACACACACATATATAGAATCCGGATCAAAAGCCCCACCGCGGGAGCCCCGTCGAAGCTCCGCCCCCCCTACACCATCGGATTGGGGGGGGGGGGGGGAGTGCGCTCGATCCAATGGATAAGGGGCGGGCGGGGATTTTGATCCGGCGCCTTAAGTACGCCTCGTGCGATAGCCGATATGAACCCTTTGTGCCTCGTGTGAGCTTTGCGCCTTTGACTACCTTGTCAACATGGAATTAAATGTGCTTCCTCCGTTGCTCGAACATGCAACCTCTGGGGGAGATATACCTCACTCTAACCACTAGAGCTAGAGGTCCTTGGTTTTATATATATATTGTAGAATGAGAATAATAGGTTAATCTTATTATGAAGAGGGATTACATATATATAGGAGAGTCTAGCTCCTCTCTTTACTCTCTTTTCCAATGTGGGACTAAAGCCCACTATTACTAATACTTAACACTCTCCCTCAAGCTGGAGCATATATGTCAATCATGTCCAGCTTGTTACACAGAAATTGAACCCGAGGACCCAACAGAGACTTTGTGAAGATATCAGCTATTTGATCACCGGTCCTCACATGACGAAACTTTATTGCTCCCTTCTTATACTCATCGCGTACAAAGTGGTTGTCTATTTATATGTGCTTCGTCCTTTCATGTAATACAGGATTAGTAGCAATATGAATAGCAGACTGGTTATCACACAACATGTCTGCTGCTCTAGATCCTGCTGCTTCTCCTAATTCTTGTAGCAGATGTTTCAGATATAGCACTTCTGCTGTTCCATGAGCAATAGCTCAATATTCTGCTTCGGAACTTGATCGTGTAATCACACTCTGCTTCTTGCTTTTCCACGAGACCAAGTTTCCGCCAATAAATACAGAGTAATCGGATGTAGATCGTCTATCCGTTAGACTTGCACCCCAGTCAGCATCAGTGAAGCCCTCAACGTTCGTATGTCTCTGATTTTCCATGCGAATTCCTTTTCTAGGATTCTGAACTAGATAACGTAGAATTCTGAGAACTGCATGCCAATGTGGAATTCGTGGAGAAGAAATAAATCTACTCGCAATACTAACAACAAATGAAATATCTAGACCGAGTCATAACTGCCAAGTAGTTGAGCTTTCCTACTACTCGACGGTACTGATCTGGATTAGTCATCAGTGTCCCCTCGTCAGGAAGTAACTTTTCTCCTGGGTCCATTGGCGACGTTGCTCCCTTGGCTTGCATCATTCCAGCATCATTTAGTATGTCCAATATATACTTTCTCTGGGACATGACAATGTGTTTCTTTTCCCTTATTACTTCAACACCCAAGAAGTAGCTCAACGCTCCCATATCCTTGGTCCGAAATTGCTCTCCCAGAAACTTTTTCAGTCCTGCAATGCCCTGGCTATCGTCCCCGTGATGGCAATGTCGTCAACATAGACACCAAGTAGTATCCTTCCAGCTGATATTTGTCGGTAGAATACCGAATGATCCTTCTTTGATTGACACATGCCAAACTGAGTAACAACATTTGTGAATCGACCAAACCACGTCCGTGGTGATTGTTTGAGATCGTATAGGGGCTTCTTCAGGTGACACACTTTACCCTCCTTTGCAACGAACCCGGGAGGTTACACTACATATACTTCTTCGTCAAGATCCCTGTGTAAGAATGCATTCTTAACATCCAGTTGAAGTAATGGCCAGTCATAGCGGACAGCTAAGGCCAATAGTACACGAACAGAAGTCATTCTGACAACCGGAGAGAATGTCTCAAAGTAATCCTCACCATATGTCTGAGAATATTCTTTAGCCACAAGACGAGCTTTTAGACGATCAAGAGTGCCATCAGGTTTCACTTTGATCGTGAACACCCATTTACAATCGACTGTCTGTTTTTCGGGTGGCAAATTGACCAAATTCCAAGTATGGTTTTTTCGAAGAGCGTTCATTTCCTCTTCCATAGCAGCACGTCAACCGGGATGTCAGGAATCAGAATTCCATCAATAGTGGCTATGAGGGACTGAATGTGGCTTGCTCGGCCTTTATAGTTGCTAACATACAAGGGATGATCACGACAGGCACGACGAGGACGAGCTGGTGGAGAAGTTGGAGGCGATTCATAGGAGCTTAAGGAGGATTGTCCAGGAGTGCTAGACGAGGATAATGAGTCGGTAACCGTGGGCACTATCTGTGAGGCGGGATCAGGCGACGTCGGTGCTGACTGAACTGGTGTCTGTGGTTCATCTGACCGGGACGACGTCGGTGCTGACTGAACTGGTGTATGCGGATCATCTGACCGGGAGACAAACTCGGTAGAGGAGGGCACTAGTACAGGAGACTGGTGCATTTGAACGGGAAACAACAAAAAATTCTCGTCTGGATAAACATGGAAAACCAGATTTTCAGTTTGTGGGAGTGGAGGAAACTCTGTTTCAACGAAGGCAACATCCCGAGAGAAAAAAAAAATCGTTTTAAGACAGGGAAAAAAATAACGGTACCCTTTATAATACTTAGGATAATAACCAAGGAAAATACAACGGATTGCCTTGGGATTTAGCTTAGAAAGAGTCGGTCGGGTATCTCGAACATAACACAGGCACCCAAACGTTTTGAGAGGAAGGGAAAACGGATTCCGATCGGGATATAACCGAGAAAAAGGAGTAGCACCATTTAGTACGGATGATGGCATGCGATTAATAAGATAACAAGTTGTAAGAACCGCATCCGACCAAAATCTTTTGCGAGGGGGAGCAGCCGTGGGGGGGCTGGAGGGTGGGGGGGGCGCTGGAGAGGGGCCAGCAGGGGGGGCGTGGAGGGGAGGGGGAGCAGCCGGGGGGGGGGGGGGGTGGAGGGGGGGGTGCTATAGCGGGGGGGGGGGGGCAGGGGGCTGGATCGGGTGGGGGGAGGGGTGGAGCAGCCGGGGGGGCTGGAGGGGCGGGACAACAAGGGGTGATTAGGGTTAGGGTTTTTTGTTTTTTGTTTTTTGTGTGGGAGAGATGGGAGGAGGATGGTTTATGGCTCTGATACCATGTAGAATGAGAATAATAGGTTAATCTTATTATGAAGAGGGATTACATATATATAGGAGAGTCTAGCTCCTCTCTTTACTCTCTTTTCCAATGTGGGACTAAAGCCCACTATTACTAATACTTAACATGTATATATATATATATATATATATATATATATATATATATATATATATATATGTGTGTGTGTGTGTGTGTGCAACAAGGTAATTTATTACAATATATGCCATGGGCTTAACTCGGGGTTGTTTACATCATCCTCTCTTCAGGCTTGGGTCTTGTAGTCTTCACGTTAATATTCGATTTCTCATGTTTCCTCGATCACCACATTGTACCCTCTATTCTGACTAAGAGTCAGTCCTACGATCCCCTACCTATGTACTGTAAACCGTTCCTCTAGGTCCAACTTCCAATCAGTGACTACCTGGATATTTCGGTTCAACCAAAGTTGTTAAAGACGCGCCTCAAGCACGTGCCTCTAACCTCAGAGACTTAGTGCCTCCACATGCACTAATTAGAAGCGGGGTGAGTACGGGAGTGGTGGAGGAGGAGCGTGATTACTTAGAAGAGTTTAAAATTGGGAGCGTGATGGGAGCGGACGCCAATAATTTTTTTTGTTTATTAATTATTGTTATCAAAATTTATAGATGCCTTAATATTTATTAGAATTTATAAAGTTTAGTTCAAAATTACACAAAAATCATTCACATGGTGATTTTATGATGTCAAGATAAGTAAGCCTTAGTTTCTTGTTAATTTGATAAACGTGTATTAAAAAAAGTTCAACTTTCTTCCCAAAATTTGTTATCTTTTAAAACTCTAGTCCTATTATGGAAGCGTTCATGTCGTTGGAAAAACGTGCTTCCGTCCTAGAGGAAACGAGCTCCCTTGTTATCTTTTAAAACTCTAGTCCTGTTATGGAAGCGTTCATGTCGTTGGAAAAACGTGCTCCCGTCCTAGAGGAAATGAGCTTCCGTCACAAGAAAAATGAGATCCCAAGTAAGAACCGCCGAATCGAGGTTCTTACTAAGTTTTGTTGGCCTCATAGGAATTCCTGGCATATAAGATATGGAGTGAGACTCCCTTCATAAGGCGTGCACTTCTTGGAGCCTCAAGGTGAGGCTTATGCCCAAGTGATGTGCACCTTACACATACCCAATTTTACATTTCTTTTTGTATGTTTTATTTTACCGACCAGTGAGTTTGTTTTGATTGAATTAGGGCCACCATTGTGTCAGTCCCTTGTATGCCTTAAGCGAGAAACTGAATCTAGGAAGCATGGACACTTTTTGAGTCATGTGGTGTCGGACGGGTATCGGACACACCACAGACACCAAAATACCCTATGTCACACTATAATATGTGTTTTGTCCATGCCATTGTGTCCTTACTGTGTTATGTTTGATCCTTTTCCATGCAACGTAATACTTGTCACATTTTATTCTGCCATACCTCAGTTTTTTTTTAAAGCTCTGGTTTTCCTTCTTTTCTTTTTCTTGCTTTGTATTGCTCTTGCATTTGGTGTTGCTTTCTACTCCTTTATTGCTTACAGACCAGACCCCTCTTTATTCCCTGTGTAACCCAACCTGTCCTTCTTTGGTCTGTTTTCTTTTACTTTTCCCATGTAAAGCCATACCTCTAGTTATCAACATAATTCAAGTTGTTTTTATTATTGATATGATTATTTAATTGAACTTATTCATATACTTGATCCTTGCTATTGTTGATATATATATATATATATATATATATATATATATATATATATATATATTCGAACCCGTGCAGGTAGAACCACAGGATATCTAGTCATACCACATAACCACTCCGGTACATCCTCTTTAAATATCTATTACATATAATCATATATGAATTATAAATATTATTTTAAATATTTTTGAATAAATGTGCACCTTGTCTTCATGAGGTATGCGCCTTCGTCTCGTGCCTCGGTCTTCTACACCCTTTGCGCCGGGGGATTTGAACCTCCTGATTATCTTATGCTGGCAGACTTGAACTTAAGTCTAGCAATATAGCTAATACTGGCTTCAAATTTTTAATCTGCCATTCTCTATAATCGGGAGTTTGGAGGCTTTATGCTCAAATTCCTTATGAGGAACAATTAGGCATACCATCAGTTGGCAGGAACCAGCTAAAGCCTTAGGAGGAGGGTGGACTGGGTATTAGAAGAGCTTTAAAGACCTGATGTTGATGTTAAGTCTTCTTACCAATGTTAATATGTGGAGCAAGTGGTTGAGTAGATATCTTTAAGATAAAATCTTTTGGTCTACTTCAATAGATAATTTCTCCACCACTTGGAAGTCTATTCTGAGGGTTAGAGATATGTTGGGTAAGTTGGTGTCCAGGAGAATTGTAGATGGTAACCTCTCTGGTTTGATTACTGGCTGCATCAGGAGACTTATTGACAGGTTCGGTCGGCATGTTTTCACTATATTTAATGAGAATGCCAGTGAGTCATTTTATTCAGGATGGAATGTGGAATCCTCGTGCACTCAGGATCACTATTCCTTGGATGAGGAAATCAATCAGGTTGCAATAGACAGGAAGGGTAAGGAGGATTATTGGATTCAGATTCCTACTAGTACTGGTCAACTTACACCGAAAAGTGCCTATTCTAGAAATAGAGGGAGGCACAATATGGTGGATTGGTGGGATTTTGTCTGCTACTAAGGTTGCTGTGGCAAGATGTCTTATTGTGTATACAGACTACAAAGCCCTCAAAGGCAGGTTGCAGACTGAAGATAAATTGTTCCAGTATGGGCTGTTCAGGGCACCATGTGTGAGCTTTGTCAAAGGGAAGAGGAAACAGGTCATAATTTGTCTTTCCAATGCCCCTACTCAGTGGATATATGGCATCCAGTAGGTACTCTACTTGGTATTCCAAATGGATTGGACCTGAGGGATTGTATTAGTGCCTTTTAACAACTTTCCTTAAGAATATTAGGGAAGGTATCCTTATCAGACGTGTTTAATGCTATCATCTGGCATATATGGCAGGAAAGAAATAGGAGAGTGTTCCATAAGGAGGGGATCAAAAGCAACTGGCTGGCTTCAACAAAGGATTAGAAGAGTAGTCAATATTCTTATGGGTAATTGCAGGAAGAGGGGAGCCCATCCAGTCAGTCTCAAGACTTTGGCACACAAGACTTGGGCTGATTTTTGGACAACCATGGGTTTCGTTATTGAGGTGATAATAATCTGTGATATAGTTAGTGTATATTTTTTAATGTTCAACTTTTATTCTCTATAGGATAAAGAAGAAGAAAAAAAAGAATGTTTGAATTCTTAGAGTTCTTATTGTTGAAGTAAATAGGACCTTTGATACATAAGTTCTCATGGTTGTCAAGTTGAACTTTCAACTTTTAAGTTGTTCCTGGTATCTTGTGTCATACCAAAAACTAGGAACCAAATAAAAGTTGTCACATAGGTTTTGCCATTGAGGTGACAATAAATTTTCATGTAGTTACTTCATAATTTTTATTATTCAACTTGTATCTTCTATAGTATAACACGAAGTTAAACGCGAATATTTGAATTCTTAGAGAATTCTTATTGTTGAAGTTGTACCTTTGGTATATTAGTTTTCCCTGTTGTCTTGCAAGTTTTACCTGGCATCTTGAGACAACGAAAACAAGAAATAAATACAAATCATAGAACATAACATGTTTATTTCCGTAATCTCTTTCTGTATCTACTGATGACAAAATTTCGGTGGGCCTTATTTGATTCTTTGGTGGTGGTTTGTTTCCTTTTTTTTGAACTTTCTATCAATATCCAAGCATGAGGAGATAGTTCCTTGAATATTTTTATTCCTACTAACCTTTATCTCTTTTTTATTTTATTTTAATGATTAATGGAAGTCATGATTGTAGATGTCAATATGTTGGCCGATATATCAGTTTTGCACGTTACATGACACAATTTTTCGAAATATACGCCTTACAATGTATCGACTGTCATATCAGGCCAAACCCGATATATGGGCCAACACAATTTTCTCAAATGTTGGACGGCATTTTAGTTAAATCATTTTTATTTTAGATAAAGGGTTTTATGTTTTAAATTAGTTAGACTATTAGTGTAGACTCTTAAATTAGTTATATATTTTAAGTGGTAAATTGCTTAAGACTCCTAAATATTGTTTCTTCTATTTGTACCTATTGTCTTAGAGTGTCTTACTTCATATGACATTTTAATGTTAGTAGTATTTGTTATTTGTACTTATAGTGTGAGTTTCAGGGATGATACTCAAGAGAATCGTCGCCAATGTCTAAAGGTGATTGCACTTCTTATCTTCTACATTAAGAAGGCTATCCTTCGTTGACATAAGAAATTGTTGCTGATAGGTTCTGAGGTTATGGCTTTACAGGAAGGTTCTTCCGAAGACACTTCTTCGTTGATACACAGATGCCATTTAGGTTCCAAATCATGACTTGAGAGCTGGATGTTTTCCAAGACGTAATCTTGAGCTCAGCGATCTGTTGACAGTCCAATTAGAGATGGAAGGCATGTTTGTTGATGAATATGGCAGGTATCATATGATACATGGCTGTTATAAATGTCTTTATTTGTATCTCATTTTATGGTTTGCCCAACTATTTAATTAGATACCCTAAGGGTTTTAAACTAAAGTTAAACCAACATTTACTGTCCAAGTAGTGTAATCAATTAGCTTGGCCACAAACTCGAAACTCAATGCCCATACTTTCTGTCTGCTAGTAGCTTGCTCGATATTGTAAGTGCCCCAACGAATTTCCGACTCAAAGCGTCTGCCACAACATTTGACTTCCCTGGTGTGTACGCAATCGTCAAGTCGTAATCTTTGGTAAGTTCCTTTGTGGAGAGATGATTTCAGGTATATGTTTCATGGGTGTCTCCAATGTATAAGTGAATTTGATGAAGCTGAGAATGAGTGGAGTTCTAAGTGGACAAGTAATCTGTTGCGTTAATAACATTTCATGAGTTACTCTCTAAGTTGACCAAGTGCAACTTGAATTAGTGTACTCGACAATTTTTAATTTCAAGCATTTGAAAATATGTCATTACTATTTACCAATTTTAAGTTTCAGCATCAGTTATATTGGACCCATTGCTAAAAAAATATCGAATTCTTTCAACGGCTCTATGGCAAAATTGTCTTGCTTGAGCTATTCAGATACCGGGCTCTAAATTATTTTGTTTTTGCAAGACAGTTTTGGGTCTGACTAAATGGCCAAACGCGTTGCCATAAACATAACCCAAAATGTATTTGCAGTCCTACCCTCTTATATGAAGGAATAGTTGATGTGCTATGTTGCACTGGCACAGATGTGACACGACACTGTAAGGACACAACGCCACGAACACGGCACCTATCTTGGTGTGCCCTAGTGTATTTGGAGTGTCCATGGAGTGCTGGATATGTGTCGGACACGAGACTGTCATATTTTTGAATTGGTCGTGCTTCCTAGGTGATGTGAGAGTGTACAGCTTATGAATATGCCAGTTAAGGATTCTTCTGTGTTGCAAAATTCAAATATTGGAAATACTCTTATCCAATATGATTCAGTCTTTCCTTTGTTTGAAATCTTCCCATCAGGCCTCTATATGCATAGAAACTCATTTTGGGACAAAGGTTGGAGTACCATACCACATCACATGAATTTATCTCTGAGAATTTTCCTTTTATCAATTGTGGTGCTGATATATTAGTCAAGTTACCCTTCGTTCGCTTCAAGTTCCAATTTTAGTCTCTATTTTTCTCTACCGCATTACCTTTGATCCATTCACGGAATGGTGCTGTCACTGAGAGTTTCTCTGCTTTCCACCTGTGATGTTCAATGATCCTGTCTACATTTGTATTTACATTGATGATTTGATAGTGATCCTTCTTTTTTCCTTCCAGTTCCGATCTCCTCTTTGATTTGTTCTTGGAATGGGGGCTTCACTGTTCCTCTGGTTTCCACCTATGATGTTCAATGGTTCAGTTTACCCCTGTATCTTCGTTTAGTACTGCAAGATCACCACCCTATTCTATCTATTAATCTCTCTCTAGGAATCGATGGACCACAAAAATATAATTCTTCTCTTGAGGAATCCGTGGACCACAAAGATGTAGTTCTTCAGTTTGCAATGAAGACAGATATAATCTTTCTTCCTCATCATATTTTTCCAAGTAGTAAATTTATTCTAATCTATAAATTGATCCCAGAAGCTCTTAAAATTTTCTCGTCTGTTCTTCGTCCACTTTCCCCAAATTATGTCTTCATTCAGGTACTTCCAGATAATCTTGAAATTGAAATCCTTGTTATTAACTGACTGCATCCTTAGTGCCAAGCCCTTCTTGGTTATCAGAGCCATAACCCATCCACTCCCTCTCCACAAAACAAAACCCTAATCCCCTCTGCCACAGCCCCCTGCTCCCCCATCCAACCGCAGCCCCCCCCCCCCCCCCCCCCCCCCCCCCCCCCACCCCAGCGCCCCCCTGCTGCTGCTGCTGCCCCTGCTATCACCCCCCACCCCACTGCCCCCCTTGCTGTCAGCCCCCCAACAACGCCCCCCCCTGTCATCCACCACGCCCCATCTCAGTCAGCTTCCCGCCCCGTTGGTTCCCCCCCCCCCCCCAACCCTAACCCTAGCCATCTTTCTACTCTCTAACATACCTATATCCATAAACCCTAACCCTACTCGTCTTTCTACCATAATCTACATCAAACACTAGCCGCCTTTCCCCTTCAAAAAAAAAACTTTAGGATTCTCAGAGGGTAAACAATAGTTTGTTTGCTGGATCCTCTAACTCTCAAAATTAACTTGAGATTCTCAAAGGGTAAGCATCGGTTTGTTTGCTGGAACTTCCGACTCTCAACGTTAACTTCAGAAATTTAACAAAGAGCAGACAAGTTGCTTGTTTTGCGTGAATCTTTGTTTCTTTTCTTGATGTTCACATCATGATCTAACATAAGGTAACTTGAGTTGCCTCTCTGTCCTGTCTTGTGTGATCCACGTTTATCTCTGTTTTCCATGTGCGTGTCGATTCTCACCACGTTGTTAGCGCATTGGCAATGTTGATGTGATTATCAAGTTAGAAAGATCAATTCGATGGTCGAATTAGGATTACTTGTGGGATGACTAGAACCGGGCGAATATCAGTGCTATAGATACTAGTGCCGGAAACGCAATGACGAGACCAACGGGTACTGGCCTGATAATTTTCTCAATTTGACTTGTTGATCGACTGTTGGACGGGCCAGAGGGCTACTCAACATGGAGAAAGAAGGTCGAGATTTGAGAAGACACTTAAGAGAATGCGGTTGTCCGCACATCTGACGGACAACCCTCCATTAGAGACTGATCCCATATTTGAGCAGTGGGAGACAGATGACAGTCGACTGTTTACACAGTTAATGAATTTAATGGAACCATCGGTGGAAGACATGATTCAGAATACAAATACGGTGAAGGAATTATATGAGGTTTTAGCAGTGACGTTTGATGGAAAACGTGATTTGTCTCGTATCTACGACTCGGTCGTTGGCATATACCGAGCAAATTAACGAGACAAATCTCATAAGGATCATTTTCGTGCCTTTAAAGTCATGACTGATAAAATCGACCGTGTATTACCTCTGACGACGGATATCAATGACGCAAGGGCTCAAAATAAGTAGCTTTATGTCATGGCACATCTTGCCTCTCTCCGTCCTGATGCAGATTCTGCTCGCTCTCAGATCATTGTTGGATCTGATGTTCGATCTCTGATGGAAGCTCACTTTCGTGTCCTACGGACATCAGAACTTGTTGAGACCGCTCCGAGTGATGCTCCTGTTGATCGATCTGCTCTTGGTGCTGCCCGTGCTAGATTCCGTGGTGGTCTCGTTGGCCGACGTAGTGGCCGAAATGGTGGCCGTGATGGTGGACGAGGCAATGGCGGTCGTGATGGGGGTAGACCGCATACATGCTTCAACTGTGGTTTGCAAGACCATTTTCCGTAGCAGTGTCCTAAGATACGCAATTATGTATCTGTGGGTCGTGTTTCCAATACTACTGTTGCTAATGGTGGTTCACTAACAGTCCGTAGACAAGGAAGTATCCGTCTTTCTTCCGGACTGTCACTCAAATCAGTATTACATACATCGGGAAACCCGTTCAGTTTGCTTTCAATTAGTCATCTTACTCGCGATTTGCATTCAGTAACATTTTTTCCTGATGGTTGTATTTTTCAGGACCTAAACGCTGGAAAGACAATTGGTAAGGGATATGTGGCTGGAGGTTTGTACCTGTTTGGCGTACCTTCTTCTGTTGTCTGTGCCGGCGTGAAACTCGATCATTTTGAGTTACATTGTCAGTTAGGCCATCCATCAATCCAAGCTCTCCAAAAAATGTACCCATCTTTAGATGTTCCTACTTCTTTTTATTGTGACTTATCATTTAGCTAAGTATCACCAGGTTTCCTATCCGGCGAGTCCTAATAAATTTGCGTCCGCTTCTTTTGAGTTGGTGCATTCTGATGTATGAGACCTTGTCCGATTGAATCAATATTGAGTTTCAAATATTTCGTTACATCTGTTGATGATTACTCGCATGTCAATTTTGTTTTTCTAATGAAAAATTGCTCCGAATTATTTCAAATTTGGAGTAGTTTTTATGTCGAAACCAAAACACAATTTAGTGTTCCAATTAAATGTTTTCTAAGTGACAATGGTCGTGAGTATCTATTTCGTGAGTTCAATATTCATTTGTCCGATAATGCCATCATCCACCAAACTTATTGTCCTTACATACCACAACAAAATGGTGTGGTCGAGCGTAAGGATCGTCATCTCTTGGAAACAACGCGTGCTTTTATGTTTCAAGCACGTACTCTCAAAAAGTTTTGGTCGGATTCGGTACTTACCGCTTGCTATCTTATTAATCGCATGCCATCATCGGTTTTCAATGGTTCTCCTCTTTTTCTCGATTATATCTTGGAAGAGAGCCGTTTCCTCCCCCTCTCAAAATTTTTGGTCGCTTGTGCTATCTACGATATACCCGACCGACTCTTTCTATATTAGATCCCAAGGCAATCTAATGTATTTTTCTTGGGTATCCTAAAGTTTAGAAAGGGTATCCTAAAGTTTAGAAAGGGTATCAGTGTTTCTCCCCTACCTTGAAGAGTTATTTTTTCTCCCGGGACGTTACCTTCATTGAAACTGAGTTTCCTCCACTTCGCAAACTTTGGATCCAATTCCACAAATTTATTCAGAAGAGGATTTGTTATTGTTTCCTATTCAACCATAACAGCCCCTTCGTAAGGGTGCCTTCAGTACCGACGTCACCTGAAAGAACATTGGAGATAGTGCCCACAGAGTCATCCTCCTCCTCTAGCTTTACCGATTCGCCTTCGCCTGTTCCGCCAGCTCGACCTCGTCGTAACTGTCGTGATCATCCATTGTATGTTGACAACTACAAATGGCTTGCCAGCCATACTCAGTCCTTGGTAGCTATTATTCATGGGATTCAGATTTCCAATACTGTCGAGGAGGGTCTTAAACATCCTGGTTGGCGTGCTGCTATGGAAGATGAGATAAAAGCATTCCGGAAAAATCATACTTGGGACTTGGTAGATTTGCATACGGGTAAGCAGGCAGTCGGGTGCAAATGGGTGTTTGCGATCAAGGTGGAACCGGATGGCACTCTTGATCGTCTAAAGACTCGTCTAGTGGCTAAAGGATATTCTCAGACCTTTGGTGAGGATTATTTTGAGACCTCTCCAGTTGCCAGGATGACATTTGTGCGCGTACTCTGGCCCTGGCTGTTCGCTATGACTGAAATTACTTCATTTTAGTATCAAGAATGCATTTTTCCATGGGGATCTTGAAGAAGAAGTATATGTAGTGCAACCTTCTGGGTTTGTAAGGGAGGGTAAAGTGTGTCATCTACGGAAGGTCCTCTACGGTCTCAAACAATCACCTCGTGCGTGGTTTGGTCAATTTACACTTGTTACTCAGTTCGACATGTGTCAATCAAAGAAGGATCATTCAGTATTCTATCGACTGTCGACAGACATTAGCTGGAAGGATAATACTTGGTATCTATGTTGACAACATTGTGATCACGGGAGACGACATCCAGGGTATTGCAGCCCTAAAGAAGTTTATGGGAGAACAATTTCAAACCAAAGATATGGGGTCATTGAACTACTTCTTGGACATTGAAGTCATACGTGATAAGCAGGACATTGTAATGTCCCAGAGGAAGTATGTGCTGGACATACTAAATGATGCATTGTCAGCCCCCCTCGTTCCCCTGTCATCCACTGCACCCACCCTACCGCTCCCTGCTGCTGTTGCCCCCTGCTGTCAGCCCCCACCGCCCCCGCTTTGCTGCCCCCAAATCCTAACCCTAGCCGTCTACTCTCTAATCTACCTATGTCCATAAACCCTAAACCTAGTCGTCTTTCTACCATCATCTACATCAAACCCTACCCGTCTTTCCACTTCAAAAAAAAAACTTTAGGATTCTCAGAAGATAAACAATGGTTTGTTTGTTGGAACCTCTGACTCTCAACGTTAACTTCAGGAATTTAACAAAGAGCAGATAAGTTGCTTGTTTTGCGTAAATCTTTATTTTTTTCTTGATCTTCACATCAGGATCTAACAGAAGGTAACTTGGGTTCCCTCTCTGTCATGGCTTGTGTGATCCACGTTCATCTCTGCTTCCCATGCACGTGCCGATTTTGGCCAATGTTAGCGTATTGGCAGAGTTGATATGATTATCAACTTAGAAAGATCACTTCGACGGTCGAATTATGAATACTTACGAGATGACTAGCATCGGGCGAATAGTAGTGCTACAGATACTAGTATCGGAAACGCAATGGCGGGACCAACGGACACTGGCATGACAATTTTCTCAATTCGACTTGTTGATCGACGGTTGGACGGACCAGAGGGCTACTCAACATGGAGAAAGAAGGTCGAGAAGACACTTCGGGGAATGCGGTTGTCCGTATATCTGATTGACAATCCTCTATTAGAGACTGATCCTATATTTGAGCAGTGGTAGACAGATGACAGTCGATTGTTCACACAGTTAATGAATTTAATGGAACCACCGGTGGAAGACATGATTCATTATACGAATATGGTAAGGTATTATAGGAGGTTTTAGCGCGACGTTTGATGGAAAATACGATTTGTCTCGTATCTACGACTCGGTCGTTGGCGTATACCGAGCAAATTAATGAGACAAATCTCATAAGGATCACTTTTGTGCCTTTAAAGCCATGACTTATGAAATCGACCGTGTATTACCTCTGATGACGGATATCAATGACGCAAGGGCTCAACATAAGCAGCTTCATGTCATTGCATATCTTGTCTCTCTCCGTTCTGATGTAGATTCTGCTCGCTCAGATAATTGCTGGATTTGATGTTCCATCTATGATGGAAGCTCACTTTTGCGTCCTACGAACAGTGAAATTCGTTGAGACCGTTCCGGGTGATGCTTCTTCTGATCGATATGCTCTTGGTGCTGCTCGTGCTGTATTACGTGTGGTCTTGGTGGCCGACATGGTGGCCGTGATGGTGGACGAGGCAATGGCGGTAGTGATGGGGTAGACTGCGCACATGCTTCAACTGTGGTCTGCAAGGCCATTTCCAGTGGCAGTGTCCTAAGGTTTCTGCCGCTAATGTTACATCAGTTGCTCTTGATGATAGTGTTTGTTCTGTTCGAATGACTGTAGAGTCATATATAGATTTTCTCGACTTTAAGCTCAACGTCGCGGTGAAACATCAACATCTGTATCGAAAGCCAGATACTCAGAGGCATATGTGGTAAGGTCGAAGCGGCGGGTGTTTGACTCTGGTGCGTCTTCAAACATGACTGTCGACGCAGGTATGATATGCAATTATGTATCGGTGGGTCGTATTTCCAATATTATTGTTGTCAATGGTGGTTCACTAACAGTCCTTGGACGAGAAAGTGTCCGTCTTTCTTCCGAATTGTCACTCAAATCAGTATTACATACACCGAAAAATTTGTTCAGTTTGCCTTCAATTAGTCAGCTTACTCGCGATTTGCGTTGTTCAGTAACATTTTTTTTTTCTGATGGTTGTGTTTTTTAGGACCTAAAGACTAGAAAGACTATTGGTAAGGAACATGTAGCTGGAGACTTGTACTTGTTTGTCGTACCTTCTTCTATTGTCTGTGCCGGCGTGAAACTCGATTCTTTCGAGTTACATTGTCAGTTAGGTCATCCATCAATCCAAGCTCTCCAAGAAAATGTATCCGTCATTATATGTTACTGCTTCTTTTAATTGTGACTCTTGTCGTTTATCTAAGCATCACCGGGTTTCCTATCCGGCGAGTCCTAATAAATTTGCATCCGCTCCTTTAGAGTTGGTACATTTTGATGCACGGGGACCTTGTCCGATTGAATCAATAATGGGTTTCAAATATTTCGTTACAATTGTTGATGATTATTCGCATGTCACTTTTGTTTATTTGATAAAAAATTGCTCCGGATTATTTCAAATTTGGTGTAATTTTTATGTCGAAATCAAAACACAATTTGTTGTTCTAATTAAATATTTTTGAAGTGACAATGGTCGTGAGTATCTATCTCGTGAGTTCAACTCATTTGTCCGACAATGGCATCATCTACCAAATTTTCTGTCCTTACACACCACAACGGAATGGTGCAGCCGAGCGTAAGTATCGTCATCTGTTGGAAACAACACGTGCTCTTATGTTTCAAACACGTACTCGCAAAAGGTTTTGGTCGGATATGGTACTTATCGATTGCTATCTTATTAATCGCATGCCATCATCGTTTTCAATCGTTCTACCCCTTTTTCTCGATTATATCCCGGAAGAGAGTCGTTTCCTACCCCTCTTAAAATTTTTGGTTGCTTGTGCTATGTACGAGATACCCGGCCGACTCTTTCTAAATTAGATCATAAGGCAATCAAATGTATTTTCCTTGGGTATCCTAAAGTTCAGAAAGGGTATCAGTATTTCTTCCCTACCTTGAAGAGATTTTTTTTCTCTGGGGACGTTACCTTCGTTGAAACTGAATTTTCTCCACTTTCGCAAACTTCGGATCCAATTCCACAAATTTATCCAGAAGAGGATTTCTTGTTGTTTTCTATTCAGCCAGAACAACCCCCCGTAAGGGTGTCATCCCCTACCGAGCCAGTATCCCGGTCCGACGGTCCGCAAACATCGGTTCAGCCAATACCAACGTCAGCTGAAAGAACATCGCAGATAGTGCACATAGAGTCATCATCCTCTTCTAGCTCCACCGATTCGCCTTCGTCTGTTGTGTTAAGAAAAACAAAATATTCTATTAGCTAAATTAGGTAGCTAAATATTTTGTTGCTGTAAATTAGCTAATTGTACAGCTGTGAGGTTAATAGTGCAGCTGTCATTCCTTTAGTAGAAGAGGAAGTATAGGGACTCTTGTATATATAGTATACTGCTCCATGAATAAATTTGTATCAGAATTTCAAAGAAACATTTCTATATGGTACCAGAGTCAACACCGACTTCCTCTACAATATAGGAATTGGTGCTTGTTGGTTTCTTTGAATAACTTCTGATGGCTCCTTCCGAAAATAATAAATCGGAGAAACCTACTTCTTCCGCTGCAATCCGTATGCATGAAGCGCACACCCCGGAACGACTTGATGGCAACAACTATGTCGAGTGGTCGTTGAATGCGCATAACAAAATCAGAGGCAGAAAATGTTGGGGTTACATCACCGGAACAAAGGCTGCACCAGAAAAAAAGGAATATGATGAATATGAAGCATGGGAAGATGAAAACTGCTTGGTCAAATCTTGGCTTCTAGACTCCATGACCACAGAAATCAGATCCCTCTTCATCCGCTTAGCTACGGCAAAGGAAATTTGGGACACGGTGAAGGAGACGTACTCAGTCAACCAAGATGCATCAAGAGCATATCAACTGTATCGTGAAATCTCTACTCAACAAAATGGCGGATCTGTTATTACATACTTTGAAAAATTGCAGAAGTTATGGCAGGAGTATAATGCTATTAACAATTGTATCATGGAATGCACTAAAGATGTTGAGAAGTATAACAAGATGATTAATTCTCAACGCGTTTATGCCTTTTTGGCTGGCCTGGATTCACATTTGGATGGAGTTCGTGGCCGTATCCTTGGTACCACTCCCCTCCCAAATGTTCAATCAGTTTATGCAACTGTATGTGCAGAGGCAAATCGCCAAGAGGCTATGCTTGGTAGTGAGTCTATTGAGGGGTCTGCCTTTGCTGCCAAGAAGTATCCTAAGAAAGGATCTCGAAAGTGTTCCCACTGTAATGGTGATAATCATGTTATGGAAACATGTTTTAAACTCCATGGATATCCAGATTGGCATCCAAAAGGAAAAGCTAATCCCAATAACAAGGTAGAAAATATGAAGAGCAATACTTCTGCTGCGGCTGGATTTGTAACCAAGTCAGGTATATCTAACTCTGCTATTAATCTTTCTGTTGTTACTAGGGGTAGTGATTGGATAATCGATACAGGTGCTACTGACCATATGACTTGTGATCCTCATATATTTACTAATTTTTCCCCTGGTGGTTCGAAAACTGTCATTATTAATGCCAATGGAGTCTCATCTCCTATTGAAGGTGTTGGTACTGTATCCCTCTCACCCTCCTTATCAATACCTGATGTCTTATTTGTTCCTACTTTGAATTGTAACCTTCTCTCTGTCAGTAAATTAACCAAATCACATTCTTGTGTTGCTATGTTTTACCCAACTCATTGTCTTTTTCAGAATATACATACCAAGGAGAAGATTGGCAGTGGTAGACAAAGTGAAGGGCTATATTATCTTGAAAATGTTTCACAACAAACCCATAAAGGAGCATTGGCACATCTTGCGAGTGAGCACCTACAAGATAAAAACAAAAAGGAAATCTGGTTATGGCATAGACGGTTGGGACATCCCTCTTTTAGTTATCTAAAGAAATTATTTCCATCGTTATTTCATAAATGCAATATTTCAGATTTTCTTTGTGAAACTTGTGTGATGGCTAAAAGGCATCGTGCTGTTTTTCCCTTGAGCAATAAAAAAACTGATTTCCCTTTCTCTTTAATTCACACAGATGTCTGGGGCCCTGCCCCACAATCTACATATAATGGAAAAAAATGGTTTATCAGTTTTGTTGATGATTGTACTCGGATAACTTGGGTATATTTGTCAAAACATTAAAAGTGATGTGTATAATGTGTTTCGTTCCTTTCATCAGATGATAGTTACACAGTTTAACACCTATATAAAGGTCATTAGATCTGATAATGGAGGGGAATATTTTAAGACAGAATTAATAGAGTTCATGAAATCAAAAGGCATTTTGCATCAAACTACATGTCCTTATTCACCCCAACAAAATGGAGTGGCTGAGAGGAAAAATAGACACATATTAGAGGTGACAAGGTCACTCTTAATAGATGGTAATGTTCCATCTCATTTATGGGGCGAGGCTGTGAACTCTGCAGTTTATTTGATTAATCGAACCCCTTCTAGTGTGCTTAACTTTAGAAGACCTCTAGATGTGCTGTCTGATCATTGTGTTCTTCCTTCCATTGTTCATTTACTACCTCATGTTTTTGGATGTGTTATCTATGTTCACTTACACCCACATCAACGTAGAAGAACGAGCTATTAAATGTGTCTTTGTTGGGTATGGATCAACTCAAAAAGGGTATCTTGCTTACCATCCAACATCAAAGAAATTTTATATTTCTATGGATGTGACATTTCATGAAGATAATTTTTTTTATGTCGATTCTACACTTCAGGGGGGGGAATGAAAGTGAAGTGCAACATCAGGATGTTAGTATGTTTGACATTTCAAATATAAAATTATATTGTGAAGATAAATTATCTTGTGAGAATCACTCTGCAGGAAGTAAGCCAATCTTAGATATGGACACTCAATCTTTTGATAATACAGTGCCTTCTGATCATAACCAACTAGCTCAATCTTCTCCACAGGTTATACATGATTCTTCAGAGGTACCTCTTGATCCTATCTTTGATAATACACATATAGATGAAGTTGATCTTGTTTTGGATTCTGAAATTGATTCTTGTTTGCATGAGACCACCACCACACCCAACATTGAGTCTACTATTGTCCAATATAACCTTCCACACCGCTCTAATCGAGGTCAACCTCCCGTCAGATATGAACCAGACCTTCAATCCAAAATTAAATATTCCATTAGTAATTATGTGTCATCTCACAAGTTATCTCAGTCATATGCATCATTTGTATCTCAATTATCCTTAATTTCTATTCCTAGTAATGTACAGGCAGCTTTGGCAGATCCTAGATGGACCGAAGCAATGGTTGAGGAGATGGCAGCTTTAGAAAAAAAACAACACTTGGGATCTTGTGACTTTACCAAGAGGGAAGAAAACAGTGGGGTGCAAATGGGTTTTTACAATAAAACACAAAGCCGATGGAACTATCGAGAGGTATAAAGCACGACTAGTTGCTAAAGGTTATACTCAGTCTTATGGTGTAGATTATCAAGAGACGTTTGCACCGGTAGCCAAGCTCAATACTGTGAGAATACTTTTGTCACTAGCAGCAAACCAAGATTGGCCTCTTCTACAATTTGATGTGAAAAATGCTTTCCTACATGGAGAAATTTTAGAAGAAATTTATATGGATTCCCCACCAGGTATGATAGATTCAAATGGAATGAAGGTTTGCAAATTAAAGAAAGCTCTATATGGATTAAAACAATCCCCAAGAGCATGGTTTGGAAGGTTCACTAAGTTTATGAAGGCTTTTGGCTATAAAGCAAGTAAACTTTGATCATACTTTATTTTTGAAGAAAGGAGGTAAAATTACAGCCTTAATTATCTATGTAGATGACATGATAGTTACAGGAAATGACCAATGTGAGATTTCTAGTTTGCAAAATTACCTTGCATCTGAATTTGAGATGAAGCAACTTGGAAACCTAAAATATTTTTTGGGTATTGAAGTAGCTAGATCAAAACATGGTATTTTTCTATGCCAAAGAAAGTATGCTCTTGACTTACTATATGAAACTGGACTGCTTGGGTGTAAACCAGTTGATACCCCAATTGAACAAAATCATATGCTCTTTCACTGTCCAAATTCAGCTAGCATAGACAAAGGAAGGTACCAGAGGCTGGTGGGAAAATTAATTTACTTGTCTCATACACGTTTCGATATTACCTATGCAGTGAATGTTGTTAGTCAATTTATGCATGATCCACGCAAGCCTCATATGGATGCTGTTGAGAGGATTTTGAGATATTTGAAGTCTACTCCAGGAAAAGGAATTTTATTCTCAAATCATGGAAACTTAAAGGTAGAAGGGTACACGGACGCTAATTGGGCAGGTTCAAAAAATGATGGAAGGTCTACCTCTGGATACTTTACATTTGTAGGAGGAAATCTTGTAACTTGGAGGAGTAAAAAACAACCGGTAGTAGCAAGATCTAGTGCTGAAGCCGAATTTCATGCTATGGCACTTGGGTTATGTGAACTTTTGTGGGTACGAAATGTTCTGTTAGATTTGGGGTTTAAATCAAAAGAGGCTATGAATTTGTACTGTGACAATACATCAGCAATAGCAATTGCTCATAATCCTGTCCAACATGATAGAACAAAGCATGTAGAGATTGATAGACATTTCATCAAAGAGAAGCTTGAAGCTGGAATAATTTCCTTTCCCTTTGTAAGATCGGAATTGCAGTTAGCTGATGTTCTCACCAAAGGAGTAACAAGCAAGGTGTTTAATGAGTCATTATTCAAGTTGAGAATGTGTGATATCCATGCACCAACTTAGTGGGGGTGTCAAGAAAAACAAAATATTCTATTAACTAAATTAGGTAGCTAAATATTATGTTGCTGTAAATTAGCTAATTGTACAGCTGTGAGGTTAATAGTGCAGCTGTCATTCCTTTAATAGAAGAGGAAGTATAGGGACTCTTGTATATATAGTATACTGCTCCATGAATAAACTTGTATCAGAATTTCAAAGAAATATTTCTATAGTTCTGCTAGCTCGACCTCGCCGTGCCTGTCGTGATCATCCATTGTATGTTGACAACTACAAAGGACTTGTCAGCCACACTCAGTTCTTGGTAGCTACTATTCATGAGATTCAAATTCCCAATGTTGCCGAGGAGGGTCTAAAACATCCCGGTTGGCGTGCCTCTATGGAAGAGGAGATGAAAGCACTCCGGAAAAAATCATACTTGGGACTTGGTATATTTGCATACCGGTAAGCAGACTGTCAGGTGCAATTGGGTGTTTGCGATCAAGATGAAACCAGATGGCACTCTTGATCGTCTAGTGGCTAAAGAATATTCTCAGACTTCTGGTGAGGATTATTTTGAGACCTTCTCTTAAGTTGTCAGGATGACATCTGTGAGCGTATTCTTGGCCCTAGCTGTTCGCTATGACTTACCATTGCTTCATCTAGATATCAAGAATGCATTTCTCCATTGGGATCTTGAAGAAGAAGTATATGTAGTACAACCTCTTGGGTTTACTTGGTGTCTATGTTGACAACATTGTGATCACGGGAGACGACATCCAGGATATTGCAGGCCTAAAAACGTTTCTGGGAGAACAATTTCAAACCAAAGATATGAGATCGTTGAACTACTTCTTAGACATTGAAGTCATAAGGGGTAAGCGAGACATTGTAATATCCCAGAGAAGTATGTGCTGACATACTAAATGATGCAAGAATGATGCAAGCTAAGGGAGCAAACTCTCTCATGGATTCAGGGACAAAGTTACTTCCAGATGAGGGGGTCCTGATGACCAATTCAGATCAGTATCGTCGAGTGGTGGAAACACTCAACTACTTGGCGGTCATGACTCGACCATACATCTCTTTCGTCGTAAGTGTCTAAGTAGATTTATGGCTTCTCCAAGAATTCCACATTGACAGACAGTTCTCAAAATTCTGTGCTATCTAGTCAAGAAATCGGAAAAAGAAATTCGTATGTAGAATCATGGACATACTCGTATTGAGTACTTTATTGTTGACTGGGGTACAAGTCTGACAGATAGACGGTCTACATCTGGCTACTCGATAACTTGGTATCGTGGAAGAGCAAGAAGTCGAATGTAATAGCACGGTCAAGTTCAGAAGCAGAATATCGAGCCATTGTCCATGATACACACAACAGAGATGTTATAACTTAAGCATTTTCTACAAGAACTGGATGAAGAAGCATGATCTAAAGCAACAGATCTGTGGTGTGATAATCATCTATCTACATTGCTACTAATCATTTATTTCATGAAAGTACGAAGCACATTGAAATCAACATCCACTTTGTCCGTGACGAGTATACAAAGGGGTGATAAAGTTTCAGCATGTGAGGATCGGTAATTAGATAGCCGATATCTTCACGATGTCTCTTTTGGGTCCTCGGGTTCAATTTTTGTGTAACAAGCTGGACATGATCGACATCTATGCTCCAACTTGAGGGAGGGTGTTAAGTATTAGTATTGGACTTTACTCCCATATTGACTAGAATAATAGTAAGAGGGGTTAGCCTCTCCTATATATATGTAACTTCCCCTTTAATAGTAATCATCCCATTATTCTATTCTACATCTTCATTCAGATACTTCCAGATAAGCTTGAAATTGAAATCCTTGTTCTTAACTGACTACGTCCTTAGTGCCAAGCCCTTCTTGGTTACTTTTATATTTTCCCCGCTAATGCAAATACATATAACACTTTTTTCACCATTTTCACAAATTTCATTGTTTGGTTTGATTAAATAGGGGGATTGGTGCAACAAATGTTGCATTGTTTCTTCCAACTTCTGCAACCAATGTTGTGGTCAAAATGGTACGACAGCATTTGCAACATTATTCCCAATGGCTGTCTTCATTCAATGTATGTCATAAAGTCGTAACCAAACAATGGCTTTTTATTTACTGCAACAGAAGTTGCAACCGTAGATGCTAATTACAGCATTTCAAACAATGGAATTATAAATCTTGCAACATCATTTAACATGCAATGAAACAATGAATTTGCAACATGACTTACAACAACAAATGCTACATGCAACATTAATTGCATGATATTTCCATTTACCAGCAACCAAACAGCCCCTAAGTTTCCTACCAAAACTAAGTTTCCAATTTTCTTCTACTATCCTATTGCGAAATAGACCCTTAGGAAGTTGGTGCATATTGCAAAGAAGGAGCTTATGGTTGGGCTTGAAGATGAAAAATGGCTTTCAATTTCTTGAGTTTGGATAGTTGTGTTGGAGGACAGAAGAAGCGGTGGTGGGTTGGACCGACAGAATGTTAAAAAAGTAACATCGATTAACTTCATCGATGGTCTCTACTGCGCTTAACAATAGGTTCTTATGACTAATAACTTCATCGATGGTCTCTACTGCGCTTAACAATAGGTTCTTATGACTAATAATCTTAAATATAGGTTTTCTTTTTCAAATAACAAAATTTGTGGGGCATATGTTGAAATGGACAATATTTGAGGGGTTTATATCTAAAACCCTTACATATATCTTACATATATGTAATCTGTGAACGGCCCAACCCTTTGTTTCCTTGGCCACTGACAGTCGCAAAGCGACCATGTAGAAGCCCGCGCTAAAATTGATCATTGTTCCTATACAATTCGAACTATCTATGGAGTATTATGCGTAAAAATTTGGATATTTGTAGATGAGGAATAATAGACCTCTTTATTTGGTTTGTCATTCTGTCCAGGACCCGTAATAGAACAAACAAAAAATGAAAAATGAGGGTTTCCCTAAAATCAAACAAAAACGAAGAATTCTAATTCTATAAGGTTGAATAAAAATTGATTAACCTTTTTTAGTATAATTGCTATGCTTAGTGTGTGACTCGTTAGTTTTTTCTTTATAGTATAGTTTAGAATTGGGATAAAAAAAAGAATCCCACTCTGAACTTAATAACTATATAAACTAAAAACGAATAACCAACTTATTGCTTCGTATTGTCAAGATCCCAAGAAAAAGTCACTATATGACTAACATATAGTTGTAACAACTGAAATAAAAAAATATTATATAAATATTATATAAAAATATTATATATTAAGTATTATTCTCTATTTTTAGAAGCAAAAATAAAGGGATGCAGATAAATGGAAAGATGATAGAAAGAGAACCAAAATATCAATGATATATGATTCTAATATGTATGGTCTATGAATCACCTCATAAAAGGCAGTGGGATAAAGCATTAATATTGAGGAAAATAATACTAAAGCACCTCGGGTTAATACAGACCGAGTAGATTGACTCAAAAACGAATTTTTTGTGGAGCTCCATTGCAGAGTTCAGGCCTAACCATTAACAGAGAAGCTATGGGAACGACAAAACCTGTGACTACATAGGATTCCAACGAATCTTAATCATTCATTGAGTGGGATGGCGGAACGAACCAAGAACAAATGGATTTACTTTGAGAGGTCGTGGATTGGCCTTAAGAATGAAGCAGTAAAGAGTCAATATTCGCCCGCGAAACCCTTCTTTTTTTATTGTCTTGTAAAAAAAGAAGAAGAAACATTATCTATAAATGTAGACGTCTAAATATACAGCTTACCATGTAAAAAATTGAATATCAATTAAATCTCATTACTTAGTTTAGTGTATTAGTGTATTATTTGAACCTTCATGTTTTTCAACCTCTCGTAGAAGCCCGAGGACTTGAACCTTCAAAATTTTCAACTTCTCTAAGAACATTGAGCACTTGTTATCACAATAAATAATAGATACAGAAATTTGCTTTTTTTATATGAGTATTTATGATGGGTAAGCTATAATATATACAATTATTTTCTGACTTTGGATGTCATATAACAATTCATATCAGGGTAACAATTGTATGTAGACTAGACAACTGTACTTTATGGATTATAATGTTCTATAATATTTATATTTATTTACATATTTTCCTTCTTACGTTTATTTTATGAGTATATTTCTTATTTATGGTTGCATAATCAATTCTCGAAACTATTTGCATTTAGGACAAACTTATGCAGCGATACACGATACAGTAACATGCTCAAAACGATTTATCACATAAGGTAGATCTTTTTGTTTCAAAATCATGTTTCAATTGCCTCATCACAAGTCCTCTTTTTAACCGAATGTTTGACCATGATCGAGCTAATTATAAAGGAAACACGAACATATGTGGAAATTGCGTAAAGGAACCACATTTCATAGCTTTAGTTGTCATTGGTGAGCAATCTCAATCACACAATTGTTTTTGGTTTATCCATTTTTGTCTGGTGTAACCATTTTTGTCTAACTTAACCACAGAAATTCCTGAGATCCGAAAGGCATTTTTTTTCCTTTTTCTTTTAAAATTATTCTTACTATATTCTTGTTTGAAAAATTCATTGATCATTCCAACTGGGTATCAGGTATGTACCTTGCATGGCTTGGATCTTGAAGAAACTTTCTTGACCATTAATGATAGTATCTTTTTCGTACAAGTCCCTGAAATCTATCTTATCTTTCACAAGTATCTCAGATCTTTTTATTTTTTTTATCTCCCCCCAATCATTAACAATTGAGTTATGGGCTAGTTTGGTTCCATTTTAAATGAGACGTTAACCGTTTCATTTAGCATTTTGGCAAGGTTGTGAAAAGCACTTAGACGCTAGTCGGGCGGGCACCCGCTGCCTAGCACCTCGGCAGCCTAGGCAGCTGCCTAGCACCTTAGCCCGCCTAGGCAGCCGCCTAGATCTAGGCGGTTCAAAATATAAAAAATAAAAATCCAAAAAGACCCAACTGAGAATTGTAGGAAAAAAAATCCATAAAACCAAAAAACATGTACAGTTGGGCGTCGGGGGGACTAGGCGGACACCTAGGGTGTATCGGGCAGGCACCAGGCGCCGCCTAGATCGCCTTTTAGAACAATGCATTTTGGTCAAAACGGCAAACAAAAAGGAGTGGTTCCTGATTGCCGTTTTCATACAAAATTGGCCAAAATGGTAACCACCAATCGCTCATAGGAGCACCATTTGGCTGTTGCAAACGGCGTTTCAAATGGGAAACAAACTAGCCCTATAGTCATATTGGTTTAACTTGACTCATGGAAAACTAGAATATTCCATCAATTTAAATGGAAAAGTAAAAAGTATGATAGCTTTGCCCATCCCTCTCCTTCTTCTTCTTCTTCTTCTTCCAATTACCTCACCCTCCTTCTCCCAGGCCACCTCCTCTGTGTAGATTTATCTTCCAACAGATATTAGAAATCCAATACTCATATTAGTTTCTTAAAACAGTTTCACGTTGTTATTCAGTCGGGACATAACTCATGTTGTTAATTGATACTCGTAATTAAGATGCCATCACATGAAAAAGAGAGGAAACCCAATGGTAACCTTTCCCAAGGAAAACACAACTATGGGTTATAGCTATACCCTAGAGAATAACCCATCCTTTCATCAAGTTTACTTGGGATTGTTTAAGAATAGAATAGTTATTTTTTTCCCTACATTTTATTGCTTTACATATTTTTAGTTTCTAGGTAGGATTAGTGATGTTACATGATGTATATGGTTTATGTATGGTAAGTCCTTGTCCGCTAATGTAATAATCTCATCAGGTACCAATGTACCCCTTTTATAGATGGTATCAGAGCGTAGAGTATATATAGTTCATCTTGGACCTGGCTCTCCGCCAAAACTATAGCCTCCATCTTCCTCATATTCTTCCGCTGCCTGTTATCCATGTCTTCCAATCCCGAAACCGAACCGTAAATCCCGAAATCGGAACCTGGTAACCCTACAGTATAGTTGTAAGAAAATACCCCCCTCCCTGAGCTACCACCAATAAATCCCGCTGTAGCGTTATCCACGTCTCTACATGGATGAATATAGTGTAGTAAGAAAATTTTCCTTGCAGCAGTCAAACAACTGATGCTCAAAATAGACCCAATATTGTCGGTTGAAGTGGTAGTGCAAAACAAGATTATTCGTGGTAGCTCAGAGGCAAGGGGCGAAGGAGGAACTATGTGGGGGAAATGTGGTGGTGCTAGCAATTGCAAGTTTGGAGCGGAGAGAAAACATGGATGACGCAAGATTCGCGTTATCGGTATGGAACCCTTCTTATTAGTAGTGGTGTTGACGATCTCATGGGCGTTTAGTGGTTTTGAATCAATACTTTTGGCGGTTTCGGTATCAGTATCAGCCGATACTTCGAACAATGGGACGAGGAAAATGAGGTAAAATTGTCTTTTATTAGTTTTAACCGAAGGGGTTAATTTTGTTGTTTGCCCGACAAATGTGGTGGTTGAGTGTGTGCGTGTTTGTTTATTTATTATTATTTTTTTTTTGGGGGGTGGGGTGGGGGGGTGCTTGTTATAACTCATATTTTCTTCAAAGTAAATAGTTAGATTTCTGGGACTTATGTTAAAGAAGGTAGCTTTAAGGGACATATCTAAGCTTAGACATCAAAGAGTATAATAAGTTCACTTTTGGTGTTTACTAAATTGCTCATATTCCACCTATTTGTGCACATTTTGTCTTCATTTCTCTTTTTATCTCTTGATTTGTATGCTAGTACTCACAATTGTGTATTTCTATTATCTGCAGCAATTGATCTGTGAGATGTTTTTGGCTAATTTGTGGAATTATCTGCTTTTACTTCGATCTGCAAGAGCATATCAACATAAGTATAACTAAAATATACTGTAACTAGTAATGCTTAAAAAGAAACCAGAACCCGATTATATTTCAGTTTTTTCCAATTTCTGCTAATTGTGGTAGATATTAATGTGTCATTATATTCGTTTATGCTCCTGTCTTCATTGCCTTTTCCTTAGTGACCATTTAAACAACATGATACAACACAGTTTCATCCCTAATGATGTCAAGTAGTTGTCTATAGATGGAATTTAGATAGTTATAGATCATATGGCCTTCAGTTTGTTCCTGATCACCCCACCCCAACCACCCACCTCCCGCCCCAGAGTTCTTCATGATCATTCTTGCTTCAGTTCTATCAGATGCTCATGAACAGAGTTCTGCTTAAGTCACACGCCAGAGATTACAAACTGGGTTAAGAAAACATTTTTTTTTGTTGTGGTTGGAAACTGTTGGCCCATTGGTCATGGTCAAACCTAATTTTAATAATTGATCTAACCCTGTCTCGATATAAGGGCTACTTGGACAACTGTTGAGAACTGCTACCGTTCAAGACTTGAAGCCAGTTTGCCATTGAGTATGTATTTCCTTTATCAATGTAATTTTCACAATTTATTGAGTCTAGGAATACGTTGTACACTGAGTCGTACTGACAAATAGGCTACCCTAAAATGTTTTCAAAATATCCTTGTTTTGAAAATAAACCTATTTACAAAAAACTCCTAAACTGCTTGACTTTTCAAAAAGCCAAAAACCAATTTGCAAAAACCCTAACAGAACACCAAAAGAATTCGGCCCGAAATCGCCCCGAGTTCGGTTGGTGGATGTTGGATTTTGAACTTGGTCTTCCCGCAGTTACGGATGCAACGCTATTTGCCGAGATTTTCTCAAAGAATTCTGTCCGAATTATATCTTTGGAAAACCTATAAATAGAGAAGAATTTCTATCATTTCAACACACATTTCTCTTCTCTTCTCTCTATGCCTACTACGGTATTCCAAAGTGTTCTAAGCTTTTTATTTTCAAATTCCAAGACAGTTACAATTCTCTAGTCGATTTGCCAGTGCGGTACGGTCTAGAAGTTTCAGAGTGATTGTAATCAGAGGCTTGATTGAAGAAAGACACTTCACAATTGAAGTTGGTCAAGTACTTCGGATCAAAGCTCGCGTTGTAGAAGTTGCAAGAACTTCGCTTGAAAACTTGTGGCGTTTTTTCCATAGTAGATTTCAACTGGAAGCTAGAGTTCTTCCAACTGGACTAGTCCTCACAAGAGGAAAACCAGTATACATCCTTGTGTTTGCGTTTGCTTTTTACTTTTCATTTACATATCTGTGATATATATTTTGTGATCTTGTTGCTAACATTTTTTAAATAGCTTATTTTCCGCTGCCTACTCTATTCACCCCCCTCCATAGTATTATCGTTTTATATTTCGTTCCTACAATTGGTATCGGAGTGGATTATACAGGTAAAGCGAGGTAACACTGTTATTATATTCTTATTTGTACTGCTGTTACATAGATCACTATATCACCCATGTTAACTGTGAAATTCACAAGTGAAGGTCAGGCCACAAACAGACTCCTGCTGTTTGATGATACAAATTACACATACTGGAAAACACACATGAGTTTCTTCTTGAAATCTCTAGATTTTGACTTATGGTCTATTGTGATTTATGGCTATAAAAAGTCTTCTCTTATTTTTGTTGATGGAGAGTTGGTTGAGAAATCCCCTGATAAGTATACTGAAGCTGAAAAGAAACAAGGCAGTCTTGACGCACGTGTTATTAACGCTTTGTTTTGTACCTTAGACAAGACTAAATTTAACAGGGTGTCTACATGCACAACATCCAATGAAGTGTGAAAACTTCTCGAAGTTACTCCCGATGGCACGACACAAGTCAATGAGTCAAAGATCAGTCGACTTACTCAGGAGTACGAGGCATTCAAGATGAAGCCAAACGAATCCGTCACTCATATGTTTACAAGATTTCTGGATATTGTAAGCCCTTTGTCTTCTCTAGGCAAGGAATACAATAACCGTGAGAAAATTTGCAAACTTCTACGAGCTCTTACGAAGAACTGGATTCCAAAGGCTACTGCAATTATTGAATGAAACGATTTCACTACTATGTCTCTTGAAACACTCATAGGTAAAGTACTCACGCACGAGCTGCAACTTCAAGACTTTGAAGAAGTTGCACCAAAGGAGAAGTCGATCGCCCTCAAAGCTCAACACATAAGTCTGTCGAAGATGATTCCGACGACAGTGACTCTGACTCTTAAAATCAAGCTCTCCGAGTAAGAAGTTCAAGAAGTTCATTAGATTCAATAGAAGAACAAAAGAACACAACAACAACAATAGCAACGATGAAGAAGATCCAATCTGCTATGGTTGCAAGAAGAAAGGACACATCAAGAATGATTGTCCGATAGCATTATCATCAATCAGGAAAAGTAACAAGTATGAAAAGGGTTACCTGAAGAAATCTACCTCCAGAAGATATGCTAACACAAGCATATGACATGAAAGTGAAGCCAACGACTTAGAAGATGAACAATCAGACGACGCTGCAAATGTATGCTTAATGACATATGATCAGGTAAACACTAACCCCATGTTTGATACATATAATAATTTTACCTTTGAACAGTTAGGTGAAGCCTTTAGTGACCTCTTAGTTGACTACAAAAAACTGCGTAGCAAATACCAAAACTCTAAGAAGGTACTCAAAGAGTACAAAGGTGAAATAGGAAGACTTACCGACCTACTAGCTGAGGTTAGAAGTAATGATAATTCTAGTGAGGTAGGTGAGCTCTCTTCTATCAAGTTGCAGTTACTCGTTCCTCTAACAGAGATATAGTTTCCTGTGTTGCATTTATTTCACAGCTAGAACCTAAAATTATTGAAGAAGCATATAGCGATAATTTTTGGTTAGATGCTATGCAAGAGAAATTAAACCAATTTGAATGGAATTAAGTTTGGGAACTTGTTTCCAAGCCCATTGATCATCCGGTCATTGGCACCCGCTGGGTATTCCGAAATAAACTCAATGAGAATGGTTTAATCACTCGTAATAAGGCCAGACTCATAGCTCAAGGATACAACCAAGAGGAAGTTATCGACTACGATGAAACCTATGCCCCAGTTGCGAGATTAGAATCCATTCGCATGTTATGTGCATCATTTATATTTTTTCATAACACCAAGCTTTTTCAAATGGACGTAAAAAGTGCATTTCTTAACGGTTTTATAAAAGAAGTTTATGTAGCTCAACCTCTAGGATTTACTGATTTCAAAAATCCTGACTATGTTTTCAAGTTGAAGAAAGCCTTATATCGTCTGAAACAAGCCCTCGTGCTTGGTACGATCGTTTAAGCTCTTTTCTACTTGATAACGGTTTTACAAAAGTGAAGGTTGACACTACACTGTTTATAAAATCTTTAAAAGGAAATCTTCTTTTAATTCAGATTTATGTTGATGATATTATCTTTGGATCTACTGATGAGTCTCTTTGTTAAGAATTTTCAAAGTGTATGCAGAATGAGTTTGAGATGAGCATGATGGAAGAACTCAAATTCTTCCTTGGACTGCAAATCAAACAAATCAACAATGAGACGTTCATTAATCAAGCCAAGTACACGAAAGACTTACTAAAGAAGTTCGATCTGGAAACCATCAAACCTCTTGGCACTCCGATGGCAACTTAAATCAAGCTTGATATTGATGAGCAAGGCAAACCGGTCGACTTACGTAAGTATCGAGGTATGATTGGAAGTTTACTTTATTTAACTGCTAGTCGTCCTGATATAATGTTTAGTGTTTGCTTGTGTGCACTTTTTCAAGCTAACCCTAAGGAATTACACCTGTGCGCAGTTAAGCGTATCTTTTGATACCTTAAAGGCACTTCTTTTGTCGGCTTATGGTATCCCAAAACCACGTCCTTTGACCTAACCGGTTACTCGGATGCTGATTTTGCTGGATGCAAAGTAGATAGAAAAAATACTAACGGCACGTGTCATTTTCTAGGTAAGGCTCTAGTCTCTTGGTTTAGCAAGAAACAAAATTTTGTCGCATTATCAACTACTGAGGCTGAATATATCGCTGCAGGATGTTGTTGTGCACAAATTTTGTGGATGAAGCAAACCTTAGAAGACTTTGGTTTACAGTATTCACACATACCCATTTTCTATGACAACACTAGCACTATTAATTTAATTAGAATTCTGTATGTCATTCTCGCACTAAGCATAGTGAGATTCGACATCATTTTCTTCGAGACCATCAAACAAATGGAGATATAAACCTTGAATATGTAGACACAGAGAACCAATTGGTTGACATCTTTTCAAAACCATTAGCGGAAGATCGTTTCAATTATTTACGTCGAGAATTAGGAATTTTAGATATCAATAATATTAATTAATTTTGTTTTATTAATTATTTTTCAATATGCAAAAACTGTTTTTGAGACAAGCCTACAAAGGGTCTGTCTGTCACCACGACCATGGTCGAAGCGAAACGGTACTTAAGCATTCCCCTGTGAATCTCCGTTGGCTGGGACAGTACCCCTACAACTAATCTGAAACAGTTACTGCGTAACGAAATTTAATTCATAAAATGATATTAATTATATTAATTGAAATTTAAAATAACTAAACTTTGAATTAAAAAATTGAAAATGATTGATGAATATAAAATGACATTTTTTTTCTGCACAAAAATACCTCAACGGAACCCCAAGTGAACTCGCACCGAATTCGGCCCGAGTTCGGTCCAAGTTCTGTTGGTGTCGGGTGTTTTTAAGTCAGATTTGAATGTGTCCCTTCCTATTCGTCACCTTCATCTCCTCCAAACAGAGCAGCAGCCGCGCCCGAGAGCTCTAAACCCTAACTTTTCATCATTCGATTTCTCTCAGAACTTTTGGAGTTTTCAATCCAAATTTTGGATTTGTGCATAGAATCTTGTTCTCTTCCACATACTCAAATTTCAGAAGTTCTCCTCTCTATTTTAATTTCGTGAATTTCTATACTTTTCATAGAAATCATGCCTAAGATTCACAACCCCTTCAAGAGAAAGAAACTGCGGCTAGCAAAGAAGCCTCGTCTTCGGATCCTATCCAAGGATCATTCTTTTCGCCCGTCCAATCGGACAACGGGGCATTCGATGGGTTTTACTTCGAAACTCATGACCAATTCCCTATTATGATATGTGGATTTCTTTATTCGCAACATATGTCCCGACACACCGATCAAGTGGACTATCTTTCTGTCCCATCAAACTAATTTTGAAGCATTAGGATTGCACAACCTTGTCACCCATTTTCTATTGCAACTAATGCTATTCGTTTATTTTATTGCAATTTCACCCTTGACACTTTCACTGTTAAGAGTCGTCTCGCTGGAATTGATATTCAATTCAATGATGCCGACTTAGCGAAAATCCTTGATATTCCAAATGAAGGTGCTCCGCTAGACGATATCACAGAATTTGAATTTTTCGGAGACACGACTTTAAACAGTTTCAAGAATGAACTCTGCTCTCCTGATCGAGTTCGTTCTAGAAAGTTCAAAGCTGCACATTTGTATTGGCCCATTCCATGGTCACACCCGATTTCGATAAATCAACATACACTTTAGTCAATACACAAAATATAGAAAATGCTGCTAATCATTTCAGGATTCATGAAATCATATTCAACGGACGATGTACCACATCAATCAAAGCGTCAACATCATCAAATCTTCTGAAGACTCAGTTCTCATTTTTATTCTGTATTTTATATTTTATTGAGTCTAGGAATTACTTTGTAAAATCAATTTTGGTAATACTGGCTTAGGGTTAAAACTGTCCTTATTTCAAAAGCCTACTTTTACCATTCGTATTTTCGTTTACAAATATTTCAAAAACATATTTCGAAAATAGTCTTTTCAAATGATTTTACAAATAACCAAAAACATGTTTGAAAACTGTTTTTGCAAAAGAATTTCAAATATCTCCTGACAGAACTCCAAGCCGAGTTCGGCCCGAACTCTGACCGAGTTCGGTCAAGTTTGTATTCAAACTTCTGTTGCCTCCAAATCAGCGAGCAGCGTCTCTTTGCGAGATATTTGCACCCGAACTCTGTCCGAGTTCTGCCCGAGTTCGGTTGGTGAAAACACCTATAAATAGAGAAGAACTTTTCGTTTCAAATCATCAATTCATTCTTCATCTTCTCTTCTCTACTACTCAAGTGTTTTCAAAACGATCTAAGATTTTCAAATCTCACCTACACATCTCTTAGCCAAAAGCCAGTACTATCTGAGTTGATTTAGAGTCTTTTGGTTACTCAAGAGTTGTAAAGAGGTCGTTCAAGTTTCAACAACTTTTCTGTTGTGGAGCTGGTCGTGCGCTCGTCACCAAGCACGGTGTTGTGAAGCTGGTCGTGCGCTTGTCACCAAGCACGGTGTTGTAAGAGATTGCAAGCTCTCAGTTAAAGCTTGTGCCATAGTGGATTAACATCGAGCAAGAGTACTCGAGACTGGATTAGTCCTCTCAGAGGGATACCAGTATACATCGCTGTGTCACTGAGTTTGAATTCTCTATCTTTATTTACTGTCTCTTACATATCTGCCATTGTTTAATTTTTTAATTGGTGATTATATTCCGCTGCACACACGCACTCTATTCACCCCCCCTCTAGAGGTGCTCAACGATCCTACAATTGGTATCAGAGCCGGTTATATTCTTATATAACATACCCAAGAGAGTATATATATGGCAGCCGTCAAATCTATATTCAACGGTGAAGGGCAATCCACAAATAGACCTCCCCTATTTGATGGAACAAATTACACATACTGGAAAACACGAATGACTTTCTTTCTAAAATATCTAGATTTTGATCTTTGGTCAATAGTCATTGATGGGTACAAGAAACCACCACCCACAGTGGTTGAAGGTATTCTTATGGAAAAGCCGCATGACAAGTACATCGATGCTGAAAAAGCAAATGTTAGTCTTGATGCTCGAGCCATCAATGCACTATTCTGTGCAATTGACAAAACCGAGTTCAACAGAGTTTCAACCTGCAAGACGTCTCACGAAATTTGGAAACTCCTTGAGGTAACCCATGAAGGGACTTCCCAAGTGAAAGAATCCAAAATTAGTAGACTGACTCAGGAATATGAATCTTTTAAGATGAAACCCGGTGAGTCAATTACACAGATGTTTACTCGTTTCCTTGATATAACTAATCCTTTGCAATCTCTTGGTAAGGATTACAGCAATCACGAGAAGATTAGAAAGGTGCTGCGGGCTCTAACAAAGAACTGGAATCCAAAAGCCACAGCAATTATTGAAGGAAACGACCTCACCACAATGTCGTTGGAAACTTTGATGGGCAAGCTCATGACCCATGAACTCGACTTGCAAGATTTTGAAGAAGCAACACCAAAGGAGAAAACAATTGCCTTCAAAGCTCAAGCAAGAAAACCTACATACAACGATTCCGATGAAGAATCATCAAGTGGTGATGAACAAGCCCTACTTGTGAAGAACTTCAGGAAGTACCTAAAGTTTACAAGCAGAAAGAAGAAAGATGTCCAAGAAAGCAATGAAGATGAAACCATATGCTTTGGATGTAAGAAGTCAGGGCACATGAAGAAGGACTGTCCAACCACCAAAAAGAGCAGTCCATATGACAGATCAAGATCAAGCAGAAAGGCTACAACTGGTCGAAAGTATGCCAACACAAGTATCTGGCATGAAAGTGATGCCAGTGATTCTGAAGAAGAGGATAGACCCTGCGGCAATGCAAATGTCTGTCTTATGGCATTTGATAAGGTATCTTCAAACCCTCTATATGATGAATTTACTTTCGATGAGTTAGAAAATGTCTTTAGCGATTTACTTGAAGAACACAAAAATGTGCTTGACAAGTATAAGCAATCTCGAAAAGAGATTAAGGCATACACAACCGAGTTAGCTAGATTGTCCAATCTTATTCAAGATATTAAAGAGACATCTACTACCGGTAACACGGAAGAGAGAGCCAAACTCAAGGTAGACTATCATGAGGCTATCCTCACTATTCAAAAGAAAGAAAGAGATTATGGTAAGATGCAAAAGTTGTATGACACAGAGAAGAAGATGCAATTAGTAACAGAACAGAGACTCTCAGTTATGACTGCTAAATATGAAGAGTCTATTGCGATTTCTAAAAAGTTAGAAATCAAGTTAGGCAAACAGGAAATGCCTGTGACACAGCCTAATTTTAGGTCCTAATGCAAAGCATACACCTAAGAGGACTAAAAACAAGAAAGCACAGAAGAAACACGAGTATCATCATGCTTTCACTTATAGGTTCTCCAAGAAACCAAACAAGCATGTGAACACAGTTTCAACCACATCTGGTTCCAAACTGACTTGCACTTATTGTGGTACATACGGACACATATCACAGTATTGTTTAGCAAGAAAGCTTGTTGACAATCACACTTTAGTCTGGAGACCTAAAACTAATCAGTATGGACCCTTCAGAAAATGGGTACCAAAGGATTCATCTACTTGTTTTGTAGGTGGACCCTCAACCCTCTCATGCTAGAAGCAAATGGATCCTCGATAGCGGATGTTCGCGACACATGACTGGTGATGCATCCTTATTCGCTACGCTATCGATGAAGAAAGAAGGATACGTCTCCTTCGGAAATAACTTGAGAGGTGATATTATAGGTAATGGTACTGTAGGTATTTCTCCTTATCCAATAATAAAGGATGTTTGTCTAGTAACTGAATTGAAACATAACCTATTGAGAATAAGTCATTTGGCAGATAATGGTTATGGTATCAATTTTGTGAAAGATAAATGTACCATATATGATATGTCATCCGGTGATCCCGTATATAAAGGGATTAGAGAAGACAATATTTATGTTTTCTTTTTGGAGAATACTAATAATGCAGGAAGGTGCCTAGTAGCCAATCAAGATGAAAGCTGGCTATGGCACATGAGATTAGGACATGCAAACATGGATACTATCTCACGTCTGAATACAAAGAAGTTGGTAAAAGGACTCCCTGAGATTCCATTCAAGAGAGAGATGGTATGTGCTGACTGTGAAAAGAACAAAGCACATAGGTCTACGTTTAAATCCATCAACGCTGTAAGTACTTCGAGACCTTTGCAGTTGATTCATATGGATTTATTTGGTCCTAGTAGAGTCGCTAGTCTTGGCGGTAAACTCTATGCTTTTGTTATTGTTGATGATTTCTCTCGATTTACTTGGGTTTACTTTTTATCAAACAAAAGTGATGCTATTTTTGAATTTCAGATATTTTGTAAAAAGGTACAAAACGAAAAAGGTTTCATGATTACTCGTATCCGAAGTGATCATGGTGGCGAATTCGAAAATTCTGATTTCAAAAAGTTTTGTGATGATAGTGGATATTACCACGAATTTTCTTGTCCTAGAACTCCCCAACAGAATGGTGTTGTGGAGCGGAAGAACCGAACTCTAAGCGAAATGGCTAGAGTCATGCTTAATCAGCATAATCTTCCTAAATATTTTTGGGCAGAAGCTGTTAGTACAGCCTGTCATATTTTAAATAGGGTGTTAATTCGACCAATCTCGAAGAAAACACCATATGAGCTTTGGTTTGGAAGGATTCCAAACATTTCTTATTTTAAAGTTTTTGGTTGTCGCTGTTTCATCCTGAACACCAAGGATAACTTGGAAAAGTTCGACTTCAAAGCAGATGACGGGATATTTCTCGGATATGCTGCTAAGAGTAAGGGATATAGAATTTTCAATAAAAGATCTATGATTGTTGAAGAAAGTATTAATGTTACCTTTGATGAGTTGAATAGTCACAGATCTAGCGACAGTGATGATGAAGATGCACATAAAAAGACTAAGAAGAGTTCTGAGAAAGATCCTACCCAAGAGGCAAGAACTGATAAAAGTTCCGAAGATGCAGGAACTGAGAAAAGCCTTGTGAAAGGTATGGCCCAAAGATTTGAATCATTGAGATTCAAGCCAGATCATCCAGAAACTCTCATTATAGGTGATGTATCCAAAGGTGTAAGTACACGTTCATCTCTTAAAGATTCTGATATAGCAGCAAATGTCGCTTTTATTTCACAAATAGAACCTAAAAATGTTGATGAAGCTTTTTCTGATGAATTTTGGATTTCTGCCATGCAAGAGGAACTTAATCAATTTGAGAGAAACCAAGTTTGGGAACTCGTTCCTAAACCTATTGGTCAATCGATAATTGGTACCAAATGGGTGTTCCGAAATAAACTCAGTGAAGATGGACAAATTCTACGCAACAAAGCACGTCTAGTTGCACAAGGTTATAATCAAGAAGAAGGAATTGATTATGATGAGACCTATGCTCCTGTTGCTAGACTAGAAGCCATTCGCATGTTTTGCGCATTTGCATGTTTTAATGATTTCAAACTTTTTCAAATGGACGTGAAAAGCGCATTTTTAAATGGATTTTTGAAAGAAGAGGTTTTTGTGAAACAACCTCCTGGTTTTGAAGATTTTCAAAAACCTGATCACGTCTTCAAGCTTAAGAAAGCACTTTATGGACTCAAACAAGCACCTCGTGCTTGGTATGAACGCCTAAGCGCCTTCTTACTTGATAATGGATTTTCAAAAGGCAAGATTGATACTACTTTATTTATTAAATCCATGAATGATGACATTCTTCTAGTGCAAATCTATGTAGATGACATTATATTTGGTTCTACTAATGAACAACTCTGTCAAGATTTTGCCAAGTGTATGCAGAGTGAGTTTGAGATGAGTATGATGGGAGAGCTGAACTTCTTCCTAGGACTGCAAATCAAACAACACTCGAACGGAACATTCATCAACCAAGCCAAGTACACGAAGGACATACTGAAAAAGTACGACTTCGAGAATGTAAAGCCAATCGGGACTCCTATGGCAACATCTACAAAGCTTGATACTGATGAAAGTGGCAAACCTGTCGATCAGCGTAAGTATCGAGGTATGATTGGTAGTTTATTATATTTAACTGCTAGTCGTCCTGATATTATGTTTAGCGTTTGCATATGTGCACGTTATCAGGCAAACCCTAAGGAATCACATCTTAGTGCTGTTAAGCGTATCTTCCGATACCTTAAAGGAACTTCTACAGTTGGCTTATGGTATCCCAAAACCAAATCCTTTGACCTTATAGGTTACTCGGATGCGGATTTTGCTGGATGCAAAGTGGACCGTAAAAGTACCAGTGGCACGTGTCATTTCTTGGGAAAGGCCTTAGTCTCTTGGTTTAGCAAGAAACAAAATTCAGTAGCATTATCAACAACTGAGGCTGAATATATCGCCGCAGGACGTTGTTGTGCTCAGATTTTGTGGATGAAGCAAACCTTAGAGGACTACAATCTGCACTATACAAATGTTCCTATTTATTGTGATAACACTAGTGCAATTAATCTGACTAAGAACCCTGTTTGTCATTCACGCACAAAACACATAGAAGTTAGACATCATTTTCTTCGTGATCATCAACAACACAGGGATATTTGCTTAGAATTTATTGATACTGTTCATCAACTAGCAGATATATTCACTAAACCATTGGCTGAAGACCGTTTTAACATCTTGAGGCGTGAGCTCGGCATTCTTGAATTCTCGAACTCGTAATGCATATGGTAATTAAAACTGTATTTATGACTTGATAACTTATTATTTAACGAAAATTATTTTTGGGGACAAACTTACAAAGGGTATGTCTGTCACCACGGCTACGGTCGAAGCGAAGCGGTATTTAAGAGTTCCCCGGTGAACCTCCGTTAGCTGGGACAACCCCTATAGTTAACCTGAAAATAACAGCAGTTATTTAATAAACCAGTTAAACGTTATTAATTACAACTTTTATTTACCTGACTGCTTTGACAGTCTCGGGAATGCAAGTGGCCGAACTCGGCCCGAACTCTGACCGAGTCCGGACCGAATTCGGACCGAGTTCGGTCGGCGCTGTGGTAACTTCCAGAACCGAACAGCCGGCCCTAGAGGCTTTATATTCCAACTTTCCTTCCACTTTTTCTTCACACCAAAACGTGGAAAGCCCTCCTCCTCTACTAGAAGCCTCTCCTCCTCCATATTAGCAAGGGTTTGACGAGTTCCAGTGGGCGGTTATCTTCCTTCTTCTTCCTTTTTTTTCTTCGAAGGTATTTGCTATCCATCTCTTCATGGCCCCCAAGCGTCAAAGAGGAAACTCTTCCCAAGGTGCTTCCTCATCCTCTGACTATACCCCTGTTAGTCTCTTTAGTCCAGCTAGACCTAGAGATCCCGAAGAGTACGATTCTACTTTGTTTTCCGACAAAGACTTCTCGGATCTCTGGTTTGATTCTTTCTCTAGTCGTTGTATTTACTCTGGAGCCTTCGTTAACTTTACAACTTTCTTTGAATATGCTCCAATCTTTGACCAACTTAGATACCGCGATTTTTTCGAGGTCCAAGAGAGCATTTATGACAACGCCGTTCGCATGTTTTACTGCAATCTGCAGGTAAAACCTAACGGTAATTTCTATTCTTGCATTGCTGGGCAAGAGTTAGAATTTAGCGCCACTGATATCAGCGAATACTTTCATATTCCTGATCTTGGTGATGCATTAGTTGACATCTACCACATTCAGTTCCCTGCCGATGTCACTTTGGCTTCCTTTAGGGAATTAATCTGTCACCCTAACCCTCCTCCCCGGAGAATCTTTTCCAAACATCTGAACCAAACATTTTATGAACTTCATCGTATGGTATTTTCTGCTCTTCTTCCGAAGAAAGGATCTACTGATGAAGTACTTTTTGGAACTTTCTGCTCTATATCACATCCACTTTGGCATTCCATTCTCCGTTCCCAAAACTATGATGAACTGGATGCTTAACTACAAAAATGCAGGCAGGAATCTAGTTTATCCGATGCACCTTGCTTCGATCTTTCGACGTTTCGAGATTGATCTTGAGACGTGTGCTATCTCCTCTCCACCTGTTGAGCTGATTCGTTCTCGTCGATTTCCTGCACCTCCTGGAGCTGCTCCTGCTCCAGCTGCTGATGCTGAGGCCCCTGCAGCTGATGCTCCTCCTGCTCCGGCCCCTGCCCCAGGATTCGATCAGACTTTCTTCCAGCGCTTCGATGATTTTGTTGCGGTCTCTACGCAACGTCATCAGGACTCAGAGTTCAGGCACATTTCTCAGGCCCAGGTGCTGAGAAATAGTATTGCTGACCTTCACTATAGCCTGGCTCAGGATCCAGTCCATCCGGTCACCATCCTTCCTCACCCGGCTTTCCCCGATCCTCGATTTACTGATGAGGTTACTTTTCAGTATTTCGACCCGACCACAGCATACTTCCCTCATGATCCTCCAGGTGCGAACGACCCCACGATGTGACATGGATTCAGTCATGGGATAGTGAATTTTGATTTGATTAGTTGATGCAGTTGATGTAGTAGTTTCATTTCATGTCTAAACTGTTTAGTTAGACATTATCAGTTGTATTTTTTTCTAGTGGAAACCTCTATGATATTTCAGTTTATTATGAGATAGTTCATTTTATTCCAGTTGTTTCCATATATGTCTATGCTGTGATTTTTTTTTTTGCTTCACTTTGTCTTGTCTTTTCTATTGTTGGCTTCACGATTTACGGGGGAGCCTATTCATTTTACTACTTGACAAAGGGGGAGAAAAAGAGTATACCAAAGCGGAGATAATTCCAAATCCAAACAATTTTTTTCAGGTATTTTGATATTTTGTTTTATTTGATATAAATATATTTTGGTATAGACTCAAGTTTGTCAATTATCAAAATGGGGGAGATTGTTGGCCCATTCCATGGTCACACCCGATTTCGATAAATCAACATACACTTTAGGTAATACACAAAATATAGAAAATGCTGCTAATCATTTCAGGATTCATGAAATCATATTCAACGGACGATGTACCACATCAATCAAAGCGTCAACATCATCAAATCTTCTGAAGACTCAGTTCTCATTTTTATTCTGTATTTTATATTTTATTGAGTCTAGGAATTACTTTGTAAAATCAATTTTGGTAATACTGGCTTAGGGTTAAAACTGTCCTTATTTCAAAAGCCTACTTTTACCATTCGTATTTTCGTTTACAAATATTTCAAAAACATATTTCGAAAATAGTCTTTTCAAATGATTTTACAAATAACCAAAAACATGTTTGAAAACTGTTTTTGCAAAAGAATTTCAAATATCTCCTGACAGAACTCCAAGCCGAGTTCGGCCCGAGTTCGGTCCGAACTCTGACCGAGTTCGGTCAAGTTTGTATTCAAACTTCTGTTGCCTCCAAATCAGCGAGCAACGTCTCTTTGCGAGATATTTGCACCCGAACTCTGTCCGAGTTCTGCCCGAGTTCGGTTGGTGAAAACACCTATAAATAGAGAAGAACTTTTCGTTTCAAATCATCAATTCATTCTTCATCTTCTCTTCTCTACTAAAGTGTTTTCAAAACGATCTAAGATTTTCAAATCTCACCTACACATCTCTTAGCCAAAAGCCAGTACTATCTGAGTTGATTTAGAGTCTTTTGGTTACTCAAGAGTTGTAAAGAGGTCGTTCAAGTTTCAACAACTTTTCTGTTGTGGAGCTGGTCGTGCGCTCGTCACCAAGCACGGTGTTGTGAAGCTGGTCGTGCGCTTGTCACCAAGCACGGTATTGTAAGAGATTGCAAGCTCTTAGTTAAAGCTTGTGCCATAGTGGATTAACATCGAGCAAGAGTACTCGAGACTGGATTAGTCCTCTCAGAGGGATACCAGTATACATCGCTGTGTCACTGAGTTTGAATTCTCTATCTTTATTTACTGTCTCTTACATATCTGCCATTGTTTAATTTTTTAATTGGTGATTATATTCCGCTGCACACACGCACTCTATTCACCCCCCCTCTAGAGGTGCTCAACGATCCTACAATTTGAACTTATTCTTCTATGAATTGCATAGCATCGTCTATTCCACTATCTTACCCAAATCCACTTCCAAGGATGATGTGACTACCCTTGAAATGTCTGCTTTATACCATATTCATAAGGGGATTCTGTTTTCTGTCCCCAAGACTATTATTCAGATGATGGGTCGTTGTCGCGAAAGGCACAAGAACCTTGCTTATGCGATGATTCTCCCTATCATCTTTCAACACTTTGACATTGATCTATCCACTTATGCTCGTGACTCTGAGCCCAAGTATCTTCAACTATCTCGTCATAGTACAGCTGTTCCTCCTGTTCGTCTTTCTGCACCACCTCCACCTCCTCAGGATTACACTATGTCTTTTGAGGGTATCTACCAGCACCTATTTGATATGCGGTGTGCTTAGCTAGATGAGCACAACTCTTTGCGAGCGTTTGTGACTGACACATTGAGGGAACGCGAGTTCCGAGATGCTAGTTGGTTTCAGGCCCTGGCAAACTGCTTTGCGGATCTACGTTTTACCCAGATTGATCTGCATGCCAGTTCACTTCCACGAGATCCCATTGTCTCTGGCTACCACTATGAGGATGAGGCGGTTCGTCATTTTGAGCCCGGTAACGCTTATGACTGGTACCGTGGTTCTGGTGCTACCTATGCAGTAAAAAACCGGGTAGGATATCAAGATTCAAACAACACATTGTTAATCAAAGGGGACAAACAAAGGGATGTGATAAAGCTCCTATGCTTGTGCAAAAGGAAGTACAAAAGGCAATGGATGAAGCAATAAAGAAAAGACTTGAGAAAAATAGAGTCAACAATATTTTAAGCCGACCAAGCTTAAATGAGGACGAGGAAGAAGAGGATGCCGATGACGATATTCAACCAACACATGCTAGTGTTGCTACATCATCAAGCAAGAAGAGGAAGGAAAGTAGCAACATAAGAGGACCAATGGATGTAATCTATAAACCTAATGTCGGAAAAATGCAACAAACGACATTGGATGCTAGCAATCCAATCAAGAAGAAGTTGAAGATGGAGGCTTGGATGGAGTGGGCTAAATTTTCATACGAGTGCGGTATACTCTTTAATGTTGTGCGTAATCCTAGATTTCAACGCTTTATATATTGCTTTGGAGAGTATGGAAGAGCTATGCTTGCGCCGTCCTATCATAATGTGCGGGTTACTCTGCTTCAAGATGTTCTGAAGGAGACAAAGGCTTTTGTTGATTCCTTTAGGCCCAAATGGAAGGAGTATGGATGCTCCATCATGTCAGATTTTTGGACAGATACGAAGGGTCGTTCTTTGATTAACTTTTTAGTTAATTGTCCACAAGGAACGGTTTTCTTAAAATCTGTTGATGCTTCAGACCAAGTTCATGATGCAGACTACATTGTTGGATTGATTAATGAGGTGATCGCGGATATGGGAGAGGAAAACATTGTCCAGGTAAACATGTTAATGTAATAAATATGTGACTTATTAGTTATTTATGTACATTATGTTTTCCTAATTTGAAATCAATTTTCTTTTTTTGTATGTAGTTTATCACGGACAATGGTTCTAATTTTAAGGCCGCGGGAAGGAAATTGGAGCTACAACATCCAAAGATGTATTGGACCCCTTGTGCTGCACATTGCATCAATTTAATTTTGCAAGATATTGGTAGTGATATCGACAAGGTTAAGAATGTGTTGTCTCAAGCCAGGAAGGTGGTGGTTTATATTTATAACCATTTGATGGTTTTGAACATGATGCGAAAGTTGAGCGGTAGCGAGTTACATAGGCCTTGTGTAACTAGGTTTGCAACCTCCTTCTATACATTGGAGAGCATATGGAAGAACCGGCAGTACTTGCAACAATTGTTCGTTTCTTCTAGATGGGTTCGCAGTTCATTTTCAAAGAGAGAGGATGGAAAGAAGATTGCAAGGATTATTGCAAAAGAATCATTTTGGAAAAATGTGGAGTTGGCTTGTAAAGTGTTGGCTCCCTTAGTAGATGTCTTGAGATTGGTGGACAGGGAAGAACAACCTTGCATGGGCTATATATATGATGCTATGGATAGAGCACAACTCCAGCTTGATAAGAACCTTGCTGATGAGCCTGCAGTGCTAATCAAGGCCATGGCGATTGTTAAAAGGAGATGGGTTGAACAACTAGAACACCCTTTGCATGCAGGTATATTTTAATATATGTTTTTTCGATATTTATATGCACATGAATGTTACTATATTCATATTTATATGCCAACATTGGATTATATTTTTAAATGCAGCTGGATATTATCTTAACCCAGCCATATTTTATAAGCATTCAACATCAGAGCTTAATCACACTAGGAGAATGCTTAATGAAGCTTTGATGAGGCTTGTGCCAGATTTGGTTGAAAGTACTAAAATCTTATCGCAATTGTCGGAATATAGAGAGGCATTGGGAGATTTTGGAACTACTCTAGCTATAAGAACAAGAGAAACGATATCACCATGTAAGTTTCTTTCCTTACCAATTAACCATTCCATTTGTATTTTACATTACATCTCTCTTAATTCTTATTGATGTGAGGAGAATACTCAATATAGATGAATGGTGGATAAGTCATGGCAATGGTACCCCGGAACTACAAAACTTTGCAAGGAGGGTCTTAAGCCAAACATGTAGTGCTTCGCCTTGTGAGCGAAATTGGAGTGCATTTGACAACGTATGCAACTTACTTTCTTTCTTAATTTGCTTCATTTTTTTAAATTCAAGCTAGCTAGTTGCAAATAATACGTAACGTATGCTAATTTGATAATTTCAGTTGCATACGAAGAAGAGGAATTGCCTTTTGCAAGCAAAATTGAATGATCTTGTTTACATTCAATATAACATGAAGTTGGAGAGACGATTCTTGGAGGGAAAGAACAAAGCCAAAACTTTTGATCCTATTATTTTGAGAGATGTTGAAGAGAATGATGATTGGATTACTCCAACCGAAACAGAGCTTGCAGAGTTTGTGAGGGTAGGTGATGATTTAACTTGGGAGCAAGTTCGTGCTTCAATGGGTGCCGATGACATTGAAGGACCAAGCACAAGAAGCACAAGGTCACGAGGTGTTGATCCACTCTCACTTGTTCACGATGATGAGGATGAAGAAGATGAAGATGAAACTAGGGAAGAAAATGATGAAGATGGTGATTGTGAGAACGAGGAAAATGAAGTTGAAGTTGAAGTTAATGAAGATTATTAGTCTAGATGTTGAAAACTTGAAACTTGAATTGGGCTCTTTTTGGTTTTCATATTAGTTGAACTCTTGAAGTGGGTACTTTTATATTGTAATGTTGGTTTTGGACCTTTTGGTATGAATTGGGCCCTTATTGTTATTGCATATTTTATGATAGCTAACTATTAATGTGTTGTTTCATGTTTTTATATATATATAAATTGTTAAAAATGTAAACCGATATTTAACGTTATAAAATCGATATATCACCGATATATCAATAACACTACTGGACCGTTATAAAAAAAATCCGTTATTAACTGCATAGGGTGCTACTCCACACCCTTCTCATGGAGCTGACACTTCTGGAGCTGGTCCTTCCGGACATGGTGGTAATGCTGATCGTGATGACGATGATGACTCTATTTAGTTGCTGAGATTTTTTGATCTAGACGTTATTGTACTTTGTCTAGATGGTATCCGATTAGACTCTATTTGTCTATGTATGCTTGTAAATGCTTCGACATTCCAAGATAGTATTTTATCTTTATTTTTTTTAGCACTGTGACTATTTGCTGAGTTGATATTAGTATGCATTTACTATTTTATTCTGTATTGTTCTCTCTACTATGCGTAGCATTCTATTAGTTTATGCTTCATTCATTAAACTACCTGTGAAATGTGTTATTCTTTATTTTTATTGTTTCTTCAAACGTTCGTTACTTGAGCATGGATTGCGGGGGAGCTTCTCTCTTTGCAATTGTTTTGCTAAGTGACAACGGAGGAGAAAAATGATCTAACATCTTTTGCATGATACAAGTTTTTTAGAGGAGACAACAAGTACAGAACAACAGTACATTACAAATTGATATTTATTGTCAAATCAAGATCAAGATGTTATATCGGTCAAGATTTGTTAATTATCAAAATGAGGGAGATTGTTGGCCCATTGGTTATGGTCAAACCTGATTTTAATAATTGATCTAACCCTGTCTCGATATAAGGGCTACTTGGACAACTGCTGAGAACTGCTACCGTTCAAGACTTGAAGCCAGTTTGCCATTGAGTCTGTATTTCCTTTATCAATGTAATTTTCACAATTTATTGAGTCTAGTATTACGTTGTACACCGAATTGTACTGGCAAATAAGCTACCCCAAAATGTTTTCAAAATATCCTTGTTTTGAAAATAAACCTATTTACAAAAAGCTTCTAAACTGCTTGACTTTTTAAAAAGCCAAAAACTAATTTGCCCTAACAGAACACCAAAAGAATTCGGCCCAAGTTCGGCCCGAATTCGCCCCGAGTTCGGTTAATGGACGTTGGATTTTGAACTTGGTCTTCCCGCAGTTACGGATGCAAAGACTATTTGTCGAGATTCTCTCAAAAAATTTTGCTCGAATTCTCTATTTGAAAAACCTATAAATAGAGAAGAATTTACATCATTTCAACACACCTCTCTCTTCTCTTCTCTCTAAGCCTACTAGGTATTCTAAGTGTTCTAAGCTTTTCATTTTCAAATCCCAAGCCAGTTACAATCCTCTAGTCGATTTGTCAGTACGGTACAGTCTAGAAGTTTCAGAGTGATTGTAATCAGAGACTTGATTGAAGAAAGACACTTTACAATTGAAGTTGGTCGAGTACTTCGGATTAAAGCTCACGTTGTAGAAGTTGCAAAAAGTTCGCATGAAAATTTGCGGCATTTTTCATAGTGGATTTCAACTGGAAGCTAGAGTTCTTCCGACTGGACTAGTCCTCACAAGAGGAAAACCAGTATACATCCTTGTGTTTGTGTTTGCTCTCTACTCTCTATTTTTCATTTACATATCTGTGATATATATTCTGTGATCTTGTTGCTAACATTTTTTAAATAGCCAATTTTTCGCTGCCTACTCTATTCACCCCCCCCCCCCCCCCCCCCCCCCCCCCCTCCTTCTAGAGTGTAGCGCTTTATATTTCGTTCCTACAGAAACCACAGATTGGTATGTTCATTTTGTGATGGCCTTTTCAATATCATTATTATTTAGTTTCTAATTTTCTTATTGGAAGTAAGTGAATTTTCTTTGTGCTATATTTGCAGTTTGTCTTACCTATTATATATATATATGTTCTTTATGTTCTCCAGCAATTTACAGTTCAGCTTCCTGGGCTATCACTTTCCAATATGTTTGATGTAGAAGATCATCTTTCCACTATCCACTGATCTATGAAAGATGATTGGAAAGAAATCATAAATTGAAGCTGAACGCAGTCCAGAAGAGCAAGATAATTATGAGTTACGGCCAGGTGGTAGGTGTCCCCGCTCGTTAGAGGCTGTAGATGTCGAGCAATTGGAAGATACGTCTACATCTTTGAACGATGATGACATATTAAGAAATGATTCACTTGAAATGGGTTCTAACTATCAAATGTTAGCACAAGTACACAGTCAAAGTTGTACATTCAAAAATAGAAATTTGAGATAAAGAGTTTTTATTGTTGTTACATTGGGTGCGGGAATGAATTTAGTTCTTAAAGTTGGGATGGCCGTATAAGCAGAGTTTTTACACGGTATTCATTGTTGTCTTTTACTGTGTAATTTTAGTTAGTGAAATCAAGTTCTGGGAAGGATGCATTTAGTCCGACTTGTATTCACTTATAGTTTTGTGACTCCTATTTTCCATCAGTTTCAAATCACTGTGTGCGACGAATTTGCAGAAATTGCTATATTTCTTCCTCGATAAGGGCTCAATACTCATAGCACTGTCAACGAATTGCGACGACACCTGCGTCGTTGAATTTGTCCGGTGATATTCTCGATGAATTCTATAAATATCGACCAGATCATTATTTCACGTGCCACGTGATCCAGTGAGCCGTCAATTTTGTAATAGCAGGCTCATAATCAACTTACCTTTGACGAGTTTGTGCCATCTTTGTTAACTTGTTTGGCATTAATTTCATAATTTGGATACATTCTAGCTGTTGTATCCTAGTGTGAATTTGGTTACAAGATACTTTGTATTAAATATTTGATTTGATTAGATATGAACGTTCATAATTGGTGTTGGACTATTTTAGATATAATCGGATTCGTATTTTAGGATTCTTATTTAGAAAATTCTATTATGATCTAAAATAGGATGTTGATAGAATATTTTGAGCATAATAGAATTTCTATTTTGTTCTTAATTAGGAAATCTTATTATGACTTAGAATATGATTTTCTCATCTCATATATATATATATATATATATATATATATATATATATATATATATATATATATATCCACGGTAGATCTAAGAGAAAGTTTGTACTTTGCTCTTAGGGCTTCGTCATACAAGACAAATTGTCAATTTTATAATTTTATCTGAGTTAAATATATTGGGATTTGTCCAGGTGACGTAGTCACCACCATATACTCGGAATCAAAGCGCTTGTAGGGGTGTTCGATTCCCAACACAAACTTTGCTCATTTTTTACTACCTTGTGAGCCCTAATGGACTTCTGAAAGACCCATTTGGCTTCGAAAGATGATTTCTGCACTTGACCCCCAATGGACTTTTAGCCATTTTCTACACCTGTTGTGCTATTATAGGCTCATAGACACATTCATTGAGGTTTTGGCCATCATTTACTCAACACGATTCTCATGCTCTTTTGTGTCCGATACGACCACGTTCGATACGTCGTCTTCACCAACAATCAATCAGGCAAGTATATTGTTCCATTAGTATCACAACTATATTATATGTTCATTTATGTTATGTATGGTTATGTTACTGTGACTCTCGTGGTTCAATTCCTGGCCTCCGTGTTAGACTTGGGTATGTTCGACCATTGGATTGATATTAGCCCTGTTAGAGACCATCGGACGTGCATCGAGATGCCATGTTATCTCGTTGAGTTTAATTATATGTATTAATACCCAACACAGATACTTGTATATTCATGCAAGGGTACAGCTCCTACCTGACTCATCGTCGATACGATATGGACATATAATAGTATAGTGAAATTTAGTTGTATACTTGAGCTCTCGGTCCATTTTGTTACTAGACTCGTAGACTATCAACAGCCTGGATACTTGACTGGATGTCTTGTTGACTCGACTCGACTCAGACAGTAGCAAAATATTTCCTACCGGTTTACATAATTTGGCTAAATATGCTCACAAGATGCAGGACAGTGCTCTCATATCGGCCTTTGTGGAGAGATGGCATCCGAACACCAACACATTTCATCTCCCAGCCGGAGAGTTAACCATTACCCTGGACGACGTCTATCAGATACTGGAGTTGCCGGTGGAGGGGCACGCCATGACAAATGAATATTTATGTACCGATAAAGATCTCGAGTGGTACAATCGTATAGTTGATTTTGTAGAAGATAACCTTGGGGTTGAGGCCACTACCTTTACAACCCTGCCGGGCTTCAAAAAGTCCTACGGAATTCCTCTGTCATGGTTGGTGGAGAATTTCAATGGCCCGCATGAGGTGGATGATGAAACCGTTGAGAGGGTGGCCCGGGCATACATGCTCTTCATAATTGGATCGGTCGCCATTCCAGATAAGTCGGGAACCTCTATACATGCAGGTATCTTGCGAACCTATCTGTTATAGATGACGTAAGAGCCATATCCCGGGGCAGCGGTATACTTGCTAATCTTTACCGCGAGCTTGGTATAGCATCCCGTGTCGGAACCAAGACCATGGCGGGATGCCAGACTCTACTCCATGTAAGAAAATTTTTAACCTTTTAAACTAATATACTAGCTAGATTTTGTTGTTAATTTAATGACTATTCATTTACAAATTGTATAGGCATGGATATACGAGCACTTTCCGATACTCAAGCGGGGTGAGCTGAACCCACGCTATGAGGAGTACCTTCCTAGAGTGTGTCAATGGAAGCCAACTCAGCTGGAAACTAAAAATTATGAAACGCTGGTTTCCATTCGTGATGCTCTGGATAATTTGGTGCCAGAAGAGGTTAGTAGATAGCGCGTAGATAGCGTAGACTATTTTTTTGGTATGTTTATTTGTTGACTATTTTCTTTTAACTTTTGTCCTACAGATAGTTTGGCACCCATACTAGGACTTTCGGCAGTTAAATCGCCATCTGCAACCAGTATCTTTATTTCATGGTATGATCACATGCTATGATATTACGGAGCCTTACATGCCTGATAGAGTACTTCGTCAGCTTGGCCTCGTACAAACTGTGCCGCAGCGCACATTAAGGTTATTGGAGCCTCCGTGCGGGACCCAACCTTTTAACTACAAGCCGCCCTATTTCGACTGGGTGATCGACTGCTACTCCGAGTGGCAGCGATATTTGCTTGGGGAAGAACTTCGACAACCGGTAGAGGAGATGTACGACTGCAGCGACGAGTACATACCGTACTACTTGACAGTCGAACATCCTAAGTTGTCGAACCCTAGCAATCCAGGGCCCGTTGCCGTTGGAGCTCTAGGACCTCTACCTTCCAAAAATGTCTTGTATGCTTCATTGGTCAAGATGGTAAGTTTATAAATTATAGTTTGTAAATATTTTCAAATTTAACTCTCTTAATTGACGTTTTGTCAATTACAGGCTACTCGGGTGAAGGCTTTGGCGAAATCCCTCCGATCGGGCTGCTAGAACGAGGAATGTGTCTGTCACCTCCGTTTTTCGTATACGTATTTCCAGTATACGTGTACGGGATCCTGTCTTGTATTTTTACTTGTCTTGTCTTGCTAAGCTAATCTTGGTTTAATCTTACATTGGTTTAATATTGGCATGGCTTGGTTTTGGTTTGGCTTGGTTGGGCTGGTTCAACATGTGACCCCTCCCTTTAAAAGCTACCAACCTCTCTCTCTCTCTCTCTCTCCTCATTTAATTCTCCTTCTTCATTTAATTATTCATCTTCTTTCTCTTAACTTCTCTACCTACCAAGAGAGGCTTAGGCAAGTGCAACTTGCTTCATGGAGGAACTCCATTTTTATTGTTCTATTATCTTCCTCACGAGATTCTAAGACACTTTAATACTTAGCATTTTCAATCTCCATGGTTTATTTCTTGTAGATCTAAGCTTGTTGCATTATCGGATTTCTTGGGTTTTGATCTATCAAACTTTATTATTTTTAAGTTTTGATTGTTCCATGTTGTAGAGTAGTTCATTCTACCCTATTTTGACCTATGGGAGTCCAGATTTTGGCTTGGATTGAAGGCTGGAAAGTCTGGGAACCCCCCAACTTTCCAGGTTCTTCTTCTCAAAAAAGTTGGAGAAGAAGAACAGTGCCTCCCGCATGGCCTTTTCATGCGGCAAGGTCCCTGTGGCTCCTCTTTGGCCGCATAGGCACTCCAGTCTTCATGCGCCCCCCTCCTTGCCGTATTATTCCTTTAGTCACGTGCCGCATGGTAGCATGCCCGTGGCTGCTAGCCGCATGGATTTGGTAGACTTTAGCCGCATGGCTTTGGTTGACTTTAGCCGCATGGCTTTGGTTGACCCTTGCCGCAAGGCTTTGGTTGGCTTTAGCCGTATGGCTTTGGTTGACCCTTGCCGCATGGCGATCCTTTGACCGTGTAGGCCACAACCCCTTCCTTGGTCGCGTGCCGCATGGCTTTCGGCAGCTTTGCCGCATGGCCCCTGTTCCCCCTTGCCGCATGGCTCTGGGCAGCCTTGTCGCATGGCCCCTGTTTTTCCTTGCCGCATGGCCCTTGTTTCCACTTGCCGCATGGCCCCTGTTTCCTCCTTGCCGTATGGCCCTTGTTCCCCCTAGCCGTATGCTGCATGGCCGTTTGGCCCTTGCCGTATGGCGATCCTTGGCCGCATAGGCCATGGCACTTGGCTTCCGGGCCGCATGGCTCTTCCAACATCCTTTGCAACCTTTTACTATTTTGGTTGTTACATTTATGCTTATGTCTCATGACCCTCTGTGTAACTTGGGACCTTGATGGAAATGCTTGTACCATGTTAATTCTGAACATGTTCCATAAACACGATAGGTTAAGGTGACTCTTGATAGTGGTCCGTCGCGGCGCACTCAGGACAAGAATGATTGATTAGTAACATGACACGATAATGGCATGTTAAGGCGCACTCTTAATAAGTAACTTGGCATGATAACTCCAAATTAGTGACCCGTCGTGGTGCACTCTTGACAAGCAACCTTGACATGATAATTCTTGAATGGTGGTCCGTCATGACGCACTCTTGACATGATAAGTAATCTTGACAGTGGCCCATCGTGGCGCACTCTTGACAAGTAATCTTGATAAGTAAGTCTAGCATGTAATCTTGATCGCTGTTGCGACGGCTAACTTAACATGCTAGTAAACTCTCATCTTGAACACCGTAGGTGATTATATTGAATGTGCTTGTATAAGCTACCAGTTTTATCTCACATCATGTCTAGGACTTGTATTCCTGGTTACCACGGTCAGGAATTCATACTGAATCTGACTAGGTTAATGACTAGATTGATCAAGTAGTTCATATAGAGAGATATTTTGGCTACAAGCAATCCCGTTATCTGGGCATCTTTCTGATGGACTTGTAGCCTGCCAACGAGTAGGACACATTTTCAGCTCACTGTCATGTGGGGCACTTCATGAAACGATTAATATGCACACTGTCATGTGTTGCATCCAAGTCACCTAACAAGTCAAGACAACTCTTAACATGAACCTTGCGCCTGGATAACCTGGATGGTCTGCAGGGCTTGTGGCCGTAGGAATATCTCATTGCATATTGCTAGTAACTAGGCTTGTGATAACCCTAGTTAGTTAAAGTATCAAGCCATACTCTTGCTTGGCCGTGAATGATTGAATGGATTCCCATCTTGTCTAGTCTTGCCTTGATCCAGTACATGGCTATACCCGGACATGCTTGTGTATGCTTTACTTTATCGATAATTGGTTAGAGACTAAATTCTGTTCAGGTGAAGGGTTACAACCCCGCTCCTTGTTTGGTTTACGGGTTGTAACTCGGTTACCGGAATAGTCCTTTAGTTATCTTATCGTTTATCACCCTGTTTTCTCTAACTCATGTCTTTTATTATCATTTATGTTTTTATATGCTAATGTGCTGGTTTTAGTTCTTAAGTGAAGCCTCCCTTGTGGCACTTGCTCTTTCTGGGGTCTGACCCAGCTGGTTTTGTATGGCCAGTTTTCGGAGCAGCTTCCGAGGATCTCCCAGTCTTCCTGCCAGATGGTGACCACTAGAAGAAATCCTGACAATGAGTGGGTTTTATTTTTCTCTCCCACTCTATTGTAAAATTATTCTTTTGAGACGTTTAACCGCCGAGCAAGTGTTAGCTCGTGTTGAATTTACACTCCTGTCTGCCTATGGGCTGTAACATGATTAACAAATCCTAGGGTTGATCATGTATGACTTAAACTCTTGCTAGTCTTCGCATTTTGTATGACTAGCTTCACGATTATCTGAATATGTAATATATGGGACGCCTTACTTTGTATGTTTGATGATCTACCATCTTGTTACATTTACTTGCTTACTTGAGATTAAGACACTAGGCTTGTTCTTGACCTTAAGAGACTGATGGCTTATAGTAAACCCTCATGTATCTAGACAGCCGTGATCGTATTGCGCGGTGGAATTCACTTCAATGTACGTAGATGGCTGTGTCTGTCCCCCGCTCTCCAGTATTCTGGTTCTGGGGCGTGACACGGTTTAAGTGGTGGCCCATGCAGGTCTTGAAAATTAAGATGTATGAGGGTTTTACCGGATAGATGTTTCAATCAGCACTCATCCTTGATCTCTACTCGTGTCTTCTAATCTTCCTGAAATCTTGATATGATCACATGCTTATATCCTTGATCTATCATGGTCCTTCCTTATTATTCCCTATGTCGTTTCTTCAGCGGCATTGTTCCTGGTCCTACCGATCGGCAAGGCGGAGCACCTCCCGTGGACTAGCAGCAACCTAGAGATCAAGCCCAGCATTCAGGAGTAGCCTCCAAAGTCATGCCTACTGGGGGTCAAGAGCCACCAGTTCAGCCAGTCCAGCCTGCAGAGCCTGATGATGGCACCTTGGTGGGTCTCATCAGGATATTGCTTGCATCTCAAGATTGTCGGGGCCATGCCCTGCACCAGGCAGTACAAGATGCCATGGGCCGTGTTGGTTATCAAGGGAACAGTGCGACTAGCAGTTTTAAGCGTCTAAACCCTCCTTTCTTCGACGGTAGTGAGGACGCTATTACTGCTGATGCGTGGCTCTAGGACATCGAGATTATCTTGGATGCAGCTAAGACTCCAGAAGGAGAGAAGGTAGCGGTGGTGCGCCTGCAGTTATTGGACCTAGCCCGCACCTGGTGGGCGATGTTAGCAGTTGGGTTGGCGACGCCTATTCCGTGGGCGGTATTCAGTGATAAGTTTTAGATCAAGTACTTCGATGCTGTAGCTCGGTACGACCTACAGACGAGATTCACCAATCTCAGGCAGATAAGCAGGACAGTTGATGGATATGCGGCCGAGTTTTCGAGACTGAGTCGGTTTGCTCCCACCTTGGTGGTAACTGAGTTCGATCGAGCACAGCGGTTCCAGCAGGGACTCCACCTAGAGATCATTCTAGCAGTGGAGCAGTTTGAGCATCGGACCTTTGATGCTGTCTTACGAGCAGCGAAGAGGCATGAGTATACTTCTCAGAGGATAGTGGATAAAACTGGAGGACAGAAGCGGTCCCATGGTTAGATGAATCAGTCTTCAGCCCCAGCCCCGGCAGCTAGGGCCTTGACCATCGGAGCTCCGAGGAGGGCAACATCAGTTACGTCGGTTCAGCATTCAACTCCGACGTACCCTTAGCAGCAGAAGCGGAGGCAGTCTTTCGCAATGGGCTGCTTCCATTGTGGGAAGCCAGGACACGTGGTGTCAGAATATCGCAGAGCACAAGGATTGTGTTTGGCTTGTGGGGCATCGGATCACATGATAGGGTCCTGTCCACAGAGAGCCGGTTCCTCTTCATTGGCCCAGACTAGTCCTTCGGTGAGGGGACCAGCACCAGTGCAGCAGCAGTAGTACCAGCCTCTGAGGCCATTGCCGCCTCATGCTCAAGCATTCCAGCAGCAGAGACCGCAGCAGTATGCCCAGGCCCAGGCTCAGAATCAGAACTGCCAAAGAGGTTTCCAGCAGAGGGGACCAACACCTAGAGGGCAAGGTCAGGTGATGGCTTTGACCGTAGAGGAGGAGTTGGCATCAGGTGAGGTGGTGGCAGGTACCATTCTCGTCAACTCTTTTCCTGCATCAGTATTATTTAATTCAGGTACATCGCATTCATTTATGTCTGCACGATTCGCGACATGGATTGGACTGGAGCCTGAGTCATTATCAGTAAGGCTCAATATACTTACAGGTAACGGTCTTGTGGAACTAGATAGAGTATTTTTCTCGTGTCGAATCGTAGTTAGCGGTAGAGAGTTTCCTGCTAGGTTGATAGAGTTCCCGATGACCGATTATGATGTGGTCCTAGGGATGGATTGGTTGAGGGACCAGTATGCTAGAATAGATTGTCATATCGGCAAGATTATTTTTAGTATTCCTGTTGAGCCAGATTTTTTCGAGGCGGAGTAGAACCTTTTTCCCCAGCGTTGCGGATGGCAGTAGCAGTGGCAGTTCAGTTTCCCAGAGTAGCAGAAGAATTTCTTAACGTATTTCTCGAAGAGCTCCCAGGCATGCCCCAGAGGGAGAGATCGAGTTCACCATTGATTTGATTCCCGGATCAGCACCAGTGTCAGAGAGAGTCTATAGGATGACACCTTCAGAGATGGAGATCTTGTACAAGATGATTGAAGAACTTAGAACCAAAGGATTCATTCGTGCTAGCAGATCACCTTGGGGAGCCCCGATGCTTCTTGTGAAAAAGAAGGATGGTACATCAAGGTTATGTATTAATTATCGTACCTTGAACTCTGTGACAATCAAGAATAGATATCCTCTACCAAGGATAGATGACTTATTTGATCAGCTCAAGGAAGCGGCAGTATTCTCGAAGATCGACTTGCGGTCAGGGTACCTTCAGATCAGAGTCAGAGAGCAGGACATTCCGAAGATAGCATTCAGATCGAGGTATGAACATTGGGAGTTTCTTGTTATGCCATTTGGAGCGACCAATGTGCCAGCCGTATTTATGGACCTCTTGAATCGTATCTTCATGTCCTATTTGGACCAGTTCGTGATAGTGTTTATAGACGACATCTTAGTCTATAGTAAGAGTGAGGCGGAGCATAAGTAGCATCTCCGTGTAGTTCTTCAGATTCTCAGGGAGCACCAGTTGTACGCGAACTTCAGTAAGTACGAGTTTTGGCTGGATCGTATCTCGTACTTAGGTCACATCATCACCAGAGGTGGAGTAGAAGCGGACCCCCAGAAGATAGTGGCCATAAAGACATGGCCAGTACCTAGCACTGTCACAGAAATTCGAAGTTTTCTTGGATTGGTCGGCTATTATCGGCAGTTTGTATCAGACTTTGCTCGAATTTTAGCGCCATTAACGTAGTTGACCCGCAAGGATGTGCAGTTTTCTTAGACAGCCGAGTGTCAGAGTTCATTCAAAAAGTTGAAGCAGAGATTGATGACGGCCCCCATTCTCACTCTTCCAGATAGGACTGGAGGATTTTCAGTTTATTATGATACTTCAGGCAGAGGATTGGGATGCGTATTGATGCAACATGGTAAGGTAGTCGCTTATGCATCACGTCAGCTTCGTGACCATGAGAGGAATTACCCAACCCATGACTTAGAGTTAGCAGCTGTAGTGTTTCCATTGAAGCTTTGGAGGCATTATTTATATGGAGATCGGGTGGAGATTTTCACCGACCATAAGAGTCTTAAGTATGTGTTTACCCAGAAGGATCTCAATATGCTTCAGAGAAGATGGCTAGAGCTACTTGTGGATTATGACATCAACTTGCAATATCATCATGGGAAGGCCAACATTGTTGCAGATGCATTGAGCAGGAGAGCCGAAGTTTATTTTCTAACAGTACAGCCAGAATTGTTTGCAGATCTTCAGAAGATGGGTATTAAAGTTGTTCTTCCTTCCAGAGTGGCATTGATGGCCAGCATACAAGTTTAGTCCAGCATAGTTGAGAGGATCAAGACGGCACAATCAACAAATTCTAAGCTTCAGTGGCTTAGGGAAAAGTGTGTAGCAGGGAGAAGACCAGAGCTATATATTCATGAGGATGGTACACTCCGACATGGGAGGCATCTTTGTGTACCCAGTGGAGATATCAGACAGGAGATCATGGCAGAAGCTCATATTCGACATCATTTTTGATGGAATGGCATGAAGAGGGAGATAGCCTAGTATGTATCTCGTTGTTTGGTTTGTCAGCAAGTTAAAGCCGAACATCAGAGACCAGCTGGACTTCTTCAACCTTTACCGATCCCAGAATGGAAATGGGAGCACATTACCATAGATTTTGTAACTGGGTTACCTAGATCCCCAGCTGGGAGAGATGCTATCTGGGTTATAGTCGACAGACTCACGAAGGTAGCTCATTTTATCCCTTTCAAAATCGGTCAGTCGACAGATCAGCTTGCAGAGATGTACCTCAGGCAGATAGTCAGATTATATGGAGTACCAGTCAGTATTATATCCGACAGAGATTCGAGATTCACCTCGCACTTTTGGCAGAGTCTTCAAGAGAGTTTGGGGACTCGTCTCAAGTTCAGTTCAGCCTACCATCCGCAGACAAATGGTCAGTCAGAACGCACGATCCAGACTCTTGAAGATATATTACGGTCATGTACACTCGATTTCGGTGGTTCGTGGGAAGATCACTTGCATCTCGTGGAGTTCTCCTACAACAATAGTTTTCAGGCCAGTATCCAGATGGCACCTTTCGAGGCATTGTATGGCAGGAAGTGCAGATCTCCTTTAGCCTGAGATGATATTGGTGAAAGGCAGATGCTTGGTCCCGAAATAATTTAACAGACTATTGAGGTGGTAAGACAAGTCAGAGATCATCTTCGAGTTACACAAGATCGCCAGCGTCATTGGGCCGATTCTCATCGGCGTCCCCTTGAATTCTCTGTTGGCGACCATGTATTCCTTAGGATCTCACCTACCCGTGGCGTCATTCGTTTCGGCATACGAGGAAAGCTTAGTCCTAGGTATATGGAGCCGTTCGACATTCTAGAGCGAGTAGGTGATGTGTCCTATCGTCTCGCTCTTTCGTCGTCGCTACGTGAAGTACATGATGTCTTTCATGTATCCCAATTACGATGGTACATCCCGGATCCGAGTTATGTCCTTGATCATTCGGAATTGGTTGTTTGTTACCAACCTTTTGTATGAGGAAAGGCCCGTATCCATATTGGACCGAAGAGAGAAAATACTCAAGAACAAGACTATCAAATTAGTCCGTGTTGCTTGGGATCATCACTCTTTGGGTGAGTCAACATAGGAGCGTGAGGATGATATCCGATCGCTATATCCCGACCTGTTTGACTCGTAAGGTATAATATCTTCTTATGTCTTATGCCTTCAACTTTCTTGCTTGCATGAATGATTGCTTAGTTATAACTTGCCTGTGATTAGTATAGCTTGCTCGATATCTCTAGCCTCTTAATTAAATTCCGAGGACGGAATTCTTTTAAGGTGGGTAGAGTTGTCACCTACGTTTTTCGTATAAGTATTTCCAGTATACGTGTACGGGATCCTGTCCAGTATTTTTACTTGTCTTGTCTTGCTAAGCTAATCTTGGTTTAATCTTGCATTGGTTTAATATTGGCATGGCTTGGTTTTGGTTTGGCTTGGTTGGGTTGGTTCAACATGTGACCCCTCCCTTTAAAAGCTACCAACCCCTCTCTCTCTCCTCATTTACTTCTCCTTCTTCATTTAATTCTTCATCTTCTTCCTCTTAACTTCTCCACCTACCAAGAGAGGCTTAGGTAAGTGCAACTTGCTTCACGGAGGAACTCAATTTTTATTGTTTCATTGTCTTCCTCACGAGATTCTAAGACACTTTAGTACTTAGCATTTTCAATTTCCATAGTTTATTTCTTGTAGATCTAAGCTTGTTGCATTATCGGATTTCTTGGGTTTTGATCTATCAAACTTTATTATTTTTAAGTTTTGATTGTTCCATGTTGTATAGGAGTTAATTCTACCCTATTTTGACCAATAGGGGTCCAGATTTGGGCTTGGATTGAAGGCTGGGAACCCCCAACTTTCCAGGTTCTTCTCGGAAAAGTTGGAGAAGAAGAACAGTGCCTCCCGTATGGCCTTTTCATGCGGCAAGGTCCCTGCGGCTCCTCTTTGGCCGCATAGGCACTCCAGTCTTCATGCGGCCCTCCCTTCTTGCCGCATTATTCCTTTGGTCGCGTGCCGTATGGTAGCATGCCGCATAGGCCTTTGCCGTGTGGCTGCTAGCCGCATGGCTTTGGTTGACCCTTGCCGCATGGCTTTGGTTGACTTTAGCCGCATGGCTTTGGTTGACCCTTGCCGTATGGCTTTGGTTGGCTTTAGCCGTATGGCTTTGGTTGACCCTTGCCGCTTGGCGATCCTTTGACCGTGTAGGCCAAAGCCCCTTCATTGGCCGCGTACCGCATGGCTCTCGACAACTTTGTCGCATGACCCCTGTTCTCCTTTGCCGTATGGCCCCTGTTTCTCCTTGCCGCATGGCCCCTGTTTCCTCCTAGTCGCTTGCTGCATGGCCGTTTGGCCCTTACCGCATGGCAATCCTTGGCCGCATAGGCCATGGCCCTTGGCTCCCGGGCCGCATGGCTCTTCCCACAGCCTTTGTACCCTTTTACTATTTTGGTTGTTACATTTATGCTTATGTCTCATGACCGTCTGTGTAACTTGGGTCCTTGATGGAAATTCTTATACCATGCTAATTCTGAACATGTTCCATAAACACGATAGGTTAAGGTGACTCTTGACAGTGGCCCATCGCGGCACACTCACGACAAGAATGATTGATTAGTAACATGACACGATAATGGCCTGTTAAGGCGCACTCTTAATAAGTAACTTGGCATGATAACTCCAAATTAGTGACCCGTCGTTGTGCACTCTTGAAAAACAACCTTGACATGATAATTCTTGAATGGTGGTCCGTCGTGACGCACTCTTGACAAGATAAGTAATCTTGACAGTGGCCCGTCGTGGCGCACTCTTGACAAGTAATCTTGATAAGTAACTCTAGCATGTAATCTTGATCGCTGTTGCGACGGCTAACTTGACATGCTAGTAAACTCTCATCTTGAACACCGTGGGTGATTGTATTGAATGTGCTTGTATAAGCTACCAGTCTTGTCTCGCATCATGTCTAGGACTTGTATCCCTGGTTACCACGGTCAGGTATTCATACTGAATCTGGCTAGGTTAATGACTAGATTGATCAAGTAGTTCATATAGAGAGATATTTTGGCTACAAGCAATCCCATTATCTGGGCATCTTCCTGATTGACTTGTAGTCTGCCGACGAGTAGGGCACATTTCCAGCTCACTGTCATGTGGGGCACTTCATGAAACGATTAATATGCACACTGTCATGTGTTGCATCCAAGTCACCTAATAAGTCAAGATAACTCTTAACATGAACCTTGCGCCTGGATAACCTGGATGGTCTGCAGGGCTTGTGGCTGTATGAATATCTTATTGTATCTTGCTAGTAACTAGGCTTGTGATAACCCTAGTTAGTTAAAGTATCAAGCCGTACTCTTGCTTGGCCGTAAATGATTGAATGGATTCCCATCTTGTCTAGTCTTGCCTTGATCGAGTACATGGCTATACCCGGACATGCTTGTGCATGCTTTACTTTATCGATAATTGGTTAGAGACTAAATTCTGTTCAGGTGAAGGGTTACAACCCCGGTCCTTTTTTGGTTTACGGGTTGTAAATCGGTTACTGGAATAGTCCTTTAGTTATCTTATCGTTTATCACCTTTTTTCTCTAACTTATGTCTTTTATCATCATTTATGTTTTCATGTGCTAATGTGCTGGTTTTAGTTCATAAGTGAAGCCTTTCTTGTGGCACTTGCTCTTTCTGGGGTCTGACCCAGCTGGTTTTGTATGGCCAGTTTTCGGAGCAGCTTCCGAGGATCTCCCAGTCTTCCTGCCAGATGGTGACCACTAGAAGAAACCCTGGCAACGAGTGGGTTTTATTTTGCTCTCCCACTCTATTATAAAATTATTCTTTTGAGGCGTTTAGCCGCCGAGCAAGTGTTAGCTCGTGTTGAATTTACATTCCTGTCTGTCTACGGGCTGTAACATGATTGACAAATCCTAGGGTTGATCATGTATGACTTAAACTCTTGCTAGTCTTCGCATTTTGTATGACTAGCTTCATAATTATCTGAATATATAATGTATGGGATGCCTTACTTTGTATGTTTGATGATTTACCATCTTGTTACATTTACTTGTTTACTTGAGATTGAGACACTAGGCTTGTTCTTGACCTTAAGAGACTGATGGCTTGTAGTAAACCTTTATGCATCTAGACAGCCGTGACCGTATTGCGAGGTGGAATTCACTTCAATGTAGGTAGCTGGCTGTGTCTGTCCCCCGCTCTCCAGTATTCTAGTTCTGGGCATGACAGTGTCAATATCGCAAACCAGTTGGAGCACATCGACAACACTGTCGAATTTCTTTTCATGCAAAATTGGGAGGTGCGTACGACGGCCCGGTATGATAACATCTAGATTATGTTTTGTATTTGAAAAATTGTATTTTGGATACATGGATTTTGATGTTTAATTTGTTGGCTACATTATGTATTTGTGTCGACGAAACTGTCGAATTTCGATGTTTAACTTGTTGGCTACATTTTGATGTTTAACTTGTTGGCTACATTATATATGAAAATTGTATTTTGCATTAGTGTCGACGACAATGTTGAATTTGGATGTTATGTCATGGATGTTTGTGGACACTGTTGAATAAGGACTGCCAGTGATCTGGCAGTTCTGATCAAAACTCACTCACAGTGAGTTTTGATCAGGACTGCCAGACCACTGGCAGTCTTTGTTCACATTAGGACTGCCAGTGGTCTGGCATTCCTGATCAAAACTCACTGTGAATGAGTTTTGATCAGGACTGCTAGACCACTGGCATTCCTAATGTGAACAAAGACTACCAATGGTCTGGCAGTCCTAATGTGAATAAGGACTACCAGTGGTCTGGCAGTCCTGATCAAAACTCACTGTGAATGAGTTTTGATCAGGACTGCCAGACCACTGACAGTCCTAATGTGAACAAGGACTGCCAGTGGTCTGGCAGTCTTGATCAAAACTCACTCACAGTTAGTTTTGATCAGGACTGCCAGACCATTGGCAGTCCTAATGTGAATAAGGACTGTCAGTGGTCTGACAGTCCTGATCAAAACTCACTGTGAATGAGTTTTGATCAGGACTGCCAGACCACTGACAGTCCTAATGTGAACAAAGACTACCAGTGGTCTGGCAGTCCTAATTTGAATAAGGACTGCCAGTGGTCTGGCAGTCCTGATCAAAACTCACTGTGAATGAGTTTTGATCAGGATTGCCAGATCAATTGCAGTCCTAATGTGAACAAGGACTGCCAGTGATCTGGCAGTCCTGATCAAAACTCACTGTGAATGAGTTTTGATCAGGACTGCCAGATCAATTGTAGTCCTAAGGTGAATAAGGATTGCCAGTAATCTGGCAGTCCTAATGTGAATAAGGACTGCCAGTTGTCTGGCAGTCCTGATCAAAACTATGAGGATAATCGTTGTTGATATTTTGTACAGAGATAGACACATATTACACACAAGTAGATATTTTTTTACAAGTATAGCAGACAGAAAAAAGTAAAAAACAAAAAACATATATTTGACTTCACATTTCAAAATGATATACTTTTAATGTTTACAAAATGGGTCATCCATATACAAAATGTGAAAACTTTATTTCAGTCGTAGACGTATCAGTCGATTTCGACGTCGTAGTGGCCAACCGGTAAGTCTCTTGGCTCCTCCATCTTCAACAGTTTCCTACAATGATTGATTTGATGATCAAAATGTTTGGTCCAGGACTTTGCTTCTCCCGGTGCTAGTTTGTACCAAACTGTTGTAGGTGGAGGAATCGGAGAATGACCGATCATCCTTAGCATGACAAAGTCATCTTTGATTTGACCTATAGTACATAGATTAGTTTGTCTGTGCTCCGCCGGAGGAGCGCACATCGAAAAAAAATTATTGGTAATCCCCGCCGAATAAAGTACAACATGGATCCGGTACCGATTAGCAAATAAATACAAGGCAGACGGGACGGACATGTAGTGGTCTGGCCCGGTAACACTGTCAGTGCAAGGAATACTTGTCAACAAACTTGCAACTATTTTTTCGCTTAGAATGCGGGAGTATAATGGAAGACGACTCTCTAATTTCTCGTACAGCTCCTACCTCACTTGCCTCCATCCGTCTTTGTCAAAATTACCAAGATGTATTGCAAGCACACGAAATCCGCAATGGCCATCCCCCAGGACATAAACAATAGACCAGATGTAACTGCGAATCTCATGATGAAAACTGTGGATATACAAACCCAACGTTTGTCTATCCACAGTATCTTCGTTTGCAATATCCATTTTCTCCTTTTTCCGACGAATGATAAGCTTGCTCTTCCGTGTAGGCAGAGCTTGCTCTAAGCTTCGTTCAATATTCTTAAAGGATGATGGATCTCTCTTAGTTGACTCAAGCCTTCTCTTTTGTGAACTACTCATTCTTGTTTGAGGCCTGTCCTTAGGATTGGAAATAACGGACGACTCATGCATTCTAGTAGTCACCGGATATGCAATTTTTGGGATTTTAACCTCAATGCACTCCCGCTCTGCTCCTACTGAGGCACACTACCGTGCGTGGAGAAGTTTCACTTATGGCAAAGAGAAGAAATCATCGTCTGTCTTCACCACGGGCATTATAGACAAATGCCTCCAACGTTCATCGACAGCAACTATTGGAATAAGAATGGACTGACGACGATATTCATTAATCTCATGGGCACAAGGGAGGCCCAGTGTATGTCAATGTACACACCCACAAACCTAAGAATCAAAGACGACAAACTTTGACCTATCAATCTCCTTAAATATTAATGCCAACGCCTTGGACACACATTAAAGAATCCAAGAGGACTTCCTTTCTATGCTCATGCTTGACAATATTTAAGCTCATCTCAAATGATGCCTTAATTTCGTTCATCGTCTGATCTATTGATAGATGCATCGCTTGCCAAACCGAAACAAAGTTGCCTTAGGATGACTTTAAATGCCTCTTTAATACTGAGTGTGCTCCTTCGACACGGTTGGTAGTTGTCGTACCGTAATGCTTCACCACATTCGTCTATGCTAAGACGAATTGTTCTTTGTGCGGTTCAAGCCATGTCTCTTTGATGTAAGAAATGTATGTCGGCTCCCTCCCCTCCTACTTCTCTTTGAATAATTACCATGCGGCGTCGTAACGGTCTATCGTACTGGCTCGCTATACACAATTCCTGTCATGGTTGAATTCGTCAAAAACTTGCATGTCAAGTTTACCATCCACTTTCCTAAACTTCAACTTACATTGGGATTATATATTACGATTTACATGAAAAGTGTATAGCAATGTATCCGCTTGAGGAAACACAATCCGAATAGCATTAATTAGAGCATACTCTCTGTCGGTAACAAAAACAGAGGGCTCTCTATGACCGGTGTAAAGTGTTTTCAGTTTCTCCAACGCCCATGTGTAGCCTTCAACTTTCTCACTGTTCATGAAGCAAAAAGCGACTGGAAATGTTTTCCATGTAGAGGTGAAGCCGACAACATGAAAGAGAGGCATATTGAACTTATTGGTCTTGTACGTGCAATCAAGAACTAACACGTCGGCGAAAAATTGAGCCAAATGTGTGCAATCGGGATGAGCCCAAAAGATTGAAATGACTTCATTACTCTGGGGATGTCTTCTATGGTGCTCAACATAATGATTAACTCCAAGCAACTTCAGCACTTTTTGCATCGCCATTCTCGATTTCGATCGAATGGCGTTAGAAGATAGGGCGTTGTATATTGACTTTATTGTAGACTTGTTCTTCTCATCTTCATGTCGTATGACGGAATATATTTGTCTCGGTGCAACTCCGGAAGTGGACAAGTCTTCGACTATCTTCTTCTCCGTATTGTTCAACCGTCCGACATACGGATGACCCAATAGTATTTCGACAATCTCGTGGTTGTAGATTCCATTCATGACTTGGACTGTCCACTTCGCTTCTTCATCCTTTCTAATATAGATTTTGAATGGACAACCACATTTTCTCGTTTCAACATTTCTTTTTGAAACTTTACTTTGGATAACTTTATCTTTCTTATGGCTTCTGAATACACCACCTCGTTCATATGAAACCACCATAGTTTGTTGTCCCGGACGGTTTCGGGCTGATCTAGATATCACAAGAACTATGTTGTTTGCCCATCCAACTTCTCGGCACCAATTTAGCGCACCTTCGCTTGATTCAAAACACATATCGGTCCTGAATAAATGGCCTACATCGACGCCAATTGGAGCAGCTACCTCGATACCGGAAGATGATAAGTCCTACAATATAACTTAAAATTAATAAAAGTAAATAACACAATACCAAAAATGTGCAAACTACTGCCAAAATATAGGACTACGGAGGGCAAGGCAGTCCTTGCAATAATCAGGACTGCCACCACTCTAGAAGTCCTTCTATTTTAAAGGACTGCAGCTGTTTGGGCTGTCCTGTATTTAGAGGTAGACTGCCAGAGTAGTGGCAGTCCTGTCTGTCACAACCCTGAATTTCGTCCAACATGATTGTTAAAATTTACTTACCAAGAGTGCATCCGAAGCAAAAATGTGTTCTTCGGACATATCAGAACGAGAGTCTACTACATTCGATGACCCGGGTTCTTCCATGTTCCTTTTTTCTAAATTAAACACATATAAATCATAATTTATATGTTAAATTATTGTTGGAAAGTTTACAAATATATTAATTAGATGACATACCCATTAACGGAAGAAGTCGATGACACTGTAACAAAAATTTGCACCCTAAATCTTCACAATGCCTTGGTTGGGAGAAAATTTGGGTTAGGGTTTACAATTTTATGACCTAGAAATTTTGAGGAGAAGAAAAGCATAGAGGAGAAGAAAAGAGTAGAGGGAGAGAAGAAGAGTTGGGAAATAAAATAAAGTTGGTATTTATATCATTTTTTGGGCTAGCCCCAAGTAAAAATTTTTGACGGCAAACTTGTAGTTTTTTCCAAAATTTTTGGGATAGCCCCTAGTAATTTGTGTGGTGCCCTTAGGTTTACGTATTATAGTGGAGTACGCTTCGACAAGTCAATTAAATTGGGGTACCCTCCGAAGTACGTATTATTTGGTCTAGTCACGTACTAGTCCTACATATATTTGTACTAGGGCATGACACGACCTAAAGGCTGACTAGAAGCCTCAGCCCGTACTTGCTTCGGATTTTGACCAAGGCAAGTATACCTTGTTCTAGGAATTGGGGTTTTGGTTTCGGGTTCCTTCTTCGTCGAATTCTTTCATTTTTAATAGTAGATCTTGACCCTCACGGTTTACGCATGCTAGTGTAACTATCGGGGGTTTTGATTTGGTTTTTGATTCGTGTTGAATTGGAATATTTGGATAAACTAAAAATCCTCTTATATACATGGCGGGTCACATCACGTAGATTATTTCGTGTGTAACCCTCTTTTGGATTTTGAATTGGCAAAAAATGCTAACTAAATGAGCGAATCTCGAAGAGCTAGGGTTGCCTTTATCTACTGTCAGAGCCAGCAACATACTGGCGTCATATCGTCGTATACAACCGACACAGAACAAAGCCAAATCAGGCCCTATTTTGTGAGGCGATTTCGCTCGTGATTCATGTTGATTTCGACCGTGCTTCGCCAAATCCTAGGTAATTTTTTCTTACCTATGTTTTCATGATTTACCATGCATTTTCTTTGGTTTGAGTTTGTTTCAACCTGATATCCTATTATCCTCACTTTTGCAACTCACCATTTATGCACGTTTTTTTCTTTAATAGACACATTTCTGTTACTCCTATAGGTTACCTTGCTCATGACGAGCGCGATAAGCTTTTGAGCGGCGTGCTTGTATCAAACAGGATACTCCCAACTAGAAATCCGCTTGCATATGCCGTACTATTTACTAGTTTCTTTGTTACAAGCTCGAACCGTGACATATGGTCACCATCATTCTAGTTCAAGCTCGTACCCGCGCATCTTGTGCTATACTTGTAGATTTCTAGCTTATGTCAACTAAACTTATTATGTGTTGTGAATTGGTTGTTTGCTTAAAATACTTGCATTCTTGGCAGTAGATAACTTCTAGTACTAAAACATAATAGGAGGCAGATACCTCGTAATTCAACTCAGTATGAGTAGTTATTTAGTGTAGCGTATGCTGTAGAATTGCATGTTACTTTCAAGTACTATCTCGTGAGTATTTTGCTATCATGTGCATTTTATTTTAGGACGATCCTCTAGTATCTCGAGAATCAGAATATAAAACTTGCTATGTGAAGTAACTAGTATCTCATCTAGTACATTGGGATGGAGAGGATTATATCAACAATCTCGTCTGCTTTGGTTCCAAGGACATGGTAACTTGATTGGTGTGGGCTCATGTTCCTTTACTCAATTAGCACATGATTGGACACATGATATATGTAATGCCCCACTCCAATGACATTATGTTGCTATAGATATGGGTTTGTTGGTTCTAATAAGAGGAAAGTTTTCAGTAAAGGCTCTCTTGTTGGGACAACAAAACGTTTCATCTAAGGTGAGTAGACATGACTTCTCTTTCCTGATTCTTTTATGACTAATAAAGAACTCATATATATATATATATATATATATATATATATATATATATATATATATATATATATTGCTTCTAAAGAATAAAGTTTGAACTCACACTAATGATAATTATATGAAATATGTATGCTCTTAATAAGATATGGGAAATGATTGTATGAACTTATTTAGAGAAGGATTATAAAGAAGAAAAAAAATTGGTGCTTACTTTGTTTAATAGTTGAAAGAATTATGTTACAAATTTTGGTTCATTTCGAGATGTTGTAATTTTGCTTATCGTTGTTTATGTGGAGTAACACTTATGATTGTTGTATTACGTTGTATCATGGGAAAGTACATTTTGGAACTTGTACTTTTCTGAGATCATAGGAGTGTTGAGATAAGAAGGAAAGGAAGAACATAGCTAAGGCTCTCTGATTCATGACTTGGTTGTTTGATGGAAAAAGTACAAGGAAATAAATGCTTCATATGTATTGTTATATTGTTTTATTTTAATTGGTATTCTAAGTTGCATATCCTGTATTGGTCTTCTACAACTTGTGTACAAGGTTTAGTATCGAATGATTGTTGGGGCATTGGGATCGTGTCAACGTAGAAGAGATGGGACACCATGAGGCTGGATTGTCCTCGCGATCAGGGGGTGTTATGTCTAATTGGAGAGATGAGATTGAACGTCTCAACTTCCAATTTAGGAAAGCAACCCATGGACCGTCATATAGTTAGGTAACATGCTAATGAATTCGTTTTGTAGGTCTAACAGTTTGATGCAATGATGGACTTGAGATGCCTATAAATGTGATTTCTAATGTTTGTTTTGTAGGAATGGAATTTAACATTTTATTTTTTAAACCATGTGTAAGTAATTACTAATGTTTTCTAACACCGAAATGCTTTCACGCCCCTAAGAACGAATATGGTTTAAGTGTGATGTTATGTTTGGTAAAGAGAGAAAGGAATGAATATTGCTCATGAAATAGTTTCTAATGCTTGATTAAATAAAATAAGCATAGTTTATTACTTTTGTTTGGCTTAAAATGGAAGTAGATAAAAGATAGAAAGATCACCATTAGTGAAATAAATTTTTTTAACTCACGTGACTACTTAGTGTCTGCTTTCAGGTGTGTGTAGTCTTGTCACTCACCAGTTTATTTTCCAATGTACTAACCCCCGCGCCCACAGATGTTGGAGATTTTGTTGGACTTTTGGAGCTAGTAGAAGTCTTTTCCTTCATTGAAGCTTAATATGTAAAGGCGTGCTATTATTTTTGTATAAAGGGATATAATATATGGAAAAAAGTTATTGTAATTTTTTCAGTTTCATAAGTCGTAAGCCAAGTTGGAATGTTCAGTTAGCTATTGTAAGTCTTTGTATTCACTGTAACTTATCAATAAAAGAATCATGTTCTTGTATCATTGTTGTTATTTGGTTTTCTGCTTTATTTTTGTTGCTTCAGTCTCAATTCAGTCTATTTTGTTCATGTGCAAGTTCATGCCTTGTACAACTGTAACTTAAACTTGTACGACATCACGCCTAGTGGCGACCTTTCAATCCTTCGGGTTCAGGGCATGACAATATAAGTATAAGACCTTTATATGCTTAGGTAGCTGTAGTTCAGGTGACAATGATAATTCCTCAATTCCATTTGTTATTTATTAGGTTTGTGACAACCGCAGTTAGATAACTTATAGCAAGTCATATGTACTGTTTGGTCGTGATCTCTTGCTTACGTATCTATCTTTCTTATTTAAATTCTACTATGTGTTTAACTTGCTAGAAGCATTAGATAGTGCATGGTATAGGTGTGTAGTTTTGCATGGGAGGGTTTACGACTATGGTGGTTCATTTAGGAGTCAATGTCCTATTCTAGAGTGGTTCACGCATGTCTTGCCTTTATCCAACCCTGTTACTTGCTTTCCCTTTTGCCATATATGATGTATTTAATTTCAATCATAGTCTCAAGGAATTGAGTCAGTACCGCATTCGCCTCGACTTGCTCATTTTTGTTGTTATCGTTATTACCATTAGTTGTTGTTGTTGTTGTTGTGTGTTTGACTTGGAGTTGTGAGTTGTTATATGATAGTTTCCTTTAGCTAAAGATATGATTATGTATGATGATATACCATGATAGTGTAGTATTTTGGCTTTATTGGCTTCATGGTCATGTATGTATATAACATTTGGACGCCTTACTGCCTTTCATATTATGATTTACTCTTTTTTATTAGTTCAGATTGAGATACAATATTTATTTACCCTAGGATTGACGTCTTATGTATGTTAGAGTCTCCCCATTTGTCTTTGGATATCCATGACTATCTTACGACGTTCATGAGTCCCTGGCCTTCGTCCATTTGCGTCTCCCTATATTTCGGGACTGGGCATGAGAAAAATGAATAACACAAATTTTGAGGTGGACAAATTTAATGGTAAATGTAACTTCTTATTATAACAAGGAAGGGTAAAGGCTCTACTCGTGAAAGACAGTCTTTAAATTCGTTGCAGGAAAGGGAAAAAACCTTCAAAAATAACGACAGATTCATGGGATAACATGGATCAGAGGCACATAGTACATTTTAGTTTTGTCTAGCGGATAAGGTCATGTATAATGTCATGGAAGAAAATTCTGTGACCAGTTTATGATTGAAGTTTGAGAGCTTGAATATTACAAAATTATTGTTTGACAAGTTTTATATCATGAAGCAACTCTACAATCTACATACGCATGAAGGAATTGACCCAGATTCTTACTCATCCAAACAACTTCAACAATATAGTAAATGATTATATGGATCTCGATGTTAAGTTTAGGAGGAGAAAAAGATGCATTTCTTTCTTTCTTCACTTTCAGGGTCAAATGACCGTCTAGTGAAAATAATTCTTTATGGGAATGAGACTCTTGAGATGGAAGTAGTAACTACTATTCTTCTAAATAATGAGATTATGTAGTGGTCAAGTTCTATCGAGGAGTTATCCGAGTTGATTGCTAGTAAAAGGGGAAGGTTGAAGAGTAAGGATGGAGGAATGAGTAGCCGAGGGAAGTACAAACAATCTAGTAAAAAAGTAATTTTTAAATCTTATAATAATTTATTAAAAATATTACTAACCATTTCCAATAAATATTTAAATATAGTTTATATATATTTTACATATATTAATTTATAAAAAACCCATTCTGATATATATATATATATATATATATATATATATATATATATATATATATATATATATATATATATATATATATATATATATATATATATATATATATATATATATATATATTTTTTTTTTTTTGTGTCCGCGCATCCCGTTCAACCCCGTGGCCACTGCCACCCAGCCGGGTTGATGCGGGAGGGGGGGCTCGATCCCGGGTCTTCCCGCCGAGAGCCCCCCCCCCCCCTCGTGCCACTCGCGCTACGAGCGCCGGACGATATATATATATATATATATATATATATATATATATATATATATATATATATATATATATATATATATATATATATATTTGTAATTTTGTATTTTCTATACTAATTATATATTTCAAAATTACAAATATATATATATATATATATATATATATATATATATATATATATATACAAATGTATTTTCTATACTAATTATATATTTCAAAATTAAATAAAAATATTTTGTAAAAATTTAAGGGGGTTTACATTGTACTCAACTTACAAAAATTTTGTTCTCAAAATTAAATAGCGCACAGGGTATGTTTAAATGAAGTTTAGAAGAATCAAGGACACGATTTCCTACCTCGAACCTCGAATTGAAAATGCATGATAAAATTGGAAACAAAATGCAATACAAAGAATCAAGTACGAAGATCGTACCTCGATTTTCAAACAGTTGGAGGAAGGCTGGTTGTATATATCATCCACACACTCCCATATTTGGCGAGGGATGCTACGATGGCACACAAACCGAGAAAGTACTCCGATTCACTCTTCTATAGTGTACAAGGATTATATATGAGGACAACGAACTCTAAGGCATGTCATAAAAACTTCTAACGACTAAGTTCTTAATTTTGTATTCTTACCAGTTTATCTATGCTATGGTTTATATGGTTAGAGGGATGCTGAAGGTATTACTACACAATGCTATTGTTAGCTAAATAATCCTAATATTCTTAGGCAATAGCAAGATAATCATATAATGCATGATGACTAAGCTAGTGAATGTGTGGTTCTAATATCAAATCGTGCCTCAACAAATAATTTCTTATCTTAGGAAAATACCTGTCGTAATCCTACTCTCATGATGGGTGTCTATAATGACCATGGTAAATGCTTGTCCTTGCCTCTGACTGTTCATCTCCTATCTAGCCTGCCTAAACTGTGTTGTCTGGTCAGCTAAGGGTGTGTTCATTTTGATTTCCGTCTACGACAGGTAGCAGGGGTGCTCCTGGTCGTAGAGCTAGTGGCCTCTGCAACTGCTGCTGAGCAGGTATCAGAGCTAAACTGTGTGCCATCAATGTCGTGGCGTGGGGATCGGGGCAATCTCAAATTTTATGCTCACTGGAACCGCAATTGAAGCAATGCTTTAATCGACGATAGTAGTCTCTCTGAAGGTGTCCTTTCCTTTCGTAAAACTAGCAGGTAGGCTTTATCCTCAGCCTGGTATGGTCCTGCTTTCTGTTGCTGATGTGCTATATTTTGATTTCCTGTACACTCTTGGATTTGGTGATGATTGAGCCACAAATCATACATTATCCTAATCTGCGATGACAATCCTTCATAACATGACCATGTCTATGACAAAAACGACAAATAGGAAGCTCCTTAATTGGATAAGGTGATGCTTTATGTCGTTGCTAATGTGTTATAGGATGGTTAATCTACCTCCTCTGAGTCATTCTAGCTGGTATTAGGCTGGTAGTGTAGGAAGAGACTTATTCAGGGCTACTAATAAAATTTGCCTCGCGAACTCATTTTGTTGCCAGTGACCTTAAAATAACGCATGCAATGTCATGCCCCAGTTCTGCAGAACCGATCGTCCTTGTTTGGACATGACGTCACACGAGCCTAAGTTGTGCTCGCGTAAGGCGAGTACCATAACAGCCGATATACAATAGCTTAGCGACAGGATCGTCGCACAGAAGTCCCAAGTAGAAAAGTTAAATCAACACAATCGTATAGAAAAAGAAGTCATCTTTATTGATATTGAAAACATAAGGTTACAGCTGCTTGAAGCCAAGAGTACAATCACTCAATGCTCACTCTCTCTTAGAATACAATCACTCAGCTCTCTCTTATCTCAATACAAAATGATCTCGCCCTTAGGCTTACAACTTGGAGAAGGCGATGTTCATACATTATATCCCGTATAGGCGAAGACTTCAATACGTTCGCATGCCTTGAAATGCCAAAGAACTCCATGCCTCGACACATCCAAGCGAGCTCTTGACCGAACGAATTGCTACCTGAACCTGCACACAAACAACTGTGGGGATATCAGTACATTGAATGCACTGGTTGGGTGAGCGAGAGCAATACCAGCATGTTCATTTAGTGACTGTGCACTATGATTTTAGTGGTCTTTTTAATCTTGCATTAGGATCAGTTCCACTTCAGAACTACAAATTACTCGTGTCACAACATCGAGATCGTAATAAGAACATCATGGCCGGCATAAATCTTACCTTTACTTATCTTTCATTCTTTCCTGTTCATCGAAACACAACAATTATAACGTATGAACATTGTGTCAAGCTACTAAACCATACCACCCCATATAGTGCCGAAGTACGTATTTCTACTGAAGCCAAATCTTAGGCTTCATAGTTGTGTTGTGTACCATGCATCTACTCTTGACTCAATCTATGACATGCACACAGATTGCAGCTATCAATCGACTCAATCTATATGAAAGTTACTAGCATGACAAGCTATCCATGGACCATATTACAGATCGACGACACTTCGTGTGGGAACGAACTCCATCGATTGGTCCCGATGCTGTATTGTGAACATATACTTCATAGTCGGATCGTACTGCCGCTAAATGAAGCGCAATACACAATTCCCCTAGGCTAACATGATCTCGGTGCCTTGGCGAGTCACTCGAGGAACTCAAACCTTGTGCACAAGTTGCCCAATGACTATGCAAGACTCGACTCAACTTATCATACTTTTGAACCATTTATCATCTTTCCTTTTCGTACTTCCATGCACCTCCCAAACCAAAGAATGCCTTGGTGACTAACGGTCCCAAGCTCTTTCCATGTTACCAAACCTTTCTGACTCAAACTCAGGAACAAATATTTTATAGTCCTCTTGCTTAACTTGAACACACGTATTTTCATGCAGTGCCACCAACCGATTCATATTCTATTTGACATGCCTTAAAGTCGTAGGAATGTGCAAGCTATATCTAGTGTCATGACCTACACCCTGTTTAGGGGCACGAGAACGTGGGTACGTCCACCCTACGCTACAGTGTCAGCTATAGAACGCTGTATAGGTCAACTATAACATCTAACATCTAATAACAAGATATATAAACCTGTCATCTCCGCACAGAGGTATAATATAACATCTCAACTCTATATCTCAATCACAAGTCTAGGGAAGATAGAGCACGATATGGAATCAGATAAAAGGAAGAAACTGAATATAAATAGAGTTATCACACCACACAAAATTGATGTTCAACACAAATAAATACAAGTCCTGAATATAACTAAGTCTCAACTAACAATCAGAACAATCCGATACAAATTGAAAGCTATAAATACTTGACTAGACTAGGCACCCTCTACTGAGCTAGATGCTCCTCAGGTTCCTGAATGTTACCCTCATATGCCCCATAGAAAGTAGGGCAGTCACCATCATTATCTGTAATATTTTTAACAGGTCCAGTCAGGACAGGAGCGAGCATAATACATCTCACGCAGTTTATATCATGTTGGAAAATATAAAGCATGCAACAGAGTAAGATACATGGACTATAAGGAAATATATATAAAAATGAGAGAGATTTGATGACTAGAAATATCTATATACATGATAAGTAAAAACTGTAAGTAACCTGTGATTTAGAGCATAAGATGGTTATATAAACATGTTAGGACAATGCAAGGGTAACTCCATCATACGTGAGTGTACAATGGACATATACATGATTTTCACAAGATTTCACAAGATGGGATTTTGATCACATAACCATTTCCTACTCACCCTCCCCAATCAATACACAAAGATCCGGTCAAGTTACGTTACCTTGTACAAGAGGTTTTTATCATGTTTGTTTCACGTGATCATGAGAGTACAAGATTGCACAAGAGTATACATGAATAGCGGTGTACGTGAAATACAAGATGTTCGTGAAAAGCACATGACAAATGTATCTGATGCACCCCGAGGGGGATAACATCGCATAACAAGATCCATATAGTACCAATCCGTGATAATAATGTGACAGCATCATGTAAAGTAATCTAGAGCAAGAATATAAATCCTAACAAGTATGAAATGATCAGAGAATTTACTCGCCTGTCACCCTGAATGACTGATATGAATAGATGTCCGAACTAGTGTCACAGAGTCATATTTAGAGTAAAACAGGTTATTTAAGTACTCAAATTATAATAATGGAAATCTGCAAATGCAACTACATGATTCTAAGTCAAACTAGGTCAAAGTCAACTATTGGTCAACTTTGGTCAACTGTCTAGGTTAAACTAGGTAAAACTTGGTCTACTCTAGTCAAACTAGGTCACACTGGGTCAAAGATTGACTTACAGTTGACTTTTGGTCAACTGGTCAACTCCTAGTTCACTAAGTCAAGCCTTGGTCAACTAAGAGTCAAACTATAGTCTACAAGTCTAAATAGGCCTAGTGTGTGTATTTCTAGGTCAAGTCCACTCATAGTCAACTCTGGGTCAACCTTCTAGTCCAACTAGGTATTTCCATATAGAACTCATCTATATATATCTACTATCCTAAATATACACAAGTCCCTCAAGCATATATATGTCTCACTATAATATATGAAGGAACCTTAAACACAAATTATAGTCTATGGCTAAGCCTAACCTCTACCTTACATATAGATATATAATATATATACATGTAATCAAAATAACCAACCTCACACTCACTCACTATATCCTACTCATAAACTCAACACTCATATTCTAACATCTAAACAAACTACTAACTTAAACTCTACTCAACTCTCACACATTAACTCACTCATCTACCAATCAACTCACATACTCTCAAAGTCAACCAAGCCAAACCAAGCCTAGGCAGGGCCGGCTAAATACCATGCCAAGCCAGGCCAAGTAACCTACTTCACTAGGCACTGCTGCTGCTGCCCTCCTTCATCCTCTATTTTTTTTTTCTGAGAACAATATAAATCCTAAACCTCTCTAACCCCATATCTCAGTCCTCTCAAAACCTGAGAAACTCAAACCTTAACCCAGCTAACTCTAAACTCCTCTAAACCTACTGCTCTCCTATATATATATTCATATATATAATACATCCTCACCTATATATATATATATATATATATATATATATATATATATATACATGTATATAGACATATATATACAACCTAGGACACAGGCAATCCCTAAAACACTGACACTAACACACATATACATTACACTAAGTATAAACATATATATAGATAGTTCAATATCAATCCATTTGTATATACATAGATTCGAATGAAGTATATGAACAAAACTCGAACCAATACATGTCCCAGACATGTTAATCATGTATTAATATTATAATTAGCATTTAAATATCAAATAATTTGTATTTTAAAACTTAGAATTGGGTATGCTGACACAGGTATCAGAAAATAAGGGAAACCCTATAATTCGAATTCAAAAATCCAACAAAACATCAAATTAAGGGTCGGTATTGTGTCGTGCACATGTGTAGGTGTCACACCGGGTCTATCGTGTCCAAATAATAGGACACGACGTGTCCAAACACAAAAGAACAATACAGACACCAAAACGTGTACAGACAGCCTCGTGCACGTGTGCGAGTTAGTTTAGGACACGACACACGACACCAGTGTCCTCATGCACGTGTCCCTATGTTCGTCCAGAGTAGGGCTATACGCACAAGTGCCTGCAATGTGTCCAAGTATCTTGTCCAAAGAATTAACAGCGTATCCGTGTCGATTTCTCGACTGTGCGTGCAAGGCTCGATTTAGTACACACTGATCGAGGGCTCACGAAACCTCTTGGACATGGTGTCAGATACTGCCCCTTGGTCTATGCCAAGTGGCACCACGTCTCGAGTCGTATCGTTTCCTCTGTGACACTCGGGTAGCAGGGGACAGCACGGGGTCTGTGCGCGTGTGTGCGTGTCCATTTTGGACACGAAAAACTCCCAGAATTCAACTCAGTCCCTACGATTATTGTTATACACATATTAGCCTACAATTCTGTTCAATTAGATTTTAAAATTAACAAAATAAATCTCTTATAAGCATTTCATCAATCACTCTATTAAGGACACTGATATGTGTCCAATACGGACACGAAATGGACACTACCTTGCGCCAAACTAACTCTACAGCTAGGGTATACCTATATGCATGCATCAATGAAAAGAAAACATGATTTTATATAGGTTTCATGGTATTTACCTATTGGGAGTATATCTCAATGCAAAGGTGAAAATGAGTGTTTTCCCCTTGAACTTCAATTGCCCAAAGACTCCAAATCCTAGCTAACAAGCCTCTACTAGCTTCCACTATGGTAGAGGGTGATGTTGCAATTGATTAGACTCAAATTGGACTCAATTTGGATATTAGGGAAAATAATTTGGGGAAGAACAATTAGGGCTTCTCTATTGTGTAAAAAGAGGCAAGATCCTTAATAGGTTGCTATTTAAAGGGGGGAGGGCACTTGATGGCTGGTCATTAGATGAATTAGGGTTAGATTTTACATATAGATGAGTGGCTAGGGCTTTTTCACCCAATTCCAAGCCTTCCTATTGGTTCAATAGTCCTAAGGCTTTCTTTTTCACAAATATCCTAAGGGGTAAATATCCTACTTAAAAATATCTAGATATTGTTAATCTTGTCATTACTAGGTTATCCTAATCAAGAGTCTAGGCTCAAGGCTAATCTAGATTAGGCTAAGATTCAAGGTTAAGGCTTAACTAAAAGATTAGCTCAATATTTAATTAATGCAAATTACAATTTCACCAAATTGTCAAAATGACCAAAATATCCCTAGGCTAAAAAGTAGTAATATGACATTCTAATTACATGACTAGGCTCCCATGGTCATGGTTAGTCTCTAGGCTTAGCAATTCTATGGTTACACTAGTTAACCATCAAAATCACAATTCAACATTTTAAATAGTTTTAAATTAATTAAAAATCACCAAAAATCATAACATGGTTTAAATATCATTATTAAATGATTATAATTACAAAATTTCAAAATTACCCTCATTTTAGAAAACTGGGTGTTACAAGTCTACCTTCCTTAGAAGAATTTCGTCCTCGAAATTAAAATGGTCGTACTCCTTCTAGGTCAAACACTCCAATAATCACAGTCTCAAACATACAGTCCGATAATCATATGCGTCTGTCCAAAATCATGATACTCAGAACCTCCGTCATGCTAGTGAGCAAGGCTACAAAAATCATAGAGTCCTTAACTAAGGTACATACATCTAGAATCATGGTATTTAAAATTTTTGCATTGCCGCATGCTTGGCCGCAAAAACCTTAAATTCTCGCACCCGAGAAATACGTCCAAAATCCAACTATATATCCTCACTATGCCAGCTAACATGACTATAGAAGACTCTAGATCCCATAATCTAGGTGACCTAGCCCATACGACTTATCTCAGAAGAAAATAAATTACAATGAAACATCCAAACAAAATTTATCAACTACAAGGAACATATAGAATCGAATTTCAAGACAGTTATAAGGAGACAATTACGAAAATAAAATCGAAAAGATTGGAACCTGCAATCAGCTCTCCCTCTGCCTGTGCATCCTCGACTGCCATAGCGAAAGCTTGCCCCTGCTGGCCTCCCCTGGCCTGCTGCTGATGCTGGACAAACCTCTGCTGTTGAGTTTGCAACGGTGGTCCCGTCTGCTGCCCTGTCGGAGCCCTAGCTCATGCTGTTGCCTGAGCTAATCTTGTCGAGTTCTTGGGACACTCCCTCAACTGATGCTCTACTGAACCATAAAGTAAACACAGGCCCTGCCTCTTCCTGCAGTCGTCCCACCCATGACCTTGCTTCTTGCAGAAGTTACATATAGTGTTCTGATGCTGCCTGGATGCCTGCTGGTGAAGTAGATATCCTTGGCCCTGAAACGGCTGCTGAACTGGCCTCTACTGAATGTGAGGGCGCTTGGCTGGACCTGCACTAGTACTAGCCCCTAAGGCATTACTGCCCCTCTTTGGCCTCAGATCGAAGTCCTTCTCTGCTATCTGTACGTCCATCAGGATCTGCTCAAATATCGTATCGTGACGTCCAAAAGTGCGAGAGTACACTGCATGAATCAGGCCCCTCCTGAACTTGCTGGCCTTCTCTCACTCATCCTGAATCATCCCTGGAGTGAATCGACTCAGACGAAAGAACTCTGTCGTATACTCGCCCACAGACGAGTTCCCCTGCACTAGTCCTACAAACTGGTTCTCCAGCGCGCTCTGAGCCACATCCGGATAGAACTTCTTCTTGAATAGTCTACGGAAGTTCTTCCATGTCAATCCTCTAACTGACGCACGAGGATCCGTGCGTGTCACGACCCGCACCCGCTTTTCGGACGTGAGCTCGTGAGCAAGCCAGCTACGTATCGAGCGGACTCCAGCCCGACTCGAGTACGTATAAGCTGTCAAGGTCATGGTATCATATCTAGTCTAAACTATATCTCAATCCACATGAATCATATAAAACGAGAATGAACAATTATGGGTCATGGTCTGCAGCCCATTAGCATATTGTCCGATTAGACTCCAAGAACGATATGAGTCTATAAAATAAGCAGAATATATCATGGTACTGAATATAAAGCACGGGATGATAATAAGGAAATATCACAAGCAATACCTGTATCATACATCGCAATCCTCTACCATCCTGCTCTGCTAACTAACTCCATGCAGTCGCTAAACCTGAAGAGATCATCAGGTCCTCAGAGGACTAGCAAGATACATAATATACAAGCCAACATGTAACAGTAAAAAAGAAGCAAGAAACAATCAAGGGTATCCAACGAGACAAAATGAACCAAGACACAAGATCTAAACACGAGGATCCTAAGACACTGGCATGCCATACTAGAAGTGGCTGGCTATAAACTGCAGTCAAGGCAAGTACTCATAATCTATAGTATCTCAATCGCTGTCAAGGCAAGTACACACAACCAAGACGGTAGCCAATCCTAGTATAAAATCCTATAGACTATAGTCAAGGTAAGTACTCATAATCTATAGAATGTCAAAGTCAAATCCCACTCAAGTCATGTCAAGTCAAGTCAAGTCAAGTTATAATCAAGTCGAAGAAATCGTGGTGTGGGACTAGACGACTCTATCAAGCAATACGTATGAGACTAACATAGTGTAACAGATAGAAGTATCACAACAGAAAGGAACAAGAAACTAGAAACATGTAAAGTAAAACTATAACATGATGGTGTACCAGACATGGAATAAAGTAATTATGAATGTAAGAAAAGAATAGTAGCAAGAATGAACATGCATATAGATGATACTGTACAAGATGGCAAGGTATACTTGCCTGGGGTTGCACGAAGAACCAACAATGTATCGCCAATCACAAGTCAGAAAGTCCAAGTCATCACAACTGTCTCCGAAAGCTGAAATAAACTGTTACCAATATTCTCAGAATAGTCGAAATTAGCTAGGATTGCCTGTCCTTAAGTCTAATTCTAGACATAGGGGCAAAACGGTAATTTCGGGTAAAATGATGTCCGCCGTTGGACCCGCTTTCCACCGAAAAGTGTGTCAGAGTCAATGGTCTCTAAAGTCGTCAAACTACATGTCTACGGATCCAGTTTTTTGATACGAATCCAACCGTATGTCCAGAGTTGGATTTCGGCGGGCCGTGCACAAAATCGCCCGTTGGGTGGGACCGTAGGGCCCGCAAAACGGCGATTTTGTCATCTGTCTCAGAATTGGACCAAACTTGGCATACAGGACCAAAAAAACGATACGGTCCTGTTGGCGCAAGTTTCGTCTCGATCCGACGAACGTGCACGAAATAATTAAGAAATTTGCAAAGTGCACGATACGGTGAATTTCGACGAATACGCATCAAATTCGTCGCGCACACGCGACCAATTTGAATTCCGTCAAATCCCACACGACCATGAAGCTGTTACGCAGCTTTCGATGTTTCCGGTTCGCGACCAAGTCGCCCGGTTTGGCGTGACGCACGTGGTGTCGGGGGTTTTCAAGTTTTCGAAAATCTGTTTTTATGGATTTTTTGCGATCTTTCCTAGGGTTTCTTTTACTGGATACACAGCTAGAAATTAAACCAATAATGGGGTTTCAATCTCCTATAGGTTGTCATCAGGTCTGCTTAAATAGATTTTTGATTCGGTCTATGGATTCGCTAGAATTCGCCTTCCAAGTTGAGTGTTGGACTGGGTTTTACTCTGCTCTCAAACGTGTTTTCTCGTCGACTTCGAGTCGATATTGCCGATTGGTTTTCCTATGTTTATCAAAGTTATTTAATGGTATCTAAAGAGGGTTATGTTGGGTTCACATAGGATCTCCTAGATCGAAAATCGATCAACTATATTAGAAGATATCATGCGAGGAAAACGGTTACCTGGCTGTGCTCTGTTCGCAGTTGCTGCCCTGTTCTCGAGCACGCGCGCGCGCGCAGCCCTCTGGTCGCCGTCCGGCGGTGGCGCGTGCCGCCTGGAGGTCGGGGCTGGTCGCCTGGGTTGGAGGAGGGTGTTTACGAGATTAGGGTTTAGGTTTTGCTAGGGTTTCGTTCGTTCTCTCGCGTTTAACGCGTATGACCAGTTTTATACCAGTTCTATTATAGGAACAGGGGGGTCGTGATCCGCTCGGCCTGGGGGGTTTTTTGTTTGGGGAAGCTGGGCCTGGCTGGGTGTGGGGCTTAGGGAGTTATTGGGCCGGGCCTGAATAGGCTGGGTCAGGCTACTCAGCCTGGCTCAGTAGTTTGATTTCTTTTTGTTTTGTTATTTTATTTCTTATACTTAACTATTGTATACATTTATATATATATTTATATATATACAGCTATGTGTATTCATATAAATATATTTATATATATATTCACACACACATATTTTTATACATTTATACGTATACATATATATATTTAGAGATCCATAAACACACTTATACCTATATATATGTATACGTATAAGTATCTATATATATACATATTTCTATCTATATTATATATATATATATATATATATATATATATATTATATATATATATATATATATATATATATATATATATATATATATATATATATATATATATATATATATATATATAACGAAACACTATCTATATATACACATTTTATATATTATATATTTATAATTCCAATACACCATCATATATCGTATATTAGTATATATATATTCTTATTAATATAAGCTGCAATAATGTAATTTATATATATAATGATATATACCTATGTACCATAAATACAAACACGAATAATAAATATTACGTATAATCGATATTTAAAAATCGATCATTAATTTTTATATACCGAAAATTCACAAATAAAATACATGGATATTATATATATATATATATATATATATATATATATATATATATATATATATATATATATATATATATATATATATATATATATAAAAATAAAAGCCTAATAAAAAATATATATATATATATAAATAAAAGCCTAATTTCCATATACCGTAAATACACTTCTATATTTATATATAACCTAGATAATTTCCATAAAATCCAACATATTAGTTAAGGAGAAATATTTACTATATTATTAAATAAAATATTATTTCTAATAACAAGCACATATAATATTATATATTATATATATATATATATAGCAATTATCCCTAGAATTGTCTCCAAAATTACCAAGGTAAAATACCAATACAATATGCGTCTACACTGACGTCTTTGGTCACACTGCAACACCTCATGGGCCTTGGGCTTGGTTCAGACTATTTTGGTACAATCGGTCATCTAAAAACAATATATTTAATTAATAAATAAATAGTTCATCGGTGGGGGTTAAGTCACAACCTAATCTGATTTTCCTAGTTAGGACACTCATATGGCTTTGTATTCCCCTAACATGGCTAAACACTAGTCAAAGCACGCTACTGCACTATCCGTGCCATGATTTCTAGCCGTCTTGTACTTCAAAACTCAACCATGATTTAAAATTATCTACCGTAATAATTAACTAAATAATTATTTATAATATTCTAAAAATATCCATTTAAATCAAATAAATAAGTGAATAAATATTTCAAAAAAAAACTTCCGGGAAGGGGAGCTACAAATCTACCCACCTTAAAAATAATTTCGTCCTCGAAATTCTAATTCATAACTATTTCTTAAAATTCAAAGTCTAACTATCACCTTAATCTCTTCAAATTTAATTTCTCAAATTATTTTATAACCTTCTCCAGTCATTTTATAAATCTGAATATTTGAGGACTGCTACCCACCTTTGGTCATACTACTCCTCCAAATATGGTCACTAAAATCTTATTACATCCAACTAGTTGCTAACATCACTATCCCTAGATATTTATAGCATATGGTACCTCTAATACCCTCATATCTATCAAGCAACCAAAATTCAAATATCAAGCAATATTATACTATAATTTAAGAATTTTTATCGAATCCTAGACAGCACGATCGTTCGTCATTTCGAAATAGGGAGGGACGAGAATCAATGGCACAGAAAGCAAGAAAGTGTAATCGAGAGAAAATATAGAGTTTTCAAGGACGTGAAGAATTTCTAGGAGAATTTTCAAGGCAGTATGGATTGAGATTTCTAAGGGTTTAGTCAGTTGCGCAGGCTCGTATCAGTACAGTTACATAACCGATACGATATGCTCTGACTTGCATGGGCCACCACAAAAACTTGTCACGACCCGCACCCGCTTTTCGGACGCGAGCTCGTGAGCAAGCCAGCTACGTATCGAGCGGACTCCAGTCCGACTCGAGTACGTATAAGCTGTCAAGGTCATGGTATCATATCTAGTCTAAACTATATCTCAATCTACATGAATCATATAAAACGAGAATGAACAATTATGGGTCATGGTCTGCAGCCCATTAGCATATTGTCCGATTAGACTCCAAGAACGATATGAGTCTATAAAATAAGCAGAATATATCATGGTACTGAATATAAAGCACGAGATGATAATAAGAAAATATCACAAGCAATACCTGTATCATACATCGCAATCCTCTACCATCCTGCTCTGCTAACTAACTCCATGCAGTCGCTAAACCTGAAGAGATCATCAGGTCCTCAGAGGACTAGCAAGATACATAATATACAAGCCAACATGTAACAGTAAAAAAGAAGCAAGAAACAATCAAGGGTATCCAACGAGACAAAATGAACCAAGACACAAGATCTAAACACGAGGATCCTAAGACACTGGCATGCCATACTAGAAGTGGCTGGCTATAAACTGCAGTCAAGGCAAGTACTCACAATCTATAGTATCTCAATCGCTGTCAAGGCAAGTACACACAACCAAGACGGTAGCCAATCCTAGTATAAAATCCTATAGACCATAGTCAAGGTAAGTACTCATAATCTATAGAATGTCAAAGTCAAATCCCACTCAAGTATGTCAAGTCAAGTCAAGTCAAGTCAAGTTATAATCAAGTCAAGGAAATTGTGGTGTGGGACTAGACGACTCTATCAAGCAATACGTATGAGACTAACATAGTGTAACAGATAGAAGTATCACAATAGAAAGGAACAAGAAACTAGAAACATGTAAAGTAAAACTATAACATGATGGTGTACCAGACATGGAATAAAGCAATCATGAATGTAAGAAAAGAACAGTAGCAAGAATGAACATGCATATAGATGATACTGTACAAGTTGGCAAGGTATACTTGCCTGGGGTTGCACGAAGAACCAACAATGTATCGCCAATCACAAGTCAGAAAGTCCAAGTCATCACAACTGTCTCCGAAAGCTGAAATAAACGTCACCAATATTCTCAGAATAGTCGGATTAGCTAGGATTGCCTGTCCTTAAGTCCAATTCTGGACACAGGGGCAAAACGGTAATTTCTAACAAAACGATGTCCGCCGTTGGACCCGCTTTCCACCGAAAAGCGTGTCAGAGTCAATGGTCTCTAAAGTCATCAAACTACATGTCAATGGATTCAGTTTTTCGATACGAACCCAACCGTATGTCCAGAGTTGGATTTCGGCGGGCCGTGCACAAAATTGCCCGTTGGGTAGGACCGTGGGGCCCGCAAAACGGCAATTTTGTCATCTGTCTCAGAATTGGACCAAACTTGGCATACAGGACCAAAAAAATGATACGGTCCTGTTGGCGCAAGTTTCGTCTCAATCTGACGAACATGCACGAAGTAATTAAGAAATTTGCAAAGTACACGATACGGTAAATTTCGACGGATACGTATCAAATTCGTCGCGCACACGCGACCAATTTGAATTCCGTCAAAGCCCATACGACCACGAAGCTGTTACGTAGCTTTCGATATTTCTGGTTTGCGACCAAGTCGCCCGGTTTGGCGTGACGTACGTGGTGTCGGAGGTTTTCAAGTTTTCGAAAATCTGTTTTTATGGATTTTTAGCGATCTTTCCTAGGGTTTCTTTTACTGGATACACAGCTAGAAATTAAACCAATAATGGGGTTTCAATCTCCTATAGGTTGTCATCAGGTCTGCTCAAATAGATTTTTAATTCGGTCTTTGGATTCGCGAGAATTTGCCTTCCAAGTTGAGTGTTGGACTGGGTTTTACTCTGCTCTCAAACGTGTTTTCTCGTCGACTTCGAGTCGATATTGCCGATTGGTTTTCCTACGTTTATCGAAGTTATTTAATGGGATCTAAAGAGGGTTATGTTGGGATCACCTAGGATCTTCTAGATCGAAAATCGATCAAGTATATCAGAAGATATCATGCGAGGAAAAACGGTTACCTGGCTATGCTCTGTTCGCAGTTGCTGCCCTGTTCTCGTGCACGCGCACGCGCGCGGCCCTCCGGTCGCCGTCCGGCGGTGGCGCACGCTGCCTGGAGGTCGGGGCTGGTCGCCTGGGTTGGAGGAGGGTGTTTGCGAGATTAGGGTTTAGGTTTTGCTAGGGTTTCGTTCGTTCTCTCGTGTTTAACGCGTATGACCAGTTTTATACCAGTTCTATTATAGAAACAGGGGGGTCGTGATCCGCTCGGCCTGGGGGGTTTTCTGTTTGGGGAAGCTGGGCCTGGCTGGGTGTGGGGCTTAGGAAGTTATTGGGCCGGGTCTGAATAGGCTGGGTCGGGCTGCTCAGCCTGGCTCAGTAGTTTGATTTCTTTTTGTTTTTTTTATTTTATTTCTTATACTTAACTATTATATACATTTATATATATATATTTATATATATACAGCTATGTGTATACATATAAATATATTTATATATATAATCACACACACGTATTTTTATACATTTATATGTATACATATATATATTTAGAGATCCATAAACACACTTATACCTATATATATGTATACGTATAAGTATCTATATATATACATATTTCTATCTATATTATTTATATATATATATATATATATATATATATATATATATATATATATATATATATATATATATATATATAACAAAACACTATCTATATATACACATTTTATATATTATATATTTATAATTCCAATACACCATCATATATCGCATATTAGTATATATTCTTATTAATATAAGCTGCAGTAATGTAATTTATATTTATAATGATATATACCTATGTACCATAAATACAAACACGAATAATAAATATTACGTATAATCGATATTTGAAAACCGATCATTAATTTTTGTATACCGAAAATTCACAAATAAAATACATGGATATTATATATATATATATAAATAAAAGCCTAATTTCCATATACCGTAAATACACTTCTATATTTATATATAACCTAGATAATTTCCATAAAATCCAACATATTAGTTAAGGAGAAATATTTACTATATTATTAAATAAAATATTATTTCTAATAACAAGCACATATAATATTATATATTATATATATATATATATATATATATATATATATAGCAATTATCCCTAGAATTGTCTCCAAAATTACCAAGGTAAAATACCAATACAATATGCGTCTACACTGACGTCTTTGGTCACACTACAACACCTCATGGGCTTTGGGCTTGGTTCGGACTATTTTGGTACAATCGGTCATCTAAAAACAATATATTTAATTAATAAATAAATAGTTCATCGGTGGGGGTTAAGTCACAACCTAATCTGATTTTCCTAGTTAGGACACTCATATGGCTTTGCATTCCCCAACCATGGCTAAACACTAGTCAAAGCACGCTACTGCATTATCCGTGCCATGATTTCTAGCCGTCTTGTACTTCAAAACTCAACCATGATTTAAAATCATCTACCGTAATAATTAACTAAATAATTATTTATAATATTCTAAAAATCCCCATTTAAATCAAATAAATAAGTGAATAAATATTTCAAAAAAAAACTTTCGGGAATGGGAGCTACAGTGCGGTACCATGTCAAAGTGATATCAAAGAACTGACTAGCTGCGGCTGACACCACAGCCTCTTCGGAAGCTCTGCCAAATCCAAACTCCGCTCGACGTCCTCTAGCCAATCGTCGGCATAAATAATGCCCTCAGTCCCCTTGAACTCCCGGGGTACTATCTTCTTGAAATCTAACACTGATCCAGGCCTCGACTGCTGCTGATGCTGCTCCTGGCCCTGAGCTCCCTGAACCAGAGCTGTAGCAACCCTTTCGACCGTTGCTAGTGCAAGCTGATGAGCATTTTCCATGCTCTACCTCATATTCTCAGACTGCCGCTGAGACGCCTCTGCCTGCGCTCGTTGAGTCTCCATCATCTGCTGTAGGAGTGCAAACATCTGCAATGCATCTATCGATATCGGAAGTGGTGGCGGAAGAGTCTCTGGAATAACGATAGAAGGCCTCCCGACTGGAGGAAGAAGACCTCCTGATACTGCTGCTGCTACTCCCACCTGGATGGCAGGAACAGTAGGGGCAGCAGAGACAGCCATCTAGACCTCCCCCTCCTCCGGAATAGTAGGCCTCGATGGACCGGACCTCTCCGGGGTAGTACTAGATCCAGCTGCCTGAGCTCGAGTCACTGTCATCCTGAAGACAGATCAAACAAAAAAATCAATACTGAGAAAGAAGCAATATAATCGAAGGAGAACGGTTTATTTTCAAAGGAAATAATTTTCAACAAGAATTTAGATAGCAGGAATTCAGTTAAGAGTTTTTCCTATATGTGATTGAGTACCTCAAAGTATATCCTAATCCTACTGCAGGCTGTAGTGATACTCTAGTTCGAATACCACTACATAAACTCGATCTGTATCGACTACCACTAAAAATGTGTCACGACCCGCACCCTATTTAGGGGTACGAGAACGTGGGTACGTCCAGCCTACACCACAGTGTCGGCGGTAGAATGCTGTATAGGTCATCTATAACATCTAACATCTAACAACAAGATATATAAACCTGTCATCTCTGTACGGAGGTATAATATAACATCTTAACTCTATATCTCAATCACAAGTCTAGGGAAGATAGTGCACGATACGGAATCAGATAAAAGGAAAAAACTGAACATAAATAGAGTTATCACACCACACAAAATAGATTTTCAACACAAATAAATACAAGTCCTGAATATAACTAAGTCTCAACTAATAATTTGAACAATCCGATACAAACTGAAAGCTATAAATACTAGACTAGACTAGGCACCCTCTACTGAGCTAGATGCTCCTCAGGCTCCTGAATGTCACCCTCATATGCCCTATAGAAAATAGGGCAGTCACCATCATCATCTGTAATATTTTCAAGAGGTCCTGTCAGGACAGGAGCGAGCACAATACATCTCACGCAGTTCGTATCATGTTGGAAAATATAAATCATGCAAAAGAGTAAGATACATGGACTGTAAGGAAATATATATGAAAACGAGAGAGATTTGATAAATGGAAATATCTATATACATGATAAGTAAAAACTGTAAGTAACCTGTGATTTAGAGCATGAGATGGTTATATAAACGGGTTAGGACAATGCAAGGGTAACTCCATCATACGTGAGTGTACAATAGACATATACATAATTTTCACAAGATTTTACAAGATGGGATTTTGATCACATAACCATTTCTACTCACCCTCCCCAATCAATACACAAGGATCCAGTCAAGTTACGTTACCTTGTACAAGAGGTTTTTATCATGTTTTGTTTCACGTGATCATGAGAGTACAAGATTGCATAAGAGTATACATGAATAACGGTGTATATGAAATACAAGATGTTCGTAAAAAGCACATGACAACTGTATCTGATGCACCCCGAGGGGGATAACATCGCATGACAAGATCCATATAGTACCAATCCGTGATAATAACGTGACAGCATCATGTAAAGTAATCTAGAGCAAGAATATAAATCCTAACAAGTATGAAATGATCAGAGAATGTACTCGTCTGTCACCCTGAATGACTGATATAAATAGATGTCCGAACTGGTGTCACAGAGTCCTATTTAGAGTAAAACAGGTTATTTAAGTACTCAAATTGTAATAATAGAAATCTGCAAATACAACTACATGATTCTAAGTCAAACTAGGTCAAAGTCAACTATTGGTTAACTTTGGTCAACTATCTAGGTCAAACTAGGTCACACTTGGTCTACTCTAGTCAAACTAGGTCACACTAGGTCAAAGGTTGACTTACAGTTGACTTTTAGTCAACTGGTCAACTCCTAGTCCACTAAGTCAAGCCTTGGTCAACTAAGAGTCAAACTATAGTCTACAAGTCTAAATAGGCCTAGTGTGTCTATTTCAAGGTCAAGTCCACTCATAGTCAACTCTGGGTCAACCTTCTAGTCCAACTAGGTATTTTCTTATAGAACTCATCTATATATATCTACTATCCTAAATATACACAAGTCCCTCAAGCATATATATTACACCATATATGTCTCACTATAATATATGAAGGAAACCTTAAACACAAACCATAGTCTATGGCTAAGCCTAACCTCTACCTTACATATAGATATATAATATATAAACATGTAATCAAAACAACCAACCTCACACTCGCTCACTATATCCTACTCATAAACTCAATACTCATATTCTAACATCTAAACAAACTACTAACTTAAACTCTACTCAACTCTCACACATTAACTCACTCATCTACCAATCAACTCACATACTCTCAAAGTCAACCAAGCCAAACCAAGCCTAGGCAGGGCCTGCTAAATACCATGCCAAGCCAGGCCTAGGCAGGCCAAGTAACCTGCTGCACTAGGCACTGCTGCTGCTGTCCTCCTTTATCCTCTATTTTTTCTGAGAACAATATAAATCCTAAACCTCTCTAACCCCATATCTCAGTCCTCTCAAAACCTGAGAAACTCAAACCTTAACCCAGCTAACTCTAAACCCCTCTAAATCTACTGCTCTCCTATATATATTCATATATATAATGCATCCTCACCTATATATATATATATATATATATATATATATATATTTTTTTTTTATATATATATATATATATATATATATATATATATATATATATATATATACAGACATATATATACATGTATACAGACATATATATACAACCTAGGACACTGACAATCCCTAAAACACTGACACTTACAAGGGGCAAGGTTTGGTTGTTGTTCAAATCTAAGAGTCCATACTAGGGACGAGGGTTTGGTTATTCGTTTGACTTCTTACCATGTATTCACCCAGAAACTTGGCATTTGTTATTTGTTTTTTTTTCCAGTTCATTTTTGCGTAGTTGTTCTTGCATGCTTGTATAGTTGTTGCTTGATTATTTTATTTCCTTCCTTGGATGCATGTATCGTTGTTACTTAGTCATTTTGTTCCTCGCTGGTTATTATTTATGCATGTTATTTATTGTTAGAAAGTTTTATGTATCTTGCTATGTCCTATGAGGAACAAAAAATCTGTTCAGGTATAGACGATCGATGGGATCTCGAGGAGTATGACCCAGACTCTTGCATTGCAAATCGTATAATCCTTTCTTGGACAGTAGACTTGTTTGTTGCTATTCATTTATTCTACTTTTGATCCAATCACTTGGTAGTGAATTGGTCTCCACCCGTGAAATACTTTATTTTATATTTCAGTTGATATATTTGATTGGTTCTTCCTTGATTGTGTTGTGGATGAGATTTGGTATTATTTATGACTTATTGTTATGAGCTGGAGCACTTGTATATAGCTTATGTGTATTTTTGTTGATCCCATACATTGGGTAGTCTTCGTATACATCAGCTGGCATGTATGTATCCTACTCCTACATATTTTGGGACTGGGACATATCGTATCGGTTACATAACTATACTAATACGAGCCTGCATATAGAATTAGAAATTAGGATCTCATCCACATGACTTGATTACCTCCTTTGACCTTTGTTCAAACCCTCATTTGGCTGCTTGATTTGTATCCAGTTTGATTATTTTCTATCGTAATCTTATTTGATCGTGCGTTTTATAATCCTTATTTGATCGCGTGTTCGATAATCGTGATAAGATATCGCATCCTTGATTATTCCAACTTTGTTATTCATAGATCGTTCTTTAGTTTTAATTTCGAGAACAAAATTCTTTTAAGGTGGGTAGAATGTAAACCCCGCAAATTTTTAATTAATATTTTGTGTGTTTTTCTAAATTTTTATTTTTTATTGTTATTTACTTTAAATATTGTGCTTCCAAAGTAATTTTTTTATTTTCTATCGAAAGGAAGTCACCAGTATTTTTGAATATTAAAAATATTTGCCAATTATTTTTAAATAAAGATTTTGAAATTATGTAAATATACTTTAATTTATTTGGATAACATTAAATATTATTTAAATTATTTTAAAGATATTAAATATTATTTTAAAATTATTAGTGTGTTCTATTATTTATTAGATTTATCTAATCTTAAATTCATTGATTTAAATTTCGTGATAAGTATCAAGTATGGCTTAAATTATTTTGATAAAATTAACTGTTAATTTGAACTATTATTCAATTTTTGATTAATGTTACATTGATTTAAATTTTACTTGCTTTTGAATTATTAGATATTATTTACACTACTTTGATAATATTAATATTATTATTGATAGGATCATTGATTAGTATTTTGAACTATTATTGATTATGATTAAGATCTGATTAATCTACTTTAGACATTAAATATTGTTTTAAATTATTGGTATATGACCATTTAATATATTTTGAATCAATTATTGATTTGGGATTAGATTAATTTAGGTTTGAATATTTATTTAAATTATTTTTGTAACCAAATAATATATTTAGATTTGATTAATTAATTTTTAAATATTTGTTTGAATTAAATTTATGGAAAGATTTGATCATTGGTTTCTTAATCCATTATCTATTCAGGAAATCTCTATCTATTTAAGGAAAGATTTTCCCTTCCAATCTAATCCTAATTTAATTAAGTAATAACTACTCATTATATATACCCTATTGAACTTATAAACATCTCTCATATTTTTCTTTCTTAAATTTATCTCTTTTTTCTAATAAAATAGCCCAAAAATTGTCATAAATTCAGTCTCATTTTTCAAAGACTGTAACAACTTCAAAGGGCCATAACTCCTAACTCCGAACTCCGTTTGACCTTTATTTTTTGTTTGAACCGTATTGAGGTTAACTTCGATAACCTATAATTTATTTTAGAAAATTCATAATATATTTTTTTATAAAATTGTTTGAGTGTTAGTTGTTCAAAAATTGACGTATCGTACTATTTTTGAGATTTTGGGAATTCTCGAAATCAGTTTTGCGATCGGTTCGATGTTTCAGAAAGCTGACATAATGATCTATGGCATGCAAATTTTTTCAGAGATTAATTTTATAGTTTAAATTTTATTTTGGGCTAATGTATATTTATATTATTTTATGGTATGTAAAATAAGCTTTTGACCTAAAAATATTATTATAATTTTTTCTACCTAATTAAAATATAGTTTTTTCCTCTAAAAATAATAACCCTAGAATTTTAAAGTATTTATCTAAAATTATTTAAACTAATAAATATAGTTTCAAGTATTATATATATTTTCTAAATTATGTTATAAATATTTTCCTAAATAAATAAATATATTTTCCTTATTAGGAAATTTCTTTTAAAAAATGAAATTCTATATCAGATTAGATTGATTTTGATCATGACTAATCGTATTTCCTATATTCTCGCGAAACCGGACCACTTCATATTGACCTGGCTATTTGAACCAATCTAAACATTCTCAGATCGTTGCACCACCTCCAGACAAGTATTCCTTCCCTTTATAGTATATTACATGCTAGTTATTTTTTACATGCTAGTCATTTTTGTTTCTTCATATCACATGTTTATAACCAGTGTTCTCTTTTATTGTCAGTTTATTTGTATTCCTTTTTCCTTGATACATGTCGTTATCAAGTTTCTTTCGTTGATTGTTGATATGTGCTTTCTTTTATATTATACAGACTAGTTTAGTTGCCTCGTTGATATCATTATTGTTCATGTTTTGACCTTGTAGTTCATACTAGATTTGTTCTCACTTGTACCTTGTCGAAAGTCGTATCGCATTGTTGGACGAGTGCGTCATGACTGAGCTGCTATTCCTATTTTCGTTTATTCTCTACCTGAGAGTCCACACTAGGGACGAGGGTTGATTGCTTGAAGCTTACCTGAGAGTCCACACTAGGGGTAAAGGTTAGTGGTTGTTCAAATCTGAGAGTCGACACTAGGGACGATGGTTTAGTTATTCGTTTGACTTCTTGCCATGTGTTCACATAAGTGTTGTAAATTCTTCAATATTTTTTTTCTTTTCTTCTTTTTTTAAAAACCAAAGCCGGTGGACGACTCCACCCGACCTTGGCCCACAGGCCATGGCCACCGCCATCCAGCCACCTCCGTGGGAGTGAGGGCTCGAACCCGGCTCTCACCCCCGATGCACGGTGGTGTTACCAGTATACCACGACTCGATGTGCTAAATTCTTCAATATTTTTCCTTTAAAAATTGCAACAAAATAAAATATAAGTAGATGTTACTGGCCTTCGGGGAAGACGCGCACGTAGCACTGCCCTAAGAGTTAGCTCGGGTCTATGTGCAGATCGTATTCGAACGCTCCTAGTGGTGAAATCCCTGCTCCATCGGAATCTCCTTATCGCACACGAATTGGAGAGAGTGACCCCGACTTAGCTCTGCCCAGAGCAACAATGAAGAACAAAAAGCTCGGATCGAAAAAGACGAGATTAGAGAAGAGAGTTTAGACGTATATTTCTGTGTGTAGAGGAAGAATGAGAACACGGGTATATATAAGCTGATGGAAAACCTTTGTAACGGTTATAAATAATAGGTAATAAAATTTAAGTTATAGAGTAGTAAGAAAAACATGGTACATTGAATCTGGACAAGATTCAGAATCCAACCATTACAGAAATTAAAGGAATGTCAAAAATTTAAATATAAGCAAAAAGATTTTTTGGGTCTCAGCCCGAACCCGAAGAGGAAATCGAATCGGCATTTGGCGCCCGCAGATATGGGCACGTACCCGCACCCGTTACGTGCGCCGAACCGAACCTAGTCGAGTCGGGCCTGGCGGCGGCGGCGGTGCGCGCGTGGGGCCCATAGGCCACCCACACAACTTCAACGAAGCAAAATGGAACAAAAGAATATAAACACAACTAACTCCCCTTACCTACCGATGTGGGACAAAAAGGTGAAAAAATGAGCTTTTGGAAAGGTGTGTGAACACACAGCTAACAATCCCCCCAAAAGGTCAAATTCTGAAGTAGAAGAAAGAAAAAAAGAGTAAGAAAATTTTTGGGCAGTTGTATACTATGCATAAATGAGATGGACTACAGCCTTAATCTCACGTAGTGACTATTGTCTTCGTATGAAGAAGAGCTTGATGGTCTACGCCTTGGATCAGTCTTTTTGTACTAGATTCAGACAATAGCACACATTGTACGCTAGAGGTACTTGGATCTATCGGGTGGCGCGTTTGGTTGGCCATGCACACTTTTATACATTCATGAGAGTTGTCTAGGATCGCCCTGTCCTATAGTCGTGGCCCTCACGACCTCTCATATAGGTAAGTCCTTAAGTATTGGTGATAGAAATCAACCCTGCATATCATGCTTGGACTTATTAAGAGTTTAAACTCACCCTATCCTTATCACACAAGGAACACTATCACCATAGGGATGGGGTATTAATGTACACATGTACAGCCTCTTGGGCTTTTTATTTTAAAGAGAATTTAATCTCAGGGTCAGTGTTCCATAATAGTCACCTAGTCCAGCTTGTTCCTACCCATTGAACTGGCTTCTTAGGATCTCCAGTCAGACTCGGTTGGGTTGCCACTGTTGGTGACTATACTATGGGCTTAACCCCATCCCCCTCGACGATTCTAGGATCAATGTCCTAGACAGACCCTTCGTCAAGTGGTCTGCAAGGTTCTTTTCCGACTTTATATAGTCAAGAACCACATATTTGCCCAATAGGCTCTTTATTGACTTAAAGCACAGCTGCATGTGCCTGTTCATCTTAGTATTCACAGAATCATGATTTAGTAGTTCTATAACAGATTTATTATCACATTTTATAGAAACAACAGGAATAGGATGAACCGAAACAGGTATATGCATAATAAGGTTTCTAAGCCATTCGGCTTCTGTATAGGTAGTGTCTAAAGCTATCATTTCAGAGTCCATTGTACTCCTAGAAATGATAGTTTGTTTACATGATCCCCAGGAGATTGCAGCTCCTGATAGGGTAAAAACATATCCAGTAGTGGATTTCACATCATGTGAATCAGTTATCCAATTTGCATCTGAGTAACCTTCTATGATATCAGAGTGTCTAGTATAATGAAGTTTATAATCTAGAGTACCCTTAAGATATTTGAATACTCTGTCTAATGCAGTCCAGTATGATTGCTTTGGGTTACTAGTATATCTACTTAGTCTCCCAATAGCGAATGCAATATCAGGTTTGGTTCTATTTGTTATGTACATAAGGGACCCTATCATTTGTGAATATCTTTGTTGTTCTATAGGTGATCCTTCATTCTTCTTGAGAACAACATTACTGTCATAATTAGTAAGGACAAGTTTCTTATCAAAATACTCAAACTTCCTTAGCATTTTTTCAATTGAATGTGCTAGGGATAGAGTATAGCCTTCTTTGCATTTGGACACTTGCATTCCTAGGATCAGGTTTGCTTTACCTAGGTCTTTCATATCAAACTGGTTAAATAAATAATTCTTAGTGTTATTTATCAATTCCAGTGAAGATCCTAAAATAAGGATATCATCAGCATACAAGCATAAGATAACACAACTTCCATTTGTATTTTTAGAATACAAACATTTATCATATTCATTTGGCACAAAACCAAATTCTAAAATAACTTTGTCCAATTTGTTGTGTCATTGCTTGGGAGCTTGCTTTAGGCCATAAAGAGATTCTACTAATCTACAAACTTTCTTTTCTTGACCTTTAGTGATGAAACCTTCAGGTTGCTCCATATAGATCTCTTCTTCTAAATCTTCACTTAGAAATGCTGTCTTTACATCCATTTGGTGGATCAGCAAGTCATAGATGGAAGCTAATTAAGGCTAGAAGGGTTCTAATAGAAGAAATCATAGCAACAGGAGAGTAGGTATCAAAATAATCTAATTCTTTTTTCTGGGTAAATCCTTTGGCTACTAGCCTAGCATTGTATTTTTTTATAGTACCATCGGCTCTAAGTTTCTTTTTGAAGATCCACATATAACCTATGGATTTACTACCTAAAGGTAGGTATGCTAGAAACCATGTATTGTTCTCCATAATGGATTTGTACTCATTGTTAATAGCTTCTTTCCACAAAGGGACATCAGGAGAGGATATAACTTCTTCATAAGTTGAGGGATCACCCTCTATCAAAAATATGAAGAATCCTTCTCCTAAATTCTTTTTAATCCGTTCTCTTTTACTCCTTCTAGGTTCTATGACTTGTTTAAATTAAGAACTAGGTATTTGATCATGAGAACTAGTAGATGGAGTAAGAGAAGGATTGGAGGAAGATGAAAGGGTTCTATCCTTGAAGGGAAATATATTCTCAAAGTAAACTGTATCTCAAGCTTCTATAATTGTGTTGTTAAAGATTTCATTTACTTCAGAATGGGTAATAATAAATCTATTGGCATTACTATCTAGGGCATATCCTATGAACACAACATCTACAGTCTTAGGTTCTATCTTCCTTTTTTTGGGTTAAGGAATTCCTACCTTAGCTAGACATCCCCAAACTTTGAGGTAATTAATCCTAGGGGTCCGACCATTCCATAACTCATATGGGGTCTTATCATTAGTCTTACTGGATATTTTATTAAGAATATAATAGGCTGACAATAAGGCTTCTCCCCAAAAATTATTATGAGCACATGAGCTGAGAAGCATGGCATTGACTATGTCTAACAGAGTGCGATTCTTTCTTTCAGCAACTCCGTTGGACTGTGGTGAATAAGGAGCAGTTACCTCATGAATAATTCCATATTCTTCACAGAAGTTAGTCATATCATTTGAGGTATACTCTTCACCACGATCTGATCTAAGGATCTTAATCTTTCTATCTAGCTGGTTCTCAGCTTCGGACTTATAGACCTTGAATCTATCTAGAACGTTATCCTTGGTCTTAAGGACTTATAGACCTTGAATCTATCTAGAATATCATCTATAAAAGTAACAAAGTATTTTCTACCGCCCCGGGTCAAAATCCTATTGGAATCACAAATATCACTATGGATAAGTTCTAGGAGATCGGAATCCCTATGGACAGATTTGAAAAGTAATCTAGTGTGTTTGGCTTGAACACAAATCTCACATTTGCGTTCATCATCTATAGAAGTCTTATGTGTAAGATCTAAGTTCATCATCCTTTTAATAGATCCTAAGTTCATATGACCCAATCTTCCATGCCAAACATTTGATGATTCAACATTTGCAATAAAAGAAGGATTTAAACTTTTATTCATAGTACTCAAAATAAAAAGTCCATCTTTCATAAATCCTTTCCCCATAAATAAATCATTCTTAGAGAAAACTACTTTATTTGCCTCCATTACAATTTTGTATCCTGAGGCTACAATGAGGGATCCACTAACAAGATTTCTTCTAACAGACGACACATAAAGCACAACATGGTGAGTTAGAATTTTCCCAGATGTCATCTTCAGATCTATTCTTCCTCTTTCCATAATCTGTGCAGTTGAGCCATCTCCTAGAGTCTCGTCCATCTGATTCCTGATAGGTTGAGAAACATGAGCGATCAAATGAAACGTGAACATTAGCTCCAGAATCCAACCATCAATCATCAGAATGGAAAGAAAGGTTTACTATAGGTTGATAGCTTACAAACCTGAAGGAGCTGGAAGACCCATTCAGAATCATATTAGCCTGTGGCTTGCCTTTTCCTTTGAAGGAGGTCTGGATAGGTTCTTTCTTCCTTTAGAAGCAGTTGATGGCTGTATGATTGGTTCTACCACACACAAAACAAAATCTTCTTTGATCCTGAGTCTGACCAAAGTTTCTAGATTTTTGGAGTTGCTGGTGTTGAGGGGTTTTATGATAAGGATTTTGGAAATAAGGGTTTAGGTGATTTGGTTAAAAACTATGCTTCTTTTTGAAGGAGTTTTTCTTGGGTTTGAGATGGTGGTTAGCCTTGGGTTTGCCATGGCTTTCTACAAGGTTTATCCTAGCTGTGGCATTAGACCTTGCTTTGGCCTTTGCCATATATTCTTTTTCTGTTCTAAGTCTTTTTATTTGAGGGTATGTAATTGATCCTTGTAGATGGAGAAGATCCTTTGCCACATTAGACCAAGAAGGAGGGAGTTTGTCTATCAAGCATCCTGTTTTGTGTTCAGTAGAAAAGAAGGTTCCCTTGGCTTGAACATACCTAAGGTGTTCTTGGAATTCATGGATTTGGTCATTGATAGGTTTGTTATCTACCATGACATATCGGTTGAATGTGGAGGAATTGAATCTATCAATTCTAGCATCATCACAACCATACTCATCTTCCAAAGCATCCCAGAGTTTTTTAGCGCTCTTATATTCAAAAAATATGTCGTAGAGTGACTCAAACATAGCGCTTAAGATTATGTGGAAGCAATGTAGTCTATTTCCTTAGGGGTCTTGGGTTTAGAGGAAGAGGACGACTTGGATACCCCTACATCAGACTCAGTCTCATCAGAATCATTTGAGATGGGTGTGGACCCATCAATAGCAGAAATCAGGCCTAAAGTGGTAAGCCAAAATTTTATCCGGCTCTGCCACGTCTTGAAATAAGTGCCATTGAACTTAGTGGGCTTTGCAGAGTAGGTCTCTTCCTTGGCAGACATGTTTTCTAAAGTTTGTAAAAATTATGTTTACTCAATAAGATGGCTTAAGCTAAAAATTAACAATTCAAATGATTTTAGTAATAGACCTTTAAAATTTTGTTTTAAAGTTTGGTAAGGCTGGGTTAGCTGTAGGGACCGGATCCCTGCAAGCGGAAGTTCTCTAGGAACAATTAAGTACCAGTCGCTTAGACGATTTGCGTCTTGTTGATAGAAGGGCCCGTTCGGCTTGTACCCAAACAAATCTCTACTTTAGAACTTTAAAATTAAAGGAATTTTACTAAATCAATTAATTGTTTGATTTAGCCTAAATTAAAATATTGAGTAAAAGAGACTACTCAACTAATATTGACAAAAATTGTACTAACACAATAATATTGTCTAAGGTGTCAATTTAACCAAAATGACAATTTGCTAATAATATGACAAATATTAGACAATTTCTATTGACAGTAGTCTTGCTAAAAAGTTATAATAAAATTGCTTGCTAAAACAATAAACTGAGTACACTAATAAGCTGGGTTTAACACAAATATCCAAAACAAATAAGTAAGTTTATATGTTTACAATGGAGTTTTTTTTTGTGAAAACAATTTGTGCAGAACAACAAAAATTTGTGCAGAATAGCAAAGCAAATAAGTTTATATGTTTAAAAGAAAAACTTAAGTATGTCAGCAAGCAATATTTACAAAAAGTTTTATAAGGTATATATATATATATATATATATATATATATATATATATATATATATATATATATATATATATATATATATATATATATATATATATATATATATATATATATATATATATATGTCTACAGTAGTGCAAGTTCCTAAGTACAATTCTTAAGGCCAATTCTTAAGTACAAAATTGTTAAGGACAATAATGTACAGTTTGCAATATATGTATTGATAACATAAGCAAGTATATTTGAACGTTTGTTAACAGAGGCAAGTATATAGGCAAATATATATAAACGTTTTGTTAACAGAATAGAGAAGATTGTTCTTAACAAAATAGACGATTGTACTAAGTCTTAGATTGTTGTAAATTCTTCAATATTCTTCCTTTAAAAACTGCAACAAAATAAAATATAAGTTGATGCTACCGGCCTCTGGGGAAGTCGCGCACATAGTACTTCCCTAAGAGTTAGCTCGGGCCTATGTACAGACCGTATCCGAACGCTCCTAGTGGTAAAATCTCTGCTCCACCGGAATCTCCTTGCCGCACACGACTTGGAGAGAGTGATCCCGACTTAGCTCTGTCCAGAGCAACAACGAAGAACGAAAAGCTCGGATCGGAAAAGATGAGATTAGAGAAGAGAGTTTAGACGTATATTTCTGTGTGTAGAGGAAGAATGAGAACGCGGGTATATATAAGCTGATGGAAAAACTTTCTAACGGTTAGAAATAATGGGTAATAAAATTTAATGTTACAGAGTAGTAAGAAAAATGTGGTACATTGAATCTGGACAAGATTCAGAATCCTACCGTTACGAAAATTAAAGGAATGTCAAAAATTTAAATAGAAGCAAAAAGATTTTTTGGGTCTCAGCCCGAACCCGAAGAGAAAATCGAATCGGCATTCGGTGCCTGCAGATGTGGGCACGTACCCGCACCCGTTACGTGCGCCGAACCGAACCGAGCCAAGCGTGCCGGGTGGCGGCGGCGGCACGCACATAGGGGCCATAGGCCACCCACACAACTTCAATGTAGCAAAATGGAACAAAGCAATATAAACACAACTAACTCCCCTTTCCCCACCGATGTGGGACTAAAAGGTGAGGAAATGAGCTTTTGGAAAGGTGTGTGAACACACAGCTAACAGTAATAACTTGGCATTTGTTACCTGTTTTCTTTCCAGCAGTTCATTTATACGTAGTTTTTCTTGCATGCTTGTATAGTTGTTGCTTGATTATTTTATTTTCTTCCTTGAATGCATGTATCGTTGTTACTTAGTCATTTTGTTCCTTGCTGTCATTATTTATGCATGTTATTTATTGTTAGAAAGACATATTTTTATGTATCTTACTATGTTCCCTGAGGACCTGATGATCTCTTCAGGTATAGACGATCGACAGGATCTCGAGGAATACGACCCCGACTCTTTCATTGCAGATCGTATGATCCTTTCTTGGACAATAGACTTGTTAGTTACTATTCATTTAATCTACTTTTGATCCAATCGCTTGGAAGTGGATTTGTCTCCACCCGACAAATACTTTATTTTATGTTTCAGTTAATATATTTGATTAGTTCTTCCTCGATTGTGTTGTGGATGAGATTTAGTATTGCCTATGACTTATTGTTATGAGCTGGAGCTCTCGTATACATCTTATGTATGTATATGTCGATCCTATAAATTGGGGTAGTAGTCTTCGTAGACATATAGCTGACATGTACGTATCCTAGTCCTACCTGTTTTGGGACTGGTGCGTTACATATTTTTTGGTGGGCCATACAGGTCAGAGCATATCATATCGGTTACGTAACTGTACTGATACGAGCCTGCATATAGGATTAGAAATTAGATCTCATCTACATGACTTGATCACCTTGAACCCTCATTTGATTGCTTGATTTGTATCCGGTTTGATCATTTTCTACCGTAATCTTATTTGATCATGTGTTTCATAATCCTTGTTTGATCGCTCGTTCGATAATCACGATAAGATATCGCATCTTTGATTCTTTCAACTTCGTGATTCATTGATCGTACTTTAGTTTTGATTTCAAGGACGAAATTCTTTTAAAGTGGTTAGAATGACTTCCCAAATTTTTAATTAATATTTTGGGTGTTTTTTAAATTTTTTAAAATTTTAAATTATTTATTTTAAATATTATGCTTCAAAATAAAAATTTTCCTTTAATTTTTATAGAAAGTAAGTCACAAGTATTTTTGAATATTAAAATGGTTTGACAATTATTTTTAAATAAAGATTTTAAATTTATGTAAATATACTTTAATTTATTTGGATAGCAACTAATATTATTAAATTATTTTAAAGATATTAAATATTATTTTATAATTATTAGTGTATTCTATTATTGATTAGATTTATCTAATTTTAAATTCTTTGATTTAAATTTCCTGATAAGTATCAAATATGGCTTAAATTATTTTGATAAAATTAACTGTTAATTTTAACTACTATTCAATATTTGATTAAATTTACACTGATTTAAATTTTACTTGCTTTTGAATTATTGGTTATTATTTACACTATTTTGATAATATTAATATTATTATTGATAAGATCATTGATTAGTATTTTAAACTATTATTGATTATGATTAAGATATGGTCAATCTACTTTAGACATTAAATATTATTTTAAATTATTGGTATAAGATAATTTAATATATTTTGAATCAATTATTGATTTAGGATCAGATTAACTTAGTTTTGAATATTTATTTGAATTATTAATGTAACCAAATAATATATTTAGATTTGATTAATTAATTTTTAAATATTTGTTTAAATTTATGGAAAGATTTGATCATTGATTTCTTAATCCATATCAATTTAGAAAATCTCTATCTATTTAAGGAAGTTTTTTCCCTTCCAATCTAATCCTAATTTCATAAGTAATAACTACTCTTTATATATACCCTATTGAACTTATAAAAATCTCTCATCTTTTCCTTTCTTTTTTTTGGTCTAAAATAGCCCAAAATTTGTCATAAATTCAGTCTCGTTTTTCAAAAAGGTTGTAACAAATTCGAAGGGCCATAACTCCTAACTTCGGACTCCGTTTGATCACCATTATTTTTTGTTTGAACCGTATTGAGGTTAGATTTGATAATCTATAATTTATTATAGAAAATTCATAATATATTTTTCTATAAAATTGTTCGAGTGTTATTTGTTCAAAAATCGACGCGTCGTACTATTTTTGAGATTTCCGGAGATCCCGAACTCAGTCTTGCGATCAGTTTGATGTTTCAGAAATCTGACATGATGATCTATATAACTTGCAAAAAAATTTAGAAATTAATTTTGAAGTTTAATTTTATTTTGGGCTAATATATATTTATATTATTTTGTGGTATTTAAAATAAGCTTTTGACCTAAAAATATTATTGTCATATTTTCTACCTAATTAAATTATAGTTTTTTCTTCTAAAAATGATATTCCTAGATTTTTAAAGTATTTTTCTAAAACTATTTTAACTAATAAAAAATATTTTCAAGTATTATATATATTTTCTAAATTAGGTTATAAATACTTTTCCTAAATAAATATATACATTTTTCTTATTAAGAATTTCCTTAAAAAAATTCTATATTAGATTGGATTGATTTTGATCGTGACTAATCGTATTTCTTATATTCTCGTAAACCAGACCACTTCATATTGACCTGGCTAGTCGAAACAATCTGGACATTGTCAAATCATTGCACCACCTCCAGAGAAATATACCTTGCCTTTTTACAGTATGTTACATGCTACTCATTTTTTTTACATGCTAGTCATTTTTGTTTCTTCATATCATATGCTTATAAGCAGTGTTCTCTTTGTTGTCTGTTATTTGTATTCCTTTCTTCTTTATACATGTCATTATCTAGTTTCTTTCGTTGATTGTTGATATGTATTTTCTTTCATTTTATGCCTAGTTTAGTTGTCTCGTTGAGATATCATTCTTGTTCATGTTTTAACCTTGTAGTTCATACTAGATTTGTTCTCACTTGTACCTTGTCGAAAGTCGTATCGTAGGACGAGTGCATCATGACTGAACTGATATTCCTATTTTCGTTTATTCTCAACCTGAGAGTCCACACTAGGGGCGAGGGTTGATTGCTTGAAGCTAACCTGAGAGTCCACACTAGGGACGAGGGTTGGTCGTTGTTCAAATCTGAGAGTCCACACTAGGGGCGATGGTTTGGTTATTCGTTTGACTTTTTGCCATGTGTTCACCTAGGAACTTAGCATTTGTTACTTATTTCTTGTTTTCTTTATAGCAGTTCATTTATACGCAGTTGTTCTTGCATGCTTGTATAGTTGTTTCTTGATTATTTCCTTCCTTGGATGCATGTATTGTTGTCACTTAGTCATTTTGTTCCTTGCTGATTATTACTTATGCATGTTATTTATTGTTAGAAAGGCATATTTTTATGTATCTTGCTATATCCCCTGAGGACTTGATGATCTCTTCAGGTATAGACGATCGACAGGATCTCGAGGAGTACGACTCGGACTAGACTCTTCCATTGCAGACCATATGATCTTTCCTTGGACAGCAGACTTGTTAGTTGCTATTCATTTATTCTACTTTTAATCCAATCGCTTGGTAGTGGATTTGTCTCCACCCGACAAATACTTCATTTTGGTATTTCAGTTGACATATTTGTTTGGTTCTTCCTTAATTTTGTTGTGGATGAGATTTAGTATTGCCTATGACATATTGTTATGTGCTAGAGCTCTTGTATACAACATATGTATGTATATACGGATTTCGTACATTAGGATAGTCTTCGTATAAATACAACTGTCATGTACATATCCTAGTCCTACGTATTTTAGGACTGGGACATTATAATTTATTTTCTTTGAATCATATTTGTATCTATGGATAGGTATACCTGCCTGTGATAGCCATGTATTGATTATATTTACAACTTAAGATATTTTCCAATAGCTCCATTAATTTGGGATTGCCTTTGGAATGTATCTGCTGGCATGCTACGTGTTCCTAGTCCTATGTATTTTGGGACTGGTGCATGACAGGCTTCGTCCAGGAACCCCCACGGAGAGCGCTGCCCTTTCGACAATTGTCCGCTGACCTTGCAGCAGAATCCCCGAGTACGAGGCCCCGAAGATGTCGTTGGGATGTTCAGATAATTTTGCTACAACGTCGTCTTTAGCCATTCATAAATTCGTTATTATATATGTCCAAGTTCGATCTTGATTACTGCTTGTCTGCAAATACATATTAGGCGAATAAAGTAGTATAATATATTTAATAAACATTTAGGCTAATGCTAACTTTAAGCATCGACATTATAGTGATTGCATGAATACTAGTGATATCATAATCTTAAACTTAATCGATTAGCCATACTCAAAAACATGATTCATTCATTGGGATAACAGTACATTGCTTTGACGACATCTAAAGGCAAAAATATCAATAGAAGCAAAAAGAAGGAATCATCACGAACGTCTCCAAATGTTGAAACAAATACCACCAACATTTTATAAATAAGCGAGAAGGCTAAAATAGGCTACCCATAAGTCCAATTTGGACATATGACCAAAACTAGCATGTTTGGGTCAAAATGGTATCCACAGGTGGCCTATTTTGCTCCGAAAATGTGCCAAAACTAAAGGTCTCTAAATTTAGCATATATAGATTAAACAAAATCTAAATGATGATACAAACTCAATGGTATGTCCAGATTTGGATTCCGATGAACCGATCACAAAATCGCCCGTCGAATCAGATCCCTCGATTGCGAGGTCCCGGAGATGTCGTTGGGCGATTCAGAGAATCTTCTACTATAATGCCATCTTTGGCCCATCATGAATTCTTTATTGCGTATGTCCAAGTTTGATCTTTCTTATGCAAATACATGTTAGACGAAAAAAGCAGTATGATATATTTAATGAACATTTAGGGCAATGGTAGGTTTAAGTATCAACAATATAGTTATTGCATGAATACTAGTGATATCATAATCTTAAACTTAATTGATTATCGATGAGCCATACTAAATAACATGATACAGTCATTGGCTAACAATCTCACTCTTTTTATTATGGCAAATTAGTTAAGTTTAAGATATATATAATAAAAGCTCATATCATTAATAATCACATATCACTAAATATAAAAGGTACTAAGCAACTTAAACTTACTTCTCCCTATTTGTCATGATAAAAAAAAGCTCCTCTGTACTAAAAGATAAAATAAAATCACTCTTAAGTAAATAAAGCAGATCATGAGGAAGGCATATTCAATCATGATCAAGGTAAAAAAGAGTACAATCATGTGAGAAAGCGATCAAATATATATACTAGAATCATCATGCATGCAAAATCTATCCTTTTATCCAAGTTCACCTGTTTAAAGTAAATTACCTTAGCATATATGCGAATATACATTAGATAATCATGTAGGTAAATAAAAAAAATACTTGAGAAGGAGAAATTAAGTCGACTTGAATACTCCCCCGTAAAGTATTACCAATCTAAATAAATAATCATGGACTTTGGATAAAACATGAACAAAGAAAGCTAAAATAATTAAATTCAATAGAATCATCAATAAGGTAATCAAATATATTTGGCAAAATAAACTTTTAAAAACCTATATAAAATGTGAGAGACAAGATAATAAAGACAATTGTATGTACTCTCATAAAGACTCCATAAATTATGAACAAGATAAACAAAAAAGAATAATATATATGTCCGTGATGAACTAGGTATACCACATATTAAGGGTATAAATGAATTGAAACAATTAATTTGATCCCCCTTAAAATATGCGTATCTAGTTTAGAAGCAATTTATATACAGAAATAGATAAATACAATAATACAAAAATAATTCCAAGATAATAGATCGATCTAGAGTATACAAGATATTATGACAATATAAAACTTAGTGTATTCACTAGAAATGAAAAAAAAACCTCAAACACAGAAGAAAACTCAAACCATTTTTAGTTATAAGCATAAGATGTATCAATCACATGTATCCTTATGTGCTACAGAATTGTTGGGTAACAATGAAATATAAATCATTTAAAAATCAAAATATAGGGCCCATATTCACTTATGTGTTCTGGAACGTAGGAGACCGAGTTCGATTCCTTGGATCTAGAATCAAACAATAGTTGCAAGTAGACCTTAATAAATCTTCAATCTATAAAGGATTGATCACCTTGGGTTAGCTGTAGGAGCCGATTCCCAGTTAGTGATGGTTCGAAGACACTTAAATACCATGTCGCTTATGATTATTTACACCCTTTGAGATAAAGACCCTTTCGGCGTGTACCCAAAATAATCTCTGCTTTGATAAACTTAATTTTAGAGGATATATGCAATATCATCATATAAGATCGGAATCCCAAAGAAAATTACGAGGATCAAATATTAATACTATCAAAGTGATCTAGTAGCAACAAATCAAGAAACATGCTAAATTCTACAAATAAAACCATTTAGGAAGAATCGTTTAGCATGTTACCAAAGTGGCTCAAGTGGCCACGATTCTGATGGTGTAATTGTTTGGATGATGACTATTGTAGTTTTACAATCACCAACATGCTCAACGGTGCTATGTCCCGATAAGTAAAGGTCCACTTACAATATTAGGTGAAGACTTTGGTATCCAAATATATTTGGATCCACATTGGTTAGCTTTGGGAACCCATGTAAATATATTCATATCTACCATCTTTTTATTAATCTTGCGTTGATATACAATATGACCTTTTAAACCATAACAATGACATGTAGCATGAGCATTTGTGTTCGTAGCAGTAGTATAAGTGCGACATGTCATAGGAGTTTTCTTTTATGGTTGTGAATAGTAATAGGCATGGTTGTGTTTAACCTTGGTTGTGCTATTTCCCTTTTGAAAGAATTTCTTAGAAGTGATCGTGGGTTGTGTCACATGTCTTGCGTATGACTGTGTCTTGGGTTGAACAACTTGTTTACCCAATCGTATCTCTAACTTTTTGGAGCTTACAATAAGATCTTCGTGTTTGAAAGAAAGTGCTTTAATTTTAAGTAAAGTAACATAATACTTCTCCTTTCTGAGTCTAATTCCTCCTTAAATTTAGCATTTTCTTGAGTATTTTTTTCATGCATTCAAGTGCTTCATGCAATCTAAACTTAAGTTTGGAGATCTCAGCAAAGTTATTAGAACTAGAAGTGTCTCTATCATTATTCAATAAGCAAGTAAGCTTTTCATTCTCTAGCTTATATGATAGAATATCTTTTCTAGCTTGTTTATAATATCTAGAACTTTCTTGTAATCATCAAATAAATCATTGAAAGTGTCAGATAATTCATTGTAAGAGAATTTATTTTCTTCAAAAAGAGGATTATTCTGTACCTCGTTGGATAATGCTATCAAGCATATATTTACAGCTTGACGAGGGTTTTCGTCTTCTTCAAAGTCGCTTGCTTTGCTTTCTCACCCTATGTTTGTGTTAGCATACTTGCAAGACGACAATATTTCTTTGTTAGATCGTTCGTAGCGATTCTCCTTTTCACTTTAGGACAGTCCTTTTGTATGTAACTTGGTCTTCTGCTATTGTAGCATATTGGTAATTCTTCAAGTTCTTTCTTCGTCTTGCGATATAACTTTTGATACTTTTGAAATTTCTGGAATTTCTTGGAAATTTGTGCTAGTTCATCATCGTCTATTTCATCATCTTCAGATGTATCATCAGAAGCTCTTTTGTGATGTGCCCTGAGTACCTTGTTCTTTCCATGGGAGTTGATACCTCGAAGTCGTTGACATCAAGTCCTTGTGTTATCAACTTTCCCATCAGTGTTTTAAGAGACATGACTTTGAGATCATTTTTGTCAATGTTTGCAGTCAAGTTAGGGTTCCAGTTCTTAGTGAGTCCCTAAAGTGCCTTGTCTATCTTTTCATGATTTGTATATTCCTTTAAAATAGAAAATAAAGGATTAATAAGGAAACGTGTAAACGTTTATGTTATGGTCTCATTGGGCTTTATTTTGAATGCCTCATACTCTTGTGTAAGCCTACTGATCTTGGACTTCTTCACTTGTGAAGTACCTTCATGAGTTACCTCAAGCAGTTTCTAGATTTCGTATGAAGTGGCACTTGTAGATACTCTATTAAACTCAGGCTTAACTATAGCAGAAAATAAATCATTTATTGCGCTAGCATCAAGACTGGCTTCTTTCTTTTCCAAGTAAGTATATCTATCATTAGGCTTTTTGACAAGATTACATCACTCACTATTCTAGCTGGTTTTTTTGTAGCTGTCTACGACAATTGACTATAGGTTAAAGTCTAGTAACTTAAGAAAGAAGCTCATCCGTATTTTTCAATAAGAGTAGTTGGTTCCATTAGAAGGGGCCTATTTGTGGATTGGCCTCACAGGTGAAGATAGACTTCACGGTTGCCATGTATACTCTAAAGTGTTAGGTCTATATAGGATAACCTGCTTTGATACCAATTGTAGGACCATAGAGCACTTCGAGAGGGGAATAAATAGAGTACAGCAAAAACTAATTCCAAATTAAAAATTAAGCAATAATTAAATACGATAATATAACAGAATAAAATTGCGTAAAGTAGAAGAGTTAAGAAGAGCAAACGCAGGCACTACTGGTTTTCCTCTGAAAGGAATAGTCCAGTCTCGAGAACTCTTGCTCGGTGTTGAATCCACTATGAAGTAAAACACAAGCTTTAATCTGAAACCCTTACGACTTTTTACACCTCGTGCTTTGATCCGAAGGGCATGCCGACTTCACAACCACAAGCTTTTGACATGAAGAGCTTGTCGACTTCAAACAACCAGTGTAGAGACAACACTTGGGAATTCAAGCTTTACAACTCGATCAGACTTCTACATTGGAATGATGTTGGCATTAGAAGGATGGAAGTTGATCTTGAGAAAGGAGAAGGTTTATAGCTCAACTAGATAGGCAAGTGAATATTGAAAGCATTGGTGAAAAATAATGGAGAATTCAATGCCTATAGGTTTTTTGGGGATCGAGTTCGGGAAGAGCTTGGTCCCCCCCTAATATTCATAAATTCGAACGTTAGAGCCTGGTCTTCAAGAAGTTAAGACTGAGCAGGGAACTAGGTTTTACCCTGACCGAGTTCAGGCAGAGTTCGGTAAAACTCGTTCTGAATTCGATTACCCTGTTTCCAGAAGGTTTCTGGTATATGTGTTCAGGCTTTTTTTTGGACTAATTTATATGTTGGACGAAATATAGTGGATAGGATGTTTCATATTGCCAACTGCGAACCCGTTGTATATTTGGTCCTATAAACAAAGATAAAATACAAAATAAAATATTAGGAGACGAGCAGGTTACAGACTTCTTAAATGATGACTTGTTCATCTTACGACAGTCGTCCAAAGATAAGCAAATCTGAAAATCTGAATACCTTTCGGGGGCTTCGCCCCAGAACCCCCATGGGAGGTGCTGCCCCCTCGACCCCTGTCTGCTGACTAAGCAGCGAAATCCTCGAGTGCGAGGCCCCGAATATGTCGTTGGGTGGTTCAGAGAAATCTTCTATTATAACTCAATTTTTTTTGCCCTCATGAATTCTTCATTGCATATGTCCAAGTTCTATCTTGCTTACTATTTGTCTGCAAATACATGTTAGGCAAACAAAGAAGTTTTATACATTTAATGAA
>JANAVB010016195.1:14572814-14623119 GCA_029216955.1 Iris pallida
AAACCACACCACAATAAAATCTTAATACAATCACAATGTCTCATAACTAGGTAATAATATCAGCCTAATCTAACTTATGGCAAGTCCTCAGCGACTACTGGATCCTGCTGAGGGTCCAGGTCACCTGTGTCAACTTGGCTTGCTCTATAGTAAGTGTCACAGCAATCCTCATCATCTGTAATATTTTAACAGGTCTAGTTAGGACAAGAACGGATACATATCTCTCACATTGTTCATAACATAAAAGAAAATATAAAACAAGCTATAGAATAATATACATGAATTGCTGATAAATTAAATGAGACTGTAAAAGAGAGCATGATATATGGAAATAGATATACATGATATAATAAGAGAACTAAACTAACTACGTGATGTAGAGTATAATATGGTTATGTAAACTGGCTTAGCTTATACATGACTTAAATCTAGTTTGGAGTTGCACATGAAAAGGGTGTAGATCGCATAACCAAATAAATACTCCCCATGCCCCAATCAGTACACAAGAATCTGTCCAGGTTATGTTATTGTACATGAAAGTAGTGTGTTACATGGATAGCTAGTCCACATAAACACTGGGTTATACATGAAGGCTCACATGATCATGAGTGTACATGAATGTCACATGACTATACATAAGTACGAATACAATGAGTAGACGATGCACATGATAAAGTACATGAGCACAATATACTCGATGTATCCGAGGGGATAACATCATATGAAGAGATCCATATAGTACTAATCCGTGATAATATCATGACAGCAACAAGTAAACTAGTCTATAACAAGTAAATATGTCCAAACAAAAATAAAACGGTCAGAGAATATACTCGCCTGACAATCCGAGCTGCTGATGAGGATGTGTAACTGAACTGGAGTTATGTAAACCTATTTGAAGTTACCACAAGTCACAACATGGTCTAACATATTATAAGAAAGGGCTACCATGCAATTCTACATGCTTCTAAGTCCTTCTAAGTCAAAGTCAACCTTAGTCAACTCTGGTCAAACCTGGTCAACTCTGGCCAAACCTGGTCAACTCTAAGTCAACTAGTTTGTTTACTAATTTTTAGGTCACACACAAGTTTACAAGTTATTCCGAGTTCGTTTGAGTCGATTTGGAACAAGTTTGACCTAAAGTTGACTTTTGTCAACTTGGTCAACTTACTAGGCTCATTGGGTCAATCCTAATCTGTCCCAATACCCTATGGTTACATTCATAATCAATCCACATACATATACATATATTTATATACATACACATATAAAAAAGAAATACATACACATATAAATATATAATATGTGAGTTGAAGGAAATTGGTGATAAAGGACTGCTGTTATGAATCAATTCTGAGATTAAAAACCAAGTACTTTACTATGGGGTATATCACATATATAAATACATATACACATATATCTATTTAAAGGGAAACTTATACATATATGGACATATACATAAATATACATATACATACTCATATAGGTAAAGGAAATAGGCTACTCGAATCTGAGAAGTGGACTCAAACCTGGAAATCAGAACCTTGAATCCTCATTCCAACATATTTACATATACACAAAGTCATTTATATATAAATATATATATCTACACACATATACATATATATACATAAAGGAAAAATCCAAATTGTATATATAAATGGTAATTAAATAGGATATAAAACCAAAGATCAATTCCCATAAACCCAGAATATCATATATGAATCGTAAACTCAGAATTTGATACTTAAAATTCAGAAAATCAAAATATTACAAAACTATTTAAATTTACATTGAAGGAAAAACCCAAAATTTCACATATCGACCCAAATCTCAAAATACGCTACTAGAACTCGTAAAACTTGGCAAGTATGTTGGCCTCAACATGTGAGACGTGCTCGGGTACTCACAGAGACAAAATTGTGTCCGTGTCGTGTCCACAGAATGCGTATCAGAAAATCGATTTCGCGTGTCAAAGAGTGCGTTCTCGCTCGATTGAGCGCCATACGCACAACGAGAAGCCTCGTGCTCATGCACACAGCTAGGTAGGGTCCCGGGGTAGGGTTAGGACATGCTGACACGACACCATATCTCATCTATGTGACACAGTGACCCGCAAAGAGACGAGCGGCCTGCGCGCACGCGCGTGCATGCGTGCCCGTAGGCGCATGTCGAGCTTCGTGGCTCGCGATTCGAGCCAAGCCGTGACTCAGGATCGGTTCCCTCGGCAGTCTAGGTATAAGGCTACGTGCTCGTGCTCCTGGAACGGGTCCTCGACGTGCCGTGACCGCGTACGAAGGCCGTGTCAGCGACAAAATTCAGCCACATACACTGTGTGGGCTGACCAGTACACGTTGGATTTCTTCGCGCTCGCTCGACAAAACGTCGTGAAATTTTCAAAGCATGTGGGCAGAGGTTGCCCCTACGTGCTCATGAAAGTTCACGCAGGATGGAGCTCTGTGCGTCGAGTTTTGACGCACAGACAGCAGGGCGTGCACGGGATCTCGTGTACGCGTGTCCGTGTCCGTTCGGATGCCGAAATCATGTCAATTTCTGATCCATCTTCATGAAAGTTGTTATGAATCATATCATGGAGGAATTCGTGAAAACAGAATAAAAAATTAACACTTTTTAGTTCTAAGTGGCATTTTGCCGAACACGTACAATAAAAGACCGATACATATCCGATACCGCTATCAAACGAACCCGAAATCCTACCAAACTTTATACACAGATTGAGGGTCCCTATATGGATGCAATAATGAAGAAAATTCAGTAGAAACAATGGTAGAACGAGGATTACCTATTGAGAGTCGGAATCTCAATAATAAGAATTCCCCGAGCACTTTGTCGGCCGATTTCTTCCGAGCAAATGGCTTCTCCTCCTTGCTAGCAGTACTCCAGCAAATTCTCCTCTTTCCAAAGAGCGCAAAGGAATTCGTTTGAGGTAAAACGGACTCCGGATGATAAAACTAGGGTTTTGGAGAAAAGGAAGATTAGGGTTTGCTCTAGATCTTGTGGAGGCTAATATTCTACAAATGAGAGGGGGGCTGCTTGTGGCCATCCATGCTAGAGGGTGTTAGGTTATGGTTTGCACATGGGCCAAGCACTCCATGAGTTGCTGAAAGGCCCATATCAAAAAGGGTTAAAAATGCCTATGTAAAAATAACTTGAAATCATTAATTCATTGCCAAAAAGGAAATTAATTCTAAAGGTCAAAAAATAATTCTAATTATCATATTAGGCTCTTAATGAAGGGTGACTAAAGTCAAACTACCTTATGCTACTCAAAACACCAATCAGGCTACAAAGCATCACATTAATTAATAAATTAATAAGAGAATTCAAATAAATACACAATGAATAAAATACCCCTAGCCTAAAAATAGGTAATTAGCCAATCTAGTCATATGGTCGAGTCTCCTTGGTCATGGTTAGTCTCTAAGTCAAGCAGTCTCTAGGGTTAAGCTAGCAACAACCAAAATCACAATTCTCCCATCTAAATAATATAAAATAAATAAAGAAAATCACCAAAAATCATAATATGATTTAAATATTATTATTAAATGATAAAAATTACAAAAGTTCAAAATTACCCTCATTTCAAAAAAATGGTGGTTACAAGTCTACCCTCCTTAAAAATAATTTCGTCCTCGAAATTAAGATGATCCTACTCCTTATAGGTTACACCCCTAACATTCATGGTCTTAAGAAAACTTATCTAAATCATGCAGTTGGAAAGATATCATACAGGGTTTATGGCATGTAATATCAGTCTGCAGTCTCATCATCTAGCTATTATATTCATATTAGATCAAAAGTAGTCATAAGGTATCAAAATATACAAACAATATGGTAGGGTACAATAATCATCAAGATAGGATAAGGTATAGGTCAAGAACTCACCTCTACTAGGTCTGGTAGCTGGAACTCTCTCCTGGAGGTAGGCCTCGACAGGGGGCCGGTGTAGTAGGACAGTCTCGTATCTTGTGTGCAGCTGACCCACAAAATAGGCACAATCCTAGCCTCTTCCTACAGTCCTTCCATACGTGCCCAGGCTTCTTACAGAAGGCACAGGTAGGCACTTGCTCAACTGGCCTCTGCTGGACAGGAATCTGAACGGGATAGGCTGGTCTAGGCTGGAAGCCTGGGTACTCCTGAGGCTCTGGGTATAAATTGCTCCTCGCTCTCTTGGGACTAGGCTATCCCCTCGAATGCATATAATCCCACAACAATTGGATACTGAGACTCTGCTCTCTCATAAGCTCTGCCTGAAGTCTCTGTACCTCCCATACATCCTGAAGAAGTTTATAAATATGAGCTCCATCAGGAATGGCATGGGGTACCACTCCAGGAGGCAAAGGGAGACCCTCAGTCTCCGACTGAACTACAGCCCTCTCCTGAAGGATAGGTAATGGAGGAAAACTCTCCGATGAGTCTGCTAACACCTCATGTGGAATGGAAAGGGAAAGTACAATCTCGGTCTCATCCGGAACAGAAACGGTGCACTGGGGACAGACTCTGGTCATGGGCGCCATTCTGGAAAAGATAAGGAAAATAATAAATCATCGGGCCGTAAGGCAGTCTATCATCCTATATGAAAACTGGAATTTAATAAAAAAGCAACTAGGAATTAACTATATAGGGTTTCTATTCTAAAGATGATCAAAATCGAAAGTTTAAAGCACGACTGTCAATAACATTGAATTTAAATACGATATATATATATATATATATATATATATATATATATATATATATATATATATATATATTTTAATATATATATATATATATATATATATATATATATATATATATATATATATATATATATATATATATATATATATATAAAGAAAAATTTAGTCTCAACACGATCTAAGTTGATCAATCTTTGGATAAATCAAGATTTGGGTAAGATGGGGAACAAGGTCATCGAAGTCTGAGCACGAGCATCCAAGGATGGAGATCTAGGTCACAATTAAATTTAAGTCAATTGAGTATGAACCAGGATATTAATATGGTAAGAAAATATGACCAAAGTCGATTGGTCGTGATCAAGGGAGTTAGAATTCAATGATATTGAAAACTTTTAAAGGATACTTCAAAGATATGGAATAAGTCAATTTTCTTCCTTGATAGGGAAAAAAAAGACAAGGTTTCATAGGGAAGTCAAGTCAATCATCTCTCTCTGATACCATCAAATTTATATAATCATTATTTGCCAATCATATCTTTATCTCATAAGTTTAATTTATGAAAATCAACCTCTATATGACGACCACCAAGAATTTATACCCTTTTGTTATGAAGATTGGACCTTGTCATGATCATCATAGGCTCAATTCCTAAATTCCAAGACATTACTCATGAAGCATACCCTTTTATTTATTAGCACTCAATACTAACCACTTAATCATCCTTAAATCCAAATTCTTCCACCTTGTCTTAAATTAGATCTGAAACCTCTAAATCAAGTTTTATGAAATCCTTGAACTTGTTCAAATTACTCTCCTCGTGTTATTCGATCTGAAACTACTAGGCCTTACAAAACTTATTCTCCATTAAAATCAACCTTAATATTTCCTTCAAAGTACACCCTCAAATATTATTCTCCTTAAAATTTATAATTTTCTAAAAAATCTCTATATTTTCTATAACTCAAAACCCCTTGTGTTCTTAGCCATTTTCTTGCAATATCTTATTCAATTTCGTATTGCCATCGAATACAGTTAAAATATCTACTCCATTACTAAGTCCCGAAATTTTGTGTTCCATTTGATGTTTCGGAAAGCTAAGATGATGATTTATAGCATATAAATTATTTCAAATATTAATTTTAAAGTTTATTTTGGGCTAATATATATTTATATTATTATGTGGTATTTAAAATAAGCTTTTAACCTAAAAATATTTTTAATATTTTCTACCTAATTAAATTATAGTTTTTTTCCTCTAAAAATGATATTCCTAGATTTTTAAAGTATCTATCTAAAATTATTTTAAATAATAAAATATAGTTTCAAGTATTATATATATTTCCTAAATTAGGTTATAAATACTTTTCCTAAATAAATATATATATTTTCTTTATTAAGAATTTTCTTTTAATTTTTTCTATATTAGATTGTATTGATTTTGATCGTGACTAATCGTGTTTCCTATATTCTCGCAAAATCGGACCACTTTATATTGACCTGGCTAGTCGAATCAATCTGGAGATTGTCAGTTCGTTGCACCACCTCCAGGCAAGTATACCTTACCTTTTTAGAGTATATTACATGCTAGTCATATTTTTACATGCTAGTCATTTTTCTTTCTTCATATCACATGTTTATAACCAGTGTTTATAACGCCCCAGTCCCAAAATACGTAGGACTAGGAACGTAGACATGTCAGCCGTATAGTAAATATACGTAAGCTGCAAAATGCAGTAGAACCATGACTAATCTCATCCACACAAAGTATAAGAATAAAAGATATCATATAATCTATGAATTTTTATTGGTACATGTAGTTAGGCGGAGATAAATCCACTACCAACAATGAAAAGAAATACATGATAAAAGAATGATTTTGGAGAGCGAAGCGAAGACGATCAAAGTGCAATCATCCTCGAAGAAATAGAGATGATCATGGCTACGTCTAGAACACCTGCGAAAGACAAGAGAACACACCTGACGAGATAACCAGGTCCTCAGAGGATGTAACAAGATACATAAAGAACATGCCACATAACTGAATATATATACTATGTTATAGATCACAAGTAAAGTAAATAGTCCCACTCGTAACAAGATCCAATACCTCATCATCGAAACAGTGGACTACCCCTACAACCAAATAAGGATAAGGGGTAGTACACTATACCGCGATGTGACATTGTCCCAAGCTACTAATGGGATGGGGTGATATGACATTGACGAGGGTTACCTGACCATTCTAATGTGTTTATGCAGTAAGAACAAACCTTCAACGCATGAGCCCTGACTGTAAATAGGATCGACATAGTCCCCATATAGGGCACCAGGGGCCTACGTCCGTAACGTCCGAAGATCATCAGAGGGCATCATGTGCAAGGGGATACGTCCATAACGCTCTGGATAACGTCAGAGGGCATCTGGATCCTGCGTCTCCGGAGGAGCACACAGGTAATCAGGGAAGTGCAAAGAATCTCATACGTCAGGTAATGTTCTTCCCATCCAATGCCTAACAGAGTCATCTCCATGACTCATATATCTCTACTAACTGCTAAGTCTCCTACACGCATCTATTAGCAGTTAGCCCTAACGCACGCACATGGGGGATCAGCCCACACGCAAGAACCTCTACATGCTACTCATCTCACACATCTCGTGGTACAACTGTGTCAAGGTATATGCGATACACTACAGACGGTAGTCCCTTAACTCTAGGTCCATATCAAAGGATAATAACAAGTAGCTAATATCACTGAGCATGTAGTAAAATCAAGAACTGTAAGAACTGGAAATAAATGAACAGTGATATGTAGTAACTATAAAAATACAGACTGAATATAACAGTATAGTGGCAAGGTATCTTGCCTGGTGTTACGCCTGATGTGGTACGATAATCTGACAAGTCCTGATTGTCCAATAGCTACGATCAATGTGTAGAGGTCCAAAGTCGTGAGGAAATAGTAAGGATGATCAGTCGCAATCAAGATAATTGAGGCAATTTGTGTGAAGAAATACATATATTATTCCCTAAAAAAATACGTATAATACTTGAAAACCATGTTTACTAGTAAAAATAATTTATTTTTGACAAATATTTGAAAATGTGGAAAATCAATTTAAACTAAAATAATAACTTTACCAAAATAGGAATTCCAGGAAAATAACATGTATCTTATTAGTAATGATAATTTAAAAAATTATTGAAAATGCTCAAAATCATTTATAATTTCGAAAACCCCTTTTTACTAGTTAAAATAATTTCAGAAAAATGGTTGAAAGCAAAAATGGTTTTGGACTAAAATTTTTCGTGTGTCTAAACAAATCCCTTCGGTAGAAAACTATCTTTTGCTAAAACAAATTTTAATATATTTGATATTTCTCAAAATAATATAAATATTAATAACTCAACACTAATAGTATTATTTTTAATAAAATCTAATAATACTAATACCCATATCATATGAGTAGTAATTATACATATATATTTTTAAATAATAGTGATAATACTAATACTGTTATTTTTGTATACACTAAACAATTGATAAAAAATACACGAATAAATAAAAAAACACAAATATAATAATAATAAACAACATAACAGAGCTACTGCTACTCTTAATTACTTTAGAAGGAGAGAAAGAAAGAGGGAAGAGAAGAAGAGAGGAGAGGGGTCTTCACCTGAGGGGTCGGCCGGGCTCCGCGGGGCGACGGCGGCGTTGTGGCTCCGCGAGGGAGGAAGGAGGAGCGGGAAGTCGGAGGCACAGGCGGGCGTACATGGCGGAAGGAGGCGGCGGAAGGAAGAAAGGGTTTTCCATCGGCGGGCGGCTCCGACGCCGGCGGCCGGCAGGAGACAGCGACGTCTCGGCGCTTGAGGAGGGAGGCAGTGGTGAGGTGGCCTCACCGGAGTGGGGCGGTGCTCCGGTCGCAGAGGCAGGCATGGATCGGCGGCTTCGGGTGCGGTCGGCGCCAGGTTTTGGGCGGCGTGCTGGGAAGACCAGGACAGCGAGGTCGTCGCCGACGATCTAGAAGCGGTGGCGAACGACGGAGGTTAGGGTTTTCCCATCTCTTATTTCACGATTATGTGGTGTTTGGGGCGACAATGGCCGGAGTTGGGTGGCCGCGGTGATGTGATCATGGTGATGGTGGCAGAGGTTGTGTTAATGGCGGTAGCGGTGTCTGGGTTGGCAGAGGCGAGGTGATTGTAGTGGTTCGTGGACAACAAATGTGGTGATGATGATGGGGGTGGTGGCGGTCGGCCTAGGTGGTCGACGGGTGTGGTCGGTGATAGCCGAACGAGGGGAAGGATACAGTGAGGAACGACGATGGTGCATGGCAGGGAACATAATAGGGATTAGGACTCATATCATGTCGGGGAATGTCCGACACGGCGAAGGTGACGGGGAGAGCTGTCCGGAATTGTCGGACATGGGGACAATATATTTGTAATGGAAATTATAGTGGATGTAGAGGCACAGACATAATGCACAATATTGTTGTGGTGGAAATATGGATGAGTACCTCTCCTTATGTAGGAGTTGGGAATTCCCAGTTGGATAATGCTAGTATTCGTTTAAACCCCGATGGATAATTCCATCTTTTTGTTTATTTAAACCGATTTATAATTTATGCAATCAAATTAATTTAGATAAACTTCCTCTAATTTAGAATAAAATCTTTTCCCAATTTAAATTATCAAAATAATTCAAATATTAAATAAAACAAAAATTTTAAATATCTTTTTCATAAATATTAAAATATAGCAGTAATTAATTTCAAAAATCAAGATAATTACTTAAATGTTAACTCATAAAATAGCTTTTATAAATAACAAAAATATATTGATAAACAAATTTTCAATTTCACAAAATATTTGGAATACATTTCACATAAACTACAATTTCCATCATTACTTATTTTAAAGGACGAACAAAATAACTCTTTTATACCACATAAAATATTTATCACATTTATTTGAACATGTACTTTCCTATATAAAATAAAATTTATAATAAAAATATTTTTCTAAAATATGTACCTCGACACATATTCGCACTCGTCGAGTAAATACGAAACGCAAATCTCGCACGCTACGCAAATACAACAATGCGAACTTGTATACGACGTGCCGATACGAAGTACAAAATAAATACAAAAATTATTTTAAAAAAATCGTAGTAGAAATTTAGGAGGTTTACATCCTACCCAACTTACAAGAATTTTGTCCTCAAAATTTAGGAATAGGTAGGGTACAAGATTTTAACGATAAGGAAGCATGAACAATTCATTTGGCGAGGCAAGGAAGCGGTGTTTAACATAAATGTGCAATTAGAAAGTCATGAATTCGTTAAATAGGAAAATAATTCACGAATATGATAATGGACGAGGGTCGCTAGCTAAGACAATCATGATAACACAATTCGAGAAATAGTAAGGCATTGGGTGGATCAAAGGGAATAACTCAGGGACTTGGGAGGTATGGTTCCTTGAGAAAATTTGGTCGTCTGGGTTTAGGTTTGATAAAGGAAATGATTTAAATCATTCTTAAGTCTCAAGAATGGTTAGAAAGTCGTAATAATGAGTCTAGTGTCACGAGGAGGAGGATTAACTCAAGATGGGGTTACAGTCACATTGGTTGGTAACTGGCTGACTATCTTGGCAATAGACAGTGGACAACTAAGAGAATATCAAGTACGAGTGTTTGTCTTTCTAAAACAGGCGAAAGGCAAAAATAAAGAGTTGAAGAAGGCATTATCGAATTTGAATGAGTGGTTCAAAGACGACTGAATAAGTTCCAAAAAGAATTGCCAAGGCAGTCGCGGGTGAGACTCTAGGGCCAAGTTTAACTATGTCTCCATCCACGTTGAACAATATACAAAAAGTGAACCAAGTGCACTATGGTTGATCAGACCATAATACGTCGGTTTTGATTAGACAATGTATTAGTGGGTGCCCACCATAAACATATGTCACGAACAAGCTCGATAAAGAGTAAGCTTGCAAAACTAGACTATGATAGCAACATAAGATAGTCAAAATATAAGCAGTGGATGATGAAGGAAACTAAATAGTCCAAGATCCTTTAAAATTGAGTCTTGTCCGAAGTTCGGGCCTATACAGTCGGCTTGGTTGACTAGATAAGTTAGGGTCCACTGAATTCTATGGTCCAAGTGAACCTACCAATGTGGTCCACAAAAAAATGTTGGTTAGGTCATGAGGTATTCTACCCAACTTACAAGAGTTAAACTTGTAGTGCGATGGGACAACGAGTTAAGCAATCAAGGTAAGGCACAAAATTGAGCATTAAAGGAAATCAAGTAGAACATCATCACATATCGGGTTGAAAGAATTTAGTCGAGATTGAATCCCTATCTTTGGTCGAAAAGTATAACGGTACCATAGTAGGGTTATGATTCAGTCTTTATGACCCGAAAGTCGTGCCATAAAAATAGAGTAGAAGGGAACGTATTTTAGTGGGACATAATATACCTATATGAAGGTGAGCTCGTCTAGGTCTTGCATGTGAAATTGGTTGAAAGAAAAAGTCTAGTTTGTGCTCCAATTATCAAAGTCACGATAGGGAACGCCAAATGATCAAAATAGAAAGTGGGTTCTCATGTTGTACTAATTAATGCACCAAAAGGAGTTAAGCACGTAATAAAGATAATTAGGAAATCTTGTAGATCAAGTTAAAATATGTTAGGGATATGGCTTCTAGAGAAAAATAGTCTCATGGATAAGGGTATGGTCAAGGGAATGATTCTAAGCATTTCTAAGTTTTAAATAATTAGATGGTCACGACAAAAGATCAAGATTTGAGGGAATGTCAAGTGGGTCAAGGTAAAGATATAGTTATACAGTTTGGTCGATGACTAACTATACTTGTGTATATGCAATATCATAATCATAGATTGTATGGCAATCTAATGTGGAATACTTCTATCTCACTATGGTGACCTTACTTGCTTCTTGGTCCTCTACCAATATGTGATCTACTATAAAATTTTAAGTTCCTTAAAAGTTTTTCAATAAAATTCCCTAGACACTCCACCAAAATTTCCAATCATCTTAGGCTGTCAACTTTAATCAAAATTTTAAATCTCTAGTAAATCTCGAAATAGTCCTTCTATATCGCAACTTGAACATACTTTTTTTTCCACCAAAATTTAAATATCCATAATCAAGGCTTTAAACTTGAAATCTAAATAACTTTATAAATCATAGATCATATGACACAATTTGAAATTTGAATTTTTCCTTCAAAGTAAATTTTATATCTTCCAAAATATTTTAAAAAAATCTTTTTTTACCATCATCTATTCAAACTCAAAACTAAATAAATTTATAAATCGTACGACTCAATTTAAAACCTCAAGCTCTCTAATAAACCGTAAATCATAAACCCTCCATATTATCTAGTCGTTTACAAAATCATAACTTATAATTTAAAACTCTTTAATAATTTTGAGATAAACTTTAACATATTACAATCCAAACTTGAACTTAACCGTAAATTATGTGTCACAATTTAAAGATGTTGTTACGACCCACACCCACTGTGAGGGTACGAGCACGTAACAACGCCCAGCCTATGCCGCAGTATCGGCGGTAGAACGCTGTCCTAGGTTACTATCTAATCAACAACTTACACAATTATATAATATACTTGTCAAATCTCAACTCCGAACGGAGGACAAGTATAGATATAATGAATCTCAATCACAGTCTAAGAACAATATGATAGCACAAAAGATTATAACTATGACTAAATAACAAAAATAAAACCAACAACTAAATAATATAATCTCAGACAATCTCAACTACATAACTCAACTTATTTACAACTCAAGTTCTAAAGCATGAAAACTAAAACAAGACAACTAGCTAATCTTCCGATCACTCCTGAGTGTCGGGGCCATAGGTAGCTAAGCCATATCCTGGTCCATAATATGTAGGGCATGTGTCCTCAAGGCAATCATCTGTAAAATTTACAACAGGTCCAGTCAGGACAGGAACGAGTATAATTCATCAAGGAAACCCAAGTAAATGACAGGGAACTATAAAGCAGTTATAGACAGTTTTATTGATGAACATGGTGGTTTATATACAGGTGATGGTATAGAGAAACAGATAAGATACGAGGAAAGTAAGTAACTAAAACAAGGACAGAATCATGGCAATGGAGACTGTAAAATAAATCTAGCTAAACTAGAGTAATATGATAAGTCCATACAGTAAATATAAACCAAGTGTAATCCTATATAAATCCAGTACGGGATGAATCTAATACAAGATGAATCCAGTACGAGACGATTCTAGTCAGTAATCAGGAATCCAGGTGAGACTAGCTATAATCTAATAGTGTGTTTTAAAATACTGAGATCGACATGTAAATGGCTGTAGGTATCAGGCACATCTCTCACTGATCAGGCGAGAGATGGCTATGCTTCTAGTAGATTCCAGTAGGAAGATTCCAGATTTGGGATATGTCTACATGTCTTACTCAATATTTCCCCACCCTGTAATACAAGTGAATCCAGTACAAGACACGAGAATCGAGAGAGTCCAGCCAAACACGATGATACTAGTAATGGTTCCAGAATGATTCCAGTAATAGAGGCCAGACAATATGGTAAGTGTGTCGCATACATGAATCTAAAAATATCCATACGTGTAGTAACAGAGAATCACATAAAACTAACTAGAACTGAAGTACAGTAACTGATAAATAAATGAGAGAACTATTAGAGAATGTACTCGCCTGATACTCTGAAAAGAGTAGTATAATGTCAGATGTCTGCACCGGAGTCACAATGTCCTAAATAGAGCAGTACAGGTTATAATGTGTTTAAAATAAGACAGATGATGTTTATGATGCAATCTATATGATTTCTAGGTCAATCTAGGTCAAAGTCAACTCTAAGTCAAACCTGGTCAACTGTCTAGGTCAAACTAGGCCCGAGTCAAACATGGTCAACTCTGGGTCAACCCAAGTCAATACTCTAGTCAAACTAGGTCAATTGGTCACATCTAGAATCAATTCTATAATAAAGCTATTCTCATAAATATATCTAATAGCCTACATGGGGTTAAACCCTCACAATCATCATCTTACATATATACATATAACTCTCAACTAATACCTAACTAAGCCTATAGTCTAAACATGAATCCCTCTTTAGGTAAAACCACAACAAGCCATTTCTACCTCTATACATGTACCCTCACTTACCAATCAATGCCATATCATGCCTTTTAATACCATAACCTTTGAACCATATAGTCTCTTCCACACAAGCCCCTAAGTTAATGAATACTAAGTTAACAATCACTTAACATATATACATATAATTATATACCCATAACTGCTAACTTCTCCTTATATCAGAAACTAGGATAATTTCAAACCCAACTACAAAACTGGAATCCCATCCTAATATATATCAATTATATATATAGACAATATCTATATTAACTTAGGAGAACTGAACCCATAACACACATACACATGATTGGCCCTGTCTCTCACTGTTAACATGAGAGCAGGAAACCCCCACCTACTGTGTAAACTAGGCAATCACTGAACAAATAAAAATAACATCAAGTTCAAATAGGGCTGAACACATGTATCCCAAGCTAAACTAACTGTGCTAATAGGCCCATACTTAAGAAGCCACTCTTAGTTCTCTCAAGAACCTGAGAATCACAGTCACCCTATCAACATTCCAATCTAATATACACTAACTAACTCACCATTCACTCACTCACACACAAAGGTTTAAGGACTAAAAACTTGTAAAACAGGACTGCACTGTATAGTGCCCATCGAACCCAACTGAACTCAGTGTTCAGTTTAACCCAGTTCATCATAACTCAGATTGATATATATGAATTAAACATATGTCATGAATTAGCATTTCAGGAATTCTCAGGAATAACATATCAAACCAATCTCAGGTTCTTCAACTGTACAGTGCTCAAAAATTAATTTTGTGTGTGTGTGTGTAGACACTGAAATCAGTGACAAAATCTCAGGAATTTCTGAGAATAAAATGACAGCTTAACACCCAATTCCAAGCCCAAATTCGAATCCCCATTTCAAACACCAAATCAGTGACCAATCTAGGCAGCAACTAACCCACATGTAACCCATCTAACACATATGTATAAACTGTAAGGAGTATGTGTGGCATGTAGGGTGAGTGACTATGTGTGTGACATATGAGAAACAAGCACACAAATTGTTCTCAGGTTCATTTGATTTAACATATGACAGTTCAACCATTCAACCATTTGAAATCCCGATACCTAACACCTATCATCCAAAATCCCACACAAATCGTAAACTAACCTAAATATACGTGCATATCTCAGTTTGCATGCCCGTATCGGTCCGCGTGCCTTAATTTCTGTGCCAGATCCCTGTGCTGCTTGCGGGACCCGCACGGTATAGCCTCCTGCCATCCTCCGTGCTTTCTGTTATTATTTTATTATTTAATTCTAATGACTGTTTATTATGTGTTCTGAGGACCTCGATGGACGTGCTAGCTTGGATCGTGATCGTCGAAGACTTGCTTACCTAGCCGAGCCCTCTAGGCAAGTATCCCTTGCTCATCGACGACTCTTGCCCTCTCTCCTGAATTTTAGTGCATTTAATTAATTTGTACTTGTAAATTGTATAACCTTGATTAGTGTAGCCTATTAGTAGAACTGCCATGATGATAACTTAGGATAGCTTGGTCCGATACCGGGATAGACCGTATCGGACAACTCGGATGGGTCATCCACACCTCCGAGGACACGAGCACAACTCACTTGTACGGATTGTCCCCGTATGCCCCGTGTCCGACTCGCGGTCGGGTAACGGCTCTGGCTAACTATTCTTGTGGCTGTGATTGTGCTTGGGTTAGAACTATGGACATGTGCTGTGATGCATCCTGCGAGGCAATTTCTTGTTATATGTGTTGGCTTGGCACCCAGTACGTATTGTAGTGCTGCTGGAGGCCGGGACTTAGTGGTCTCGGGTTCGATTGGTTTCCAGTACGCATCGTAGTGCTGCTGGAGGTCGAGACTTAGTGTTCTCGGCTATCGATTTGTTTCCAGTACGCAACATAGTGCTGCTGGTAGCTGAGACTTAGTGTTCTTAGTCTGCGATTCTGTAATTCTGCGGCGGATCGAGTGGTTTTAGCCCCAATTCGTAGGGTGCTCCCTTCTAGATTACAAAGGAGACTCTGCCGAATTTTTCCAGAATTCCTAGTTGGGAATTTGGTTCGAAGGATTAGGCAGAACCATTCCTTTGGTTTGCTGGACTGGATTCATGCATGTTCATCTTGGCATAGTTTACCTGATCCCATTGCCTGCTAGGTAGACTCCATACTAGATTAGTCACCTAGCTCCTGACCTGTCTTGTCCGTCGGATAGCGTAAGGAGAGCGGTTCCACTCGGGTAGCGTTGTGAATCTGCTCCAGAGCGGTTCACGCAATCCTTGCCACTTTTTTGGTGGTATTTAATTATATTCTTGTCCCCTGATTATTCATTCTAGGAGTTATCCTAGTCTAGCCAGCTAGGACTGATAGTTGTCTTATGTATCGAGATTTGTAATTTTGGAGTATATCTGAGGATTGAGTATTATGGGAGTATGATCTCGAGATATTGATTGATAGACCCACGTGGACTTTTGGATAGTATTGTTATTTCTTTTGATGATGCTCTAATTCGATCGGACATGATTATGTAGATTCTTGGATTCTGAGGATCGCGAATGTTTCGTGGAGCAAGGAGAATATCGAGGGTATTATTATATGATTTTTATTCGACTTTCCAAACGCCCAAAACCTGGTACCTTTGTGTATTCCGGTAGTTGGGGAACCGGTTTTGATTGCTATGTCTTGGTAGTTGAGGGGCTCATTTTCTAGTGGCTTGTGATCATTGACTTGGAGGATTCTTGTGAGCCAGAGGGCCTAGCATTGCTTACAGTGATTAGCTTGGTATTTGGTTATTGACCTTTCTCACATGATATTAATTCCATCGTAGAGGGGTGACTCTTGATAGATCTGGTGGATAGACCGACTGGATGATTAGAGCTCTAGGCTCCCATATATGCTTGAGATGTTATTGTAGTAGAGGTTCCGATCTTGTACTTGACCTGATATCCATGCCATGACGTGGGCAGATAACTTCTTGTGACTGACAGAATTGTCCTTGTCCCAGACCTGACTACTTGTATCCGTGCTATAAGTCCAGTTACCCTTTGAGGTACTGGCCCTGACCTTGTACTGCGGTGTCCCTTGTCTACTGGCACTTTGAGGTGCTACTTCCATGATTATATGGCATTGCGATGTTATCTTGATATTCAAGCTATGTTATATGATTACCTGCACGGGTACCTTGGTAGTTGGCCTTTAGTCTTAGCGTGGTCAGGATTGCCTGCTTGCTTGTTGCATAACACTAAGGATGAATCACAAGATCGTGCATTACCAGCCTGGTATGTGATCCTGGATAACTATATGGATAATCTAGGTAACTTAAACTGGTAGAAGCATTGGGGGGAACGAAATCCCGAGATCGTGCATTACCAGCCTTATCCCATACATTAGTCATGACCTGCAGGCTGGCCACCATGGATATTGTTACCATTCATACTAGTGGATGGCAATATCTGACTACTTTATGTACTATACATTATATACATGGCATGCTCGGCATGGTGGCCTTACGAGGGACCGGTGGTGACATGCAGAGCCCGGTGGTCTTACGAGGGACCGATGCTCATCTATCCTTGATATACTTGGCCCCGCTAGCCCTGCTGGGATGGCACAATCTGAGGATTCCCATACTTGCATTGTTGGGGTAACCCAACCTCCACATAGAGAGCTGTAGGCATTTTGAGTGGCCGCTTATTCTCCTAAATTGTATGGCTTGTTGCTTGCTAAGCTGGCTGGCACATAACGCTGCCCCGGTGCGGTAATTCATTCCCTTGTTCTTGTTTGATGTAGGGGTGAGTTACTTTTCTGATGACAGACTACGTGTTCCAGTTGGCGATGCAAGCATTAGTGGATGTTAGGATGACTGTGATGATTGTTGGTTACTTACGTATTAGTAGTTGGATTGCTGCCTTATATTTGTTATCGTGCGTTGGTACCGTACGACCCCTATCCTCATTTACTGTTCATATATGATCTGCTTTATAATTTATCCTGCTGGCTTTTTTTCGCCCGTCCTTGAGCTTTCATTTCTGGTACTTGCTACGGTTGGCCTGACCAACCCTGGATTGTTCCCAGATTGCCTGTGACCGACCCTGTAGATCTTCCAGACTTGAGGACGTCTTCAGTTCCTGATCATGAGGGAACTGTGTGGGAAGGTATTCTTGTCTACATTATTTCTTATTGTAGGCTCTCTGATTATCATATGAGTATTTCCTGTTTTTCATATGATTATCTCTCTTGTAGTTATTTTATTGATTATTGCCTGCGGATATGAGATCGGATTTAGGCCATAGATTGATTGCATGCTAGGATACCCAGTAAGACTTGACAGCCGTCATCGCCGTATAGCGTATTCTTACCTTATACGGTGTAGCTGGCCGACGTCCGTCCCCGTATTTCAGCATTGGGGCGTGACACCATTGCAAACAGAATCGGACCAAACATTCTTCTAAGTACTGGATGAACTTAGACAGAACTCTGGCCGAGTTTGGTCCGAGTTCGGACCGAGTTCGGTCAGTTCAAATTCAAATGTTTGTTGCCTCCAAATCTGCATGCTACGTTCGTTTGCGAAATCCTTGCATCCGAACTCTGTCCGAGTTCGGTTCTCAAAAACACCTATAAATAGAAGAGAAATTTCATTTTCAAATCACTCATCATTTTTTCTTCTCTTTATCTATTCCTAAAGTATTTTCAGTGTTCTAAACAGCTTTCATACTCCACCTATACATCTCTTAGCCAAAGCCAGTAATATCGATTCAATTTAGAGTTATTTGGTTCTCAGACTTGTAAATAGGTCATTCAAGTTCTAAAATCAATTATGTTAGTGGAGCTGGTCATGCGCTCGTCACCAAGCACGGTGTTGTGAAGTCGGTCGTGCACTTGTCACCAAGTATGGTGTTGTAAAGAGACTGCAAGCTCTCAATTAGCTTGTGAATAGTAGATTAACAACAGGCAAGAGTACCTACGACTGGACTAGTCCTCAAGAGGGAACCAGTTATATCACGGTGTCCACTGAGTTTGATTCTCTGATCTTTTGCTATATTTATTTATTGTCTCTTTATTCACTGCCATAGTTATCTACTTTTAGATTTTAATTACTATTCATCCCCCTCTAGAGGTGCTCAATGGTCCAAAAATTGGTATCATAGCGGATTATATTCTAATATAACAACCTCAGAGAGAATATATGGCAGCCGTAAAATCAATATTCAACGGTGAAGGACAATCCACAAATAGACCCCCACTATTTGATGGAACAAACTATACTTACTGGAAAACACGAATGACATTCTTCTTAAAGTCTCTTGACTTTGATCTTTGGTCTATAGTTATTGACGGTTATAAGAAACTAGCACCTATAGTAGTCGATGGCGTACATACAGACAAACCTCATGATAAATATACAGAGGCAGAAAAATCAAAGGCTAGTCTAGATGCACGTGCCATCAATGTACTGTTCTGTGCAATTGACAAGATGGAGTTCAATCGAGTTTCAACCTATAAGACGTCTCATAAGATTAGGAAACTTCTTGAGGTAACTCATGAAGGTACTTTCCAAGTGAAGGAATCCAAAATTAGCAGACTAACACAGGAATATGAATCTTTCAAGATGAAACCCGACGAGTTAATTACACAGATGTTCACTCGTTTTCTTGATATTACTAATCTTTTGCAATCTCTTGGTAAGGATTACAGTAATCATGAAAAGATCAGAAAAGTGCTACGGGCTCTAACCAAGAACTGGAACCCAAAGGCAACTGCAATCATTAAAGGAAACGATCTCAGCACAATGACTTTGGAAACACTTATGGGCAAGCTAATAACCCATGAGCTGGACCTACAAGAGTTTGAAGAAGCAATCCCTAAAATAAAATCTATCGCCTTCAAAGCTCAAGCCAGAAGATCAACATGCAAAGATTCTGATGAAGAATTATCCAGTAGTGATGAACAAGCCCTGCTAGTAAAGAACTTCAGAAAATTCTTAAAGTTTGAGAAATCAAACAGAAAGAAGAAAGATGTCTATGAAAGCAATGAAGAAGAAACAATCTGCTTTAGATGCAAGAAGTCAGGGCATATAAAGAAGGACTGCCCAACTCCAAAGAAAAGTAGTCCATATGATAGATCAAGATCAAGCCGAAGAACAACAACTGGTCGAAAAGTATGCAAATACAAGTATCTGGCATGAAAGTGATGCTAGTGAATCAGTAGAAGAAGATAGACCCTGCAGCACTACAAATGTCTATCTCATAGCTTTTGATAAGGTATCCTCAAATCCTTATATGATGATTTTACTTTCGATGAGCTAGAAAATGCCTTCAGCGAATTACTTGAAGAACACAGAAATATGCTTGACAAGTATAAGCAATCTCGAAAAGAGGTAAAGGCATGCACAACCGAAGTAGCTAGACTGTCAAATATAATTGAAGATATTAGAGAGATATCTACTACTGGTAACACGGATGAGATAGCCAAGCTTAAAGTAGACTATCATGAGGCTATCCTCAAAATTGAAAAAAAAGAAAGAGAATATGTCAAGATACAAGAGTTATATGACATAGAGAAGAAAAACACTTTGTCACGCCCCAGAACCAGAATACTGGAGAGCGGGGGCAGACATAGCCAGCTACGTATATGAAATGGAATCCATCTCGCTATACGGTCACGGCTGTCTAGATACATGAGGGTTTATCTACAAGCCAACAGTCTCTTAAGGTCATGAACAAGCCTAGTGTCTCAATCACAAGCAAGTAAGTAAAAGGTTACAAGATGTATGATCATTAAATATACAATAGTAAGGCGTCCCAAACATTACATATTCAGCTGATCATAAAGCTAGTCATTATAAAATGTTAGGACTAGCAAGAGTTTAGTCATACATGATCAACCCTAGGATCTGTCAATCATGTTACAGCCCGTAGGCAGACAGTAAGTAAAGTGCAATCGAGCTAAACAGGTGCTCGTCGGCTAAACGCCTCAAAAGAAATTTTTACAATAAAGTGGGAGATCAAAAAATAAACCCACTCGTTGCCAGGGTTCGTCTAGTGGCCACCATCTGGCTGGAAGGTCGGTAGATCCTCCGGAGCTGCTCCGAAATCTGGCCACACAAAACCAGCTGGGTCAGACCCCAGAAAGAGCAAGTGCCACAAAGGAAGATTCACTTAGGAACTAAAACCAGCAATCAGCACAAGAGTATAAATAAAGTAAGAACTGGAAATAAAGAAAATACATCAGGATGATATACGACGAGATAACCATAGAGCTATTCAGATAACCAGGTTACAACCCTAAACCAAACAAGGACCGGGGTTGTAACCCTTCGTCTGAACAGAACTTGGAATTCTACAATTTATCGGTAAAATAAATACAAGCATTCTGGTCATTCAATAATCTGGAACAGGATCAGGGCAAGACTAGACTAGTTAGACTCCATCCAATCACTTCACGGCCAAGCAAGAATTACGGCTTGATACTTTAACTAACTAGGGTTGTCACAAGCCTAATTACTAACAAGATACAGTGAGATTATTCCACAGCCACAAGCCCTGCAGTCCATCCAGGTTACCGGGTTGAAGGATTTAGAGTTGAATTCAGGTGGGTACACCGTCCAGGAAACGAATGTACCCTTAGGTAGCTTGAAGGGTGCAACACATGACAGTGTGCTGGAAATGTGCCATACTCGACGGCAGGCTACAGATCCCAAGGCGTGCCCAGGTAACGGGATTGCCTATAGGGAAATCTCTTATGACTAGTGTATTAATCTAGTTATTAGCCTTAGTCCATTACAATAGGTACTCCTGACCGTGGTACTCAGAGTCCCCTCCTAGACATGATGCAAGAGAGGACTGAATTATTTGTACAAGCACAATCGCCCACGGTGTCTAGATTAATTATACAGGTCATGTATGTCAGGTAGCCGTCGCAACAGCTATTCAAGATAATCATGTCAAGTTTATAATATCAAGTGTACTAGTCAGGAGTACGCCACGACGGGCCACTATCAGGTCATGTCAGGTTATTATGTCAGGAGTGCACCACTACGGGTCACTATCACGTTATGCTCAATTATCAATTCCAAAAATATCAAATGAATTCATGATTTTCAAGTTCAGGACAAAAGGCGTAAGGATATAAAATGGACGTTAAATATCTAATAAAATATCAATATATAGGGCTATAGAAGAGCCATGCGGCTAAGGCACATGCGGCCAGGATGGATCTCATGCGGTTGGGGAAAGAGTCGGGTTCATGCGGCTGGAGAGAGATTCATGCGGGTCGGGGGGAACTAAGGACCCATACGGCTCGCAGGAGAGGGATTCTCATGCGGCTAGAATAAATCGAACTTATGCGGCCAAGAGAAGGCAAGACACATGGACCCAATTAGGAGAGCGCATGCGGCCAGGGTCACTGGATTCCATGCGGCTAAGACAAGGGGACGCATGCGGATGGAGGTGCAGGGGCGCATGCGGTTAGGGGGACGAGGGCGCATGCGGCTCCAAGATGTTGTGCCTCATGCGGCCAGCGAAGAGTGGGCTTCATGCGACTGGGAGGAAGCAAGTTTATACGGCTAGGTAATGATGGGCGCATATACGGCTCAATTAGGAGAGAAGTCCATGCGGCCAGGAATGGGATCCAGCCTATGCGGCTAAGAGTCCCACGGCAAAGTCACTTGTCGCATGAATTGTCATGCGGCCAAGTCAAGCCCATGCGGCCAGAACTGTCGTATGAAGGCTCATGCGGCTCAGAATCACTTGCCGCATGAAGTATTCATGCGATCAAGTCTAGCACTGTTCTTCTTCTCCAAGCTTCCGAGAAGAAGAACGCCAAGAATCCATGCTTCCAAGCTCCATGAAACATTCATCCGGAGTCCAAATCCGAACTTCCATAGGTCAAAATAGGGTAGAACGAAATTCTCTACAACATGGAACCATCAAAACTCAAAAATAACAAAATTAAGTAGATCAAAACCAAGAAATCCGAAAATAATGTAAACTTAGATCTACAAGAATCCGGCCATGGAAAGTGAAAATGCCAAGTACTAAAGTTAGTTAAAATGCTGTAAGGAAGAGAATGAAGCAATAAAATTAGAGTTCCTCCATGAAGCAAGTTCCACTTGCCTAGACCTCTTCCTCCCTCTCTCTGGTAGGTAAGGAAGTAATGGTAGAGAAGATGGTAAATGAAGAGAGAGAAAGGAGAAGGGTTAATAAATGGTAGTGGTGGTGGTAGGTAAGGGGTTCACCCCTTGGTTCATGATGAACCAAGAGCATCCCAAACCGAACCAAGCCAACCCAACCCAAGAATAAACCAAGCCCAGGGAGGAAATTAAGCAAGAAAATCAGCAATACAAGAATAAACACGTACACGTATTCCAAATACGTAATACGAACCACAGGCATTACACACTTAGTCACACAGCAAAGACTTATAGATATACGGTTTCTAAAAAGTTAGAAATCAAGTTAGACAAAGAGGCTATACCTGTGACACAGCCTAAATTTAGTCCTAATGCTCAACATACACCTAAGAGGACTAAAACACAGAAAGCACGTAAGAAACACGAATATCACCATGCTTTCACATATAGGTTTTCAAGAAACCACATGCATGTCAACACAAAATCAACTAACATGTTTTCAAAACTTACTTGCATGTACTGTGGTACTCATGGGCACATATCATAGTATTGTCCAGCAAGAAAGCTTGTTGACAATCACACACTGATTTGGAGACCTAAGACTAATCAATATGGACCCTTTAGTAAATGGGTACCAAAGGATTCATCTACTTGTTTTGTAGGTGGACCCTCAACCCTCTCATGCAAAAAGCAAGTAAATCCTCGATAACGGATGTTCGCGGCACATGACTGATGATGCATCTTTGTTTGCCACGCTATCGATAAAGAAAGAAGGAGGCATCTCCTTCGAAAACAATCTGAGAGGTGATATCATTAGAAATTGCATTATTGATATATCTCCTTATCCTGTAATAAAATATGTTTGTCTAGTTACAGAATTGAAACATAACTTACTGAACATAAGTCACTTGGCAGATAATGGTTATGGCATAATTTTCTTAAAGACAAATGTACAATATATGATATGTCATCTGGTAATCCTGTATATGAAGGGATTAGAGAAGACAATATTTATGTTTTCTTTTAGAGAGTACTAATAATACAGGAAGATGCCTAGTCGCAAGCTTAGATGAAAGCTGGCTGTGACATATGAGGCTAGGACATGCTAATATGGACACTATCTCACGGCTAAGCACTAAAAAGTAGGTAAAAGGACTTCCTGAGATATTATTCAAGAGAGATATGGTACGTGTAGACTGTGAAATAAAAAAGCACATAGATCTACATTTAAATCTATCAACGCTGTAAGTACTTCTAGAGCTTTGCAGTTGATACATATGGATTTATTTGGTCATAGTAGAGTCGCTAGTATTGGAGGTAAGCTCTACACCTTTATTATTGTTGATGATTTCTTTCCTTTTACTTGGGTTTACTTTTTATCAAACAAAAGTGATACAATTTTTGAATTTCAGATATTTTATAAAAAGGTACAAAAAAAAAAAGCTTCATGATTACTCGTATCCGAAATGATCATGGTGGCAAATTCGTAAATACTGATTTCAAAAAGTTTTGTGATGATGGTGGATATTACCATGAGTTTTTCTGTCCTAGAACTCCTCAACAGAATGGTGTTGTGGAGCGGAAGAACCGCTAAGCGAGATGGCTAGAGTCATGCTAAATCTGCACAATCTTCCTAAATACTTTTGGACAGAAGCTGTAAGTATAGCCTGTCATGTTTTAAATAGGGTGTTAATTCGACCTATCTCGAAGAAAACACCTTATGAATTTTGGTTTGGAAAAATTCTAAATATTTCATATTTTAAAGTTTTTGGATGTCGCTATTTTATCTGAACACAAAGGACAATTTGGGAAAGTTCGACTCTAAAGCAGATGAAAGGATATTTATCGGGTATACTGCTAAGAGTAAGGGAAATAGAATTTTCAATAAAAGATCTATTATTTTTGAAGAATCCATTAACGTTACTTTTGATGAGCTCAATAGTCACAAATCTAGCGACAGTGATGATGAAAATGTACAAGCTAGAACCAATAAGAGTCCTGTGGAAGATCTGACTCATAGATTTGAATCATTGAAGTTCTTGCCAGATCATCCAGAGACGCTCATTATAGGTGATATATCAAAAGGTGTAAGTACACGCTCTTCTTATAGAGATACTGAAATAGCAGCTAATGTAGCTTTCATTTCACAAGTAGAACCTAAGAATTTGCAGATGCTTTTAATGATGATTTTTGGATTGATGCCATACAAGAGGAACTTAATCAATTTGAGAGAAACCAAGTTTAGGAACTTGTTCCCAAACCTATTGGTTAATCGATAATTGGAACTAAATGGGTGTTCGGAAATAAATTTAGTGAAGATGGACAAGTTCTATGCAACAAATACGTCTAGTAGCACAAGGTTATAATAAAAAGAAGGTATTGATTATGACGAGACATATGCTCCTATTGCTAGACTAGAAGCTCCGCATGTTTTGTGGATATGCATGTTTTAATAATTTTAAATATTTCAAATGGACGTGAAAAGTGCATTTTAAATAAATTTTTGAAAGAAGAAGCTTTTGTGAAACAACCCCCTGTTTTAAAGATTTTTAAAAACCTGATGACGTATTCAAACATAAGAAATCACTCTATGGACTCAAACAGGCACCTCGTGCTTGGTATGAACGCCTAGGTGCCTTCTTACTTGAAAATGATTTTTAAAAGGAAGAGTTGATACTACTTTATTTATCAAGTCTTTAGATGATGATTCTTCTTGTGCAAATATATGTTGATGTCATCATATTTGGATCTACTAATGAAAAACTTTATAAGACTTTGCTAAGAGTATGCAGAGTAAATTTATGATGAGTATGATGGGAGAGCTGAACTTCTTCCTAGGACTTCAGATCAAACAACACTCAAAAGGAACATTCATCAATCAAGATAAATATACAAAGGATACTGAAAAAGTACGACTTCGACAATGTAAAGCCAATCAGAACTCTAATAGCTACATCAACAAAGCTTGACACTGATGAAAGTGGTAAACCTGTCGACCAGCGAAGTATCAAGGTATGATTGGTAGTTTATTATATTTAACTGCTAGTTATCCTGATATTATGTTTAGTATCTATATTTGTGCATGACATCAGGCAAATCCTAAGGAATCACACTTATGTGCCGTTAAGCGTATCTTTCGATACCTTAAGGGAACTTCAACGGTCGGCTTATGGTATCCTAAAACCAAATCCTTTAACTTGATAGGTTACTCAGATGCAGATTTTGCAGGATGCAAAGTAGACCGTAAAAGTACCAGCGGTAAGTGTCATTTCCTAGGAAAAGCCTAAGTCTCGGTTTAGCAAGAAATTATAAAATTCTGTAGCACTATCAACTACTGAGGCTGAGTATATCGCCACAGGACGATATTGTGCTTAAATTTTGGATGAAGCAAACCTTAGAAGACTACAATCAGTACTACACTAAACTCCTATTTATTATGACACACTAGCACTATTAACCTGACTAAGAATCCTATATGTCATTCACGCACAAAGAACATAGATTCGTCATCACTTTTTACGTGATCACCAACAACACGGGAATATTTGCTTAGAATTTGTTGACACAGATTATCAACTAGCAAACATTTTCAAAAAACTACTAGCTGAAGACCGCTTTAACAATCTGCGTCGAGAGCTCCGCATACTTAAATTTTGAGATTCATAATGTAGTATGATTAATAAATCAATTTATAACTCAAAACATTGACATTTATTAATGGACGTTATTTTGGGTATAAGCCAAAAGGGTCCTTCTGTCATACAGGCGTAAATAGCCTGAAACGACACGGTATACTAGTCTTCGGACTCCCGCTAGCTGGGATCCGGCCCCTACAACTAACCCAAAGTAATAAAAATTATTAATAAAGAAGTGTGAAGGTTATACATTGAAATTTATTAATTATACATTATTAATGACATTGGAAATACAAGTCGCCAAACTCGGACCGAGTTCGGATGGGACCTGTACGGATTTCCAGAACAGAACAGCTGGCCCTAGTATTTATAAACCTCACAATTCCCTCTTTTATTTCCCATCTTCTATCGAGAATCCTCTCTAAAACCATAAGTGAAGGTTCTCCTCTTCAAGTTTTGTGGAGTTTTGAAGTCATCTTCTTCATCCTCTTCATCTTCTACTTCTTCCTACAAAGGTAATTATCTATCCTCTCTCTTTACTAGCAATGGCACCCAAAGCCTAAAAGAGAAGGATTGATACCACCCAAGTAGGATCATCCTCTTTGGATTATGTCCAGCAAATGTTTTCAGTCCAGCTCGTCCTTCTGACAATGACGACTATGACTCTGGTTTATACCCTGACAAGGAATTTTCTGATTTGGTTTACTTCCTTCTTTGGTCGTAAAATTTGTAATGGAGCTTGTAAATTTTACAATCATTTTGAATATTCTTCTACTTTTAACCAACTTAGAATTTGGGACTTTTTTTGAAATTTTTGATAATATCTATGATAATGTTGTTAGAATGTTTTACTGCAACTTGCAAGTAAAAGATAATGGCAATTTCTATTCTCGTGTTGCTGGACACGAATTTGAGTTCAGTGCCACTGATATCATTTAATATTTTTACGTTTCTGATATTGTGATGCCTTGGTGGATATTAACCAGCGTAGAGTTTCCAGAAGGTGTCACCCTTGACTCCTTCAAAGCATTGATGTGTCACCCTCGTCCTGTCCCATGTAGGGTGTATTCAAAACACTTGATTCAGCATTGCTATGAACTGTATCGCTTTATCTTCTCTGCCTTACTTCAAAAAAAGATCCTCTGACGAGATCACCTTTATGGAATTATCTGCGATGTATCATATTCACTTCAGCATACCTTTCTCCGTCCCAAGACTGTATGGCCAGCATGCTAAATTGCAGAAGTGCAGGGCATAACCTTGTTTACCCCATGCATCTGGCATCTATCTTCAGGAGATTTGAAATTGATCTTTCCATCTGTCCTTTCTCTTCTCCTACTACTGAACTTAGTAGAGATAGGTTGTACCCCAACCCTCCTCCTCCACCCGGTGCCGAACCTGCTGCTCCAGTTATGACGATGACCCCCAGGCTCCTGCTCAGCCCCTACTCCTGGCTTCGACCTAGTCTTTTATAAGCGCTTTGATGACTTTGTTGCTCTCTCAGCTTAATGTCATCAGAGTTATATTGACGCTGAGTTCCGCCACATCACCCGCTCAGTGTTGTGGAACACATTGCTGATATTCACTGGAGTCTATCTCATGATCCCATTCATCCTGTTCTGATGATCATCACCCCAGATTAACTAGTCCGAGGTTCGATGATGAGGCTACCTTTACTATTTCGATCCTACTATAGCTTACTTTCCACCAGATGCTCCTGGAGGTGATGATACGCCACTGTGATGTGGAACTTCAGTTGATGGTTTTTGGTTTATGATGCTAGATGATGATCGATGCAGTTTTTATTTTTTTGTGATGATGTACTAGTCTAAACTTATGAGTTAGACTTTTTAGACTATGGTTGATAGTCATAAATGTTGAGTTATGACTAATGTTGGTTATGTTAGTTGTATTTTAGTTTATTCTGCTATCAGATTTTAGTTATTCCACTACTATTTTTAGTTTACTTTTTCATGTGATTTGTTACATATGGATATTTCGGTCTTTTTTTGTCTTTTGGTGAACATATTGTTGGCTTCACACATTACGAGGTAGCCATAATATTTTGATCATGACAAAGGGGGAGAAAGAGCAATACCAAACCATCACCATTTTCTTATGTTATTAGATTTTTTTTCTTAAGTTATTAGATATATTTTGGTGTAGACTAAAGTTTGTCGATTATCAAAATGGGAGAGATTGTTGGCCCATTTCCTAATGGTCACACCGATTTTGATAAATCAACAAACGAAAGTTAATACACAAAATATACAAACTGCTGCTATTATTTCAGGTCAAGTGAAATCAATATCAAAGGCATACTACAATCCGCAAGCATGTAAATCATATCCCGAAGCTTTTATGCACTGAAAACAGTATGAGTCATTTTATAGTTTATTATGTATTTTATCCTTTATTGAGTCTAGAATACAAATTGTAAAATCGACTGAGTATTACTGGCTTAGGTTATCCACAGTCCACTTATCTAAAAAAAAGCCTACCCATCCACCAAAATTTTATTTACCAAAAGTTTCACTTATCCTATGCAAACAGAATTGGACCAAACATTCTTCTAAGTACTGGATGAACTTAGACAGAACTCTGGCCGAGTTCGGTCTGAGTTTGGATCGAGTTCGGTCAGTTCAAATTCAAATATTTGTTATCTCCAAATCTGCATACAACGTTCATTTGCAAAATTCTTGCATCCGAACTCTGTCTGAACTCTGTCCGAGTTCGGTTATCAAAAACACCTATAAATGGAGAGAAATTTCCTTTTCAAATCATATCATTTTTTCTTCTCTTTAGCTATTCATAAAGTATTTTTATTGTTCTAAACAGTTTTCATACTCCACCTGTACATCTCTTAGCCAAAGCCAGTAATATCGATTCGATTTAGAGTTTTTGGTTCTTAGAGTTGTAAAGAGGTCATTCAAGTTCAGAAAACATTTCTGTTACTTTAGCTAGTCGTACGCTCGTCACCAATCACGGTGTTGTGAAGTCGGTCATACACTTGTCACCAAGCACGGTGTTGTAAACAGACTGCAAGCTCTCAATTAGCTTGTGAATAGTAGATTAACAGCAGCAAGAGTACCTGTGACTGGATTAGTCCTCCAAGAGGAAACCCAGTATATATTGCGGTGTCCACTGAGATTGATTCTCTGATCTTTTGCTACATTTATTTACTGTCTCTTTATTTACTGCCACAGTTATTTGCTTTTAGATTTTAATTGGGGATTATTTTTTGCTGTACTCGCACTCACTCTATTCACCCACCTCTAGAGGTGCTCAACGGTCCAACATGTGTTGGAAAAATGCGGCACTGTCAACACTTTGAAAGAGGCGATTGCACCGGCCATAGTTCACACGAGTTACTAGATTGCGCCAACTATCAAATGGCGCCGAGCATACTGTTCACCTTCTTCTCCGACCCAACTTCTCACCTCGAGAGTTGGGTTGGCCTCTTTGTTTCTTGTTGACGATGACATGTGTTGTGGCACCGGCAACGATAGCACGTGAGGCATGGCTCCGACCACTTTCTTGCCTTTCTTAGCGGTAAATCTCTTGGGAGCCATTTGAGCGGAGGAAAACTTCAAAAGATCGAGAGGAAGAATAAGACAGAGAGTTCGAGAGAGAAAATTTCTAAGAAACTCTCTACCCTCTCCAAAGGCTATTTATAGCCTAAGTTGTTGCGTAACGGCTGTGCGAATCTCGCTCAAAACGTAAAGACTGTTGAGATTCTGACGTGCAGGAATCGCGCCTAAACGCTTCTTATTCAAAGTATTTCAAATTTCAAAATTTTTAAAATTTAAAAACTTTGAAGGGGGTCTTGTAGAAGCTTATAATATAATAAGACAGTGTAATACACCATTCACATAGTACTGGAATTTATTCATCAGATGGCGTACAATATCTAATGACGCCCAACACAAATTCACACCACCATCATATCGCACGGACTGCCACATGGCAATATGTTTTGAGAAGCTAAGTTGTCTGTCATGATGACTGACAATACGTTAGTCGATGAAAATCTCTTTGAATCCCGAGCGCGCAACGCTGGAGGAGATTTTGTCAAACTCATCATAATGACGACTGTTTGTTTCTCCGTGCCATTCATCAATGGGTGAAGTGCTACTCAATGTTTTCCATAGTTAGCGCCAATCGACAGTTGGCAACAATCATGGATCGTGCCATTCATGGACTAGCCAATCAATCAATCATCATCCAGAAGCAGTTAGATGACATGGCATCATTTATTTAAATTAAATTTCAGGGACAAAAATTTCTTGGGAGAGGATGTGAGCCCCTTATTTTCGTTAGTTTATTTATTCTTCTTACTATGCAATTTATTAACAAATAATATTGATGACAATTTATACCTTGTCAGATAGTTGTACCTATGGTTATGGTTTAGTTAAAAGAAATCAATCAATCATCGTCCAGAAGCAGTTAGATGACGTGGCGTGCATGTCACTAACTTCGTAGAACGTTCCACTACATTGCTCATGACCATGCGCATCTCACTAAAATAATGCCATGCATCCACAACAGTTAGTGCAACCGCTCGCACAAGTTGCTATATTACGCCCCCACGCAACTGATGAAGCTCGCACAAGGTGATCAAACAGTATCCAGAACAGGGTGATGTGGCGCACAAGCCACTAACTTTGCAGAACATGCCTACTACACTGCCCAAGACAATGCGCATATCACTCAAACGATGCCATGCGTCCAAAGCAGTTGGTGTAACCGCTCGCACAAGTGAACAGGCACGCAACCTAAAACTTGTGCAACCCAGAATGACTATTAAACAATTATTTCCAGAACTCTATAAATGGAGTTTCGAATCAGTTCCAAATGATCACAAATGATCATAATCTCCTACAAAAGCGTTGTTGCATCCTTCAGAGGCTCGTGTCTTCGATATCACATTGTCCAAGGGATAAAGTGATCGTCGTATTTTGTTTGGGAGGTGGAGCATTGTGTGGAGGAGTATCAATCAAAAATGTATGTTGACTCCATCATGGAAGCCGAGTATGTGGCAGCCTCCGAGGCAGCCAAAGAAGCAGTTTGGCTCAGAAACTTTGTTGGACTTGGATGTGGTACCTAGTTTGCCTAAGGCTATTACATTTTATTGTGAAAATAGTGGTGCAGTAGCAAACTTGAAGGAACCACGAGCCCATAAGACAGGTAAACACATTGAGCAAGTACCACCTGATACGAGATTTCATGAAGAAAGAAAAAGTTGTTGTGATCAAGATAGCATCAGTCGACAACCTAGCTGATCCCTTTACAAAGAGCTTACCAGCTAAGGCTTTTGATAGTCTTGTTGAGGAAATGAGAGTCAGATGTGTAGCAGCATGGCTTTAAGTATAAGTGGGAGATTTGCAACAATATACTGAAAAGCAATGCTTTGAGTATAAGTATTGTTAGGGTTATATACTAAAAGAATCACTTTTGTATTAACTTTATTTCTTAAATTTTGAATGAGAACATATGGGCAAATGTTTGCATATTATATTTGTTGCAAGTGTTAATGTAAGTGTCTGGTATTCTATATTGTAGATAATTTGGTGTGTGATGTCACACAGAAGATCATATTATCAGTTTTCTACGGCATATATAAATAGTTCACAACCTGGAGTTGGATAATCCATTAGAAAGGTTGTAGTGTAATCTATTATTAGTCTATCTTGACTACAGGTTTACACTAGTACACTTTGTGTGTATTGAACAGGACCACTTGAGGTTGTTCTCTTTAAACTGACTATATAAGAGAACAAACACCTCAGTTATTATGGATGCTTGTGCTCTTAATCCGGATATAATAACTAACATGTATATGCAGTGTGCATTACTTTGACTCATAAAGAGTGAAATTTATTGTATATGGATCAACAACCTCTATTAATTGGGTAATAACGATCAACAACCTCTATTAATTGGGTAATAACATTGTATGTATGATGGACTATTGATTATAAAAGGAATCCATGTCCCGATACATCGGGTTGATGATGTCCACTTAAGGATAAAAGATGTCGATTAATATAGTTGTCAGTAAATTAATTTGATCGACGAACATTCGATATCTTAACATGGGAAGCCAAATGAGCATATAATAAAAGGAGCCCACAATCATAATTTAGGAATATGAAGGTAGTGAAATAATAGCTCTGTAGTGGACAGAGCTATTGTTAATAGGCAAGGATTGTGTGTTCGGGCTGAACACGGGATACCCAGATCCGTTGGAAGACCTAACCCTAATTTCTTCTCATAGTCCCTGTCGTAGTTATAATGTATCCTCTATTCTCTGGCCGTCATATTCACCAGAAATAAGAACCTTTATCAAAATTATGATTCACGTAAGAAGAAATGGGATGGCTGCCAAAGAGAAGAAAAGGTTGCGAGATCGTCGCCCACACGACATCCAACCCGAAGAAGGAATACGTACAGAAGATCTTGGGGTCGTGACTGCTCGAGTTGCTGGAAACTGTCTTTTTCTATTGCTGGTATAATTCGTGAACCCTAGTTCTACTACGAGGGGTTAGAACACGTCTTAGATCTTCTAAACTTCCATCGATCAATATGCACACAAAACTAAGGGTCCTGGAAATCCCTAGTTCCATCATTAACTGCATATAACGTGTGGCATTCTGTGAGAGAAGTGCGCTTGGTCGTGGGCAGTATTGTTGTAGGATCGATGGCACCTCTAGAGGGGGGTGAATAGAGTACAGCAGAGAATAATTACCAATTAAAAATCTAAGTCGGTGAAGGAAATATAAATGAACTTGAAATACAAAGTAAAGCAATAAATATAGTGGAGGCAAAAAAGCAATATGCAGACACAACAGGTTTATACTGGTTTCCCTCTCAGAGGACTATTCCAGTTCACGAGAACTCTTACTCGCTATAATCCACTATTTTGAATAGAGATTACACCGTGTGCTTTACTCCGAAGAACACGCCAACTTCAACACCGTCGTATTTTTATCCGAAGTCCATGATCAAACTTCAACAACACCTTTTTGAGAAAAGCTTTTATACGCCAAGCTTGTACAACTCGAGTACTCCTAATCGAAAACCACCGACACTAGAAGAATAAGAGTTGTCTTAGAGATTTGAAGGTTTTGGCTCATTCAAGTAGTTTGAAGGCGTAGAAAGAGATATAAAGATGAAGATTGAATTGATTATAAGAAATGACAAAATCTTCTCTTTTTATAGAAATTTTTGGGACAGAGTTCGGGTAGAACTCGGTACGTTCATAATTTTAAACGTTTGAGATCCAAAAGACTAGAGAAAGCTTCTGGCCAGGAAAATCCAAGGTGACCGAGTTCGGAGCAAGTTTGGGCGAAAATTCGGCCGAGTTCGGTTGCTAGGGTTTCTGGTCTTTTTATTTGGTTTGATTTGGCTTTTGGATATGGGTTTGGTTTTGGGTCAAGGATTGGATCAAGGATATTGGGTCAAGGATTGAACTTCTAAATTGCCAGCGATCCCGACGCACAACTTTTCTAGACTCAATAAAAGAAAAATACAGAATAAATATGAAAAAATAGTAGAGGTGAAATTTGCAAACTTCTGTTCCTTTTCATATCAAGTTCGGAGTTTTAAGTCAATTATCGAAATCGGTTTGACCATGGCTAAATGGGCCAACAATCTCCCACATTTTCATAATTTGACAAAACTATGATTGATACTTAAGAATTTGTTCAGCTCGATTTGGAAGAATACTTGATGCGGTACAGAGGGTACGGTAGTAGCTTTGGCCTTAAATATTGGTACAATATTTGCTCTCCCGTTATGTACAGTCAAGTCTTGTTACTCTCCCGTAACAAAATATGTCGGCTGAATATCTGTAAATGTCTAAAAATAAATAATAACTCCAAACAAAAAATTGAGTCATAAACAATTAAGCAACAAAGCAAAATAAGCAAGTATCTATCTACTCCCCATTTTGTCACATAAGCAAAATGATATAATTAAATAGCAGTACTCAACACAATCAAGATTAGAGAATTACATTAAACATTAACTAAAAAAGAATGCACAGTGATAAAAATAGGAAATACTGATATAAACTGAAATAGATAGAGTTCATACAACTAAGTCCAAATGAACTAAAGCTGATAATACTTAAAAGAAGCATTTATCTCTAATATATAGTCACACAAAAAATTGAAAAACATAACTATTGATAGTCTATCACGAGGAACATATCCTCAATCATCATCAGCAGCAGCACCTGTCGTCCTGGAAGGACCGAAATCAACAGAACGGTTAGGATCATAACGGACAGCAGCAAGGTTAAAATATCGCTGAGCCTCTGGATCATCAATGCGATATCCAAGTCTAGTGGGATCACAAACCATAGGAATAGGACCTCTAGGGTTGTGAGAAAGACTATATGACATGTCCAACACAGAGTTGGATAAGGCCTAGAGCTGAAGGGTGGTACGAAAGCCTATAGCTTGAAGTCAATCTAACATAAGAGTCTGAAGTGACTCAAGAGAAACACCACCGGGAGGATGAGTAGGATCGGTAGGAGAAGCTGATGGATCGACCGGAGGAGGAGGAGCCTGGATGGGAGCAGGAGCAGCACGACGATGCTCATAAAGATAAGCAGGAGCACCATCCTATGGACAATCTTCAAGCAAAACCTCAAAGAACTAAAAGTTATAAGGCAGATACATCGCATAGAGTAATCGTCACGGTTTCTTACGAAACCGTTTCATAGTAGCGATGATCATCTTAGGCAGGCTAAAGGGACGTAAAAATGGAGATGGTTGGTAGCAGAAAGCTCTAAGTAGGAGATCTCATCAGTGGTGGTATTCTTTAGAATAATGGTGGAGAATACAATTCTATGAAGGTCATACAAGTAGTTGTTCAAGTTTGGGACGAACAGTGCCTTTGGGCGAGGGTTTGGTGCATATAACGAGTCACGAAATGAATCAAAAGTTATCTCTTCAGAAAATACACTGACGTGATATTAACTAATGCTTCCCCAATATTGGGAATGTTAAGCATAATAGCTAAATCATCGGCATCAAATTCAATGTCAATTCCACTAATTTTATTTGACTTTGCCATTTGTGACCGATAAATTGTAATAAAACATGTGGACAGTATTGGAATATATTGGAAAACTAGATTGAACTAAATCTAGCAACTCAAAGTGTTCAAAAATGTTTACTTGATCAGAGAATAGTGTAAAGTTGATAGGAGAACTCGGACAAATCTTTCTTTGATAAAAGTCACTAAACCACTCATTTGATCCATCTTGTGACACAAATATAAAATCATCAAATAAGTCACCGTCCAGTTTGGAGGGACTAAAAAATGAAAAGGAGGCCGCCTCATGAGGATTTGAGGATGAACCTTCATCAACTTTCCTTTTCTTTTTGGAAAAAATAGGAATTTTAGGATCCATAGAAATTGAAAAGGATGGAAAGAGTGAAAATATACAGAAATTGATGGTAGAAAGTTGAAAAGAACTTCGAGAGAGCTCTGATTCCAAAATTTAAAAGCTTGAGAGGCTTGGAGGAAGGAGAGCTAAGAAGTTAGGGTTAGGGTTTTGGTAGAATTTTTGGAGGCTTGGTGAGGAAGATGATGATGTGGAGGTTTAAATAAGGAGGAGACCCGACTATCCAGCTTCTGTTCTGATTCACCCAGACTGAGTTCGGTCCGAGTAATTAATATTAATTAATTAAAAATACATAAATTATATATAATATCTTGGGTTATTTGTAGGGGTCGGATCCCAGCTAGAGGTAGTCCGAAGACTAGTATACCGTGTCACTTCAGGCTATTTACACCTATATGACAGAAGGGCCTTTTCGGCTTATAACCAAAATATTTTCAACGAATTTATGAGTTGTCACCCTTATTTTCCGTATTTCTCGTATTTCGTATTTATACTCGTATCTGGATTTTGGCTTGTATTTTATTTTTCTCAACTTGTGGAATTTCGATATTTCTCGTATTTTGGGTTTTGGCATGCTCGGTTTTATTTGGATTGGTTCGGTTTTATGTGAGTTGGATCACCTTAACCTACACTCCACCTTCAACACACCACAACCCACCCTCTTTATATTCTCCACCTACCACTCTCTCTCTCATAACTTCCACCATTAATTTCCTTCTTCTTCTTCTTCTTTTCATCCATAACTCTCCTAACCCTAGGCATGTGCATCTTGCCACATGAGAACCCCTTTTATTTGTCCATTTGCTAGATTAGGACATGGTGATCAACATTAGAACTTGGTGTTTTATGATTTGAAGTCTCTTTTGCTCTAGATCTAAGTTATTTCTATTTTCAAATTTTGCATGGTTTGATCTCTTTAAGTTGGATTTTCATGGGTTTTTGATGTTTCCATGTGGAAGAGCATTCAATTCCACCCAATTTGGAACTTTGGAAATCGGATTTGGAGTTCGGATGGCCAAGTTATGATGCTGTGTAGCCTTGGGTTCATCCATGGTGTTCTTGCTGTTTGGAGAAGACAGTGAGCAGTGTGCAGAGCTGTTTAGCTTACGCACCCTGAGCTACGCGCACTCTTTAGCGCTGCGTACGCAGGCTTGAGTACGCTTCCTGTTGGAAGCGTGACTCCTTGAGTGTGCGTGACTTTTCACCTACGCTGCTCTCTCAGCGTGCGTGACTTTTCACCTACGCTGCTCCCTGTAGCGTGCGTGACTTTTCACCTGCTGCTCTCTCAGCGTGCGTGACTTTTCACCTACGCTGCTCCCTGTAGCGTGCGTGACTTTTCACCTACGATGCTCTCTCAGCGTGCGTGACTTTTCACCTACGCTGCTCTCTGTAGCGTACGTGAGTTTTCACCTACGCTGCTCTCTCAGCGTGCGTGACTTTTCACCTACGCTGCTCTCTGTAGCGTGCGTGACTTTTCACCTACGCTGCTCTCTTAGCATACGTGACTTTTCACCTATGCTGCTCCCTTGAGCGTGCGTGACTTTTCACGAACGCTGTTCCCCTTGAGCGTGCGTGACTTTTCATGTACGTTGCCCCTTGAGTGTGCCTTGGTACGCAGACTTGAGTGTGCCTTGGTACGCAGACTTGAGCGAGCCTTGCGTGCGTACTTTTGTGCGTACGCAGCTTCCCTGCGTGCGTGCTTTTGCACGTATGCTGCCCCTTGACCCCTTGCTTAATCCATTGTCTCTTGGAGTTTTGGTTTATTAAGCTTGGCTCTTCTATAGCCCTGTATTTTGATATTTTATTAGATATTTTATGCCCATTTTATATCCTTACGCCTTTTGTCATGAACTTGATTTTACTTAACATGTTTGGAATGACTATTGTACATGGCTTGGTATGACAAGAACTAGCATAACACGACAGTGACCCGTAGTGGTGCACTCCTGACATGACCAACCTGACATGATAGTGGCCCGTCGTGGCACACTCCTGACAAGTACCCTGACATAAATTATCTTGATAACTTAACTTGACTTACCTTGACACCGTAGGTGATTCTTTCTTACTTGCTTGTTAAATCCACTTGTCCTGTCTTACACCATGTCTAGGATGGGACTCCTGAGTACCACGGTCAGGAGTACCTACTAAAATGGATTAAGATTAATAACTAGAATAACACAGTAGTCATGAAGAGATGACACAGCTACAGTCAATCCCGTTACCTGGGCGCTCCAGGGATTTGTAGCCTGCCGTCGAGTAGGGCACATTTCTAGCACACCGTCGCGTGTTGTACCCTCTAAGTCACCTAAGGGTACATTTGTCCCTCGGGCAATGTACCCACCTGAATTCAATCCCTAATTTTCGACCTGGATAGCCTGGATGGTCTGCAGGGCTTGTGGCTGTGGAACAATCTCACTGCATCTTGTTAGTAATTAGGCCTGTGATAACCCTAGTTAGTTAAAGTAGTAAGCCGTAGTATCTGCTTGGCCGTGATTGATTGAATGAGGTATAACCAGTCTAGTCATGTCTTGATCCCATGCAAGATTGCTTCCTGTCTTGATTACTTACATTACTTATCTTGCCGATAAATGGTGGGAAACCAAGCTCTGTTCAGATGAATGGTTACAACCCCGTCCTTATTTGGTTTACGGGTTGTAACCTGGCTATCGGAATAGTTCCATGGTTATCTCGTCGTATCATCCTGACATATTTTCGTAATTTTAGTTTTAATATTAGATTTTCTGTGCTGATTGCTGGCTTTTGTTCTTATTTCGTGGCCCCCTTATGGCACTTGCTCTTTCTGAGGTTGACCCAGCTGGTTTTGTGTGGCCAGATTTCGGAGTAGCTCCCGAGGATCTACGAAGCTTCCAGCCCAATGGTGGCGACTAGAAGGAACCCGGGCTACGAGTGGGTTTTCTATTTTTTTTTGCTCACTCTATTGTAACGTTATTCTTTTAAGGCATTTAGCCGACGAGCACCTATTAGCTCGATGCACTTTTACTTACTGTCTACCTACGGGCTGTAAACATGATTAACAAATCCTAGGGTTGCTCATGTATGACTTAACTCTTGCTAGTCCTTGTATTTTGTACGACTAGCTTCATGATCAGCTAAATAATAATATTTGGGACGCCTTATTATTGTATATTTAATGATCATACATCTTGTGACCTTACTTACTTGCTTATGATTGAGACATTAGGCTTGTTCATGACCATAAGAGACTGTTGGCTTGTAGTAAACCCTCATATTTCTAGACAGCCGTGACCGTATATCGAGGTGGTTTCCATTTCAATATACGTAGCTGGCTGTGTTTGTCCCGCTCTCCAGTATTCTGGTTCTGGGGTGTGACACGGTTTAATGGTGGCCTATGCAGGTCTTGTCAATCAAGAAATATGAGGGTTTACCGAATAGATGTCTTAATCAGTATTCGCCATTATCTCCGCCCGTATTTTCAAATCCATGAAATTCTTGTCCTGATTACATGCTTGTATCGTTGATCTGTCCTGGTCCTTCCTTATTGTTTCCCTGTGTCATTTTCCTCAACGGCACTGTACCTGACCCTGCCGATCAGCAAGGAAGAGCACCTCCCGTGGACCAGCAGCAACCTGGAGATCAAGCCTAGCATTCCGGAGTCGCCTCCAGAGTGATACCTATTGGAGGAGAATCACCAGTTCGGCCCGTCCAGCCCGTAGAGCCAGATGATGGTACCTTATAGGCCTCATCAGAACCTTGATAGCTTCCCAGGATCGTCGAAGCGATGCCCTGCACCAGACAGTTCAAGATGCTGTGACCCGAGGCGGACATCCAGGGAACCAGGCGGCTAACAGCTTCAAGCGATTGAACCCTTTTCTTCGACGGCAGCGAGGATGCGATTGCCGCAGATGCATGGCTTCAGGATACCGAGGTGATTCTGGAAGCAGTTAGGACACCCGAGAATGAGAAGGGACGGTGGTACGCCTGCATGTTGGACTTGGCTCACAGTTGGTGGGCAGCGCAAGCCATGGGATTAGTGGCACCATTGCTTGGGCAGTGTTTAGAGAGAGATTCCAGACGAAGTATTTCGATGCTGTGGCTCGGTACGACTTGCAGACCAGATTTACCAACTTGAAGCAAGGAGGCAGAACAGTCGACAGTTATGCATCCGAGTTTTCTAGACTCAGTAGGTTTGCCCCCACCTTGGTGGCGATCGAGTTTGACAGGCCCAGCAGTTCCAACAGGGACTGCATTTGGAGATCTTGTTGGCGGTTGAGCAGTTCGAGCACCAGACGTTCGATGCAGTCTTGAGAGCAGCTAGGAGGCATGAGTATACCTCCCAGAGGATCGTAGATAGGACCAGAAGTAGGAAGCGGTCCCACTGTCAGATGCACCAATCATCAGCTCCAGCCCCGGCAGCTAGGGGATTGACCATTAGAACTTCGAGGCGGGCGGCCTCAGTAACGTGGTTCTGCATTCGATCCCGACGTACCCGCAGCATCAGAAGCAGAAGCAGACTTCCGCGATGGGATGTTCTCATTGCAGGAAGCCAGGCATATGGTAGCAGATTGTCGTAGGCGCAAGGATTGTGCCTGGCTTGTGGAGCTGCAGATCATAGGATTGGGGCTTGCCCGAATAGGGGTGGTTCATCAGCATCCAACCCTTCTAGCTCTTCGGTGAGAGGACCGGCCCCAGCACCAGTTCAGCAGCAGCAGTATCAGTCTTCGAGGCCCTTGCCACCTCAGTCTCAGGCATTCCAGCAACAGCACCCCTAGCAGTATGCACAAGCCCAAGCTCAGACCCAGAAAAGCAGAGAGGTTTCCAGCAGAGGGACCAGCAGCCAGAGGACAAGGTCAGGCCATGATGATGGCTATGGAAGAAGAAGTTGCACCAGGTGAGGTAGTGGCAGGTACTATTCTCATCAACTCCTTTCCAGCTTCGGTATTGTTTGATTCTGGCATCGCATTCATTTATGTCTGCACGATTCGCGATACGGATAGGATTGGAGCCCGAGTCATTATCAGTGAGGCTCAATATACTTACTGGTAATGGCCTTATGGGAGTAGATCGAGTGTTTTTCTCGTGTCGGATCGTAGTTAGCGGTAGGGAGTTCCCCGCTAGATTCATAGAGTTTCCTATGGCAGACTATGATGTATTCCTAGGCATGGATTGGTTGAGAACCAGTATGCTAGGATAGACTGCCATATTAGCAGAGTTTCTTTAGTATCCCCGCGAGCCAGAGTTTTTGTTTTCCAAGGCACAGTGGAGCCATCTTCCCCAGCATTGCGGATGGCAAGTAGCAGCAGTGCAGTTACCCGGATAGTTGAAGAGTTTCCAGATGTCTTTCCAGAGGAGCTTCAGGGATGCCGCCGGAGCGGAAGATTGAGTTCACTTAGACTTGATTCCAGAGGAGAGCACCAGTATCAGAGCGAGTCTACAGGATGGCACCTTCAGAGTTGGAGATTTTGTACAAGATGATTGAAGAACTGAGGACCAAGGGATTCATCCGTGCAAGTGGATCGCCTTGGGGAGCCCCGATGCTTCTTGTAAAAAGAAGGATGGGTCTAGGCTATGTGTTGATTATCGTACCTTGAATTCGGTGACAATCAAGAACAGATACCCTCTTCCGAGGATAGATGACTTGTTTGATCAGCTCAGAGGGGCTTCAGTGTTCTCGAAGATCGACTTGCGCTCAGGTTACCACCAGATCAGAGTCAGAGAGCAGGACATCCCGAAGACAGCATTCAGATCAAGGTATGGACATTGGAGTTCCTTTTTATGCCCTTGGAGCGACCAATGCGCCGACCGTATTCATGGACCTCATGAATCGCATTTTCATGCCTTACTTGATCAATTTGTGATCGTATTCCTAGATGACATCCTGGTCTACAGCAAGAGTGAAGCAGAGCATGAGCAGCATCTCAGAGTTGTCCTCCAGACACTTAGGGAGCATCAGTTGTACGCCAAGTTCAGTAAATACGAGTTCTGGCTCGTCGTATTTCATACTTGGGTCACATCATTACCCGAGACGGAGTGGAAGTGGATCCCCAGAAGATTGTGGCTATCGAGTCATGGCCGGTACCCAGCTCAGTGGCAGAGGTTCGCAGCTTCCTTGGATTGGCCGGCTACTACCGGCGGTTCGTTTCAGATTTCGCAAGGATTTCAGCGCCATGACCCAGTTGACCCGCAAGGATGTGCCGTTTGTTTGGACATCAAAGTGTCAGGAATCATTTGAGAAGTTGAAGCAAGGTTTGATAACGGCTCCCATTCTTACCCTTCCAGATGGGACCGGAGGATTCACAGTTTATTGCGACGCTTCAGGCAGAGGATTGGGGTATGTCTTGATACAGCATGGAAGGTAATATCTTATGCTCACGTCAACTACATGATCATAAAAGAATTACCCGACCCACGACTTGGAATTGGCGGCGATAGTATTTGCTTTAAGTTGTGGACACTACTTGTACGGAGATAGAGTGGAGATCTTTACTATCATAAGAGCCTGAAGTATGTTTTTACCCAGAAGGACCTTAATATGCGGCAGAGAAGATGGCTTGAGCTACTGGTGGACTATGATGTGGATTTGCAGTATCATCTCGGGAAGGCCAACGTTGTAGCAGATGCATTGAGCAGGAGAGCCGAGTTTATTTCCGACGGCGCAACCAGAATTATTGGCAGATCTTCAGAAGAGGGAATTGAAGTGGTTCTTCCAACCAGCGTGGCATTGATGGCCAGCTACAGGTTCAGTCCAGCATAGTTGAGAGAATCCGATGGCGCAGTCAACAGATTCCAAGATCCAGCGACTCAGAGCAGAGTGTGAAACAGAAGAAGGCCAGAGCTATATCCATGAAGACGGTACACTTCGGCACGACACTCGTCTTTGCGTACCCAGTGGAGATATCAGACAGGAAGTCATGGCAGAAGCCCACAGTTCGCAATATTCTATTCATCCAGGTGGTACGAAGATGTACCGTGATATTCGTCAGCATTTTTGGTGGAATGGCATGAAGAGGAGATAGCCCAGTTTGTCTCTCGGTATTTGGTTTGCCAACAGGTTAAAGCTGAACATCAGAGGCCCGCTGGACTTCTTTAACCCTTACCGATCCCAGAATGGAAATGGAACATATAACCATAGATTTCGTGACCGGATTGCCCAGATCTCCGGCCGACAGAGATGCTATTTGGGTAATTGTGGACAGGCTTACCAAGGTGGCACACTTTCTCCCATTCAGAGTTGGACAGTCGACGGCGCAGCTAGCAGAGATGTACCTCATACAGATCATCAGGCTTCACGTGTGCCAGTCAGCATCACCTCAGACAGGGATTCAAGATTTACATCACACTTTTGGTGCAGCTTGCAGAAGAGTTTGGGGACTCGCCTTCAATTCAGCTCAGCCTATCACCGCAGACGGATGGTTGAGATCCTGTATCCTTGACTTCGGTGGTTCATGGAGAATCATCTGCACCTGGTGGAATTCTCGTACAACAACAGTTATCAGGCCAGTATCCAGATGGCACCTTTCGAGGCTCTTTATGGCAGAAGTACAGATCCCGCTAGCATGGGACGATCGGGGAGAGGCAGATGCTCGGACCCGAGTTAATTTCCCAGACGGTTGAAGTGGTCAGAAGGTCAGAGATCACCTCCGAGTTGCTCAGGACCGCCAGCGCATTGGGCCGATGCTCATCGCGTCCCTTAGAATTTGCTGTCGGCGACCATGTATTCCTTAGGATCTCGCAACCGCGGTGTCATTCGCTTCGACGTGCGGGGAAAGCTTAGTCCTAGGTATATAGGGCCGTTCGATATTCTAGAGCGAGTAGGAGATGTATCCTATCGTCTCGCTCTTTCGCGTCGCTAAGTGAGGTGCATGATGTATTCCATGTGTCCCAATTACGACGGTATATTCCGGACCCGAGCCACATCCTAGACCATTCAGAATTGGTTGTTGGTACCAACCTTTCGTATGAGAAGGCCCGTGTCTATATTAGACCAGAGGGAGAAGACTCAAGAACAAGACTATTAAATTAGTCGTGTTGCTTGGGGTCATCACTCTCTAGGTGAGTCAACGTGGGAGCGTGAGGACGACATCCGATCGCGATATCCCTACCTGTTTGACTCGTGAGGTATAATGTCTTTCTTATGCCTTATGTTTTCCCTTCCTTGCTTGCATTGTATGATTGTATGATTGAACTGCTTAGTGTAACTTGCTGTTCTTAGTGTAGCTTACCGTGACAATCTCTAGCTCCTTGATTAAATTTCGAGGACAAAATTATTTTAAGGTGGATAGAGTTGTCACCCTTATTTTCCGTATTTCTCGTATTTCGTATTTATACTCGTATCTGGATTTTGGCTTGTATTTTTTTTTTCTCAACTTGTGGAATTTCGGTATTTCTCGTATTTTGGGTTTTGGCATGGCTCGATTTTTTGGATTGGTTCGTTTTATGTGAGTTGGATCACCTTAACCTACACTCCACCTTCAACATACCACAACCCACCCTCTTTATATTCCCACCTACCACTCTCTCTCCTCATAACTTCCACCATTAATTTCCTTCTTCTTCTTCTTCTCCTTCCTCCACAACTCTCCTAACCCTAGGCAAGTGCATCTTGCCACTACGAGAACCCTCTTTTATTTGTCCATTTGCTAGATTAGGACATGGTGATCAATATTAGAACTTGATGTTTTGTGATTTGAAGTCTCCTTTGCTCTAGATCTAAGTTATTTCTATTTTCGATTTTGTATGGTTTGATCTCTTTAAGTTGGATTTTCATGGGTTTTTGATGTTTCCATGTGGAAGAGCATTCAATTCCACCCAATTTGGAACTTTGGAAATTCAGGATTGGAGTTCGGATGGCCAAGTTATGATGCTGTGTAGCCTTGGGTTCATCCATGGTTCTTGCTGTTTGGAGAAGACAGTGAGCAGTGTGCAGAGCTGTTTAGCTTACGCACCCTGAGCTGCGTGCTCTTTAGCGCTGCGTACGCAGGCTTGAGTACGCTTCCTGTTGGAAGCGTGACTCCTTGAGTGTGCGTGACTTTTCACCTACGCTGCTCTCTCAGCGTGCGTGACTTTTCACCTATGCTGCACCCTGCAGCGTGCGTGACTTTTCACTACGCTGCTCTCTCAGCGTGCGTGACTTTTCACCTACGCTGCTCCCTGTAGCGTGCGTGACTTTTCACCTACGCTGCTCTCTCAGCGTGCGTGACTTTTACCCACTGCTCTCTGTAGCGTGCGTGACTTTTTACCTACGCTGCTCTCTCAGCGTGCGTGACTTTTCACCTACGCTACTCCCTGTAGCGTGCATGACTTTTTACCTACGCTGCTCTCTCAGCGTGCCTGACTTTTCACTACGCTGCTCTCTGTAGCGTGCGTGACTTTTTGCCTACGCTGCTCTCTTAGCGTGCGTGACTTTTCACCTACGCTGCTCTCTTGAGCGTGCATGACTTTTCACGAACGCTGCTTCCCCTTGAGCGTGCGTGACTTTTTATGTACGCTGCTCCCCTTGAGTGTCTTGGTACGCAGACTTGAGTGTGCCTTGGCACGCAGAATTGAGCGAGCCTTGCGTGCGTGCTTTTGTGCGTACGCAGCTTCCCTGCGTGCGTGCTTTTGTAATATGCTGTCCCTTGACCCCTTGCTTAATCCATTGGCTCTTGGAGTTTTGGTTTTATTAAGTATGGCTCTTCTATAGCCCTGTATTTTGATATTTTATTAGATATTTTATGCCCATTTTATATCCTTACGCCTTTTGTCATGAACTTGATTTTACTTAACTGTTTGGAATGACTATTGTACATGGCTTGGTATGACAAGGAACTAGCATAACACGACAGTGATCCGTAGTGGTGCACTCCTGACATGACCAACCTGACATGATAGTGGCCCGTCGTGGCACACTCCTGACAAGTACCCTGACATGAATTATCTTGATAACTTAACTTGACTTGCCTTCACCCGTGGGTGGTTCTTTCTGCTTGCTTGTTAAATCCACTTGTCCTGTCTTGCATCATGTCTAGATGGGACTCTGAGTACCACGGTCAGGAGTACCTACTAAAATGGATTAAGATTAATAACTAGAATAACACAGTAGTCATGAAGAGATGACACAGCTACAGGCAATCCTGTTACCTGGGCGCTCCAGGGATTTGTAGCCTGTCGTCGAGTAGGGCACATTTCCAGCACACCGTCGCGTGTTGCACCCTCTAAGTCACCTAAGGGTACATTTGTCCCCCGGGCGATGTACCCACCTGAATTCAACCCCTAATTTTCGACCTGGGTAGCCTGGATGGTCTGCAGGGCTTGTGGCTGTGGAACAATCTCACTATATCTTGTTAGTAATTAGGCCTGTGATAACCCTAGCTAGTTAAAGTAGTAAGCCGTAGTATCTGCTTGGCCGTGATTGATTGAATGATGTATAACCAGTCTAGTCATGTCTTGATCCCATGCAAGATTGCTTCCTGTCTTGATTACTTACATTACTTATCTTGCCGATAAATGGTGGAAACCAAGCTCTGTTCAGATGAAGGGTTACAACCCCGGTCCTTATTTGGTTTACGGTTGTAACCTGGCTATCGGAATAGTTCCATGGTTATTCGTCGTATATCATCCTGACATGTTTTCGTAATTTTAGTTTTAATATTAGATTTTCTGTGCTGATTGCTGGCTTTTGTTCTTATTTCGTGGCCCCCTTGTGGCACTTGCACTTTCTGGGGTTGACCCAGCTGGTTTTGTGTGGCCAGATTTCGGAGCAGCTCCCGAGGATCTACCAAGCTTCCAGCCCAATGGTGGCGACTAGAAGGAACCCGGGCTACGAGTGGGTTTTCTATTTTTTTTCGCTTACTCTATTGTAAAGTTATTCTTTTGAGGCGTTTAGCCGACGAGCACCTGTTAGCTCGATGCACTTTTACTTAATGTCTGCCTACGGGCTGTAAACATGATTAACAAATCCTAGGGTTGATCATGTATGACCTCTTTGCTAGTCCTTGCATTTTGTACGACTAGCTTCATGATCAGCTGAATATGTAATATTTGGGACGCCTTATTATTGTATATTTAATGATCATACATCTTGCGACCTTACTTACTTGCTTATGATTGAACATTAGGCTTGTTCATGACCATAAGAGACTGTTGGCTTGTAGTAAACCCTCATATTTCTAGACAGCCGTGACCGTATATCGAGGTGGTTTCCATTTCAATATACGTAGCTGGCTGTGTTTGCCCCCGCTCTCCAGTATTCTGGTTCTGGGGCGTGACATGAGTTTTAATAATATTTAACGATATTACTTCAACATCCAAAATTCTTGATTATTTTTGTATAAAGTTAAAACGATTTCAGCCAAGGGTTTAGTGAAGATGTCAGCAAGTTGATGTTCATTGTCAACAAACTCTAAATTAATATCTTACTGTAAAACATATCTCTAAGAAAATGATGTCTAATTTCTATGTGTTTAGTACGAGAATGAAATATCGAATTCTTAGTGAGATTAACGGAGCTAGTGTTATCGCAGTAAATAGGGATGTGGTTAAACGATAACTGATAGTCTTCCAAGGTTTGCTTCATCCACAAAATTTGAGCACAACAATGTCCTGCGGCTCTATGTTCATCCTCGATTGTTGATAATGCAACAGAATTTTATTTCTTACAAAACCAGGAGACTAATGACTTTCATAGAAAATGACATGTGCCACTGGTACTTCTACGATCGACTTTGCATCTGAAAAAATTTGCGTCCGAGTAACCTACAAGGTCAAACGAATCGGTTTTGGGATACCAAAGACCAGTCGTCAATGTTCTTTTAAGGTATCGAATGATACGCTTAACGGCGCTTACATGTGATTCTTTAGGGCAAGCCTAATATCGTGCACATAAACATATTGATAACATAATGTCAGGTCGACTAGCAGTTAAGTAACTAAACTACCAATCATACCTTGATACTTACGTACGTCAGTTGGTCTACTACTTTTATCTATATCAAGCTTTATAGACGTTGACATAGGTGTCCAATAGGTTTGACGTTATCCATGTCAAACTTCTTTAGCAAGTCTTTTGTATACTTTGCTTGATTGATGAATATCCTTTGTGAACTTTGCTTGATTTGTAGCCCGAAGAATGTTAATTCTCCCGTCATGGTCATTTCGAATTCACTCTGCATACACTTAGCAAACTCATTACATAGCATCTCATTAGTTGATCCAAAAGTTATATCATCAACATATATCTACACTAATAAAATATTCTTGTCTAAAGATTTTATAAAGATAGTATAATCAACCTTCCCTTTTGAAAATCCGTGTTCAAGCAAAACGGAACTAAGGTGCTCATGCTATGCACGAGGTGCTTGTTTGAGACCGTAGAAAGCCTTACGTAGCTTGAATACGTGATCAAGATTTTTGAAATCTTCGAAACCAGGAGGTTATTTTATAAAAACTTTTTCTTTTATAAAACCATTTAGAAAAGAACACTTGACATCTATTTGAAAGAGTTTGAAACCATGAAAGCTTGCAAAAGCACAAAGCATTCAAATGGACTATAGCCTAGCATCTGGAGCATGTGTCTCATCATAGTTAATGCCTTCTTCTTGATTATAGCCTTGACCTACTATACGTTCTTTGTTGCGTGTGACTGAACTATTCTAATCTAATTTATTTCGGAACACCCATTGGTACCAATGATCGGATGATCAATCGGTCTGGAAACTAGTTCCCAACTTGATTCCGTTCAAACTGGTTTAGTTCCTCTTACATTACACAAATCCAAAATTCATCATTAAAAGCTTCTGAAACATTTTTAGGTTCTATTTTGGAAATAAATGCAACATTAGCAACTATCTCTCTTGTGCTTGAGTGAGTACTTACACCTCTTGATACATCACCTACTACCAGTTCTTCCGGATGGTCTGGCGTAAACCACAATCGTTTCGACAGACTTTCCAAATAGGACGAGGATTGTCTCTTCTGGTGTTCTATTGGAGGAGTTTTCTCTTCTTCATTGTCACTATCGTCATTGCGTTGATTATTCAGCTTATCGAATGTGACATTTATTGACTATTCAACAACAAGTGACCTTTTGTTGAATACCCTGTAGCCTTTATTTTTTGTCGCATATCCCAAGAATAGCCCTCATCATCTTTTTCGTCAAATTTTTCCAAGTTGTCTTTTGTATTTAAAAACATCTGCAACCAAAGACCTTGAAATAGCTGATGTTAGGAGTTCTATTAAACAACAATTCATAAGGATTCTTTTTAGAGATGGGTTAATCAGAACAATATTCAGAACATGGTATGCTGTATAAACAGCTTCTCCCAAAAGTATTTTGGAAGATTATGCTGGTTAAGGATAACTCTGGCCATATCGCCAAGAGTTCTATTCTTCCTCTCCACAACGCCATTTTGTTGAAGAGTTCTAGGGTAAGAGAATTCATATGATAGCCCATTTGAATCACAAAAGGATTTAAACTCATGGTTATCGAATTCTCCTCCATGATCACTTTGTATCCAAGTAATCATGAATTCTTTCTCATTTTGTACCTTTTTACAAAAAGATACAAATTCAGAAAATGTATCATTCTTATTTGCAAGAAAGTAAACCTAAGTATATCGTGAATAGTCATCAACTATACGTAAGCATATAGCTTACTGTCAAGACTAGCGACTCTACTTTGTCCAAATAAGTCCATATAAAGTAATTGCAGAGATCTAGAGGTATTTACAATATTTATTGATTTGAAAGAAGATCTAGATGCCTTATTCTTTTCACATTCGGCACAGACTATATCTTTCTTGAAAGTGATATAAGGTAAGCCTCTTACCAGTTTCTTGGTAGACAATCTTGCAATAGTGTCCATGTTCGCATGCCCAAGATGCATATGCCATACCCAGCTTTCATCTTGAGTTATGAACAGACACTTTCCTGTATTGTTAGTCTTTTCTGACAGATATAGTACATATATGTTATTCTCTCTTATTCCATCAAAGGAAGTTATTCCAGAAGATTTATCATAAATAAAACATTTATTCTTAACAAAATTAATTCCATACCATGATCTGTCAGTTGACTAATACTTAACAGCTTATGTTTTATTTATGTTGCTAAGCATACATCTTTGATAGTAGGTGAGGGAGAAGTACCTATGTCGCCAATTCCAATAATATATCCTTTAATGTTGTTCCCAAAGGAGACATCGCCTTCTTTCTTCATCGATAGTTGCAAACAATGTACTATCCCCTGTCATATGC
>JANAVB010016195.1:14623132-14805632 GCA_029216955.1 Iris pallida
AAGACGTGATCAGCAAAAGAGCCGAGAACCACCTGCTAGAACCCACGAGGAATTTGCAAGCGGCCATCCTCATGGCTTCCTCTCTTCAGTCCTTCCTGGTTCGAGCAGAAAATCCAGAATGTCCCTTGGTGGCTTGGGTGCAGATGAACCTTCGCCTGCTTCCGTCTTCTTCGTTTTGATTGGATCAGCAGGCGTTCTTCAGTGCCTTTCTAAACCTTTGAGGCTATCTCAGTCTTCTTGGATGCTTCTCCAGATAACATTTTTATGTTGAGGAGTAGAAGTATTCATTCTCGCCAGATTTCTGCTATATTTATAGGCAGCAGAAGTTCCCATTCATCCGACGTTTCATATATTCATTTCTCACATTCATCCGACGTTTCACATATTCTTTACTTGACGGTTCATCGTTCATTTATTACATTCACTCGACAGTTCATCTGTTCATCATTTCCTAACGGTTCATCCGTTCATAATCTTCTATCTTATTTAGTGGGGATTCGTTATTTATCATGTCTTCATAACCTCTGAATCAATTCTGAATCTACTTACTCATTTGTCATGTTTGACCTCTGCATAGAAATCAATCTATTTTCTTTTGAGTTCCTATATATTATCACGTCCATAATACCTCTGATAATATCATATACTCTAAAACAGAAAAGATGATTTTATTATCTATCATGTCCACAATTCATCCACAAATACAAATCATTGAGCATAGAAGAATTGTCATTTCCATTCTCATTTCACCACAAAAAGTCTATTATATTTTCTTAGACTTTCTTACAAATCATAATGGAAATCTATTACAAATCTTGGATTTTCATTCTACACCACAACGATAACCTAAAAGAGATCTATCTTCTTCTTTGGATCTTCTCCGTCGGATCTTCTCCGTCAGGTTCATTGTTGGTGGCAATTCCTGACTGTCTGGGTCTCAGTTACGACCAGATCAGCAGGAATCAAACTCTGGTCTTCTCTCTCAGACGAGAGGAGAACCACAGAGTGTGGCAGCCCGAAGTCGTGGTGCTGTCAATACAATTGGTGGATTAGGAGCGACCTTCCAGAGGAGACAGGAATGTATCCAACCTTGGGATACAATTCCTAGTTCTCCCGCGAAAGAAACTCTACTACCCGATTTCTCGGTAGTAGAGTTGACTCCACCATCCAACTCTCGTGTATAAAGGCTCTTCCTACCATCTAAGGAAGACCCTTCTATCTCACGAAGAGTTCTGAGTTGTCTGATTTACGCGTCAAAAGCGTATGAGCTCCCTGATGTAGTTGTCAGCAGGATATTCTCCACAGCATCCACATCCCCAATGCCAGTTCTGAAGAACATTTTCAGCCAAGTTTCTGCAGAAAGATCAACAGAAATCATTCAGTATGCATTTATCAAACAGAGACAGGCGTGTATTGTTCAAATCATAAACAAGAAATAGAAAGCCTATCTTCAACAGCAAAATAAGTACACGTATTACACTGACTTACCTTCAAGTTTGGTGCTAAGGATCGGCAAACTCATGTTTGATACAGTGCACAGAAGTCGAACATTAGAAAACATTGCTTTCATGTTTGAGAGTAAAATCTCCCAAAAATTTCATTCTTAGAGAAGAAGAAGAGGAATGGGACATGAGTATCTGCGAAACTATTCCATCTATTTAAAGGGCAAAGTACAAGTCTATTCTTGGAAAAGATCCGCATAAATAGCGCTCGTAAATTGTGGAATGAGTGTCACGTGTGCTTTGGAAGACAGAGCAACATTGGAAACAATCAAAGGGTGCTGATTAATATTTCTCATTAAGGCACGCAGATCAAACACAAAAGTTGTACTTCATTTCTTTAAGACAGGCACTGATGGCCTTACAAAAGACAAAACAAAAAGTGCAACAAAAGCATAAAAGTCACGCTCTATTTCCCAGAGCGACTGAGCTTGGTGCCTAGTTCTTCTACGCTCCTAACTCCCAGACAGTGCAACAAAGCTTTAAACATTTCACGCTGCTATGGCTGCGCCCATCAGAAGAGGACGAGCCATCCAAGCCAAAATAGCTCAAGAAATTCTTGGCTAGTTGCAAGGGATCATCTTTGAGCTCGAAGACAAGGGGCTCCGGCTCTTCACCCCCAAAAGTGGGGTCACCATGAGAACAAAAGCCCAACTTGCGTGCTTCTTCCTCAGCTTTCTCCTTTGGTGTCATATTGACGTAAGATGAAGATTAAAAATGAAACTTCTTCCTGTTTATATAATTGAGTTTTGCCGGCGGTTCATATTCCACCATAAATTGGATACAATCAGTCTCGGAGAACGAAGAGTCATTATGACATTTAATAAGTTTATTTGGATGTTTTCAAAGAACTTCGAAGTCTTTTCGACTTCCGAAAAATTTTGAAGTCATCTCAGCGTGACTAAATCTATTTTATCATCTCTATTTTCAAAGTATTTCAAAAATTTTGAAGTCTTTTCAATTTTTCGAAAACTTTGAAGGGGGTCTTGTAGGCCTTTAAAAATGACAGTCACGCTGAGTTGATCAAGACAGAGTCAAAAGTCACGCTCAGTTGATCCAGACAATATAAACAAATCACGCTGGGGAGACAGCTCATCATTTGTCAGAGAGTAATTATGACTGACAGCACAACAGTCGAAGAATGTCTCTTCGTATGCCACGTATGCACAGACTTCGAGAGATCATCGTCGTCTATTGCGTGATTTTCGAAATCTTCTTCAGCAAGACTCAGCCTTCGTCGAGTTGGCGTACCAAAAGGGTTTCTTGTCATTTAATGCGACTGACAAAGCAATCACTGTCAGAGATTTTGTGTCAGTCGAGACACGCCGAATCAAGACAGCTGGCAGTTCTATCTCAAGTCTGCGTGTATTTGTGATCTTCATCTCAAGTTTGCGTGGATTCTGAAGTTTTCTTCCTCAAGTTTGCGTGGATTTTCGAGTTCTTTGCCTCGAAGTCTGCGTGGATCCTGAAGCTTCCTGCCCCAAGTTTGCGTAGATTTTGAAGCTTTCTACACCGAGTTCGCGTAGATTTCGTCTTCAACAAGTCTGCGTGGATTTTATCAAATTGGAGTACGTGGCAGCCATGCCACTGATCTCTCGCCTGTGTGTCCTGTAACTTGCACATGACTCATGCATGTGTCCAACAGTTACAGGCCACGTCCAGTAACTGCTCATAACCTTGCGTATGTAAATCCTGTGTGATTTTCAACTAAGCACAGGCTGTGAAGACAGTTATCTTTTCAGTTATTATTTTTGACTCTATAAATAGAGTTCTTTTTCTCATTCATGGTACAGATACATTGATATCTACTGTCAAAATTTTGAGAGCTTTTCTTCTTCGCATAATCTAATGGATAATCGATCGTCTTCTAGATCGGATTCGTACAGTTGTAATTTTCCCAGAAACACAACAAATAAGAGAATTTCTTTATGAAAAACAACGTAGTTGGCTATGTACGCTCCCGCTCTCCAGTACTCTGGTTCTGGGTGTTACATGGTTTAAGTGGTGGCCCATACAGGTCTTGTAAATCAAGATATGTGAGGGTTTACCGAATAGATGTCTCAATAAGTACTCGCCATTGATCTCTGCTCGTATCCTCTAATCCCTAAAATTTTAACCTGATCACATGCTTGTATCTTTGATCTGTCCTGGTCCTTTATTGTTCCCTATGTCGTCTTCTTCAGCGGCATTGTTCCTGATCCTAACTATCGGCAAGGCGGAGCACCTCCCGTGGACCTGCAGTAACCCGAAGATCAAGCTCAGTATTCAGGAGTAGCCTCCAGAGTCATGCCTACTGGGGGTCAAAAGCCACCAGTCCAGCTAGTCCAACCTGTAGAGCCTGATGATGGCACCTTGGTGGGTCTTATCAGGACATTGCTAGCTTCTCAAGATCGTCGAGGTGATGCATTGCACCAGGAGGTACAAGATGCTCTGAACAGAGGTGGTTCATACAGGTAACAGTACAGCCAACAGTTTCAAGTGCCTAAACCCTCCCTTCTTCGATGGCAGCAAAGATGCTATTGCTGCTGATGTATGGTTTCAGGACACTGAGGTTATTCTAGAAGCAGCAAAGAAGCCAGAGAATGAAAAGGTGGCTGTGGTGCGCCTACAGTTATTGGATTTGGCCTGCAGCTGGTGGACAGCACAGGCCGTTGGATTAGTGGCACATATTGCCTGGGCAGTATTTCTTGAGAGATTCCAGACCAAGTATTTTGATATTGTAGCTCGGTACGATCTACAGACGAGGTTCACCAATTTGAAGCAGATGCAAAGAAAGGTCGACGGATATACGGCCGAGTTTTCGAGACTTAACCGGTTTGCTCCCACCTTGGTAGCGACCGAGTTCGATAGAGCCCAGCGGTTCCAGCAGGGACTTCACCTGGAGATTTATTGGCAGTGGAGCAGTTTAAGCATCAGACTTTTGATACAGTATTGAGAGCAGCTAGGAGGCATGAGTATACCTCCCAGAGGATTGTGGACAGGACCGAAGGTCGGAAGCGATCTCATGGCTTCATGAATCAGTCTTCAGCACCAGCCCCGGCAGCTAGGGCTTTGACCATTGGAACCCCGAGGCGGGCGACCTCAGTGACATCGATTCAGTATTCTATCCCGACGAACCCTCAGCAGAAGCAGAAGCTTTCTTCCACAGTGTGATGTTCATATTGTGGGAAGCCAGGACATGTGGTGGCAGAGTGTCGCAGGGCGCAGGGATTGTGCCTGGCTTGTGGAGCATCGGACCACATGGTTGGAAACTGCCCGAATAGGGGTTGTTCATCTGTTGGCCCAATGATTGTATCATGTTTTTGAATAGGGTTAATCTGTTAAGTTTAACATTTCATTATCACTAATCTTCATACCATCACTATAGCATTTCTACTTCTACTTATATATGTGGTGATATGTGCCTATTGTTTTACATATTAGTTATACTAGTTTTCATTATTATATCATTAATACTTATGCTATCACTATTGTAAGCATTGTCCTAATATGCCTTAAACTTGATACATTGTATATTGCTTTGTTCGTCTATCATGTACTTGCAGTAAAAGCAATAAACAAGATCAAACATGAACAATGCAAGAAAAAATCAAGATGGGCCAAAGACGATGGTCTCCACAAGATTTTTCTGAACCACCTGACGAAATCTCCGGAGTCACGCACTCGGAGGTTCCGCTGACCGTCAAGGAAGAAGCTACCGTCAAGGAAGAAGCCAACATCTATCAAGGAAAGAAGCCAAGCCAAGCCATCATCATTTCAAGACTCTACAGAAGCCTGCTCCTACTACAGTATATTTGGAGTCTGTAATGAGTCTTAGGAATCATTATAAATACAAGAAATAGATGGCAAAATCGAAAGCTAGGGTAGAAAATAATCCAGGACAATCTTCGGAATCCTGGCAGATAATCCGGCGGATCTCCGCGAAAATCCGACGGAAGATCCGAATGGTCTCACAGAATACCTTCGTGAGTGTTCGGATTATCCGGCAAAAAACTGTAAAATTTCGACAAATTTTTTGCCATATGACCGTTTGCATTCCAACGGTCGAATTTTACGAATGATTGATCCCAACGGCTCTATTTATAGTCGTTGGACTATACAGGAGGATGATCCGGCAAATTTTATAGAAATCCGGCGGATGATCTGTCAGCCTAAGAAAGTTGCATTATTGTACTTTCTTTGCTTTTGTTATAAATAGCCTTGAACCCCTTCATTCAAGGTTGATGCTTTGAGCCTAAAAATTTCTAAACCACCAAAGCCTATCCACAAACAACTCTAACAAAGCTTTCATTTGCCATCCACAAATTGTGTTAGAGTTATTGAGTTGAAAAGTAAGATCTTCATCTTATTGTATAAGGAGATCAAAACCTATTGTGAAAGGTTGAAGTTGGAGAGTCTTCGTATCCAAACTCTTGGTTGAAGTCGGAGAGGCCTTCGGATTAAAGCTCTCGTGTAAGAAGTTGGCGAGTTCTTCGGACCCAAACATGTGTAACTATTTGCTCAAATAGTGGATTAAATCCGGAGAGAGTTCGGGACTGGATTGCTTCTAGGGAGGATACCAGGATACATCGGGTGTCGGTATTGTTATTGCTTCTTCTCTTGCATATATTTTTAAATTGCCAATTAGCTTGTGCTAAGTGCTTGATTAGTTAGCTTGACCCTATTCACCCCCCTCTAGGGTTCCTACAATTGGTATTAGAGCAAGGACTCTATTGTTAGGCTTAACATCCTTAGAGTAGATCCTTGTTAATTTTTTATGGCATCGTATTCCTCCTCCTCCGATAAAGAGGGTTTTACTTCTAGTAGCATAGACAATCATGTTTCTTCTAAATGTAAGAAATGCTCTAAGTGGAAAGCCATGGCTAAACAATCCTTAGAGATTCTTGACAATATTTATTCCACAAATGAAGAACTTTCTGAAAAGGTTATTCATTTAGAAGAAGCAAATGAGTTTTTGAGAAATGAAAACAATGACTTGTTATCTAGACTTGATTCTCAAAACTCATCATGTATTTCTTTAAAGAGTTTGAATGAGGCTTTAATCTTGAAAATTAAATCTCTTTCATCATCCGTAGAAGATCTCAAGAGTCAAACACATGAGTTATCCCATTTGCATGATTCTTCTATTGATGCTTTAAAGACACAAAATGATGCTTTTATCTCTAGAATTACTTTATTTGAAAAAGTGAATGATACTTTAAATGCTAAATTTGATTATCTTACTTGCATATGATGATTTGTTATTAGAACATAATATTCTTAAAACCAAATCTTTCATGCTCACTCTAGAGATATTCATCATTCTAGTATGTCACATGTTCATAACCATGCTCATTCTGATATATGTGCACACACTAGCATTAGGTGCTTCTATTGCTCTCGCATTAGACACATGACTGTTACATGCCCTATTCGTAGGACTTTTACTGCCAATGTTAGAGTAAATGCTATATGGGTTCCTAAAGCTAAAAATATGGATCCAAGTTTATTTGGATACCAAAGTCTTTACCTAATATTGTAGGTGGAGCTTCTTCTTTCGGGACATAGCATTGAGGAGCGTGTTGGTGGTTGCAAAGCTCAAAGGTCATCTTCCAAGCAATTGTACCAACACAAGCGTGGCCACTAGAGTCACTTTGGTAACATGCTAAACGATTCTCTTTAAATTGTTTATATTATAGAATCTAGCATGTTTACTTGATGTCTTGCTATTAACTCACATTGATATCCTTTAGTTGCCTTTTATATAAATCAATGTGGGATATAATACTAGCATGCTTAGTTAATTTTCTTATTATAATTCTTTTATCTAGCATGACTAGTTACTCGGCTTAAATGATTAGTTCACACTATGCAGTTTATCACTCATTTTCTATTAAGTGTGACACATTTGATTTATGCATGTTTGTTATTCTTAATCTCTATATTATGAAGCATGCATATCACTCTAGTCCATAGGAGCTTGATTTTGATTTTAGTTAATATGATTTTAACTCTCCGTCTCTAAAGTTTTTGAGGATAGTTACTTCTTACCGATTTCTTCTTAATATGTAATATTTACTTTAAATCGGTATTTGTGAATATATGTTTAGCACAAGTTTCTTATCACTTGACAAGTATACACTTATACTTCTATTTTAACTTTGTACTTATAAATATTTATTATTGATTCTCATACTTTATCTTGATTATCTTCTTGAGAATCAATTATGTCTTTGCCTAATGAAGTTTATTTATACATGTTTTGAATTTGTAATAGTTTTTCAAATATTCATTAAGAATACATGACTATATACATTAAATTTCCATCTACATATAGTTCATGTATCTTTATATTGATATCTATTTTTGTATAAATACCTTTATGTAGGCATATGAGTTAAGCTAAAGTTTTATATTAACTTGAAGAGTATTTATTCATACTTGTTACTTTCAAACTTGTGCTTAACTCATACTCGAGCTATTGATTCTTTTGATCAAATTTGTGTATCTCTTTTTGAATCAATAAGCTTCTTCCTTAAAGCTTTCTTTTAATGATGTCTTCTTAGCTTTTTAGTTGACTTTATGGTCTCTTGATTCTTGAATCTTCTCATGTATGCCTATTTATATATATAGTTTTAACTATGTGATTCCTAACTTTTCATATGTATTTATTTTATTCCTTTAAGTTGGGATGTTGAGAGAAATCTTTATTAGTGTCTTGTTCATGGCTATTTATAAAAGTTCTTTTAAGGATCACATATTTTTGTGCCTTACCTTGTATGTTGATTTTACCTCTTTAGTTAGTGCACATTTTATAGTCTATATTTTTACTTTTCTTTGGTGCACTATGAAAGCTCTTTGAAAATTTGATTTTATAGAGAGACGAAAATCCGACGGATTTTCGGTATAATCGGCGGATCATCCGACTGCAAACAGCAAGTCTGTGAGCAATAGTTCGGATCATCCGACGGATATTCGCAAAAATTCGACGGATAATCCGATCAATTCCAGCAGCTTTGTGAGCACTAAGTTCGGATAATCCACCGGACTTCCGCTGAAATCCGACGGATAATTCAATCAGCTTTCTTATTTTTAATGTGCTTTCCTTGCTCATTCCTTGGGTTTATGCTTCTTTGGAATTATTGTTTCCCAATGATGTTGTTGTAGCACATGAAATTCCATGTATTGATACATCATATGTCTTATGTCCTTAGCTACTATGGTTTGAGCTTTTGGTTAGAGATCTCTCATTTCTAGAGAATACTCTTATTTCATAATGGCTATAATATTTTGTATTCTCTAGATCGATCCATTATTTATTATCTTGGGTTAATCTTTATACTTGGTAAAGAGATTTATTTTATTTGTGTTTACATGAATATCTTTTTGGCCTATACTTGATAAAAGTCTAATTTTTTATTCTGTTATCTTATACTCTTATCCTTGCTTAATAAAGAGTCTACAAATCATTTTGATCATTCAAAATGTATTATACTTATTAAGAACTCTTTGCTTAAGTAAGTATTTTTAGTGTTAGTGACTTAAGATTTAATGAGCACATTTATATTGTTAATGGCTTCCCTCATTAATCTTATTTGGATTATATAGTTTGCTTATTTGTGATATATTATTAAGCTATATAATTTTGGCGCACTTTAACACATCTAACTATTCCTATACTTCAATCTATATATGATATGCTAGTTTACAAAAACAAGATTTGTGATATGCTTGATCTCTAAAACTAGTTTTACAAATTTTTTATTAGATCTTGTTTTCTCTTAGAGGTTTGTGATTCCTTGTTTTAACTTTTTTCCATACTAGTCATTAGCAAGTCTCTCTTAAATTTCTCTCACTTTTTGAGTCATGATTTTATCGTATTATCATTACATCTCTTTAGATTGAATGTGTGATCATTTTGAGATTGACTCTTTTCTATATTTTTTATCGATCTGTAAGATTCTTTTAAATATGGATTTTGAATTTCTCTTGATGAGATTTATCATTGGATCATGTTTATTCTTTTGTTTACTTTATGAATGATCCTAATGATTAAGTAGTCTTAAATTATCTAGTTATGAGATTATCAAGTTAATTTATTACTCTACTTTGACTACTCATGGTTTATCACATATGACCTTTGCTATTTGAACTTTGTGGGTTATTAATTTACCATTAGCAAGGTTTGGATTTATCCGTTGTTGGATAAATCTATGGTACAACATACCTAGTCCATGCAAAGTAATAAATTGGTTGATTCTTTCTTGATTAGATAATCATGGACATGATATTTGAGGTTTATTTTATTTTATTTTTTTAGCGATATTTTGACTCTCATCATGATTGATTTAACTGTCCTTATTTTTTTTTCATGATGACATCTTTTGATTACATGTGCTAAATTGGAATATTCTTTGTTTTCTCATCTTTAGTAAGTATTAATTGGATATCTCTTCTTGACTAAAGATGACATTATTCATTTTATGACGATTTTATAGCCTTATATGCATTGAGCAAGGGGGAGAAATCCATAGTTGATTTACCCCTAGATTTTGATGCCATAAGTGCTTTGAAACTAGTTACGCATATTTTGAGGGGGAGCAAATAAATTGTTTTAATTCATCTATACCCTCTAATATGTCGTATACATAGTTTATCATGGATCATATTTTCTTCTTTTTCATATCTTATTGATTGAGGTCATGATATTTTTATTTTGAAGGGTTTATGAAAGTGTATGTGATTGTCATTATTATCTTATCTCTCTCTTTCATATGGGTTAAATATGTCATCTTGCTAATATTAACTTTCAAATTTATCTTGATGAATATTATGCTTTCATTGATTTGGCTTTTCTTTCATGCTTAATTGATTTGGCTTTCCTTGTTGAGGACTTATCCAAAATTCATGATTTTTATCAACTTTGGTAGTACTTTGAGGGGGAGCATTCAAGTCGACTGAATTTTCTTTTTCAAGTATTTTCTTCTTTACCTTCATGTTATCTAAAGGGCATTCATATAGCATGATAAGGTAATTGAGTTCAAATGCATGAACTTGGATAAGCATATAGATTTTGCAAATAATTAGATTACTTTATATCAATTGCAATATTTTACATTGATCATTCTTTTATTTTGTTCCACTTTTTATTTGTGGACAATTATGATTATTAATGGTTTTTTGATCAGTGTATCAAGTTTACATCTTTTCAATTGGTATCAAGTTTATTTAATTTCATATCTCAATTGGTATCTATTAGTTGCAATTATCTATTCCTCATGGCTTTTGTTTGAAATCCTTTATTTCATAGTTCTCTTCTAAAACTAGAGCAATATTTCATATCCTATTGTGTTTTAGATTTATTCCTTGGATTTCAAGTTGGTAAACTACTTATTTCTTGTTTTTCAAATACTTTTAGTTTTACCAACCATTTTGTGTTTTGCAAGCAATTTTCTATTTTAGTACGCTACATTTGGTATGTAGTTTTATATATACTTGTCTTTACACACTTCTCCTATTATTCCTCAATTAGTATATCTTGATCATGATTGTCTATGCCTTCCTCATGCTCTGATTTATGTACTTAAGATTGATTTCTTATCTCTCAGTACGGAGGAGCGTATTTTTGATTATGTCAAAGGGGGAGACGTAAGTTTAATTGGGATAAAAGTAGTCTAAGTAGTATGCTTTTAGTGATATATGCTTATGTATGTGATATATTAGTGGTACATACATCTATTGTGTTCATACTAAACTTAACATATTTGCCATAATCAAAAAGGGGGAGATTGTTGGCCCAATGATTGTATCATGTTTTTAATATGGTTAATCTGTTAAGTTTAACATTTCATTATCACTAATCTTCATACCATCACTATAGAATTTCTACTTCTACTTACATATGTGGTGATATGTGCCTATTGTTTTACATATTAGTGATACTAGTTTTCATTATGGTATCACTAATACTTATGTTATCACTATTGTAAGCATTGTCCTAATATGCCTTAAACTTGATACATTGTATATTGCTTTGTTCGTCTAACATGTACTTGCAGTAAAAGCAATAAATAAGATCAAACATGGACATATGCAAGAAGAAATCAAGATGGGCCAAAGACGATGGTCTCCCACAAGATTTTTCTGAACCACCTGACGAAATCTTCGGAGCCACGCACTCGGGGGTTCCGCTGACCGTCAAAGAAGAAGCTGCCGTCAAGGAAGAAGCCAACATCTATCAAGGAAAGAAGCCAAGCCAAGCCATCATCATTTCAAGACTCTGCAGAAGCTGCTCCTACTACAGTTATTTGGAGTCTGTAATGAGTCTTAGGAATCATTGTAAACACAAAAAATAGATGGCAAAATCGAAAGCTAGGGTAGAAAATAACCCAGGACAATCTTCGGAATCCTGACGGATAATCCGGCGGATCTCCGCGGAAATCCGACGGAAGATCCGAATGGTCTCACAGAATACCTTCTGTGAGTGTTCGGATTATCCGGCGGAAAACTGCAAAATTCTAGCATTTTTTGCCATATGACCGTTTGCATTCCAACGGTCGGATTTTACGAATGATTGATCCCAACGGCTCTATTTATAGCTGTTGGATGATCCGGCAGATTTTTGCAGAAATCTGGCGGATGATCCGTCAGCTTGAGAAAGTTGCATTATTATACTTTCCTTTGTTTTGGTTATAAATAGCCTTGAACCCCTTCATTCAAGGCTGATGCTTTGAGCCTAAAAATTTCTAAACCACCAAAGCCTATCCACAAACAACTCTAACAAAGCTTTCATTTGCCATCCACAAATTGTGTTAGAGTTATTGAGTTGAAAAGTAAGATCTTCATCTTACTGTATAAGGAAATCAAAACCTATTATGAAAGGTTGAAGTTGGAGAGTCTTCGTATCCAAACTCTTGGTTGAAGTTGGAGAGTCTTCGTATCCAAACTCTCGGTTGAAGTCGGAGAGGCCTTCGGATTAAAGCCCTCGTGTAAGAAGTTGGCGAGTTCTTCGGATCCAAACTCGTGTGTAACTATTTGCTCAAATAGTGGATTAAATCGAAGAGAGTTCTGGGACTGGATTGCCTCTAGGGAGGATACCAGGATACATCGGGTATCGGTATTGTTATTGCTTCTTCTCTTGCACTTATATTTTTAAATTGCCAATTAGCTTGTGCTAAGTGCTTGATTAGTTAGCTTGACCCTATTCACCCCCCTCTAGGGTTCCTACATCATCATCGGCCAACTTTTCTAGTCATTCGGTGAGAGGACCAGTACCAGTCCAGCAGTAGAAGCAGTACCCGTTGTCGAGGCCCTTGCCGCCTCAGACCCAAATATTTCAGCAGCAGAATCTCCACAATATGCATAAGTCCAAGTCCAGATCCAGAATAGGCAGAGAGGTTTCCAACAGAGGGGACCCGCACCCAGAGGACATGGTCAGGCGATGGCGATGACCGTGGAAGAAGGATTGGCACCAAGTGAGGTAGTGGCAGGTACTATTCTCGTCAACTCCTTTCCAGCATCAGCGTTATTTGATTCTGGTGCATCGCATTCATTCATGTCTACACGATTCGCGACACGAATAGGATTGGAGCCCGAGTCATTATCAGTAAGGCTCAATATACTTACTGGTAATGGTCTTGTGGGAGTAGATAGAGTATTTTCCTCGTGTCGAATCGTAGTTAGCGGTAGAGAGTTCAGCTAGATTGGTAGAGTTCCCGATGGCCGATTATGATGTGGTCTTAGGGATGGATTGGTTGAGGAACCAGTATGCTAGGATAGACTACCATATCGGCAGGGTTGTTTTTAGCATTCCAGGCGAGCCAGAGTTTTTCTCCCGAGGCGAAGTTGAACCTTCTCCTCCGGTATTACGGATGGCAGTGGCAACAGTGCAGTTACCCCGGATAGTCGAGGAGTTTCCAGATGTTTTTTTAGAAGAGCTTCCAGGTATGCTGCTAGAGCGAGAGATCGAGTTTACTATCGACTTGATTCCGGGGACAGCCCCAGTGTCGGAGAGAGTCTACAGGATGGCGCCGTCAGAGTTAGAGATATTGTACAAGATGATTGAAGAACTTAGGACCAAGGGATTCATTCGTAAGTGGATCCTTAGGGAGCCCCGATGCTTCTTGTGAAAAAGAAGGATGGTACATCCATATTATGGTTGACTATCGTACCTTGAACTCAGTAACAATCAAGAATAGATATCCTCTCCGAGGATAGATGACTTGTTTGATCAACTTAAGGGACAACATTATTCTCGAAGATTGATTTGCGGTCAGGATACCATCAGATCAGAGTCAGAGAGCAGGACATCCCGAAGACAGCTTTCAGATCTAGATATGGGCATTGGGAGTTCCTTGTTATGTTCTTTGGAGCAACCAATGCGGCTATATTCACAGACCTCATGAATCGTATTTTCATGCCCTACTTGGATCAGTTTGTAATTGTGTTCCTAGACGATCCTGGTCTACAGCAAGAATGAAGCAGAGCATGAGCAGCATCTCAGAGTTGTTATTCAGATTCTCAGGGAGCACCAGTTGTATGCCAAGTTTAGTAAATACGAGTTCTGGCTCGATCGCATTTCGTACTTAGGTCATATCATCACCATAGGAGGAGTAGAAGTGGATCCCCAGAAGATCGTGGCCATTGAGACATGGCCAGTACCCAGCACAGTTGTAGAAGTTCGCAATTTTCTTGGCTTGGCCGGCTACTATCGACGATTTGTTTCAAATTTTGCTCAAATTTCAGTGCCATTGACCTAGTTGACCCGCAAGGATGTGCAGTTTTTGGACAACATAATGTCAGGATTCTTTTGAAAAGTTGAAGCGAGGTTTGATCACGGCACCCATTCTCACTCTTCCAGATGGGACCGAAGGATTCTCAGTGTATTATGACGCTTTAGGCTGAGGTTTAGGATGTGTTTTGATGCAGCATGGGAAGGTAATATCTTATACGTCACGTCAACTTCGTGATCATGAGAGGAATTATCCAACCCACGACTTGGAGCTAGCAGCGGTAGTTTGCACTTAAGCTTTGGAGATACTACTTGTAAGGAGATAGGGTAGAAATTTTCATCGATCACAAGAGTCTGAAGTATGTATTCACTCAGAAGGATCTTAACATGCGTCAGAGGAGATGGCTAGTGCTGCTTGTGGATTATGACGTCAACCTGCAGTATCATCCTGGGAAGGCCAACGTTGTTGCAGATGCATTGAGCAGGAGAGACGGAGTTTATTTCCTAACGGTACAGCCAGAGTTGTTAGCAGATCTTCAGAAGATGGGTAAAGTTGTCTTTCCTACCAATGTGGCATTGATGGCCAGCATGCAAGTTCAGTCCAGTATAGTTGAAAGGATCGGATGGCACAGTCAACAGATTCTAAGCTTCAGCGGCTCAGAGCAGAGTGTGAGGCAGGACGGCGACCAGAGTTATGCATTCATGAAGATGGTACACTTCGACATGGTAAGCGTCTTTGTGTACCCAGTAGAGATATAAGACAGGAGATCATGGCAGAAGCTCATAGTTCGCAGTATTCCATTCATCCGGGCGGTACGAAGATGTACCGTGATATCCGTCAGTACTTTTGGTGGAATGGCATTAAGAGGAAGATAGTCCGGTTTATCTCTCGGTGTTTGGTTTGCCAACAGGTTAAAGCTGAACATCAGAGGCCAGCAGGACTCTTCAGCCCTTGTCGATTCCAGAATAGAAATGGGTGCATATAACCAAGGATTTCGTGACTGGATTACCTAGGTCCCTAGCCGGTAGAGATGCTATTTGGATTATTATAGACAGGCTCACGAAGGTGGCTCACTTTCTTCCATTCAGAGTTGGTCAGTCGACGGCTCAGCTAACAGAGATGTATCTGAGGCATATAGTCAGGTTGCACGGGGTACCAGTCAGTATCACTTCGGACAGGGATTCAAGATTTACGTCGTACTTTTGGTATAGCCTGCAAGAGAGTTTGGGAACTCACCTCCAGTTCAGCTCAGCTTACCATCCGCAGACTGATGGTCAGTCAGAGCGTACCATACGAACCTAGGAAGATAATTGAGATCTTGTACCCTCGACTTCGGTGGTTCATGGGAAGATCACCTGTACCTGGTGGAGTTCTCGTACAACAACAGTTTCCAAGCCAGTATCCAGATAGCACCATTCGATACACTATATGGTAGGAAGTGCAGATCCCCGCTAGCATGGGACGATTGGAGAGAGGCAGATGCTCGGTCCAGAAATGATTGCTCAGACAGTTGAGGTGGTCAGAAGAGTCAGAGATCATCTCCGAGTTGCCCAAGATCGCCAGCGCCATTGGGCCGATTCTCATCGGCGCCCCCTTGAATTTTCTATCGGCGACCATGTATTCCTTAGGATCTCGTCTAACCGTGGTGTCATTCGTTTCGGCGTACGGAGAAAGCTTAGTCCTAGGTATATAGGGCCATTCGACATTCTGGAGCGAGTAGGTGATGTCATATCGTATCGCTCTCCGCCGTCGTTGCGTGAGGTGCATGATGTGTTCCATGTATCCCAACTATGACGGTATATCCCGGACTCGAGCCACTGTAATGCATGTGGTTCGTATTACGTATTTTGGAATACATGTACGTATTTTTATCTTGTATTACATGATTTCTTGCTTGGCTTATCTTGGCATTTCATGGCTTGGTTTATTTTGGGTTGGTTCGGCTAGGCTTGGGTTGCCTTGGTTCATCATGAACCAACGGGGAGAACCCTTACCTACCAACACCATCCCCATTTATTAACCCCCACTCTTTCTCTCTCCTCATTAATCTTCATTCTCCACCATTACTTCTTCACCTACCAGAGAGGGAGAGAGAGGGCTTAGGCAAGTGCATCTTGCTTCGTGGAGGAACTTCGTTTTTATTATTCCATTGTCTTCCTCTTGAGATTCTAACACTCTTTAGTGCTTAGCATTTTCAATTTCCATGGCTAAATTCTTCTAGATCTAAGTTTATAGTATTTTTGGATTTCTTGGGTTTTGATCTACTTAACCTTGTTATTTCCTAGTTTTGATGGTTCCATGTTGTAGAGACTTCGTTCTACCCCATTTTGACCTATGAAAGTTCGGATTTGGGCTCCGGATGAAGGGTTTATGGAGCTCGGAAGCTTGGACTCATGGTGTTCTTCTTCTCGGATCAGGGAAGAAGAAGAATAGTGCAGCATAGCTGCCCTGGAGTATGGCAATACTTGACCGTATGAGTCTTCATGCGGCAACCATTCCTAGCCGCATAGGCCATGGGCAGCATTCTCAGCCGCATGAACTCCTTGCCTGTTAGCCGCATGAATTCCATAGCTCACTCGGCCGCATAAGTACTGATGTTTTTTTCGGCCGCATAAGCGCACTTGAACCCAGTCGCATAAGGCCCTGCTTGCCGCAGCCGCATAAGCGCACATCCCTCTGAAGCCGTATAAGACTGCTCGACCTAGCCGCATAAGGCCCTGCTTGCCTGAGCCGCATAAGCGCGCATCCTTCCTGAGCCGTATAAGCGCGCATGTTTCCGCAGCCGCATAAGCGCGCACTTTTTCAGTCGCATGAGCGCGCCCCCTTGCTGCTCCATGAATCCAAGTATCCCTACCGCGTGAGACCCGCATCCTTAGCCGCATGGCTCCTTTCATAAGTCCTTTTGTTATATTATATATATATATATATATATATATATATATATATATATATATATTTTATATATATATATATATATATATATATATATACTGCACTGTTATATTTATGCTCCTGTTTTCTAACACTCTGTGAAGGATTGTATTATGTGAACCTTGCACATATGTCCATGAACCTGATAATGGCCCGTCGTGGTGCACTCTCAACAAGAAAACTTGACATGATATATCCCGGCATGCTGTTACGACAGCTGGCCTGACATGACAAGTATGAATGACCTGGACACTATGGACGATGTGTTTGTACAAATAAACTGGTACTGTCTTGCATCATGTCTAGGATAGGGATCCCTGAGTACCACGGTCAGGGATACCTATAGTAATTGACTAAGGCTAATAAACTAGAATAATTCAGTAGACATGAAGAGATCCCCAGCTACAGGCAATCCCGTTATCTGGGCGCATTCAGTGGATTTGTAGCCTACCGACGAGTAGGATACTTTTTCAGCACACCGTCGTATGGTGCACCCCTCATAAAATGGACATTCGACCTGGATAACCGGATGGTCTGCAGGGCTTGTGGCTGTTGGGATAATCTCATTGCATCTTGCTAGTAACTAGGCCTGTGATAACCCTAGTTAGTTAAGAGTATCAAGCCATACTTCTTGATTGGCCGTGATTGATTGGATGGAGTTTATTCCAGCTTAGTCTTATCTTGATCCTGTACAAGACTGTGACATGACACGATTGATTATGCCTGTCTCAACAATAAATGATCAGGGGTCCAGTTCTGTTCAGGCGAAGGGTTACAACCCCGGTCCTTATTTGGTTTAAGGGTTGTAACCTGGCTCCCGGAGCAGTTTTGTGTCCTCTCTTCGTTTATTGTCTTAGTGTACCCCATGCCATGCTCGTCATATTTTACTTCACTTCAACAGTATGATTTATTACTTATGCTGGCCTTAACAATAAAGATCAGGGGTCCAGTTCTGTTCAGGCGAAGGATTACAACCCCGATCTTTGTTTGGTTTAAGGGTTGTAACCTGGCTCCCGGAGCAGTTCTGTGTCCTTCCTTCGTTTATTGTCCTTCTGTACCAATAGTATTTGAGACGGATTTCTATTCAGGTGAAGGGCTGCAATCCCGATCCTTGTTTGGTTTAAGGGTTGTGACCTGGCTACTTGAATGGTTTCCTCATACTCAGTTTACTGTTGTTATCTCTATTATTATCAGTTCTTTATTTATTATCTTTTATATTCTATTGTGTTATGCTGGTTTTAGTTCCTAAGTGAAGCCTTCTTTGTGGTACTTGCTCTTTCTGGGGTCTGACCAAGCTGGTTTTGTATGGCCAAATATCGGAGCAGCTCAAGAGGATCTACCTACCTTCCAGCCAGATGGTGACCACCAGGCATAACCCTGGCAACGAGTGGGTTTCTTTTGTTCTCCCACTTTATTGTAAATTTTTTTATTCTTTTGAGGCGTTTAGCCGACGAGCACTTGTTAGCTCGGTTGTACCTTTATTTACTGTCTGCCTACGGACTGTGACATGATTAACAGATCCTAGGGTTGATCATGTATAACTAAACTCTTGCTAGTCCTGACATTTTGTAACGACTAGCTTCATGATCAGCTGAATATGTAATGTTGGGGACGCCTTACTATTGTATATTTGGTGATCTTACATCTTGTAACACTTACTTGCTTGTGATTGAGATATTAGGCATTGTTCATGACCATAAGAGACTGTTGGCTTGTAGTTAAACCCTTATGTATCTAGACAGCCGTGACCGTATAGCGAGGTGGATTGCACTTTAATATACGTAGCTGGCTATGTCTGCCTCCGCTCTCCAGTATTCTAGTTCTGGGGCATGACAGCCACATCCCAGATCATTCGAAATTGGTTGTTGGTACCAACCTTTCGTATGAGGAGAGGCCCGTGTCTATTGGACCGAAGAGAGAAGATACTCAAGAACAAGACTATCAAATTAGTCCGTGTTGCTTGGGGTCATCACTCTTTGGGTGAGTCAATATGGAAGCGTGAGGATGATATCCGATCGCGGTATCCCAACATGTTTGACTCGTGAGGTATAATGTTTTTTATACCTTATGCTCTCGATTCCTTGCTTGGATGAATGATTACATGGTAGACTGCTTAGTATAGCTTGTCTGTAATTAGTGTGGCTTGTCCTTGCCTCTCTAGCCTCTTAATTAAATTCCGAGGATGGAATTCTTTAAGGTGGGTAGAGTTGTAATGACTATAGTTCGTATTACGTATTTTAGAATACGTGTACGTATCTTAACTCGTATTGCATGTTTCCTTACATGGTATATTTGGGCATTTCATTGCTTGATTTATCTTGGTTTGGTTCGGCTTGGCTTGGTTTGCTTTTGAGTTCATCATGAACCAAAGGAAAACCCACTACCTATCACCATCACCATTTATTAACACATCCCCTTTTTTCTCTCCTTATTACTTCTCATTTACTCTTCTTCTTTCTCACCATTTACTCTTCACCTATCTGAGAGAGAGGGAGAGCTTAGGCAAGTGCATCTTGCTTCATGGAGAAACTCAAATTTTTTGTTCCATTCTCTTCCTTACAACATCCTGAGACACTTTAGTACTTAGCATTTTTAATTTCCATGGCTAAATTCATGTAGATCTAAGTTTATTTATTTTCGGATTTCTTGGGTTTTGATCTATTTAACCTTGTTATTTCTAAGTTTTGATGGTTCCATGTTGTAAAAATTTTATTTTGCCCCATTTTGACCTATGGAAGTTCAAATTCTGACCTCGGATGATGGATTTATGGAGCTTGGAAGCATAGCCTTCATAGTTCTTCTTCTCAGAAATTTGGAGAGAAGAACAGTGCTTGACCGCATAGATTTTCATGCGACAAGTTTCTTTCCCCAGCCGCATAAATCTTTCAGCCGCAGGAACCAATTTCTCAGCCGCATGAACTTTTCATTCCGAGCCGCATGACTCTGATTTAACTTCCAACCGCATGAACTTTTTTCTGAGCCGCATAAGACTCAGATCTTGAGCCGCATGCGCCCTGATTAATTCGGCCGTATGGACTCGCAATCCCCTTTGCCGCATGGCATTTGTTTGGACTGGGCCGCATAAGACCCATGTCTCCGAGCCGCATGAGACCCACTTCCCTCCTGGCCCCTTCCTTCCAGCCGCATGAACTCGGATTGGTTCCCGGCCGCATGAGCTCTGATTCCTATGTCGCATGAGCCTGCTGATTCCTATGCCGCATGAGCCCAGTCTTCCCGAGCCGCATATGCCCTTAAACTCTGACCGCATAAACCCGAGCCGCATGAGCCTGCTGATTTTGGCCGCATGAGCCCAATTATCCTCCCTGGCCGCATGAACTCATTTCTCTGAGCCACATGACTCCTCCCTAGCCTTGCCCTTTACTATTTTAATTGTTATATGTATTAGGATCCTCTGTGTAACTTGGGTCCCTTGATAGAATGCTTGTACTATGTTATCTTGCACATGTACCATGAATACGACAGTGACCCGTAGTGGTGCACTCTTGACAAGTAACATGACATGATAGTGGTCCGTTGTGGTGCACTCTTGACAAGTAAACCTGACATGATATACCTTGATATGCTGTTACGACGGCTAACATGACATGACATGTATGAATGACCTGAACACCATGGACGATTGTGCTTGTACAAATGAACCAGTCTTGTCTTGCATCATGTCTAGGACATGGACCCCTGAGTACTACGGTCAGGGGTACCTACTGAAATTGACTAAGGCTAATAACTAGAATAATCCAATAGTCATGAAGAGATTTTCCCAGCTACAGGCAATCCCGTTATCTGGGCGCCCCACCTGGGATCTGTAGCCTGCCGTCGAGTAGGGCACATTTCCAGCACACAGTCATGTGGTGCACCTTTCAAGCTACTTAAGGGTACATACATTTCTTGGACGATGTACCCACCTGAACTCAACCCCTAATTGCGTCCGGATAGCCTGGATGGTCTGCAGGGCTTGTGACTGTGGAATAATCTCACTACATCTTGCTAGTAACTAGGCCTGTGATAACCCTAGCTAGTTAAAGTATCAAGCCGTACTTATTGCTTGGCCGTGATTGTTGGATGAGGTATAATCAGTCTAGTCTTGTCTTGAACATATAAGATTGTTACATGACCTGATTTCTTATATTTATCTTGCCAATAAATGGTGGAAAACCAAGTTCCATTCAGACGAAGGGTTATAACCCGGTCCTTGTTTGGTTTACGGGTTGTAACCTGGTTATCTGAATAGTCCCATGGTTATCTCATCGTATATCATCGTGAATTCCCGTATTTCTAGTTCTTATTATTTTTTTATTCTTGTGCTAATTGCTGGGTTTTAGTTCTTAAGTGAAGCCTCCTTTGTGGCACTTGCACTTTCTGGGATCTAACCTAGCTGGTTTTGTATGGCCAGATACTGGAGCAGCTTCAGAGGATCTACCGACCTTCCAGCCAGATGGTGACCATTAGACGGAATCCTGGCAACAAGTAGGTTTATTTTGACTCTCCCACTCTATTATAAAAATATTCTTTTGAGGCATTCAGCCGACGAGCACGTGTTAGCTCGATTGCACTTTAATTACTGTCCGCCTACGGGCTGTAACATGATTGACAAATCCTAGGGTTAAACATGTATGACTGAAACTCTTGCTAGTTTTCATATTTTGTAATGACTAGCTTCATGATCTTCCAAATATGTAATGTATGGGACGCCTTACTATTGTATATTTGGTGCTCTGACGTCTTGTAAATGTTATTACTTGCTTGAGATTGAGACAATAGGCTTGTTCATGACCTTAGGAGACTGATGGATTGTAGTTAAACCCTCATGTATCTAGACAGCCGTGACCGTATAGCGAGGTGGGTTGCACTTCAATATACGTAGCTGGCTATGTACGCCCCTTCTCTCCAGTACTCTGGTTCTGGGGCGTTACAGTCAGGCAGCTAGAGTACGCAAGCGTTATCGGAAGTTTGATGTATATTACTATTGCCACAAGGCCTGACATAGCTTTCACCATGGGAATGTATAGTCATTTCGCAAGCAATCCAAGCATTGAGCACTGAAAAGCTGTAAAACGGGTAATAAGATATCTCAAGAAGACTCAGACATAGCACTGCACTACAGCGGAGATCCGTCGATAGTAGAAGGCTTCAGTGCCGCTAGTGCTCAGAGTTGGAGAGCAAGAGGTCCACAGGTGGATTTATTTTTACAATGGATGGAGCTGCTATATCGTGGAAGTCGAAGAAGCAGACCATGCTCTCGCGGTTCTCCATGGAATCTAAGTTCTTTGCACTTGATACCGCAGCGGAGGAAGCAGAATGGCTTCGAGAGCTCATGTATGATCTTCTAGTGGTTAGGACGCAAATACCGGCGATACCGCTATACTGCAACAACCAGGCGACTGCGGCGATGGCATCAAATGACCTCTTCAATGGAAAGAAGAGGACTGTGCGGTTAAAGTACATGACAGTACACGATATCATCAAGAGAGGTGTTATTGTAGTGATTGATGTTCGGAGTCAGGAGAACCTGGCGGATCCGTTCACCAAGGGCCTCAAGCACCAGCTGGTTGATGACATAGCAAGTAAAATGGGCTTGAAGGCATTCTGATATTATATTATTGCAATCCTACAATAAAGTTTTATGCTATTAGTTCAAAGAGAAATCTACTAGGCATCTAGTTTTTGGTTCAAGGGAGGACCATTAATTGGAAAAATATTAGGAACAGTGGGTACATGTCCTCTGTTGCATTGCGAGGTTACGGACCTACAACCATTTTCTACTATTATTTTTGCATAAAATGAATCATATGTTGAGGATGGCTTAAACACCTTAATGAGTTCTCAGGCAGAGTGAATGCCTGGTGTGCTTTACAAGAAGCACAGTAGCGCAGCACTATAAGAAGTGAAACTCCATGCTACAGTGGGGTGACTCCACCATGAGGTTCCCGAATAGGGGTAATACCTCGGCTTTGCGAGCCAAGTCACAGTGGAGTAGCACCGCAAATAGGTAGGTAGCCTAATGCTGTATGATGAAATTAAAGAGGGGTAGACAACACTACAAAGGGGAGGTGTTCCCCGTGTTACAGTAGTACGACACCACGATGAGGTACCCGGATAGGGATAAAGCCTCGGCCTTGCAAGCCATATCGTTGCGGCATAACACCGCAAAGGAGCCTAAGGCCTCATGCTGGGTAGTATAGAACTACAAAGAGGCTGTAACCTCATGCTACAGTAGTATGACACTACGATGAGGTTTCCGGGTAGGGGTAATGCCTCGACTTTAGACCATGTCATAGCGGCATAGCACCGCAAGGGAAGCGCAAGGCTTCATGCCATGTCTCTTTAATAAAGAACTCACCTATATTGTATGGACAGAGATATCAGGCCATTTCTTGAGGGTAAACTTGTATACGTCCAAAATTATACACTGAAACCAGGCTGGCACAGGACCTTTAATGTGCAGCCAGAAGCACATGTAACTACATTATGTGGGTGAAAATAATTTCAGCTATGGTGCAGAATTCAAGGCTTAGTCCATTCTTGTATTATAATATGTTGTTTGACCTATACAGAAAGATTCAAGTCGTCAGCGACATCTCTTCTAATGCATGATTGACAGTTACAATGGGAAACACTCAACTCCATATATCGAGATATGTGGGGAATTGTTGGAGCTTTTCTTTGTATGTAGAGAGCTTGCTCTTAACATGTCTAGTAATTTTAGTCCCACATTAGAAAAGCAACAAGAGTAGTATATAATATACTTGGTATGTAGTTGAGGTGTGCACATGGGTGGTGACCCTAAGGAGGGAACCATGTGGGTGATTTTACTAGGAGGTAAGGATAAGACTCCATGGTAAAGCATTTGCTTTTTGCTCTTGAAAATTTATTCCATTGGAGCTGAGCCCCGTAGGGGCTTAGCGACTCGGACTCGAACTCAGACTCGGGTTCATGGGCTCATGAGGCATAATGTGGCATTTTGTTGGCGCACTTTGCACTTAGCACGACAGCATCGTCGCCAGATGGTGCAACAGTTGGCGCTGCAGTTGGCACACGGTGCGCAGGTGGCACGATGTGCGTGTGTGGCACAGGTGCGCAGTTGGCGCTGTGTGCGTATGGCGCAGGTGGCGGTACTATGCGCCAGTTGGTTCAAATCGTGTCTGTGCACGATTTGAGCAGTTGCAGAATGTTCGGGATGATTTTTTTCACGTCCCGAACATTTTGCTAACTGAGCAGTTACAGTGCGGCCTATATAAGCTTCTCTGCTCTCTCTGTTAGAACAAAAGTAAACAAGTGTTCAGAACACAAATTCCTTACGAATCCAGAGAGTTCAAGAGAGAAGAGAAGTGTGCCAGCGCCATTCAGTGCATTGTCTGCACCATCTGAGGAGTCAGAAGAGCGGAGTGTTCCGAAGTTCTCCGTCGAACTTGGTTTCTGGAAGCTCGTGTGGGGCGAATCAAGCTTTGAGCTTCGGTGATCATTCACCCCACAGGCCGTTCTATCCTTCCATCCACTTCACCGCTCGTCATCTACTTTAACTCATTCTGAACAAGAACAGTTCTGATCTAATCAGAAACTGTTAGTGGACAATCGCTGCTGTTGTTAACAATTCATTTGTACCTTCTTTTAGAAGCACTACGTTTGAATTGCTGCTATTACGAAATCTTTTTAGATTTTCGTTTGCTGCTGTTACGAATTTTTTTAGATTTTCGTTTCCTAGAATCCTCCAAGGATCTTTGTCGTGCACGTTCTTTGAAGTGTTGCATAATTTTATTTTTCCATCGAAAATTGCGCCCCGGGATTAACATTTTTTTCGTTGTTATTTTATCTTTTTTATTTTTAGCTTGTTGCTAGTTGTAAACATTGTTTTCTTGATATTTTGTTCTTATAAGGGAAAGTTCTTTTCAATACTCTACCTTTTTTCATATTATTTTATCCTTTTGTACTTTATTTAGCTTATTGCTGGAATTGAATATTATTTGCTTCATATTTTGTCCATATGATTAGTTACTTTTATTTGCAATTTATTGTATTACTCAACATTTTTTGCAATCGATTTCTTTGAACGGACTAGCTTTGTTTTGGAAAGTGTCAAAAATGAAAATTATGATCGAGGAATGTACTTATATAGTTTCGCTACCATTTATTAAAATATTACTTCAAGTATCATACATTTGTTATTTTTTCCTTCTTGAATTTAGTGATGAAAAATGTAGCTCCTTATAATTTGTCATTATAGGACTTTTGCGGCTGCTTATATGTTCCATTTGTAATGTTATTTATTTTGTATGTATGCTTTACTCACATTGTTAAACACTATTCATACTCATATCTACTTAATTTATATTCCTCTACTTAAATTTTAGACTAAATTCTTAAAAATATTAGAGCTATGTATCTTTATATCCCTCCAATAATAACCATATACTAATTTTTTGAAACCCTAAAGTTTTAAGTTCTCCGCTATAATGGTTCCTGAACCACTATTTATTACTCATTCTTCTTTTCCAAAATCTAAACTCAAATTATTCTCCATATGATGAAAAAGTCAAGGATCTATTACCACACTTGTTCTCTCCTTACTCGGCAACCTATCGTAAGTTTTATATATTTTTGCCTGTGTTTTGGTTATGTTTATTTTCCTTTTTCATTGATCTATCGAGATGTTAAAGGAGTGTTCTTCCATCACTTAGTTACCATCCATTTTATATTTATTGAACATTATGAATATTCTACTTTATTTTCAGTTATACTACGTCTGGGCACCAATTTAATTATTTTATTTTACCTAGTTCTATATGTTCTAGAGCTCTAACGTCGGAATCGAGCTTATTCGAACTCTGATAACTTTTTTTTTCTACTTTATTTTCAGTTATACTACATCTGAGCATAACTTTTTTTTTAATTTTGTTGTTTTACCTAGTTCCATACGTTCTAGAGCTCTAACGTCGGGATAAGTACGTCGAGCTTATTTGAACTCTGATAACTTTTTTATTGCCTTCTAACTCTGTTATCTTCTTACTTATTTTAACTTGATGTTAAATACTAACTTTCTTCACACACACACACACACACACACATAATATATATATATTATATATAATATATATATATATATATATATATTATATTCTCAGCTTGTTTATCTCGGATGAAATCCAAAATATTTATTTTTATCAAAATGTCAATTTTTATTGTCTTAAAGAGTTTTCAACAAATGTATGATTCAACTTCATACTGATCATGAAAATCTTAGTTCTTGCACATTTATCGAAAACTAAAATTGGTTCAAAAAAATCACCGTCCAACTACTTTAGCTAGATAAAGTTTACATATTTTGTGCCTTTTTCCCCTTCCATGAACCAAAACAACATAGCAACTTAAAAAAAGGAAAACCTATTTCATTTCGGATACTACATTCTCAAACCAATTAGGACTCATTTTGATTGTGGTCATGCTGCCGTAAGATCTCTTACGGACGGTTCAAAACTGAACCACTGAAAAAAAAAAACCTATGCTTGCCAACAGAAATATAATCCTTATGGCTTATGTAGCTCGCTCTCTTTACTTGATTCCTTTATATTAATATTTTCTCATCCCCATCCGCCTCCAAAAAAACCCTAATTTATCAGCCGAAATGCTCGCCACCGACCGTCCGATCGTCGCTCCATAGCCCATCGGAGGGCAGGATTCTCCGTCGCCTTTTCCGTTACCGGTGGTGGAAGTGATCCGGATCCACGGGTCCTCGAAGGGCCCGGCTGGCTCTTTCTGGGGTTTTATTTGGGAATTTAGGGTTAGGGTTTTGATCATGGCTCCGGGGAGAAAGAGGGGCGGGAATAAGGGGAAGGCGAAGGACCAGTTGACGATGGGGGATCTCGTTCTGGCTAAGGTGAAGGGATATCCGTGGTGGCCGGCGCAGGTCGGTTCTTTTTTGTTTTTTGTTTTTATCGGTATTTCTTTTTGATTTTGTTTGGCAAGATGGAGTTTTTGGTAGCGAAATCGTGATTCTAGATTTTAATGTTCGAATGCGGAGTTTAGGGTTCGAATTTGTAGTCACTTTCTCATAATATAGATTGCGTTGCATGGATTTTCAGGGTTATTTTAGAGTGTCCGAGTCGTGTCTGATACGAGTCTGAAGCGACATGGTCGCAGCACCGGTATTTGGAGTGTATGCTTCCTAAGTTTTACGATTTTTTCGTAACATTTAACTTTATAGGTAATAGATCATTGAATTGCAATGATCATGCTATTCTAGGACATGATTGATATTTCTCAAATGAATTATTGCATCAATTAGATGTTAAATTCTAAGTTTGGATGGTAGAATTCTCTGGCTTGTAGAGTTGAACATGTCCTCAAGTAGTGCATATGCCACCATTAAAGACTTAAGAGTCCTTTCTTGGGAAAAAGACTGTTGCAACAACAAGATCACCAGACAACACCATTCGGTCATGACAAACGGACTCTAGACCTTTTTTGCAGTCCTTGTATTTTGGATGTCCGATAAGAAATACATGGTATTTTGGAGTGTCCTTTTCTTCTTGAGAGAAAAATATTTCTTTTGGTTAGAATATGGCATTTGGGTTTCTTATTTACTTTTAGCTGGATTAGATGGATTAGAATATCGACAATGAACAAGTGTTCTAAAATGCTGGTGAGGAACGCGCTTAAGTGCAAAGCTCATCCTTGTTCCTCGTTTTCTATGAGGCGATTTTCATTTACCTTGGCGTACCTGAGGTGATACACCTACTTTTAAGGCAAGAGCTTCATGCGCCTGAAGTACCTGAAGCACAAGCACACGTGGTTCATTAATCTATATATTCTTTTCTTTTTAGGGATTGTTTGGTTGCTTGTAAGTAGAAACATGTTGCAACTTTTGCTCCTATGAATCGAGTTTGGCTGCAACACATGGGGCATTTAATGCAGTTTTTGTTGCAACAAATGCACCATTTACACCAAAACAAACAATTAAATGCTGCAACACAAATTACAACAATACCACCTATAACCAACCGACAACCCTTATTATCTTTTTCGTGTGATCCGTATAGAAGGTAGAGAAGAAGTATATATATGTGAAATTTGGTAGAAATCTCCCCTAAAATGAGGAGGCATGTTTTTACTAACTTTTGAACAATTTACAATGGCCCTCAATAGTCTTATTTATATAGCCTTAAAGAGGCTGTACAAGATAGCAACAAAAAGTAAATAACAAAATATGTAAGATCTAGCTGAAAAATCACATATGTTGCGAATATCAAATCTCATCTTGATCTCGCACGATTGGCTGGAAAGACTAAATTTGAACAATATGATCTACAATGATATGACCAACCAAATCTGATGCGATCGAAAAGATCTTAAAAAATCCTTCCGGATCATGATTTCCCCTTTCTGAAAGGAGCTAGTTCTTGCTGGAATCTGGATCAGAACCGAATGTGGGGAAACTCGATTTGACCTTTTTTTTTTTCCCAATTGAACCACTTTGTTGCCCTTGGTCTGGCCTTTACTGCCAATTCTGAAGGACTCCTTTGTGTCGCACCTGGTCTGGATGATTCTCCTCTTCAATATAATAATAATATAATATCCTCTGCCAGTGTTGTGTCCCGATCGATGACCAGGTCATTACCTACGAAAAAAATCTTATTTGGTTCGTCATCCAACATTATCACTTCGAAAGGCTTGAAAGCTAACAATGGAGTAGACCTCCATATAAGTCGACAACTCCAACTGAAAAACGAATCTTCTGGAGAATCTTGAAGATGCTGTAGCGAATGGGCTTTAGCTTTTGCGCAACTCCTTTTGTGGCTCCTTCCAGAGGTGCAACTAAACTAGGCCACCATCTTGAAATTTGCATGTACATGTTATCGATTATGACACTCGTACTTCTATTGGGATCTCTATAGATGCTACTCCATCTTGTTATGCACGTGCCAAATCTTGTGCTCTATTGCTTGGCTTGGTGGTAATCCGCGGGTCTCCTTAAAAAAGCCTAGGGTGTTCGATAAGAAATCGAATCATTTTTTTCTCCTGCCCTACAAGACAATGCTAGTAGAAAAATATATGTGATGTCTAGGACCACTGGTAGGATCATCACCAAGATACACTTCCGACAAGCGTATACGAGACACTTTTCTTGGCAGGTCGTCACCAAATTGGTTGGTCGGTTTGTTCTCGGGTAATGAAGAATTTTCTCCGTCCTTGGTGAGCTTGTACATATGAGCTCGTCGATGGTAGTAGACATCTCGGTCGTGGTCGTATAGGAAGAAATTGATCAGAATTACTTGGCAGATCTTTACTCGAACGACCTTACACATCACCTTGTCAATGTAGTTTCCAGTGGTTGCGAAGCAAAGTTTGTACTAGTGATTCACCTTTTGCCCTATGCCCTTCTTTATCCTAGTGGATATGGATGCAGATGAGGTCTTTTTGCTAGGCCAAGCCTTTGCACAAGGTTTGCGGAGTTAAGGTTCTTCTGGTTATCCGTGTCAATGATGGAGCCGATGACCTCATTCTACTTCGAGTAGTAACGGTAGAGAGCTCCTCTGCAACTTCTTATTCAGTCGATGGACTCGGATCTAGCACCTTCGACATTACCATAAACACTAATTTGTTGCACCTTCGACTTGCCATAAACACTAGACCCATTTGCCACGTGCTTGGTGTTGTTCTTCCCTTGGTCTTTTCAACATTATTTTACGGACTTAAGTGTTTAGGCTGCACTTCGATCCGTGCAGCGCACAAGCTTCTACTCGAAGACTCGTGTCAGCCTTCCGAACTTGTTTAGCTAGATCGCTAAGGCGATATTGAGAACAAAGTGGAGTAGAGATTACAAATTTGGGTTTTGAGGAACAAATGAGACCTCTTACTTATTTATAGTGCCCATAGGGCTTACAAGAAACTTCTGGAAATTAAATATTCCAGAAATTATTTTACTACTAGATAAATACAAGGAAGCTTCTAGTCTATCCAGAAAGATCATGGTCTATCTAGAAAGATCTTAGGCCTTTTGGAAGATACTCGGGCCTTCTGGAAGGATCTCGAACCTTCTAGAAGATTTTCGGGTCTTCTGGAAGGTTCCACCATCCTCTGGAACATTCTGGAAGCTTTCAGCATAACCCTGCTCTGTGTAGAGTTATGCAAGTCCGTCTCAGTGGGACGCAAACTTTTGGGCGTGCACTCTCCCCCACCTTTCGTCGACGCCTAGTCGACGGGTATACCAAGTCTTGGAACGACGTCCACTCTCGTAGGCATGTTCGCTGCACGTCGTTCCTTCTTTGTGCGTCTTGTGCGACGTTTTCCAGATTTGCTCATTCTCCTTAAGATCGAAAGCAAATTGGTTCGCCGCATCAACTCTGGCCTCGGTTTGTGTCCTCCTCGGCACATGACGAATCTCGTGCGGGCTATCGAGTCGTCGATCCTCCTCGTCTCGTGGCTACACATAGTTCCCACACCTCCGCGTGTGCGAGTTCCATTGCAACTCTGTCTACCCGAATGTCCCCTACGAGTTTTGAGCAACTCCTTGCGCGAGCCACTCTACTTTGTCGCCTCTGCCTCTGCGCAGCCCACGACATGCTTCTCTGTACTCGTGCCCAGCTTGGTAGCACGATTCACTTTCCTTCGCGAAGTGACTCATCGGGACACTCCTTTGCAACACCCTTGATCTCTCATGGAAGGCCTTCCTCCTCGAAGTCCTCCTTCATCTCGAGCACTGCTAGATATGCCGTCTCTCTTTTGCTACCCTTCTTGAGCTGAATGGCGGAGATAGCTTTCCCCTTCGATGGCTTGCCTCGTGCACCTTTTACCATGTATGACAAACCTTCTCCATGAAACAGACGACTCTCAGATGTGGCATCGAAATCGCCTTTGCCGCAATAAGGAAATCCATGCCCAATATTATTTTGAAGTCATCCAACGACGTAACGGTGAAATTGGAAACACCCGACCAATTTTTTGCAACTATGAGGACTCCCTTGGCTACCCCTGCATGGGACGCGCCTCCGCATTGACCGCCTCCTCCAAGGCTAGACCCAAGCGACGGACCTCTGCGTCCGTGATGAAGTTGTGAGTGGCGCCCGTGTCAACCAACGCCCGTGTGCACATGCCATTGATCCTCATGTCAACGAGCATGAGCTCCCTGCTCGGAGTCCTTGACACAGCAGACTTGGTCTTCACGGCGTCGAGTAAGCGCAACGCTCCCATGTGCGTTCCTAATTCGCACTCGTCCTCTACCTCCTCGGTTCGGACGACGCTACACGCATGCTCCTCTTTGGACAATCCCGAGCAAAGTGATTCTCTCCGCATATGAAGCACAAATCAACTCGCTTGGGTTGGCCTTCTCGTGCTTCTTTTCCTCGGACGGACCCTCCTTACGAGAGCTCTCCCGCTCTCCCTACCATTCCCCTTGGTGGACTTCGGCTTGACCTTGGCATTGTTGTCGTTCCACATGTACTCGATGAGTGCTCGGCTGCTGCCACGTCGGTTTTTAAGTCTTGTACCCTCTGTCGCTGCAATTCTTGAGCCGCCCATGGTTTGAGTCCATCGAGGAAGAAGAACAAACAATCCTCGCCCATGTTAGATATTGCGAGTATCAGGCGTGTAGACTCTGCGATGTACTCCTTGATCATTCCGGTATGCTTGAGTTGCCGCATGCTCGACTCGCTGCAAACTCTACATTTTCGGATAGAACTGAGACTTGATCTCCTTCTTGAGATCCTTCTAAGTTTCTATAGCGCACAAACCTTCTCGGCTTCTATACACCTTCGACGCCACCACAACATGCATCGTCGGTGAAGAAGAGTGAAGCAATATTCACTTTTTCGGCGTCATCGTTGCACGTTCCATAAGAAGTTCTCAACTTCTTTGGCATCTTGCATCCCGCTGAAGGATTTTGGTTCGGGGATCTTCCGTCTCCTCGGTGTCTCCCTATTCGAAGGTCCACAGTTCGCAACGTCCTTCTCCAAGATGGCAACTTTGGTCTTGACTTCTCCGCAACTCTCGACCACGGTCTTCAGTTCCTCGTAGCCTCGGACCTTCTCAAGCAACTCCTCAATCTTTGCATGATGTCCCTTGAGCTCCTCTTCAAGTGCAGATGGATCTCGTGGAATTGCTCCCGAAAGATTGCCATGACGAAGTGATGTCGCTCTCCAGCCCATCGAAGTACTCTTCTAGCCTCGTGTTGCTTTGCTCCACGGAGCCCTATTGCTTACAAGAAACTTCTGAAAATGGAATATTCTAGGAATTATTCTACCACTAGATAAATACAAGGAAGCTTCTAGTCTATCCAGAAAGATCATGGTCCATCTAGAAAGATCTTGAGCCTTCTAGAAGGTACTCAGGCCTTCTGGAAGATTCTTGATATTCTGGAAGATTCCACCATCTTTTGGAAGCTTTCGCATAAACCCCGCTTTGTGTAGAGTTATGCAAGTCCGTCTCGGTAGAGCACAAACTTTTGGGCGTGACAATTAGCTCCGTTTGAAGCTTCCAACATTACTCCTTCAAATGACCTTTGAGCCTGCAATGCTCGCATTATAGTTTAGTTTTGGAGGGAGAGTTATTGTCACCGCCAAATGTCACATTTTTGATGCGACTTGGAAGATCCTTCCGTGGTCCCCTTGGGGGTCTTTGAGCCATCAAGCTTGTTCTTTATCTGCCATTTCGGTAGTTCTGAGATGTCATTGTCTCGTAGCCATTGTTCTAAAATGCATTAAAAAGTGGCACCTAGGCGGCGCCTAAGCACTATGCGACATTATGCGGTGGAAACGACATTATGCTGGAAATAGTAGTATTATGCAGTCAAAGAAGAAAACCATTGCCTAGATTTTTTTTTTCTAGTTTTTTTGTAATTTTTTATTTAAAAGCTATTTATTTGGCATGATCGTGTTTATTTTCTTGGTTAGTTTTTTGGCATGATCCAAAAATATTTATATTAACCTTTTATATTTATATTATATTATATTATTTTTGGTGAATTATAAATTATAATTCTTGTTCATACTTGTTATTGTAGTTTTGGTCCAATTGTATATTTGCTAAAGTTCTTTACAATGTAATTCTTATTTTATATATACATATAAATATATAGTTTTGTATTACTTATGAACTAGAAAATTTTAAGCTTTTTTTAATGGTTACATTTTTTTTCCTGCATAAATTCGCCTAGTCGGCTGTCTAGCCAACTAAGTGTTAGGTGTCCCCTTGCCGTATAACGGTCACCTAATGATTTCTATAACATTGCGTATAGCTGGAGGTAGTCCTGATTTGTTTAGAAAGTCCAACTACGAACTTAGTGATGACGTCTTCCAATTCAAGAGAGATGCCTAGTATGACTTCTAGGCGCTGAAACTCTGTCGTATACTCCTATATCAATTGGTTGTGCTGTCGTTTCAGGTTGCGCCAGTGCATCAATTGGTCTTAGGAGTATCCCATCGGATGGTACTCCTGGTGTTTTAGTTGTATCAACATGCCATACATCATCTCTCCATTGAAGCCACACAAGTAGATGTTACTTTCACCACGACAATGTGGTGTCTCATCAGCTTTAGTAACACGAATGGAACTTTCTCCTCATTAATATACTCATAAAGGGTAAAGTAGGTTTCTAGATGGTCAATCCAGGTGCCCAGCTTTTTTGTGTCACCGTGCTATTGAAGGAGGGGATATCCAACTGGGCCTCAACGTGAAAATGTTGCGGCCTCTCGCGAACATCACAGCCTTTTGCTAGCAATGCTGACGGTGTCGTTGTCGTTGGCTCCTACGATTCCGTAGGCATTTTCCACGTATGTCTTTCGTGGGAGCCACCTGCACTCTGGAAGGAATATCTTCATTCTTCGCGGCCGTGAATCGACTGTTGATGGAGTGCTCGATTGTTGTTTATCTTCTTGCACTTCTCTATTTTGACCATTGCGAGGGCCAATATGCCCCCTACCTTCTTGACTTATGCTGCCAAACCGCCAATTGAGATGTTGAGGTTGTCAATGTGTTGTCAAGAAGTCGAGAGGTCCGTCGGTTGTTTTGTATACGACCCTCATATGGACTATACAAATCCTAGGACCATGCTCTGATACCAAACACTTAGTCTGTATTGAAGGTAAAGAAATATAGAAGTAGAATTTTGGTGGAAATCTCTCCTTAAATGAGAAACATGTTTTAGTGAACTTTTGGATGATTTACAATGGTAAGGTTGTAAAAATCGCTAGTCAATCGCCAGTCGGTTCACGGGGAATATGGATTAATTGGATCAATCGGGGACAGTCGGATTAATTGGTTTAGATTTTTAAATTATATATATATATATATATATATATATATATATATATATATATTTGGAAAAAGGGTAAATTTTATTCCAAAACACATAATCATACAATCAGAGTGGGGCTCCCACTCATCAGGTTTCATAGCTTTTACATCAAAATAATGTTATGAAGGATGCCTACAGGAGGGGTGATAAGTCCCTCGAAGATGCGACGATTCCGTTCCCTCCATACACGCCAGACAGCAGCAGCCAGCCGTACTCTAGCGGTCTTGAATCAGACCTGCCCTCCCTCTCCGGTCCCGAATCCTGATGATGATGTCACCGATCCCCCTTTCAGAGTCACACCCGTCCAACGCACGACATTGCTCATTCCAGATGTACCAGGCCACCTCACACAAAAAATAAGTGTCATATAGATTCATTCTCCAAGTCACAAAGCACACTTTGGATTTGGCACCTGGATCCCAAAAGAGGTGAGACGGTCCCTCATCAGCAGGCGACCCAGCACTAATCGGTAGACACAAAGCTGCATCTTCTGGCCAGACCCTTGCACCATATGAACTCATAGTCGGCACTAGTAGGGAAGGTACGACGTATAAGATTGTAGCAGCTTTGGAATCTGAACTCTCCAGAACCCCCAGTAGCTCCCGGCAGATCCCAAATCCAATAATCAGTTGGCAGCGACGGATCAATCCCGACCGTGCAAATAACCTTCCCAAGCTCCTCAGTATGAGGTAGGACTTAGGACACCATACTCTATTTCTGATAATGCGCTGGCAAGTCAGCCCCCTACAGCCTTCCTGTGCGATGGTCTCCCAGGATCTCTAAAAGAGATTGTAATCCAGCCATGGGTCCCGCCAGAGGTCCGTTCCAGTTCCATCTCTCATGTTCCACCGGATGGAGGATTTGAGTACATCCTTGTGTCGCAATATATGCTTGAAAGTAACAGAGTTGTTGTCAATGGAGAAGGTCCAGAAGTTGCCTTGCTTTACATATCTACTGTGCATCCAGTCGGCCAAAAGAGATTCCCTTTTAATGAATTTTCATGCCAGCTTCAGCGCCGAGGCCTCCCTGATCTCCATCAAGGGTCAAAGTCCCACCCCTCCCTCCTTCGGGCGGCATAGCTGCTCCCATGAGATCGCGTGCATACCCCCCCTCCAGATGAAATCGGCACAAATCCTTTCCACTTTCCGGATGGTAGCAACATGAATCAGAATAGACTGGAGCCAGAACTGAGCTGGGGCCGAGATAACCGATCCAACCAACTCAATCCGCCTCCTAAAAGATAGTCCAGTAGCCTGCCATCCTTCAACCCTTCTCTGGACGTACTCCACCAGACTATGACAGTCCTGGTCCCGAGCATAATTCACTGTCAGAGGGACTCCTAGGTATTTCACCGGGAGATCACTCCTTTCCACACCCAAAGCTACGGTCCGTTCCTCCTTCTGGGGGCAAAGGGAACTGAAGTAGACCCGACTCTTCTCTCGATTTATTTGAAGCCCTGTAAGAGCTTCCAGATCACCCATAATCTCCTAGATAGTGTTCATACCTTCCATAGAAGGCTGAAGGAACACCATGAGGTCGTCAGCATAAATGAGATGAGTGACCGGTGCTCGACTCTCCTGAACAGCAGAACAAGCCTCCCACTATGCACCGCCATGTCCATCAAACAAGTGAAGTACTTCATGACAAGCGTGAATAGGTAAGGAGACAATAGATCACCTTGCCGTAGTCCACGGTTGCTCCGAAAAAACCCGTACGGGATAACCTGGATGAGTACAGAGAAGGTGGGAGTCATGATGCACTCCCGAATCCTCTCAAGCCATCGATCAGCGAATCCCATGGCAGTCATCAGGTGGCACATGAAGTCCCTGTTGACCATGTCGTAGGCCTTCCTCAGATCCAGCTTCACGCACGCCTTCTCCCCTCCTACTTTATTGAAGCCCCTCACCATCTCATGTGCAAGTAGACTGTGCTCAGCAATCGATCTCCCCTTTAAAAGCCGTCTGGTTCAGGGAGACTAAGTCCTGCATGATCCCCTCCATACGCTGGCACATAAGGTGCGTAATTATTTTGTAAAGATAATTACAATACGCTATAGGCCTAAAGTCCGCAAGCGATGTCGCACCCTCTTTCTTTGGCACAAGAGTCAGGAATGTATGATTCAGCTCCTTCAGCAGCTTTCCCTCATTGAAGAACTCTTGGACCGCCTGGAGAACCGGGAGCTTCAGAATTCCAGTGGCGTTTATTAAACCCATTGCTAAATCGTCCGGCCCTGGGGCTTTGTTGGGATCCGCCTTCATGATTATAGCCTCCACCTCCTCCATAGTGACCGGGGCAAGAAGTTGGCTATTCCCATAGGGTGTCACCAACCTCTTTGTAACTATATCTGGGAACGCAGTCAGGTAGTCAGTCTGAAAATACAACTCAGAGTAATACCTGACAGCCTCTCCTTGTATCTTTGATGGCTCCCCCACCAGATTGCCCTCAACATCGAGCAGCTGAGAAATGTTGTTCCTATGTTGTCTGGTCCGGATGACATCATAGAAGAACTTGGAGCAGCGGTCACCATCTTTGAGCCAGGAGCATTTAGCGCGCTGGGTCGCACTAATCTCCATCTGTAGACGAAGAATGTTGACTTTTCCGATCAGCTCCTTCTCTCTAGCCGCTAGATCCCCGTTCAGCATGTCAAATTGCATGGAATTTTGGATGTTCCTGAGCTCCACCTCCTTATCTTCTAGCGAGGACTTGGGCAATCCTTCACCCAACTCCGGATGGCCTTCTTAGTGCTTGAGCATATGCACCATACGGTACTGAGTCGTACCCTCCTGATGGCTAAGCAGACCCTCCGAAACAGCCTCCAAGTAACCACCTAAAAGATATCAGCTGTTGTTGCACGAAAGGGGCGCGACTTCCAAGAAGGCCGCTCTGTGAAGCCAACCCTGATTGGAGAGTGATCGCTCGTCCCAACGGCCAGACCCTCAGCCAAAGAATTAGGGAAGCGGTGGAACCACTCCCCGTTGCCCAGAGCTCTGTCCAACTGGCAAGCAACCCTGTTACGGACAGCCTTGATATGCCAGGTCCAAATATGTCCCGAGCGCGTCAATCCCTGAAGCCCCGTCCGAAGAAGACATCTGAAAGTCATATAGAATCTGATTTGGAACCGGTCGGCCACCCACCTTCTCCTCTCTTTGAAGAAGGGCGTTGAAGTCGCCCATCAGGAGAAGCGGAAGATGCAAGGAGTCAGCAGCGGACGCTATTCTGGATATGTCGACAGGCCTCCCGACGCCGCCTGTCGTTGTGACCGTACACCGCTCCCACAAGAACCGAAAACCGTCCTTATTCGTGAAGGAGATGGCAATCAGCTGCTTCGACATCAGGAAATCCCCTCCCCAACTCTTGGAATTCCATCTGACCCAGATCCTCGCCATGTCGCAAATTGCTAGGTTTTGGAGCTGAACCCAATGATGGGGGTCCGTCGGACAAGAGTTTTTTTCCTTTAATCTTGGTCTCCAGCAAAATAGAGATGTCACACTGCTCTCTGCGTAAGACCCCACAGATCTCCCTCCATCTCCCTAAGGAGCACCCCCCTCACGTTCCATGCGATTACCGTCATTAATTATTAAGAGGTTCCCCTGTACTTCTCCTGGACCGGTACCCGGGGGTGGTACCACGTCCGTCGCTGTTATGTCCTCCTCCACCCCAGAAGTTGGAGAATGTGGTTTGTTGCCTGTGAGAGCATTAGCGCCAAAGCCGGGTTGTCCACACATAACGTCTCACCAGTAACAGGGGAATGTCCCCCTCCCTTGGGGGACCGTCGCGCAGCGGTCCAGCACGTCTTTTCCTGCTGTAAACTCTCTCCTCGGAAGATCCTCCATCTCCTCGCTCCTCTCGTCCCGAAGCCACCATGCCTCTGGTGACCATGCTCCTCTGTGCCGAAAAGGTGACCATAGCCCCGCTAGAGTGCACTTGCTGGGGTGAGATAGTCAGACTCAGACCACTAGCCTCCTCCATCGGCCGGTCCCTCTCCTGCATGATGTCCTCAGCTCTCTCGTCCCCAGATATAATCTCCATCGCCCGTGATGGGCCAGGCTCCTCAGTAGAAGCCGAAGTTGGCACTGACTTTGGTCCTCCTATCGGACATGTATTGTCCAGGTGCCCGAAGCAAGCGCAATGTGAATAGGTTGCGGGGACCCATTCGTACTCCACCTTCTGGGTTAGGACCTCTTCCGAAGGAACTTCATACTCCAATAAACTTGGTAACTCCCTGCCAGCCCTGATCTCAATGAATATTCGAGCATATATCAGCCTCGATCGAAAGGCTGTAGCATCATCAGCCTTGATCGGTTTGCCCTCCAAGCTGGCTAGCCTTATAAGCAGTGGAATGCTCCAAAACCGTACAGGGAACTCGGGAAGCGTATCCAAATAGGGATGGCATTCAGGACTTCCTTCTCACATCGCAAATCAGGTGTCCACTCTTTCAGAATGATCAACCTGCCATCAAACGTCCACGGTCCTCCTTGAAGGATCCTGGTGACATCATCCGCTAGCCCAATAATAGAAGCCAATCTCCCTAGCAGATATCTCCATGCTTCCTTTAGGCTGCCAGACACGCGCCGCATAATCCCGGATCTGCCCATAAAAGGGCTTGTTTTCCAGAACGTACAGAACCGGCGTGTTTTCCCAGAAGGCAGCCTTCTCAATCTCCTCCGCAGGGAACAAGGCTCGGAGGCCACTTCCGGTGGTACGAACTCCATGGCAGTAGGGCTTTTGGGACCCATAGGTTTGCATATGTTTGCCCAGGACATTCCCACAGGTCAGAGAGCCGTCCCCTGAGATCGAGGACATACCCCAGGAGGAGAGGGCCCTGCCCTGACCTCCCAAGTCAATCGCTTTACCCTTCCCTTTGTCCACAATCGCCTTGGGACGCCACCCTACCGATCTCCCAGCAACACTATTCCCCGCTCGGGGAGGGACTGCAGGACCATGGGACGGCCTTCGCAACCCCGAACCCTCCCCCGTTCTCCTCGCAGAAGTGTAGCGTGCCTTTAGGTGAGTCTGCACGCCGCCCTCCTTGCCTCCAGTCTTGATACCGCGACGTCTCGTAACCGTCTTCCAGCCACCCCCCTCCAACTGCCCTCCCTGAGATCCAGAACCGGTTCCAGGTTGGAAATCCGGGGTTTCCGTCAGATCTGGAACCCATCGATCGCCGTTCCCGTCGATCCTCCCCCGATCACTGCCATCGAACCGCCCCCGCCAGAGTTAGTGCCACTCGTTCAGCGCCCCCGCCATCGGGACCACCCTTGGCCGGCCCTCCCCTGGTCCGGCCACCGCTGGCCTGCTCACCAAGCCGTGCCCCCGGCGCCGCTACCCCTCGTGCCGGCCCCGGCGGCCTCACGCTCGCGTTCGTGCCCACGCGCGTTGCCCCTTGGCCCGCGCGTCTGCTCCGCCGCCATCCCCAACAGTGCCGGAGGTGTCCTTGGCCGGGCCCCGACCAGGCCGCCGATGGTCGGCCCTCCCTTGCCAGCGCCGGGGACCCAAGGTTGGGACCCTCTAGGGTTTCCATGTCGATCGCCCCTGTCGCCCGCAGCCATCGTGTATATATGTAGTACCCCGCTCCCGTTGGGGCGAAGCACTATAGTAATAGGCTCGTGCCAAGTCAGACATGGTCGGGAACATAGATGGCTAGTCTGACTCGGCGACGAGTTTGGTATACAAAAACCATGGCATCAAAAATCGATTTGGACGAGTGATATGAGTACCGTTCCAACTAATGGATCGACTACTGTTGGAATAAGTCCTAGATGCGGTAGGCGGCGTCTTGGCGAAGGAACTCTAAAGGGAGCGACCAACCCGTCTGCCGTGGTTTTATTGGTTTTCTGAACGAATTGTTGTGTGGATTTGATAGTGTGCTTTCGCGTCGATTTCTGAATGCGTCTTTGGGAATTTCGAAGGAAGGATTGAAGGAAGGGTTCTAATTCGATGCTCGTGCCATTACAAGAGTTCGTGTAACTGACGCTTGACCGTCGCGAAGCGTTCTCCTACTCTCGGCGCAATCTCCTTAGGTGGGTGGTTCTTCGGCCCCTTCTTTTCTACTCCTTCCTGCCAACTAAATTCTTAAAGTTCAACGTTCAAATCGATGATGCTAACGGGATGTATGCTTGCCACTAAGATCAAGAGCTCGAGATAATATATCAACCTAAAGAAGTTAACTCTGAATCGATAGGTTCACACTAAGTAGAGAAAAGATAAAGTTCTAAGAAAGAGAGAATATATTTCATGCCATGCAAAACACAACGATGAAAACCTTGGTTGCGGTACATTATGCCTCGGAGAATTTGGTGCCTACGGATGCTAAATCAGAACGTACGGTTTCGGGGAAAATGACCCTTGCACGAGTAGGAATGATTATGTGACTTGATAATGTTACGCTATGCAATTTACTTCATACATATTAAACTGTTCATACATTCGCATGGTCAAGGACGACTTGTGACAAGGTGAGCTTTCATCGAGACGGTACCCGGGGCCCTGGGACCGAAACGGCCTAGGAGAAAATTATGGAAATCGTGCTTCGGCGAGGCATTGCGAGACCTCCAGTTAGGCTCGCTACCTGGACTGGAGGGCGCGTCGCAAGGCTACGTAATCGTCCTTCATGGTGTCGATATCACCAATGACCGCATATAGGATAGATTGCATGCTCACCTATTGTCTTGTGCAGGTGGTAAGTATCATGTATATTTTGTGCATGAAAGGAGCACGGCCGTGGTAAGAATGCCTTTAAATTGGTTATGTGTTATCGTTTAAAAATGTGCCTTCGATATGAGATGCAATTCATATAGTTCTAAATAGAAAGATCACTTCGTATGCTAGAATCCTTAATAAGCAGTGTCGGTTTAGACGAGTAGGTTCGTCCCATCCACTAGCAAGTGTGCTAACCCCCAACTCCCCAGGTAACGAGCGCGCTGCGGGAGCTCGAGAATAGACCTGAAGCTGAAGAACGGGAGGCGGCACGAAGCTCTCCTATTTTGAAGTATTTTGAAGCCCAACTCAGATTGAAGGCTTTGTGCAAATGTATAAAAGGGCGTGAATGTATGGAACGACAAGGATTATTTCAGGGCAAGCTTGTCGAGAGTTTTTCTTTTGTTTTCAAGATGTAGCCGCAACGGCATATGTAATGTAAAATGACCTTGCACATACTTTGCAAGCTTATGAATGAAAAGCTAAATTTCTTCCTATGTTATGTCTTCAACTCTCTGCACTATTTAATTTCAACGCGTCGAGTCAAAAAGGAATTTCCTATTGCACATCCTTGCCTTGTGCAAGTCCATTAAAGACTTGCACGGCATCACGTCCCGATCCGTAGGGATTGATTTATATCGAGTCAAGGCGATGGCGACCGATTCGGCGAGTTGGGGCGTGACAATTGGTATCAGAGCACGGTTCACACCTCGGACTTTTCAAAATATTTTCTTTTAGATGTCGTTGCGATTTTTCAAAAACTATGCTTTTCGACATATGCGACCTGAAATAATCGTTCCATACATATAAGACCGTAGATATTTTGAGAATACTAACGGGTTTGCTCAATTTTGTAGGAATGACGGAAAGACTGGGTGTCCCTGCTGTCAACGCCACATTGATTAGCACGGATAGCACCGAAGGCGCGACGCCTAGCGAATCTGCCGTGGAGCGACTACTACGCCTAATGGAACTCCAACAACGCCAGTCAGAGATGCAGCAACGACAGCTGCAAGAACAGATCCAGGCCCAAGTCAGCGCCCAACAAAGCAAATGGAGGCCCTGACCCGGATCGTGAGCACCATAGCGACTCAACAGAACTCGACGACCGTCATGTCCGAAGAAGAAGTGCAACCCGTAAAGACAAAACATATGTCTTCCTCCTCCCTGCTCAAGATGACCAAGTTCAAGAAGATGAACCCGCCTGAATTCAATGGTCGAGCAGAGCCTGACGAAGTCATGGGGTGGCTAGTGAAGATTGAAGGCTTGTTCAATCTCCTCAGCATCAAGGGGTCCAAGAGAGTCGGGTGCGCAGCGTTGCAGCTCAACTTGAGGGCCTACGACTGGTGGGAGGCGAAGAAACAGGAACTCCGAGAGGCCAACCCCAACGCCAAGATCTCGTGGGAGACGTTCAAACTGGCCTTCCTCGAGCAATACATCCCTCGTGCCCTTCGTCGACAGAAGGAAGAGGAATTCATGTCCTTGAAACAAGGAAACTTGTTCGTTGAAGACTACGATGCGAAGTTCGCGAAGCTTGCGAAGTTTGCCGGGGCCTTTCTGCCGAACACAGAGGCGTGGTGCGAGCGCTTCCAGCAAGGCCTGATGATGATTTGCGTCGGGACGTCATGAACCAGAGATGCCAGACGTACAGGAAATCATATAACGCCGCCCTTGATAGTGAGCGATCTTCGGTCGAGCGTCGCAGAAGGGCGGATCAAGCATCCGCAACAACTTTAACAAGCGTCCTCACGACGCGGGAGGATCTGGTGCGCCAAAGCGCCAGAACACGTTCGAGTATCGGGGCCTCACCCAGGCGTACGTGCCATTGCTTGCGGCAAGATGGGACATCTGGCGGTCGATTGCCGAGGGGGATGCTTCAAGTGTGGCCAGCTAGGTCACAAGGCAGTAGATTGTCGCATGGGGAGGACGAACCAACATCCACCAAGGGACGTCCGAACCAGAACAGGGCGCCTCCCGCCCATGGCGCAAACGCGATGCCGGTGAACCCACAAAATCGCCAAGGGGCGCAAGGCCGAGTCTACGCACTGACTCAGGACGAAGCTTTTGCGTCCGACACTGTCGTGACAGGTATACTACTATATAAAAATATGCCGCTAGAGTATTGTTCGATTCGGGTGCTACGCATAGTTTCATATCTGCCGACTTTGTAAAGGAGAATAACTACCTAATGCAACTTTTAGATAGAATCTTAGCGTTAGCACTCCCTCGGGAGTAGATATGCCTGCCACTCAAAATTTGTATGGATGTTACATCTGCATCGGAGGGAGGAATCTATCCTTGGAAGTTATCGTCCTCGACGTCAAGGAGTACGATATAATCCTCGACATGGATTGGTTGGGTGCATGCCACGCAACGATCGAGTGCGCGGAGAAGAGAGTTGTATTCCGCCATCCGGGCGAAACCGAGTTCTCCTATTCGTGCGGAGCAGCATCAAGGGCAGCAATGATGATATCGGCGATTTCGGCAAGGCGTATGTTGCATTCTGGGTGCAGCGGGTACCTAGCATCAGTTCGAGACACGAGAACGGAGATTGCAAGCACGGCCCAGACTGAAGTCGTGGCAGAATTTTCTGATGTGTTCCCAGACGAGTTGCCAGGGATGTCGCCGGACCGAGAGATAGAATTCAGCATCGACACCTTCCCGGACACCCGACCGATATCTAAAGCACCCTATCGAATGGCGCCGGCAGAGCTGAAGGAACTGAAGGCACAACTACGAGAGTTGCTAGATCGCGGATATATTTGTCCTAGCGTCTCCCCGTGGGGTGCTCCAGTGTTGTTTGTAAGGAAGATGTGGTCGATGCGGCTGTGTATCGACTATCAAGAACTTAACAAAGTCACAGTGCGGAACAAGTACCCGTTGCCGAGGATAGACGATTTGTTTGACCAATTGCAAGGGGCGACGGTATTTTCCAAGATTGATCTTCGCTCAGGCTACCATCAGTTGAAGATCAAGTCCGAGGACGTGAAGTCCGCCTTCCGAACTCGATATGGTCACTACGAATTTCTAGTCATGCCCTTCGGCTTGACCAACGCTCCTGCCGCGTTCATGGATCTAATGAACCGGGTGTTCCGACCGTTCATAGACAAATTTGTCGTCGTATTCATCGATGACATTCTCATATATTCGAAGAGCAAGGACGAGCACGTGGAACACTTGAAGACGGTGCTACAGACTCTGCATGAACACCAACTTTATGCCAAGCTAAGCAAGTGCGAGTTCTGGATGAGCAGCGTGATGTTCCTTGGGTACGTTGTCTCAGCTGAAGGCGTCACGGTGGACCCAAAGAAGATTGAAGCAATAGTCGAATGGAAGCGGCCTACCTCAGCAGGCGACATCCGAAGTTTCCTCGGCTTGGCAGGCTACTACCGTAGATTCGTGAAAGATTTTGCCAAAATTGCGTCGCCTCTGACTCGCCTCACCCAGAAGGGAGTCACATTCGAGTGGAACGACGCCTGCGAATCGAGCTTCCAAGAGTTGAAGAACGACTCATCTCAGCGCCGATCCTTGCACTTCCGGACGGGCCAGAAGGGTTTCAAATATTAGCGATGCATCGCGGACGGGTTTGGGATGCGTGCTTATGCAAAGGGATAAGGTGATTTCGTTTGCTTCGAGACAATTGAAGCAACACAAAGAAGAATTATCCTACGCACGATCTGGAGTTAGCGGCCATTGTGTTCGCGTTGAAGCTATGGCGGCACTATCTTTATGGTGTAGCTTGCAGCATCTATACGGACCATAAGAGCCTCAAGTACATCTTCACTCAACGGGACCTGAACTTACGGCAACGGCGTTGGCTCGAACTCATTAAAGACTACGATCTGATTATCGAGTACATGCCAGGTAAGGGAAACGTCGTAGCGGACGCTCTGAGTAGAATGTTTGCAGGGTCTTGTCTATTAACCGTAACATACAACGAGACTTGGCATAAATGGGTATCGAACTCTGAATCCGTTACCGTGGAGCACGATTGGCCCAATTGCACCTTGAGTCGAGATTGCACAACAAATAAAGACCGCACAGGAGGACGACCCATTCCTGAAGAAGATGCGCGAGCTGATTTCGACGGGAAAGGCGACCGACTTTGTGATGGACGAGGACGAAATGACGCGGATGAAGGGGAGGATATGCGTGCCGGACCATGCTGAACTTAGAAAGGAGATTCTGACGGAGGCCCATCATGCGAAGTACTCGTTGCACCCCGGGAGTACCAAAATGTATAAGGACCTGCGCACGACCTTTTGGTGGCACGACATGAAGAAAGACGTGGCAACGTTTGTGTCACAGTGCATGGCCTGTCAACGGGTGAAGGCCGAGCATCAAAGACCAGGCGGGGAGCTACAGAATCTCGACATTCCAGTATGGAAGTGGAACATCTCTATGGATTTTATCATGGGCCTTCCGAAGACGTCGCGGGAGAATGATGCGATTTGGGTCATTGTCGATCGTTTGACCAAATCCGCTCATTTCATCGCTATTAAAGCATCATGGAGCGTCGATCGGTTAGCTCAGATTTATCTCGACGAGATCGTCAGACTGCATGGGGTACCTGCCACAATCATTTCGGCCAGAGACGGGCGATTCTTATCACGTTTCTGGACGAGTCTACAGGCGGCGCTGGGTACTAAGTTGAACCTTAGCTCCGCGTACCACCGCAAACCGATGGCCAGACAGAAAGAGTGAATCAGATCCTGGAGGATATGCTACGTCTGTGCGCGATAGATTTGAAGACTAGTTGGGACACGCACTTGCTGCTCGCGGAATTCGCATACAACAACAGTTATCAATCGAGCATCCAAATGGCTCCCTACGAGGCGCTTTACGGGAGGAAGTGCCGATCTCCGATTTGCTGGGACGAAGTCGGGGAGCGACAGGTGCTCGGGCCAGAACTAGTCGAACAAGCCGTCGAGAAGGTCCGCATGATTCGAGATAGGCTCCGTATTGCTTAGAGCCGACAAAAGAGTTATGCAGATACTCGTCGACGACCGTTAGAGTTCTTGGTTGGGGACCATGTGTTTCTGAAGGTGACGCCGATGCGGGGCGTCATGCGATTCGGGGTAAAAGGCAAGCTGAGTCCGAGATTCGTAGGGCCCTTCGAGATCCTCGAAAGAGTGGCGACCGTTGCTTACCGGATCGCGCTACCTCCTGCCCTGGCCGATGTGCACGACGTCTTCTATGTCTCCCAACTTCGGAAGTACGTGCATGACCCAAGTCATGTGGTTAGTCTCGATCAGTTGGAGCTACGCGCCGATCTATCATACTCGGAGGAGCCCGTGCAAATTTTGGACCGTAAAGAAAAGATCCTGCGGAGCCGATCGATGTCCTTGGTTTGCGTACTCTGGCACAACCATTCCGTTGAGGAGTCGACGTGGGAACTAGAGGCGGAGATGAAGAAGTACCCTTCACTTTTCGCCGACGAAGGTCAGACCCTTGTTCTTAAGTTTCGGGACGAAACTTTTTCTTAGTGGTATATTATGTAGTACCCCGCTCCCGTTGGGGCGAAGCACTATGTAATAGGCTCGTGCCAAGTCAGACATGGTCGGGAACATAGATGGCTAGTCTGACTCGGCGACAAGTTTGGTATACAAAAACCATGGCATGAATAAAATCGATTTGGACGAGTGATATGAGTACCGTTCCAACTAATGGATCGACTACTGTTGGAATAAGTCCTAGATGCGGTAGGCGGCGTCTTGGCGAAGAAACTCTAAAGGGAGCGACGCAACCCGTCTGCCGTTGGTTTTATTGGTTTTCTTGGCTTTCTGAACGAATTGTTGCGTGGATTTGATAGTGTGCTTTCGCGTCGATTTCTGAATGCGTCTTTGGAAATTTCGAAGGAAGGATTGAAGGATGGGTTCTAATTCGATGCTCGTGCCATTGCAGGAGTTCGTATAACTGACGCTTGACCGTCGCGAAGCGTTCTCCTACTCTCGGCGCAATCTCCTTAGGTGGGTGGTTCTTCGGCCCCTTCTTTTCTACTCCTTCCTGCCAACTAAATTCTTAAAGTTCAACGTTCAAATCGATGATGCTAACGGGATGTATGCTTGCCACTAAGATCAAGAGCTCGGGATAATATATCAACCTAAAGAAGTTAACTCTGAATCGATAGGTTCACACTAAGTAGAGAAAAGATAAAGTTCTAAGAAAGAGGTAGAATATATTTCATGCCATGCAAAACACAACGATGAAAATCTTGGTTGCGGTACATCATGCCTCGGAGAATTTGGTGCCTACGGGATGCTAAATCAGAACGTACGGTTTCGGAGAAAAGGACCCTTGCACGAGTAGGAATGATTGTGACTTGATAATGGTTACGCTATGCAATTTACTTCATACATATTAAACTCTTCATACATTCGCATGGTCAAGGACGACTTGTGCACAAGGTGAGCTTTCCTCGAGACGGTACCCGGGGCCCTGGGACCGAATCGGCCTAGGAGAAAATTATGAAAATTGTGCTTCGGCGCGAGGCATTGCGAGACCTCCAGTTAGGCTCGCTACCTGGATTGGAGGGCGCGTCGCAAGGCTACGTAATCGTCCTTCATGGTGTCGATATCACCAATGACCGCATATAGGATAGATTGCATGCTCACCTATTGTCTTGTGCAGGTGGTAAGTATCATGTATATTTTGTGCATGAAAGGAGCACGGCCGTGGTAAGAATGCCTTTAAATTGGTTATTTGTTATCGTTTAAAAATGTGCCTTCGATATGAGATGCAATTCATATAGTTCTAAATAGAAAGATCACTTCGTATGCTAGAATCCTTAATAAGCAGTGTCGGTTTAGACGAGTGGGTTTGTCCCATCCACTAGCAAGTGTGCTAACCCCCAACTCCCCAGGTAACGAGCGCGCTGCGGGAGCTCGAGAATAGACCTGAAGCTGAAGAACGGGAGGCGGCACGAAGCTCTCCTATTTTGAAGTATTTTGAAGCCCAACTCAGATTGAAGGCTTTGTGCAAATGTATAAAAGGGCGTGAATGTATGGAACGACAAGGATTATTTCAGGGCAAGCTTGTCGTGAGTTTTTCTTTTGTGTTTCAAGATGTAGCCGCAACGTTATATGTAATGTAAAAATGACCTTGCACATACTTTGCAAGCTTATGAATGAAAAGCTAAATTTCTTCCTATGTTATGTCTTCAACTCTCTGCACTGTTTAATTTCAACGCGTCGAGTCAAAAATGAATTTCCTATTGCACATCCTTGCCTTGTGCAAGTCCATTAAAGACTTGCACGGCATCACGTCCCGACCCGTGGGGATCGATTTATATCGAGTCAAGGCGATGGCGACCGATTCGGCGAGTCGGGGCGTGACATTATATATATATATATATAGATGACATCAATCGGATTAATCGGTTTGTTTTTTTTAACTTACTGACAAATGTCCAAACGCCTCTAACTTATTCTACTGTTCTATTTCGGTCCATTACTAATTAGTCTCCAACAATTTTCCTTTTGCATCGGCCCAGCCTACTAGAATTGGACCCAAATACATCAAAACCTCTGTCCATCTAATTCTAATATCGCCACATTCTAATATCGCCACTGGCCCAAAGTGAATTTATACACACTTCACTTCGGTCTACCAACTTCCATTATTCTTAATTTAGTCAAAAAATGTGTTGAGAAAAGAGTTCATCTCTTCCTAAACTCAAAACTAACTTCCTATACTTATTAAAGAGAGAGAGAGAGCAGAGAAAAGTATTCCATTCTCTTTTTCCCAAATTCAAGAAAAAGAAAGGGAAAAGCGATGCAACTACTGGAGATCCGGTGAAGCCTCGAGCGTCGGTGACTCGAAGTGCACTCGGTGCCCGGTTGCTACTCCAGCTTTCGATCGGATTTTGGAGGAGATGGACGTCGGGGTTAGCGGTTGTTAACTCTGACGACGTCGCGGGGACCAGATATGAACACGGGAGCGCGACGCTCAGATATGAAGGCGGCTCTCGGGATCGGGGCTCTGCGGGATGCAGCGGGGGCCGAGGTTAGCATTTATTCATTATCATAGAATTTAGGATGATCTCTATTACCCTTTTTTATGAACCGAAGTCTAGTCTGCCGACTAGGATTCTCTAGTCTCCTAGGGCCGCCTAGTCGGCCGACTAGGCCTGTTTATAACTTGAGCTGATTTTTTTTGCTGACTAACCGCTTGGTGTCTATAGAGGCTGACTGTTGACGACTGTCGACAGTCCCCGACTAGTCGGCCGCCTAGCCGGATTTTTACAACATTGCTCTCAAGAATCCTATTTTGTAACCTTAAAGAGCTTGTACAAGATTGCAACAAAAATAACATAAAAAAATCAAATATGTAAGATTTGACGGAAAAACTGCATCTCTTGAAACCACCAAATCTCATTCTGGTCTCTCACGATCTGAGTGGAAAGACTGCATCTAAACAATATGATCTACCATAATCTGGGCAACCAAATGGTACTGAAATGATCCTCCCAGATTAGTGTTATAGATATGTTTTAGTATTTAGTATAATAGTTTAACTAATCTTCCTATGTAAGTTATATATTTTACATAGTTTAAAGTATTGGACGATACCGATCCGATACGGCCGATACCGATACGGTTTGGCATGTCCCGATCCGATACCGACCTATACCCGATACTGACCGATACCGACACTCGGGGTCTCTTTTCCGATCAATTTGGCAAAAAAAAATTAAAGGAAAAAAGACAAATCAACAAGGGCTTGAAGCATAATAAGGTTGTAAAAATATATAAAAGAAGAAAATTGATCTATTGCATGTAAACCAATCGGTAAGGTCACTACTATTTCATTTAATTTTAAAACTACTAAGAAATAACAATGAAAATACTTAAAATTATGCCTAAATGTATAAAATATATATTTTAAATGTTAATGATTTATTAATTATTATTTGTTTTTCGATACCAAAAAATTCGATACTCCGATCCGAAACCGTCGATACTACCGATATCGCCGATACAGATACTCATAGGAATGGTCCGATACCGATTTGTATTCGACTTGGTTTGATGTTAACCGATTATATTACACGAACACGTGATAACGGTATCTGTATTTGTCTGGTTTCCGTACTGTATCCATGCCTATATTCATGCGACATAAGTGACTACTTATTGTATCTATATGAAATGTCTATATCTTGTAGTCGTGCCCTTATCAGCATATGTGTTCGTGCATTTAGGGCCTTAATTTCTTTGTTGCAACCTTGAAAATTCCAATATGAAGTTCCATATTTGAACAATGTGCACTGTTCTAAAAATCGGCCTAGGCCGCTTAGGCGTCTGGTGTCCATCCGATGTTCGCCTAGGTGCCCACCTAGGCCCTTTCGACCCCCGCTATGCATGTTTTTTGGTTTTATGGACTTTTCTGCAATTGTTAGTATTTTTTTTTGGGGGGGGGGGGGGTATTTTATTTTTGAACCGTGGCTGCCTAGGCGCTAGATGCCTGCCCGACTAGCGCCTAGTGCCTTTTACAACCTTGAGGGTTCGTTTGGATGGATTTTTTGTATTCTTAGGAATCCATTTCCTATTCTTTTTCCATGGAAAATGAATTCAACATTCTCATACCCATGTTTGGTTGGGTTGGAAATATGTAGTCCAAAAAATTCAATTATTTTATTTCCATGTTTGGTTCACACATGGATAGGAATTTTGATTTGTTTAAATTTTCATAAATATCCTTTCATTAATTTCATGATGCTACATGCTACTATTACCATTCATATGTTTGGGATAGAAGTTGTAGTTCTGAAAGTAAATGGAGGGTATTAGCGTTCAAACAAAATACCCAAACAACATTGCTAGGAATGCAAAACTATTCCCGGGGGGGCGGGGGGGCGGGGGGGGGGGGGGGGGGGGGGGGGGGGGCTTGGGAATAGCTTTTCCACATCAATGGGAATATGAAGCCCCTTGTATCCCCCCTAATTTCCAATCCTAGACATACCAAACATGGGTAAGGAATTCAAAACCCATTCCCAAGCCTCCAAAACTTGAACCAAACGCCCCCTGACAGTGTGCCGATGTGCAAAAGTTTGGTTCTAATGTTGCTCTCTAGAACTTATATCGAGTTCTCTAAGATACCATGATTACATTAGGCGAAGTAATAGTGGAATGTTATGGTTAAAATTCGTACATACTAATCGGTTATATTATTTTTATGCCGTTCATATAATTTTTCCTTTTAAATTAATTATATATGTTCTTTTACACACATGCTATATATTGGCTAGGTGAAGTTTTGCTTAGTTTATATTCCTTGACCTCTTGCATGGACAAACACATTTAATGTGGAAATAAGACATCTAGTTTTGTTTTTATTTTATTTTATTTTATTTAACTTATGTAGAATTTAGTTTTAGTTTAGTTGGTTCTTGTGCTTTCAGGGGAATATCTAACCAGATTCTTGTTATTTCAGGGTAATGGGTTGAGTGGACTCTAGTTTGTTTATTTACCAATTCCCAAGTCAAATCAGAACCTGAAAACCAAATGTCCTCAACATTTAGAATAGATAACAGAACAACTCTCGGACAAAACTGAAATGAGAAATTTTGTTGGTTGGCTGGTGTGCTTGGTTTTTACTGCGTATGTCATACGAAATAAGAATAGTGATATGCACTTACCCTGGGCTAGATGTGGATTGTTGTTCTTGCCCACTCAAATGTTGCTAGTTTCTAGAAACCAGGACATGTTTATGGTGATGATACTTTTATGTGCGTGTGTTTCTATCTCTATAGGCACACACTCATGCATGCATACATACATACTGACATGCGTGTTCTAATATCAAAGATGAGCTTATGAGAAAGACTAATGTGGAGTTCTGAGAAGTAACTCTTTCAGATTTGTTTGTATTGTTGCTTTGTATCATCTACTATTCTACGATTTTATTGTTTTCCTTCTCTAGAAATTTATTAGAACTTTGGTTGTGCACCCTTATATGTTCTATAACTAAGTCTCAGGGCTTTTCTTTTTCAGGTTAGCAACCCTAAGGACTGGGATCGCTTGCCTGATCCTAGGAAACATTTTGTTGAATTCTTTGGGACTGGTGAGATGTAAGTGCTGTGTTTCCTTTTTCCTTTGTATGCCTTTTCCTCTCTCAGCTGTAGGGCTACATTTAGTATGCACCTAATATTACATTTTCTTGTCTTATGTGTATAATCTAGTTCTCTTACATTAGCCGAGATATCCGTTTATACTTTTTTCATGCATTCTACTGAGTAACTTGGTAAAACATAACTATTAGGATGAGCAACAATAGCAATCAAGCACTTATTCCCTTAAAAAGCTAACTTGCAGAAATATATGAACTTTGGACGTTCCAGAGTAGGATCAAGCAAGGATTCTATTGAATGCTCATTTGAACTCTATATTTTATTAATCTTAGATTTGTAGTTACTCTGAAGAGGGTACCTCTTCTGGAGGAGATAATGGGACTACATGAGATGCTCCGTTACAAACAAGAAAAGAGAGACTAATGATCTTGAGAATTCAATGTTGATTCCACAAAATTGTTTATTGTGTTTTTGATGATATATTTAACATTCTTGTAAACACTACATGATCCAATCTAAGTTTTCTAGAACAATGGACTCCATGCATCTGGAAGAATAGGTTTTATTACAACATAGAAAACTATCTGAAATCTGGGGTAAACCCAGTTAAGGTTAAGCTTACTGAATCCACCAAACTTACTGAACATTTTCAAAGGAAAGAATAGAGTTTGATGACTACATTATGTAAAATATACTAAAGAATAGAAGGGTCTAAAAGTTACTAGCTTAAACTCTGTTATGCTTGGGAAAAACCTTTAATAGATATTAAAAAGATGGATTGACGGACAGGAAATGGAAACACCAACCAATATTGAGTAATAAATAGTTAACTTATAAGTTACGTGTGCGATATTCATGTAAGATTCTGTAATCAATAGCTTTTGCTGAATAAATGGGCAACCCCCACACTGCCACCCCCTCCCCCTTCAGCATGCCCTTTGCCTTCCTATTATTTATCTTTCTTCCTTCCCCTCCTCCTTCCTCCTATCCACACAAGTCACACCCCTAGTCCTATGTGACTGTTGTAAGCCTGAAGCCTGCTAGACTTGATTCATTTGCATGTAGAACTAATGAGGGTCCAATGGTTATTAGATGATTGATTGTTTGACCAACTTAACAAGTGGTAAGACGGTGGAAAGTTGGTAACTGTTCTGGTAAAATTTGCAGTAGAAGTGTTAAAGGAAAACTAAGAGGAAAATATTTGTTTCATTCAAATTTGAAATAAATATAATGACCCCCCCCCCCTCCCTCCCCCCCCCCCCCCTCCCCCCCCCCCCCCCCCCCCCCCCCCCCCCCCCCCCAACAATGTTTCATGAGTATTATAGGGACTACCCCTATTCTGAAAATAATTACACTGATCACCCCACTCCTTTATAAATCTTATAAAACATAGGGGTGTCAGTGTTATAAGTTTATATAGAAAACTAAACTATAGGGGTGGTCTGTGTAATTAGTTTTAAAGTAGGGGTGGTTTCTGTAATAAGTGCTAAACATAGGGATAGTTTATGCAATTTTCCCTTCAAATTTCACCCAATATCGTTTAAGGATGAATTTTAATGTCTTCTGTTCGGTAAAAATTTGGATATAGTTGGAGATTGTTGAACAACTGGGGTATAATTTGTCGAAGATTTCTTTTGAGTCAACTACCTAACTACCTCTGCAAGTTTCAAATTGTTATAACTGTGGAGTTATGTTGTTATATAGTTAATATTTGAGGTTACTTGTTCACAACTCACTCACTATTACAAAATGTTACTGATGAACGTGCTTTTATGTGGGAAATAATCATCAGAAAGCCACTGTATCTCTAATGCATGACACATGGGATGAATGACAAATGCAGTCAAAATGGTGCAACAAAACTGCGTCCTATATTAATAAGATAGCAGTTGAATATTGTCTAAAAGTAATCCTAAATTGGCTACAATGGTGCAAAATGATGTTTCTGAAGCACTGCTGTGAAACCCTATTAGTTAGTGACTAATGTAGTTAATATTTCTGCAAGTTAGCTTTTTTATGTTACTGGTGGAATCATGGAAGTGCTTTGATGCGGGAGATAATACACAGAAAGTCGCTGTATCTCTAATGTAGGACATGCGATGGATGATAAATACGATCACAATTGTGCAACAAAACTGCACCCTAAATTAATAGGACAACAGCTGAATATTATCTTAAACTAATCCTAAATAGGCTATAATGATGGTTCTGAAGCACTGGCGTGAAACCGTATTAGTTAGTGACTAACTATGTTGCACAGGCACAAGTATGGTATGATCTAGATACAACATCAATGACACAGTATCATATTAGGTGCATTCTAGTGTATTTTGGAGTTTCAGCATTGATTTTTGGAGTACCCGAGCTTCGTAGGTTTGTGATCAAACTAATCAACATGAAATTCCAGCACTGCATGGTCACTTTTATTCCCTGGGTTACATGCAAAACGTAAACTTCATGGAACAATTTTTTGAGGCTCTCACTAATATCCATTTATTAAACTAATTGTTTCTCCTGTCCCATATATTAGCAAGTTTTTTTTACTATCGAATCAGTATCGGACCTTTGCTATGAGTATCGGGGTTGACGGCATCGGCAGTTTCAGAGCGTAGTATTGAATTTTTTGGTATTGGAAAACAAATATTATTGATAAATTTTTAGAAATTTAGAGAAAACATTTTATACATTTAGACATAATTTTAAGTATTTTCTACATTTTTTCTTAGTATTTTTGAAATTGAATGAAGTAATAGTCACTCTAGTATTGGTTTATAAGTTTTCTTCGTTTACATGGTTTTACATCATATTTTGCTTTTACACCCTTGCTGATTGGTCTTTTTCGTTCAATTCTCTTTGCCAAATTTACTGGGAAAAAGACCCCACCCCCAGCAACTGTATCAGTTGGTAGCGGTGGGTATCCGATAGGGAAATGCCAAACTGTAGCGGTATCGGATGATACTGTAAACTGTGATATTTAGGTTTGACCACTTCCATGTTTTTCAGTAAATACCCCAACTATTAATAGAAAAATAAGTCATAATGGTTTCACTGAAAACGCACAACTAATGGCAATATATTATAACATCCCCAAATCTGTATAAACTGGAATATAACTGAACAAATATCTAAACTTGAATAAAACACTAGTTAAGACACAATAAACTGGATTAATGTTTGGTTTGGTGTACACCTTGAAAGGTTCATGGTGTCCATCAATCTTCCCTTGGATTGTGGTTGCAGGCATTTAATTTTCTATAGTATAGACATTGAATTATATTCCCAGTGTTGTCAAATTGTGTGCCTAGGCTCAAGGAGGCATTAATAAGGTATAGCGCCTCATACCCCCGAAGTCGAGCCACCTTCAATAAGGCGCACACGTCTAGTGTGTAGATGCACACTTTTAGGCTTTTAGGGCCAAATATATTTGTTCCTGACTAAAATGACTTCTCAAATAGGGTAGCTTTTTCAGTGAGCTGTTATCACTTAAATTATATTTTGAAGTAACAAACTTCTCAAATTCTGCATCTTGGTAGCAGGCTTCTCAAATTCTATCTTCTGAAGCTGTTATCACTTTTTAAAATTTATTTTCTGAATGAGATGTTATGATTCTTATGACTTCCTAAATTATGGTTTTTGAGTCAGCAGTTGAGTAGCAGTTGAGTGCCTACCCCAGTATTTCCAAGTGACAAAAAATGACGGAAATTTGGGTTTTTTAATTGAATAAAAGGGGTATTATTATTCACTTTTTGTTGAAACTTGAAAGAATACTAGTTTTGTTAGAGAGAGAGAGAGAGCACACACACACAGTCATATATATATATATATATATATATATATATATAGAGAGAGAGAGAGAGAGAGAGAGAGAGAGAGAGAGAGAGAGAGAGAGAGAGTTGTTAGGTTGTGAATCAGTATGCACTTTAAGAAAATGCGAACCATGCTTTCCACCATGTGGTATGCATCACAAATGAAGATCAATACCATGCACCATGATATCCATGTTCTAAAGTATGCATGGACCAAATTTCACACAACTTATAAATCTTTAAGATCGATTGAGTCTCACTTTAACGGTTTTTGAATAGTAGCGCAATGAGACCATTTGATCATTGCGTTAGACATTTTCAAGTAAAAAACAAGAACAAGCACGATTTTTAGTTAGTTAGGCTCCCTTTCTACATCCAACCCTTCCAATCTGGAAGGCTTAAATCCACTGATTAGAATTGTCCCGATACAAACTGAGTATCGTCGGCTCCCTAAATCGATAACAAAACTAACTAGAGTCCATAGGCCTAACAAGTGTAGCCTAGTCCTCCTCGACCTAAACCGTAGTTCGATTCTCCCAAAAATCCTTTGGGCTGCATCCTCACAAACATTAAGTAAAAACATTCCCAAATAACAATGAAAAAGAAAAATATAAATATGATCTCTCAACCTTTTAGGAACTCCTCGAAGATGATCGCATGCATAGAAGTCTCGTCTTCGTCGTCTTGGGCCTTGAACAATAACCTTCACCTCCTTGATGATGTCTTTTGATGTGACGAGGAAAAGAACTCTATCCAGGCTTCTTTTTGGTACAACTTTGAGATGGGAGAGACGGTGAGGGAGAGGGGGGAAGAAAACCCTCAATATAACTTACTTTATATAGGTTATCTCGAAGAAAACATCTATTTTCGTCCAAAATATATCCCGAAAATATCCATGCTGACTAAGAATAGGATTGCTGATTTATGATGAATTTTCGTGATTTCTGGTCACATATCTGCTCCAAATCTTGCATTTCCATATATAGAGAACTGCTGAATTATTCCTGAATTTTGCTGATTTAATTCTGCCAAAAAGTCTTCACTGGGCCCAAACTGTCCAGCCAGCCCATCCTCACTGCGTGCTTGGGTTGGCTGCAACATTCTTGACCCACACCCTCTGTCATCTGGTCAGTGCCTCATGCCAGCTTGTAATGTTGCTGCCTCATGCCAGCTACCCACTTGACTGGCGCTCACTACCCTGCTCTCTTTTGCACCCGATCACCTGCTCATGCCTGAGTTGGCCTGGCCTTGTGTGGTTGAGCTGAGCTTGTAATGTTGCTGCTGATTGCTTTTAATCCATTTCTGGGACCCGCTGTTTAATTCATTTGGCTAGCATGCATTTACATTTGTGAATGGAACAGCCAACAATTGGTTGTGCTACACGTCTTAGCCAACTATTGGTTGCACTACACAATTTTGTTTGTGTCCTGCAATGAAGAAGAATAGCTATCATGAAAAATTTACACCGAAGGTATAATACAAATTGGATCTATCAATTCTTGTATAAGAATACAAAATATTGATAAGAGCACCCTTTTCTTATATAAATAAGATGTTTATATAAGAATACAAATACATCATTCAATATGTCATGATGGCAAAGCTTATTACAGTAGTGTTTCTCTTTATTTAAATATACATCAATCCAGATCACTTCTCTCCTCATTACTATGTTTTGCATAGTCCATATAAAAACAGTGATGACTTCTTTGTGAACATGTAAGAGAAGTGAAATTACTTTGGCTTCATAGTACTTTTGACATTTTTTTTACACGTAGTAACCAACTTTTTCGTACACAATCTCGACTACTCAAAACACATTATCAAATGCAACTACATATCTCAATTGTTTGTTAGCCATCAAACAGAGTGAGACCTCCTCTAACAGTATCAAACAGCGTGAGATCTCCTTGCGGATGAATTTCCTTTTATTATCTCCCGACCTATTTAATCAGAATCCCTGTGCTGCCTATCTTTATTTCTTATCCTGCAAAACATTGACAGTTAAATCTCTAGAAAGTTATAGGCGGGGTTTAAATCAACTGTTGTGTTAAACTCGATCCAAACGAGACCCTAACCGGTTCATAATTCAAATTAGCTTTGGATATTCAAATAATTGTTGGGATTTACCTATTTTACAAAATTTTCAGTTGATTTATTTTGCTCCACCTGGAAAAGTTTCTTGTGTCCACTTGCATCCCTGCCCCTTCTTCGTTATCTTTTGAAGTTTCATTTTATGGGTTTTGCTAACAAGTCGCCTACGGACACTCTTTGACTCATAATTAATTCTTTTTAGTGTTGGCAATTGATATATTAATTAGCAAGGTTCAAACTTCAAAGTATCGGCATCGGTATCAGACATTTTGTATGAGTATCGGTATCGGACCGGAGTATCTGATTTTTGGTATCGGCTGTATCGACAATATTATTTATATATATATATATGTGTGTGTGTGTGTGTATAAATTTATATACAATAACAGATAGTACATTATACAATAATAAATAGTTATAAACTATAATAATAAAATTAGATTATATATATATATATATATATATATATATATATATATATATATATATATATATATAAAATTAGATACTATGATATAATATATATTTAAAAACTATATACAATGCAACCTTCATCTCTCCCCTATTTGCAGTCAACCCGATCACTCTATTCTTGCCACTAGATAGAAAAAAGGACTAAAATAGAAAAAAAGGATATATTTGCAGTCAACCCGATCACTCTATTCTTGCCCTATTTGCAGTCAACCCGATCACTCTATTCTCCCCTATTTTCGTGCGTTATCTTTTTTAAGGACTAAAATAGAAAAAAGGGCCTAAATGCAAAAAATATTGCCACGTGGCATAAATTTCATGTTTCTAATTGATTTTCTATCAAAAATCCTGAAGCCCACGTCTCTCTCTCCATAAAAAAGCAGTCCCAACTCTCTAGGCGCATGTGAAGGCACCCTCCCTTCCTCTCTCCCTCTCCTTCCCTTTGGCTCTGCTGCTTCCCTACTCTCTCTCCTCTCCGCCTCCATTTCTTCTCAAGCACATGCGACAGATCTCCTTGGCTTCTCTTTGGTGTTTTTTACTGCATCTTTTTTTTACTGTCTGTTTCTACTTTTTTTTTCCTGGCATGTTCGAATTTTGTATCTGTCTGTATCGACTACGTAACGGCCGATACAATAATTTTTACTCTGGGTCGGCCGATACCGATAATTTTCGGCAGTATCAGATCGGACTTGCTCAAAACCGATCCGATATGGACAATACCGATACGTATCGACCGATACTTTGAACCTTGTTTTATCTAGTAAATGCTATCATTTAAACCCCCTTGAATGACTTCTCAGAAATTATGCATAAAGTTAATCTCATTTCCAAAAATGCCCTTAGATAGATGCTTCTTACTCTAGGTAATTATTTGTTGACATTCTAAGGTATTTGAAATGTTAATAAAGAATGCTTATATATTTGATATTGACAACTCGATATTTCAATGTCCGAGAAAAACTATTTTCATTCTTATATCTATCAACTGTAAGTTGGATTTTTCTAGTTTTCTTGCATAATCTATAATTTTTTGAAGCACTATTGCATTTTCAAGACTATATTAAACACTAAAATGTTTAATCTACTATATGTTCACTAGTTTATTATAAAAATACATTTAATTTATTATTTTCCCAACAAAAAGTCGAATTTGAAAAGCATATTTAAAAAAAAAATTACATTCAGAATTAATATTGATTTGAATGAAACCCTTTGCATAATTAAGTGTACTTTTGGAACTGAAATTAATTTTATGCATACTTTTTTAGAAGGTCATGCAAATGGATTTAAATGACGACATTTACGAGATGGAATCAATTAATATATCAATTACCAAGCAAACAGGAAAAGTTATGGGTTAAGAGTGCCCTTAGGCACTTGTTAGCAAAACCCTTGTCTTATTGTTCTGAGGTGTCACGATCACCATAGGAAACCTGGAATTGTGTAAGATTATTTTACCTAATTCAACACTTCGAACCTTGAATCTCATTTTTTTCCCTATTCTTTTTTATTAGTCAGGAAATGGATATGGGCCATATGGTTGCAAGTTTATATTTTCTATCAGAAGGTGTCTAGATGTTATAACAATTTCTGGTTCACTAGTTATTAGGATATTTTTTGATTAGTTTATTTCTGTTATCATTGTGCGTTTACTTAATTGAAATTATGTATCCTGATCGTTATTTAACAATTGTATCTTATTTTTGCAGTGCTTTTGTTGCACCTGCTGACATTCAATTGTTTACTAATGAATCAAAGAGTAAGGTGTTAGGTCGTCGCCAAGGTAAATCATTCAAACATTTCTCCGAGGCTGTTGAGGAGATTTGTGAGGCTTTTGAAGAACTGCAGCAGGAAAGTTCTGGTGGACTTGGAAAAACCATTGACCCGTCGGAGGCTGCAATTGAGGACCGTGAACAACAGGAAACTCATGATAAATCTTGTTCTGAAGACATTGAGGAGAAATTTGAGGAGGAGAATACTGATGAGTGTTCCGGTGATGATCTTCATGCATTGCAACATTATCCACAGAACCGGAAGGGGACTGCTACCGTTGCGAAGTCCAGGGGTTCACATGGGATGGAGTCTCCTGTTTCGTCAGATGGTAACAAGAATAAAGAATCAAGTGACTGTGGAAGAATGCCTAAGAAAGAAAAGAACCCAATTGTCAAGCTATTTTCTGGTACTACAAGTCCTACACCTGAGATAAATGAAGAAGGTGGTGCCGCGACTCTCCCAAATGGCTCTACTGCGTGTGGAAAGCAGGCCTACTGTACTTCTGAGGTACATGCGGATATTGATGGTGACCAGCAAAGATGTACAGGAAACTTGTCAATTGATGTAGAAAATGCAGACGATGTGCATAATCTGGAAGAGAAAAATAAAGATACGGAAATAGATGTGGTTCATGAACCAAAACTAAAAGCTGACTCTAGGTTGAAAGTGAAGAAAAGTCATATTCCGCATAACCAAACAAAGAATACATCTACCAAGGAGAAAAAACAGCTTGGAGATGGAGGGAATTGTATCACTGTGTCTAATGGTGCTGAGGTATCAGCTGAAAACTCTCGACGGTCATCTAGAGGCACAAATATTGGTAAGAGCTTAAAGAGCCTGGAAAGATCTAAGACAGTTTCTTCTGAAAAAGTTGCAACTCATGGAGTTCAGAACAAAGGTAAGTCAAATACCTCGAATGCAAAAATGACTGAAAGATTATCTTCTGAAAAAGTATCTCATGAAGTTCAGAATAAAGGAAAGGACTCTCATCTCCTGAACATAAAGCATAAGATGTCTAAAGCTGAAGATTCACGACCAGCTAAACGCTCTAAAATTGCTGAAGAAGTTGAGACTGTGAACAAGATCTCAAGGAAGAGTGATTCATCTCATTTGATTTTCAAAGATGAAGGCGATAAAGCTGTAAAAGCTAAAAGTTTTCCCGTCTCTGGGAAAGCTGAAATTCATATGACATCTAGTAGAGAAATTCAGCATGAAAGGAGCCATATAGCAGTTAATGAGGTTGTCCTTCCTCTTTCAAAACGGCGTCATTGGGCACTGGAGTCGACATCTGTTTCTGCCACTAAAAATGCAACACGTAAAACTGGAAGAAGTCCAGGTCTTGTGAAGGACAGCTTATCGACCTCTGATAATGACAGGTCTCCTATCACGCATGTCCACTCCAGAAGGCGATCATTTCGATTTGATGATGATGATGATGACGTTCACAGAACTCCAGTCCACACAGCTTCTGCTAGTATTTTGATTTCAACTCATTCAAATGGTCAAGTTGTTGAAAGTTGCAGAGATAAAACCATAAATACAAATAATGCTGTGACTGTAAATCAACAGTTCAAAGGAGATGACACACATTTGTCTGATCAGACATTACCTGTTAAAGAAGATTATGATGCTCCATATCTGAATTCTTTGGAAAGCAAGGAGATAAAGATAGATAATGACACAGGATCACAAGTTTTTCAAAGTCCTAAGAAGCAGGAGACTCAGAAATCCTCTATTAAAGATGAGAAGTCAACTGTTGATTCACCCAAAATCTCGGTTGATTTGGGTAGGACATCTAAATCCACAGAGCATAAATCCATTAAGTCTCAAGTGAGGTCTTCAGCCAGTTTACCTTTAAAGAAAGTTGAAGTCAGTTCTTCAAAGTTCTCACTCCAAGATTCTGAGATACCAAACCACACTCATAATCAAGTTACTACACTAAAGGATAAGTCATCTTCGACTCCAGAAAAAATGAATTTGAAGGCTAAATCCAATTCTGAGATAAGTGGAATCATGGAGAATAGGTCCAACATTAATTTTTCAGCTGAGCCCAATATCGAGAAGGATGCTTTATCAGACAAACGGTATAAGAAACTGTATTTGTTTTCTGCTTGTTTGTCTTCATGCATTTTTGAGAAGTCTTACATATGCTACACTGCTATAGATAGGGGTAGTCTCTAAATCCACGTTAAGTTATTATCATGTTGTTGCATACTTTATTGCTTGATGAACATTGGGTTCAGATTAAATAATATGTTTTAGGACATCTCCTATCGCCTTTTATAACGTAGTTGAAACTGTTGTTATATCTGTTACGGTTTCTATATGGGTTCTCTGTATTGTTATCTAAACTTAGTTCTATGTGAATAATATTTTTATTTGTACCCATATATTAAACGGATTATGCGATTATTTTTAACTTCTCTGCTATCATGTTCAGAATATCTTGACCTATTTAGATGTTTAAGTTGTGTAAAGGAAGAAGAAAGTTATGTATCCCGCCATTGAAGTGGCAGAGATTGGGGTGGCTGCAAGCGCATCTTCCTACGCTTTACAGTGTGTTTTTATGTGTGCCTTCTGTTAACAACACATGTTAAAATGCTTTGTTCATTTGTGTGTGCATGTCTGTTCTGTATGTGTGTGTATGCCTTTTGCTAATGACACAGTTTACAACATTTACGTGTGTGTGCCTTCTGCTACCAGCACATGTTAAAATGAATTGTCAATTCACAGATCAGATGCTGTCAATGACGATAAGGTGGTAAAGTTATCAATTTCTTCGAAATTATCAGATACAGAGAAGTCAATGAAGAATCTTATTGCAGCTGCTCAAGCAAAGAGGAAAGTAGCTCAATCCCTGTCCCATCTGCATGACAATGCTGCTCCAACAGTTACCACTCAACCTATGGTTAGTGGGAGGACTCCAAGTCCAGCTGTACATCCTATTTCGATAGATAATTCTTTTAACAGCGATGGAAAAGTGTTATGTCCTACTTCTTTTGCTTCTCCATCTGCACCTTGTCGGCAACTTACAGCAACAAACCGAATAGACAATGAAGAATATGGGTCTAAAGTTAGTCCTGCATATAGACAGTTTGGGGGTTCTCTAAGTGGTGGTACTGAAGCTGCTATTGCTCGTGATGCTTTAGAGGGTATGTTGGAGACACTATCACGAACAAAAGAAAGTATTGGACGTGCGACACGGCTTGCAATTAATTGCGCCAAATATGGTATTGCCAGTGAGGTGAGTCTAATTTATCCATTTACTTTTGGCTTATACACATCCTCCATCTTTACCTGTTATGGCTGTCAACTTTAATAACATTCACACCATACTTTTTCGTAATCATGTTTCATTTTTAATGCTCATCATAGTTATCATGCATTGCCTGCCAATATACATTGTGTATTACCTATATATTCAATCTATTACATTGTTTATTAGGTCAAATTTTGAATGGATGTTCTTGATACTTTTATTATTAGTGATTTTAACTTCTAAGATTATTCAGTCTTTTCCCTTCTTTTAATTGGTATTGATTCCTTTGACTATCTAAGTGAGTTCTAAATTTTATTGCAGCATAGTTCTTCAGCTTTGCATTTTAGTCAAGTGAGGTTCATTATAGGCACTTTGGAGTTCTTTAGTCAAAATTCCATTTTATGCTTTTTATATTTTTGTTCGTCTATACTATATAACCGACATCTCTGCTTATATGTAGTAACTATTTGTCCTGTTTCAAAATTTTATTTTTCTCCAATTTTCGATTTGCCTATTCTCTTGAAGTTGTCACCTCTTATGTCTTGGAATAAATCTGAAATGATTTTGTATGTTTGATCACATGCAGGTAGTAGAACTTCTAATTTGGAAATTGGAGAGTGAGCCTAGCTTACACCGGAGAATTGACCTTTTTTTTCTAGTAGACTCCATAACCCAGTGTTCACATAGCCACAAAGGTACATGGATATAAGATCTTCACAATTTGATTGAAAATGTTCTAAGATTTGTCATGCTTTTGGTTCTGCCTTATTTATGTTTAACACAAGTTTAATGCTGATTTAGTTTGTGTGTTTTCAATTCTTGTTTGATAAGGTCTACTATATAATTGTTACTGTACCTTGACCATAACCACTACCATGACCAATCAATTACACTCGTTTTACGAAATAGTTTTATAACAAGTATAACGCAATGAATACTTTTGACAATGTTTTCGCCTTCTGTAATATTCAGGAATTGCTGGGGCCTCGTATATTCCTACTGTACAAGCAGCATTACCACGCCTTTTGGGTGCTGCTGCTCCACCAGGAGCTGGTGCTCAAGAGAATCGTCGCCAGTGTCTCAAGGTTATTTTTGTTTTTATCTCTAAATTAAGAAGACTACCCTTCATTCTGACAGAAGAATTGTTGCTTATAGGTTCTAAGGTTATGGCTTGAGAGGAAGATTCTTCCTGAGGCACTTCTTCGTCGATACATGGATGACATTGAGGTTCCAAACGATGACTTGAATGCTGGATGTTTTCTCAGACGTCCATCACGAGCTGAGCGTTCTGTTGATGATCCAATAAGAGAGATGGAAGGCATGTTTGTTGATGAATATGGCAGGTATCTTATGATACATGGTTGTTATAAATATATCTTTATCTTTATATTGTTTTATGGTTTGGCCAAGTATTCAATTATATAGCCTCGAGGTTTAAATCAAATATCAATTAACAGTTGCTGTCTGTAATCAATTACCAAACTTTGTTCCTTTTCCTCTTCCTGTCACTCTGTGGAAGACATGGTTCCAGGTATATATTTTATGCATGTAATCTTCAAGGTATAATTTTTTTTTGAAGAAGCTGAGAAAGAACAGAACTCTAACTGGATAAATAATCCATTGGATTAACATTTCAAAGTGTTACTCTGTAAGTTGCCCAAGTGCTTATGTTTACCATCAGTTATACTAGATCTACTAAATAGAGCTCTGTTTTTCTTTTATTTTCTTATGCCATACTCTAAAATGACTATATGTAATACCATATAGAGAAGGAAATGAAGGAAATCAGAGCAAGGAAGGAAGAAAAAGAGAACAAAAGTAAAATATTAGATGTTCCAAATTTTAGAGGAGATCAGAAGCATGGAAAACAAAACAAACTTAAACAAATATATCCAATGATGATAATGAGAATGGCAAATACTGGAAAGAAGAAGAGATCAAAGCATTGGAAAACAGAAAAAAAAAACTTGAAAAAACCCAACAAAATCCAATGGTTTGGTTTTGCTGGTACTTTTCAAATTTGAAAAACTTCTAGAAGAAAATTTCAAATGGTTTGGTTTTGCTGGGATCATGTTGCATAGGCACCAGGAAAGGGGGGGGGGTGGGGTGTGAAATCATGCCCATGCGGTAGGTTTTTGTACAGATTTGGTAGGATCTTTAAGGTATGGCCAGAATTGGGTTGTAAATGGGAGGGGTACAAACCATGCACAAACCCAACCTGAATTTGGTTCCAATTCACAGCTAAGATTCATCATGGGTTCTAAATTTAACTATTATATTTTTTTTCAAGCCGGTTTTGGGTGACCAAATGACCAAAACCATTACCATGATTAGCGTAAGTTTTCATAGTAAGAACCCAGAATGTGTTTGCAGTCTTAACCTGTTACATATCTGATATGAGAATGGATATTGAAAGAATGTCAGGTAAGAATTATTCCCTATTGCAGAATTCTACTATTTGAAATATTCAATCCATTCTGATTCAGTCTTTCCTTTGTTTTCAGTCTTCCCATCAGGCATGTATATGCAGAACAACTCAATTTGGAACAGTGTTTCGAGTACCATAGCACATTACACCTATTCATTTCTGAGTATCGTCCTTTTATCAATTGCCATGCTGCTATGTTAGTTAAGTTACCATTCCTTTTTCCCTTCAAGTTCCAATATTTAGTGTCTCTATTCTTCTCTACGTATTACTTTTGATCTCACGGAATGGTGCTGCACCGAGTGTTTCTCTGATTTCCACCTATGATGTTCACTGATCCTGTCTACCTTTGTATTTGCATTGAGTACTTCAAGATGGCCACCTTATTTATCTATTAGTCTCTCATGGGGAATCCATGGATCAAACCACAGAAATATTAATCTGTTTTCAATTAAGGCTGACATGATCTTTCTTATCATATTTTTCCAAGTAGTAAAAGGCTTTGTTATCAATAGATTGATCCCAGAAGCTCTTAAAACTTTGGTATTTGTTCTTTGGCCACTTCCATTACGAGTCTTTATTCAGTTACTTCCGGATAAGCTTGAAATTGAACGGCTTGCTCATAACCGACTGCTCCCTTGGTCCCAAGCTCTTCTTGGTTATTGTTACATTTTCCCAGCTAATAGCATGTATTGCATTGTACCATAGGAAGTCTGCACACATCCTTTCTATCCTCTGAATTCTATTCTACCACCTGCAAGCAGCATCCTAGTTTACCACCCCTCTAATCTTTCCCTGCAGTCTACAATAATTATTGACGTATGAGCATGCTTATGCATTAAGATGGCAATCAGGGTAAATATAGGCAGTTTCCATCTGTAATACCTGTTCTATCTTTTCCTTGCTGCTACACAGTTAACTAAAGAAGATTCTGCTTTCTTTGTTAATATTTAACCCAGACCAGTAAGAGAGCACAATTATCACCTCATTAATGTTTACAACTGAATTAACATCTTACTTTGTAGAAGACGAACTCATTATTTACATATAGTAAGTGTGCAAGAGTAGCTATACCTTTTTGTGCACCTCTGTTCTCTTCCGTATCCATTAGAGAAGTGATAACTACATTGCAATGGTTAACATATATGGAGATAATGGGTCTACGTGTCTAGTGCCTCTTGTGCTTTGAATGAAATCATTTGGAGTGCGATTGATCAATATGGAGAAGGTTGAGGCAGTCACTCTTGAATCAGTCTAATTATTTCTTGTAATGCCCCATACAAAGGATCACGTGACATAAAATCCCTATTTAGCATCATATGCTTTTCTCGAGTCAATTTTGTACTTCTTTTCCCTTTCCTTTGTTTGAAAGTTTCTAAGAAGTTCATGATCAAGAAGGGTGTTATTAAAGACTGATCGGTTTTCTGAAATGAGTTCTCTTAATACATATCCTTCATCCTTTTGCACATGATTTTATCAATGATCTTATAACTATATTAAGACTATGAAGGATATTATGATGGAGTTAGGAGTATGCGAATTGTTGAAGGATATAGTAAACCATTATCTATTATTCCCAACTTAGATCAAGGACCAACATTAAGTCCTTACCTTTTTTGCACTAGTTATGGAAGATACCCTCTTGCTCTTAACAGGCTACCTATACCGCTCCTTACTCAAGTTTAGCCGTCTTAAGCAAAAATCTCTTCCTGAACTAGCTTGCGAGGGGATCCTATCCACCGCTTGTATCTACGTAGGGGGTGTTGGCGTCCAATAGGATTTGAACCTATAATTACTAGACATATCCAAGAGACCGTGGTTCCATGGTGTATGATGTAGGTTGGTGATATTAAAAATTTAAGTGTGGGGGAAACTTCGGAATCTAAGGGTTTTAAAATTAGTAGGACAACACAAAGTATATGAATGTAAGTTAAACTAGAAGGCAAAGAGAAATGGTGGCACAATACCTATAAATGGACAAGATATACCTTGAATGAAAGTTTTTGGTATTTAGGATTAATCATTCATTATGACGAAGAGATTGAAAATGATAATATGCAAAGAATTAAAACATGATGGTTATGTGATGTTTTTTATCTTAATAAAAAAATAAATAAAACATCATGGTTGAAATAAAGTACTTCTGGAGTACTTTGTGATCGTAAGATACCTTTAAAGTTGAAAGGAAAAATATCATATTACGGTTATAAGACCAACCATGTTTTATGGATCAGAGTGTTAGGATATTAAGAAACATGTCAAGAAAATTAGTATAGCATAATTGAGAATGCTAAGATGAATGAGTACTACATTAAAATATATGATAATAATAAGTGTTTTGATGAGAAATTAGAGGGGGTACAGGAGAGGAAAAGATACGAGAAAGTCATCTTTGGTGGTTTGGACATATGCAATGTAGACCAATAGATGCTCTCGTAACGAGCAATAAGATAGTAGTTAAGGAGTCACTAGGACTAGAGGTAGGCCAAAACGAACATAAATTAAATTTTTAAAGAAGGATACTGTTTTGTTAGTGTTATAGAGGACATAGCCCTTAATAGAACTGAATGAAATAAAATGATCCAAACAACTCACCATATAAATTTGGGAGAAATGCTTCTTGTTGCTGAATTTATATCTTATAGATAAATTGTATCATTCAATAGGTCTAAACTCTTTTTGGTTAAGTTAGTAAAAGTGCGTGTGTCAATATACACACACACACTAGTTATCCTTGTGCCTATGACACTCCTTGATAATTTGATATTAAAATTGTTTCTCATTTATATCACTTAATAATATCGTTACTTTTAAATTAGTTTGAAGGTTTTTTTATTGACATATACATGTGTCATATTCGTAGCCATTTGATATACCTTCTATCTTTTAATCGTGATCATTCTTTATCCTTTTATGTTTTGACACGAAACATCACTTTATATATATATATATATATATATATATATATATATATATATATATATATAAAATATATATATATATATATATTTATATATATATATATATAGTGGTCTTTCGCAACGAAAGACAAGGATAAATGGCGGCCGGGATAAACCGATAGTATTCTCACAGAACATAAAGTGTCGTGATTAAAACATAAGGGTCTTTCTCGACATGTGTATACTTCATCTAAAGAAGTGTCACGGCAGGTCAGTAATTTTAAATGTAATATTATTAGATTATATGGATGGTAAGCAATTTCGAGAACCAATTTAAGAAGGGGTGCCAGAGGCACGAGACGATATATCAAGAAGTGCAAGAGGTACAGGGATAACTAGTGTGTAGATATATATACACACGCTACCGATGAGTATACAATGATATGATTTTGTCTCATGTATAGATTCCATTTTTTTTTTTTTTACCTTTTTTTTTACCTTGATGGACCTTTCATTTTATGATTGATCACCATTATCGTCCAAGCCTTTTCTCATATTAGAATATGGTTGGCTATGGAGCTCAAAATGGCAATGTTTTACTACCGCCTGCCAACATTATATCGACTATGTGATAGTGACAAAATCCTAGCGATTTAGCTAACTACAAGCAAGAGAGTGCCTTGCCAAAAAACCTAATGACAATTTGGTGCGTAGGTAAGTCTACCTTCTTGGTTACATACTTTAATCTCAATACAATCAATGAACACCTTCTAACTTCTCATGTCACATTATGCTAAATAGCTATTAGAAATCACAATACAAGTTATGGTTGATAGTAAATATGAAAGTGAATAAGCCACATGTACGACTAACAATCAGTAAATAGAACATACCAAACACAGTTTGTAATAGCAACATAGTATTTAGTACTTCTAGTGTTCTAAAAAGCTGGCACCTAGGCGGCCAACCTAGGCACTAGCAGCTCAGAGTTGCTAAATATAGGCCCCTTAAGTAGTTCACGAAATGTCACTCTTATCGTATTTATTCACGTGTTCCTCCTTTTAAGTGAGTAGAGGGTAGTATCTAAAGTTTTCCTCAAGTTGTAGGGGTTACAACTAGGTGACTGTTAGAAGAAATCTTCCAATTTATCCCAATTGAGAGCATATCCTTCATCTCGCTTGTTGATGTTTCCCACTTCCAATTTGCTCTTTGTTACTGATCATCATCGTAGGATTTCTCCACTCTCTTCCTTTCTTTCTCCTATTCTGTTCTGGCTGCTGCTGCATCCAAAATTATATATATATATATATATATATATATATATATATATATATATAGAGAGAGAGAGAGAGAGAGAGAGAGAGACCTTCACAACAAATAAGCTGTAATGGTTCATTTGATAGGATTAAAAAACAAAGTATATAATTTTTTTGAACATGTAAATAAACTTCTACCCGGCATAAGCACGAGTTTTTTTACATCGATCTTTTTGTTCTAGGCACGAGTGTCTCTCACTGCATGCCGCTTCTTGATTTTATGCGGCCTATGGATAATTTCTCGATTCACCGCTCAGGTTGATCTCTATCACATGTTCTATCAAGACTAACCGTATCCTCTCTGTCCACATAGACTGATCCTCCACGTCCAACTTTCAATTAGCTCCTATCTATAAAACTCAGTTTATCCGCATTTTTAAGTAATGCATAGCGCCCATAGGGATTCGAACTACCGACCTGGTTTTTCGAGTCCTTAGAGACTTGCCATTTGAGCTAGTGCTTGTTAACGAATAGGGATTTGTACTACCAACTTGGTTTTCTCTCCAAAGACTTGCCACTTGAGCTAGTGCTTGTAGACGTAAACCAAGTGTGTGTGTGTATATACCCAGGGGCTGGTGCAATTGCCTAAGTCCAAGCCCTCTTGTCACGTCCAGTACCAGAATACTGTGACAGACATGGCCAGCTATCCCGTATGACGTAGGAGACGTCATACGATGATTAGGACTGTCAAGAGACAAAGGCTGCATGCTACAATCAAGTCTCCTATGGTCTTACAAAGCATCTATGTTTCAATCAACCAAAGCAAGAAGCATTAATTATGATCATATAAGACAAAGCAGTAAGGCGTCCCCGACGCTTCATCTAAATGATTTATGAGACTAACAATACGAAATGATTAGCTAGTACATAGAGTCAGCAGTATATAACCATAGTCAGCTGCAGTTTGATTAATTACAATTATTTAAGGGAATTAAATGTCCAGAACATCTGCCTAAACATGTGCCGGTAGCTAAACACCAAGTACCAAATAAAAGATATCAAAGTGGTGGAGAAGAAACCCACTCATGGTCCCCGGCGTCCATGCTAGATCCTCAGGCTTTGCTACGAAACATGGCCAAACAAAACCAGCGGGGTCATGCCCCGAATAACAAGTATCACAAGGAAGTACATAATGAATAAGACAAAATTCAAGTAATAAAATAAGACCTAGGCCAAGGATTATAGGCTTATATCATATCATCGATGCCGTGCGACACCCTTACAACCAAACAAGGACAAATGGTGCCGGACCACATCGAGATATTTTCAGTGTTCTAAATGGCGGTATTTTCACCCTTACAACTCGCGCTTAGACAGTAGGCATCTCTCTCCGTACTGTTTTTCGGTAGGCGGTGGAGCAGTCGGCTAACAGAGGTTGGCAGCATAGGTGGAGGTGAGGCGACGTAGGCGGATGTATAGGCGGAGCAATACCTAATAGAATATTTTAGCCAAAAAGGTTTTGTAAGCATTATGGGCCTATGGTTCACTTCTACAAGACTAAAACTTTATAAATCTTCGTTCTACAACTTAGTTATGCATGAAACACCCTTAAAGTATGCATACTATGCAAAAAATAATGGTAAAATAGTAAAAATTGTTCAAAATGTATCGACCGTCTAGGCTGCGCTTAGGCAGCACCTAGGTGGTAGGCGGACTCTCTCCGCCGCGCACCCGCCTACTGCCGTTTAAAACCTTAGATATGTTACATCCTATAACCATGGTCAGGCTAATGGCTTCTGCATTGCAACTTCGGTCCATATCCCGTCGTAGCACAATAGTCCAATCCAACAACCAAACAAGGACATGGGTTGGGCAACGCTCCAAGATACTCCATGTTCCTTGGCTACTAATATAAGAAATATATCAAAAGCAAGCCAGCTGACAAGCAGCCAATTGTTTCTATGGTTTTCTATGATTTGTCTGGGTTAACCTAGTAATGCATATATATAGGAATCTTCAGATCGTGCCGTATCCAAGCCGGGCTAGCGGAACCAATAATAACGCATAACACATAGCACATAGATTGCACCGGTCTCTTATAAGGCTACCGCACTTAAACAGATCAATAGTAGTTCTAGTTCTCTTATAGGGAGATGTTGGCTCGACATTTAACTTGTTAAATACTGCATTCCACTAGTGCGGATGAATATACAGTATCTGTGGTGGTCAGCCTTTCACACTCGAACGTTTGTACAACAGGGCCGGTAATTCATGATCTCGAGATTCCTTCCCTTCCAATGCTTCTATCCACTTGAGTTGCCTAGGTTAATCCTACGTTTGTCTGGAATCACATACCGTGGTCACATGATCATCCTCCTAGATGTCGTACCTTAGTACGAGTACCCCAAGTATAAAATCCACATTAGCTCATAGAGTCCCAAATCTAGATTCATCCTTAGTGTAATGTATCAAGCAACAATTAACATACCACGCTAATGTTACTGACCATTTATCATGACTGTGCTGGAATCAAGAATGTACTACATATAATACGAGGAATCACATAGCACGTAGAATAGCACCTCGGTGTACACATAGAATTGCACCTCAGTGCTCACATGGATTGTACCTCAGTACACACAGGATTGTACCAGCACATGTACAGGTAATCAAGTCAGGAACATGGTCAAGTCAAGTGGTCACATAGGAATCTCCTGGTACATAGGTCAGCTAGGCACATAAGACTAGATGGGCGCATGAACACATCCAGGCGCATGGGCAACCCTGGCGCATGGCAAGGCAAGACAAGACAGGCGCATAAAGCTGCCTGATGCACAAACGGGCACAAAACGGTAGTCGGCCTTGGCTTACAACACAAGACTGGCGTACAAAGGACACCCGGCGTACAAAGTAGCTCTGGCACACAACGCAACCTAGCCATGGCGCACAAAGTAGCATGGCATACAAAGTAGCCTTGGCGCACAAATAGGGGACTGGGTAGGCCTGGCGTACAACGCAGACAAGGCAAACGCATGACGTATAACGTAGTCGTCGTCCCAAACAACAAGCTCAGCCATGAAAGTTCATGAAACTTGCCATGGCTATAACTTTCTCTCTGAGACTGTAAATTCGGCGAAACAAAAGCCAAAACTGCATGAAATTGAATTCTTTCTCATGGAACAACGAGTTTTCGAAAATAACAAGTTTTAATAGACCATTTCCATGAAAATCCCATAACACCCTAGTTTTGGAACTTGATCTATACCAAAATAGCCATCAAAATCGAAAACACCAAAAACTAAACTCGTAGAGAATGTAATGATGCATAATATAAACTAAAAATAAGTAAAAGAAATCAAAAAAAATAAAAGGAGCAATGTTGATCTCTCCATTAGTGCAAGATGTACTTGCCTACGGGTTTGGTTGAGGAAGTAAATAAGTGAATGAGAAGAGAGAGAGAGAGTGTAGAAGAGAATATTTATATGGGGTGGGGGTTGGCTCCACTAAACCCTAACCCTAATCCAATGTCTAACCCAAGTCAAGTTTAAATGCCATGCCAAATGATCATAAGCAAATAAAACAAAACAAATAATCTGGATCACGACACGGTCTAATATTCCATCATCGAACAGTGGACCACACCTACAACCAGACAAGGACAAGGGGTGGCTTACTACTCCGCGACAAAACACTGTTCTATGCTATGACCAAGTGCAAATGTAGGAATCAGGTGCACATGATACAGATATTAGATATCGTATACAGGAACCATGCAAGAAAATACATATATCGGAAACGGGGAGTGACATCTCTACCCTCCTTAGAAACATTCCGTCATCGGAATTTCAACCAAGACTAGATAGAGAATCTGGAAAAGCAAGATACTAACTACACATGCAATCACATCAATCAATCATGCAAACTAAGTCCACACTCATAGGGTGCTAATCAAACATGGATATCAAATTACGAAGGTATAAGAATAAATACCTTCTGAGTCGAACAAGCACGCATATCGAGGTCTGATTTCACCCTTGCGCTCTCATGTCAACCCTCCCGGTGACTGATGTTCTCAAGCAACACGGTCGAGATTGATACTCCGGTCCTCTAGTACCCTCTCTCTCTGGTCCAAAATGAATACGAGCTGCTCGTTACAAGACAAGTTGGTACCGACGACTAGCTTGGAATGGCCGAGGACGTGGCTCAGATCCGGGACGTACCTATACAATTGAGATACATGAAAGACATCACGTACTTCACGTAGCACAGGCGGAAGGGCAAGACGATAAGCAACATCGCCCACCCGTTCGAGGATATTAAATGGTCCAATGCGTCGCGAACTAAGCTTCTCCAGGACTCTGAATCTGATGACTCTACGGGTAGGCAAAATCCACAAAATACACGATCGTCGACGCCGAACTCCAAAGTCCTGCGATGCTGATCCGCTCAATGTCGATGTCGATGTCTATCCTGCACAACTCGAAGTCGCTCTCTGATCAACCTGACTACCTCTACTGGATACTTCCACCCGACGCACATAGGTAACTCCCAAGTCTGAGCGTCCCATCCTCATGGATCACTGGTTCTTTCCTAAGACCTTACTCACCTTCTAACTCTAAGCTTCTAGATATATGGGTCCTCCACCTGAGCTGTTCTGATTCCTCTTTACCAAGGTCGACTGAATCTACAAGCTGGCTAAAACATTTCTATCCTACGGAATTACCACCTCAATTTCCATCTCTTGGAGATCCTCTATAATATGCCTATGAGATGTCAAGATAATGCATTATCCTTCATGCTAAGGTCATCTACTGACACATTCATCTTTCCTAGGTAATATCAAAGCTCCACATCAAAATCCTTCAACAACTATACTCTTTCCACTCGAACATCCGACACAGATCATCCTACCCATGTCAGCACCTTCCAAATCAAAAGGGTCAAGGTCTATCCAGCAAAGCCACTCCTAAGAGTAGATCCATTCTAACAATCATCCTTGATCGTATCACGATTGACAACATCAATCCAAGCATCTCATATAGCCCTGGCACTCAAGTCTGTACAATAAAATCTACCAATCAAATCTTGTATATCTAATTCCTCAATCTACAGTCCAAATTCTAAGTAACCATTCACAAGTTATGCATCCCATCATATAGCTATACGATGGTCTGAACCTCCACACTTCAAGCACTGTCCATTCGCTGATCGACACACCTCCCAACCGTGCCCTCTTGCCACAATTAGTACAACCAATAATCGCCCTCAGGCGCTGTTGTTGCCGTCGGGCTGGTACCACCAATGACGTTTGACGATCCCGTCTTTCCATGCCTTCCATCATCTCCATAAGAAGTCCTTGCTGTAACCTCATCTCTCTTTCTAATGCCGTCCGCCATCCTTGGTTGAGCAGAAAATTCGGTTCCTGCTGATGCTATTGGACTGCTAACAATCCCCTAATTATCTCCATTAACGCTTAAGGGCCAACTATCTCTGGACCTGTCGGGGGTACTGGAACTTGTGGCTCAGGCTGCTCAAACTGTCCTGTTATCAGCCCAACCAGAACATGGTCCTGAGAAGGTACTGCCTCCTGTTGGTATTCCATCAAATCCTGCTCCGCTGGCTGCTCTATCATATCTGTTGCCCCAATAGAAAAGGACAATGTGTCCCTGAAGGAAAAGGACATGAGACATCAATGACAGGACGAAAATGAACAATTACGAAAACCGTTTAACAATCAAGGACGGCGAAGGAGAGGACGGATCGGGATATCAAGGGGAACAAGTTTTGATTGAGACTCCTATAACCTTAACACCCACAAGTCAGAAAACCTGACCTGTATGGACCACCACTAAAACTTTGTCACGTTCCAGTACTGGAATACTGAGACGGACACGATTAGCTATCCCGTATGACGTACGAAGATGTCATACGACGATAACGACTGTCAAGAGGTAAAGGGGTGCATGCTATAATCAAGTCTCCTATGGTCTCACAGAGCATCTATGTTTCAATTAACCAAAGTTATAAGCAGTAATTAATGATCATGTAAGACAAAACAATAAGCACTGTTCTAAAAGGCGTCCGCCTAGGCGCTTGGTGCCCGCCCGATGCCCGCTTAGACCCCCGACGCCCGATTATACACGTTTCGTGGTTTTATGGATTTTTTCTACAATTTTCAGTAGGTTTTTTTTCGATTTTATTTATCTACTTTTGAATTGCCTAAATCTAGGTGGCCACCTAGACGACCGTCTAGGCGGGCTAGGCGCTAGGCGGCGGGTGCCCGCTCGACTAGCGCCTAGCGCTTTTCACAACCTTACGAGTAAGGGGGCCTTGGCATACGATCGCTCCCTCAGGTTATGCAAACCTTACATGCTAAAAGGTGCTGGTCTCTGATTAAGGGCGAGAGTGTTTGGGCCCATTATATGATAAGAAAGTTAGGCGACCCGACGGAGAGACATTTCACTCCTCCGCATTCGCCGTAGGCTTTATGGAAATCGATGATGCTGTATTTGGACAACGTGCTTGCTAACTGTCAGTAGTTGATTGGGAAAGGTAATGTCCCGATCTGGGGCAAGAACTGGAGCGGTCAGGTCATCCCTAAACCTATTAATATTTGTATCAATCCTAATATTCGTCAGATTATGGCTACGCCTTATATTCGGGCCAGAAATGGTTCGACTGTTGATGCTCGCAGGTTACTTCCTCGGGAGGCGCAGGATGTTCTCAGGAACATATTCTTTGCGATGCCCCAGACAAGCTTGTTTGGACGCTCACTTCGCATGGGGAATTTGAGACTAAATCCTATTGGGAGCAGTTCCGGATCAGACACCAGTCGTTCGTATGGGCGAACTTCTGCTGGAACAAATTCATTCAACCAAGAATCAGTACTTTTTTGTGCCATCTCAGCCGCAACACCATCCCGGTGGACGGGCGTGTTCGTATAATGGGATTTCATTTGGCTTCCCGATGCGTGTTGCACCAGCCCGTAGGAGGAGTCTATCGACCATCTACTTGTGGCCAGCGAGTTGGCTCAGAAAGTTTGGGAGCATTTTGCGGGGATCTTCCAGCTCTGTACTTCTCCAATCATCATTGACCACCTTGTAGAGGTCTGGCTTCATAATATTTGTTTTGACAATACTTTGGATGTGTGCAGGAACATCACCTTTGGCACGTGCCTTTAGGAGACCTGGAAACAGCGGAACAACATTATTTTCAACATGGGCAAGCTCAACCACCGGGAGATCATCTTCAAAGTCACGGCGGCAGTCCAACACTCGGTCCGTGCCTTCAAGCTGGTGACGGACAACACCGATGGGGTCACGCGGACGGATGCGGATACTAAGGAGGCTACTACTGGGGGCGGTCAGGCGGCTGCCTCGGATCGTTTGGTTGCTGCTGGGGATTCTCGGGCGTACATGGTCGGCCGGCTGCTGAAGCTGCTGGAGACACTTGGGCGGACGCGGACTGCTTGGCGGCTGCTGTTGGGGGCGGTCGGCCAGTTGCTTCTGACCGGCAGACTGCTGCTGGGACCGTTCGGACTGCTGCTGGGACCGTTCGGACTGCTGCTGGGGCCGTTCGGGCGACTGTTCCTGACCGGTCGGCTGCTCCTGGGGGCGGTCGGGCTGCTACTCCAGGTCGGTTGGATGCTATTGGGAACTCTGGAGCGGCTGCGGCTGGGTGGCGCGGCTGGCGCCCCCCCAGCATGGGGCTTAAGCTTAACGTGAGTGGCCGGGCAGCGTCGGAGCGGAGCACGGCGGTCGGCGAGATTGTTAGGGACGGTCACGTCCATATGCGGATGGCATTCCAGATTCTCGCCCCATGCGGGACCGCGGTACTTCCTGATATGAACATGCTCATATGGGGTTTGACTCTTTGCAAAGAGAAGAATTTGGTGATCAACGAGGTTGAGTTCTCCTCAGAACAGCTATATAACATGGTGGTTGGAAAAGGAAAACTCTTATGGGCTCTTGAGTACAGTTCCAGGACTATCGAGTCCTATCTTTCCTCCGATACCGGCGTGTTTCTTTGTCCGAAAGGAAACAATGGTGTGGCAAAAGCTCTTGCGTCTCGGGCGTTGGTTTCCACCGGGACTCGGATCTTCTTCCACACTTCGGCGCTTCCTGCCGTGATTGGTTTGGCGGTTTTGCGGGAGCAGACGGGCACAGACGCCCGGTAGTCTTGGTTGTGGACTTTTCTTCAGTTGGTGTTTTTCGGTCTTTATACGTTTGGCGGGCCTCTCTAGGCCCGCATATATTTTGTAGGCGGGTTGGAGTTTTTCCAACAGCCAATGGAGCTTCTCCGCTCCCTTTTGCAGCATATATATATATTTCTCTTTCTGTTAATTTTTTTTTTATGAGACTAACTATACGAAATGATAAGCTAGTATAGAGTTAGTAGTACATAACCATAGTCAGCTGCAGTCTGATTAATTACAATTTTGTAAGGGAACTAAACGTCCAGAACATCCGGCTAAACTGGTGCTGGTGGCTAAACGCCAAGTACCAAATAGAAGATATCAGAGTGGTGGAGAAGAAACCCACTCATGATCCCTGACGCCCATGCTTCTGGTGTGCACTATGGTTCGGGTAGAAGGCTGTATTCTCAGGCTCTCTTATGAAATCTGGTCAAACAAAACCAGCGGGATCCAGCCTCGAATAGCAAGTACCACAAGGAAACACATAATGAATAAGACAAAACCCAATTAATATAATAAGACCTAGGCCAAGAATTATAGGCTTATATCGTATCATCGAGACCATGCGACATCCTTACAACCAAACAAGGACAAAGGGTGTCGGACCGCGCTGAGATAGTCAATTTTCTAAATGGTGGGCGTCGAGGCGGCGTTAGTTGGTAGTCAGCCTCTCTTCACACTTTTTTCGGTAGGCAGTGGAGTAGGCGGCTAACGGAGGTTGGCATCATAGGCGGAGGTGAGGCGTCGTAGGTGGGCGCCGGGGGGGCAATACCTAACAAGATATTTTGGCCAAAAAGATTTTGTAAGCATTATGGACCTATGATTCACTTTTACAAAACTAAAACTTTATAAATCTTCGTTCTACAACTTAATTATGCATGAAACACCCTTACAATATACATATTATGCAAAAAACAGTGGTAAAATAGTAAAAATTGTTCAAAATGTATCGACCACCTAGGCGGACTCTCTCCGCCGCACATCCGCCTATCATTGTTTATAACCTTGGGTAGGTTACACCCTATAACTATGGTCAGGCTAATGGCTTCTGCATTGCAACTTCGGTCCATAGGCTGTCGTAGCATAATAATCCAACCCAACAACCAAATAGTTCTCCTATAGTGAGATGTTGGCTTGGCATTTAAATTGTCAGATACTGCACTCCACTAGTGCGGATGAATATACAATATCTGTGGTGGCCAACCTTGCACTCCCGGACGTTTTTTCAATGGGGCCAGTCACACACGATCTTGAGATTCCGTTCCCTCCCAATGCTTCTATCCACTTGAGTTGCCTAGGTTAACCCTATGTTTCTCTGGAATCACATGCCGTGGTCACATAATCCTCCTCCTACATGTCGAACCTTAGTACGAGTACCCCAAGTATAAATCCACATCGGCTCATAGAGTCCAAAATCTAGATTCATTCTTAGTGTAATGCATCAAGCAACAATCATCATACCACGCTAATGTTACTGACCATTTAGTCATTTACCATGACTGTACTGGAATCAAGAATGTACTGACATATAACACGAAGAAAAACATAGCACGTAGAATAGCACCTCGGTGCACACATAGAATTGTACCTCAGTGCTCACATGGATTGTGCCTCAGTACATACAGAGGATTATCAGCACATGTACATGTAATCAAGTCAGGAACATAATCAAGTGAAGTGGTCACATAGGAATCTCTTGGCACATAGGTCACCTAGGCACATAGTCTAGATGGACGCATGAATACATCCAGGCGCATGGGCAACCCTGGCACATGGCACATGGCGCATGGCAAGGCAAGACAGGTGCATAAAGCTGCCTGACGCACAAACGGGCACACAACGCTGGCTAGCTTACAACGCTGCCTTGGCTTACAACATAAGACTGGCGTACAAAGGGCACCCCGCGTACAAAGGGCACCCCACGTACAAAGTAGCCCTAGCGCACAAACGAGGGAATTGGTAGGCCTGGCGTACAATGCAGGCAAGATATACGCATGGCGCATAACGTAGTCGTCGTTCCAAACAACAAGCTCAACCATGGAAGTTCATGAAACTTGCAATGGCCATAACTTCCTCTCTAGGACACGAAATCCGGCGAAACAAAAGCCAAAACTGCATGAAATTGAATTCTCTATTTCATGGAACAATCGGTTTTCGAAAACAACAAGTTTTAATAGATCATTTCCATGAAAAATTCATAAAATCCTAGTTTTGAAACTTTAGATCTATACCAAAATAGCCATCAAAACCATAAACACCAAGAACTAAACTCGTAGAGAATGTAATGATGCATAGTATAGACTAAAAATAAGTAAAAGAAATCAAAGAAATAAAATGAGCAATGTTGGTCTCTTCATTAGTGCAAGATGTAGTTGTCTACGAGTTTGCTTGAGGAAGTAAATGACTGAATGAGGCGAGAGAGAGAGTGGAAGAGAATATTTATATGTAGTGGGGGTTGGCTCCACTAAACCCTAACCCTAATTCAATGCCTAACCCAAGTCAAGTCTAAATTCCATACTACATGATCATAAGCAAATAAAGCAAAAGAAATAATCTGGATCACGACATGGTCCAATATTCCATCATCGAAGCAGTAGACCACACCTACAACCAGACAAGGATAAGGGGTGGCTCAGTACTTCGTGACAAAACACTGTTCCATGCCATGACCAAGAGCAAATGTAGGATACATGTGTACATGGTACAAATATTCGATACCGTATACAGGAACCATGCAAGAAAATACGTATACCGGGACGGGGAGTGACACCTCTTTTGTGAGAGGTCGAGGTTTCTAATCTTGCAAGCTGCGTATAATCTTTTGAGTTAGGGGGGGGGGGGCGAGGAAGGGACACTTGCATTCTTTCCGATGTTTGGGTTTGTTGCTTGGAGTATGAAAGAGGAAGGGGTTGATGGTTGGGTTGGAAGAGGGAGGGGGTATAGGTTTGGGTTTGTTGGTTGGAGTATGAAAGAGGAAGGGGTTGGATGGGCGTACCTAAAGAGTGGTGGCCAAGGGAGAGGAGGAAGTTTGCACAGATTGGAGAGGATGAGCTTTTGGTTGGGTTGGAAGATGAAGGAGGATAGGTTTGGATTTCTCTTTTGGTGGACAGAGGAGTAGGATGTGTCATATGAAGCAACACAATGATTAAAACGTGACATCCATTAACTTAAACGTTGGTATGGTCTGTTACTTCCCTTAACCATAGGTGCTTATGAGCAATAATGTTAATGAATATACATATTTTTTTTTCCAAATAACAAATTTGTGGGGCTTATGTTGAAATGGACAAGATTTGAGGGGCTTTTATCCAAAACCCCACAATATATGTTTATATATGCACAACCCAACCCCTTGCTTCCCTCGCTGCTGATACTCCCAACACGGCTGCCTGGAAGGCCTACGACGCTACCCTCCACATTTTTCATCCTCTCTAAGAACACCGAGCACTCCTTATTCTCAAAGTAAATAATACATACAATATTTTGCCTTTTGTTATCAATGCAACTATTATGATGAGTAGGCTATACTATACAATAATGATTTTCTTACTTTGAATGTCATATAGCAACTGTAGTCTATGGGAAGGTTGTAAAAGGCGCTAGTCGGGCGGGCACCAGACGCCTAGCCAGCCTAGGCGGACACGGTTAAAAAAAATTAAAAAATAAATAAAAAACCTACTGAAATTTGCAAAAACAGTCCATAAAACCCCGAAACATACATAGTCGGGGGTCAGGGAGGCCTAGGTGGGCGCATAGGCGGGCATGCGCCAGGCATAAAAGTTTCTCCAATAGGCCGACTTTTAAAACAATGGTTTATGGACTGTAGGGTTCTCTAGTATTCGTCTTTGTTTACATATTTCTTATTATGTTTATTTTAGTAGTATATTTGTGATTTATGGTTGAAATAATTAATTCTTGAATCTACTTGCATATTGGAGAAACTTATCTAGCAATGCACAATACACTAACGTAGTCAGAACGATTTATCACATAGGGTTTAGGTAACTTTTGGTCTGAAAATCATGTTTTAATGTCCTGATCTCACATCCTCCTTTTTAACCAAAAGGTTGGCCCTGATCAGGAGCTAATTGGCAGAAGAAAGACGGAACTTACGTGGAAACAGTGTAATGGAACCACATTTCATAGCTTTAGTAAAGGGCAATCTCAATCACACAGTTTTTTGGTATTTTCTTTTTTCATATGGTGTAACCATTGTTGTCCAACTGAACCACATAGTAGTTGCTTTTTGGATCCACAAAGCATTTCTTCGTTTTAAGTTTTTTCTTTTTCTTACTATAATCTTATTTGAAAAGTTCATTGATTTCATTGTAACCTGTACTAGGTATGTACTTTGAATGCCTTAGATTTGAAAGCAACTTTTTGGACTATTACAATGATGGGCATTTTCGTACAAGTCCCTGAAATCTAAATATTTTTCTCTCTCCCAGATCATTAACAACTGAGTTATGAGTCCTACTTGTTAAATTGACGCATGAGAAATTGGAATATTCCGTCAATTTAAATGGAAAAGTAAAATTTTGCCAGCTTTGCCCTCTCCTCTTCCCCTTTGCTCTCCTTCCTCCTCCTCTCCCTCCTTTCCCTCTCCCAGGAACCCTCCTCCCTCCCCTGCCCTTTGTATATCTATGTTATCTGGACTCGGGTACAGGTGTCGGGTACACGTACATATCCAAGAGTTGGACCCTTCAAACTCATAATTGAAGGACACACGGACTCGGTTAAAAAGGATCCAAATTTTGGGTACGGGTACGGGGATATGACTAAGGTTTCGTAAAAAGACAACCTGTAATTATAAATTACTAGTAAACTTTACTCAACTAGTTGAATAAGTCCCTAAGGGACAGTCCCTTCAGCTCCCCTACTACTTAACTATCAGTCTACCATATTAAAATAAACTATATACATAATTACCACATTAAAATAAGCTATCTACATCACTACCACATTAAAATAAACTATCTACTTCACTACCAGTCTTTCGATTGTCACCATGAAGGATCCGGATGTCACCATGGAGGATCGGATACGGATTCCATATCCATACCCATGTCCTAAAGGGTTGACACGGGTACTTCTCCTTAAAGTGGAGAGTCCGGGTAACATAGTTGTATATTTCCTTTCAAAATAAATTTGCATACATTTTCTTCCAAGAGAGAGAAATCCAGCAATCCTTAGTCACTTGAAACATAGCTTTAATCCATCTCACGTTCTTATTCAGCCACTACATAATTCATGACCTTATGAAACCACAAATGATACTTGTAATTAAAATGTATTCACTTGCAAACAGAGGAAATCAACAGTAGTCTTCCCTGGCACAAATTCAACCACAGATTGTAGCTATAATTCCGTTAGAAAATAGCATACTCGTGGTAGCTTGGAGGAGGGTGACAAAGTAGGAAGATTGTGGGAAGGGTGGTGGTGCTGGTGGTTGCGGTTTCGGTTCGGAGAGAAAAATGGATAATGCTAGATTCATGGGTACCTTTATGTGACCCTTCTTATGAGTACGGGTATTGACGGCTTTAGGGGCTTTTGATCATTTCAAAGCGATAGTTGAGTCGGTATGACTATTGGCCGATACTTCAAACCATGGGAGGATGACCATGAGAGATTTTTTTGTCTTTTTAAACTATTAACCGAGGGGTTGTGCTAATCTTATGACTGACAGATGGGGGTGGGGTGTGTGTGTGTGTGGGGGGGGGGGGGGCACTAACTTATAGCTCATCTCTCTTATGGTTAAAGGGACTTCTAAGTAAATAATAAGATTTGGGGGGCTTTGTCAAAATATGGTAGATTTAAGGGAAAGTATCTAAGCTTTTAGATGTCAAAGAGTATAATTAGTGCACTTTTGGTGTTTACTAAAATTTTCATATCCCTGCACTTTTTGTGCGTATGGTCTTCTTTCTCTTGTCTCTTGATTAGCGTGATATATGTATATTCACAATTACTTATTTTTATTATCTGCATACAATGTTTTTGGCTAATTTGTGGAGTTCTCTGCTATTAGTTTGATCTACAAAAGCATAATAACATAAATGTAACTAAAATATACTGTAATTAGTGATGCTTAAAGAAACTGAGTATATTTCACTGTTTTTGCTGTCTACTAACTTTGGTAGATATTTAATAATTATCAAATATGTTTATGCTCATCCTCTCTTTATTGCCTTTTCCCTCGTGATATAAAATTTTAAACAACTTGATGCACAAAATTGCATCTTAATGATATCAATTAGTCTGTAAACTGAATTTAGGTAGTTTTGAGTCAGTAACCACAGTCAGTTCCTCCAATTCTGTCAGTATGTTCATGTACTGAGTCTTTGCGTAAGCCCCACTAGAGGTTACGAACTGGGTTAGGGAAACCAGATTTATTTATTTTGGTTGGAAACAACAGATTGGTATTTGTGATGTTCTTTTTAAAATCAGTACCATTCATTTTCTAATTTTCTTACCAAAAGTAATTGAAGTTCTTTGTGCTATTTGTCATTATAAAAATATTCCTCTAGAATGTGGTTATCATGTTTGCAGTTTTTTCTAACCTATTATATACACGTTTTTTGTGTCCTCCAGCAACGCAACAATTCAGCTTCCTGGGCTTTTAACAATAACTTCCAATATGTTTGAAGTTGAAGATGAAGATGGTCTCTCTACTGATATATGCAACAAGACTGGAAAGCAATCACAAGATGCAGCTGACAGCATTTCAGAAGAGCAAGATAATTCTGGATTAAGTACAGGTGACAGGTATCCCCTCTCATTAGAGGTTGTGGATGGTGAGCAGATGGATGATATGGCTACATCTTTGAAAGATAAGAATGTCATATTAAGAAATGGTTCCCTTGAAATGGGTTATCGATATCAAAAGTTGAGCACAACTATGCAGTCACAGTTCGACATTCAAAATGAGTTTCCCCCACTGCCACCAGGTCCTCCACCACTACCTTTAGATTCTCCACCTCCACCACTACCTTTAGATTCTCCATCTCCACCTCCGCCCTTACCTTCTTCACCACCTCCGTCACCGCCACCACCACCACCACCACCATCATCACCACCTTTATCGCCCTCACCCCCACCCCCACCCCCACCTCCACTGCCTCCATGGCTACCGCCTCTGCAATCTCTCCCAAATCCACCTTTACCAGCTTCTCCCCCCCCTTCATTGTATGTCTCTGCTGCACACAACTATTGCAGAGATCCCAGTGTAAGTCTTCTAGTTAGCTATTTCTCAAGGATGCTTTCAGTGTAACTTGTTTGACTTCTCTCTTCTGTACAGGGAAACCAATTACAGATAACTGGAAATGCTTTTCATGGCCTTGGTAATTCTGCTTTGAAGAGCGATATGGTATTACAGCAACATGCTAGCTTTGCGACAACTGGAAACTGCAACACACAAGCTACGCCTGGGTTTACATCCCATAGACCATTTGAATATGGACGTAACGATATGTATCCAGCATCTCAAGCTTCTAACACAATCCAACAATTCCAACAAGGTAGTGGATCTTTCCACCAAAGACCTTACTGCCCCCTACCTGCACAAGCACCTTCAAGTCACCCCCTGCCAACTGCACAGCCAGCACCAAATCATTTTCCATATGTGAAGCCCATAGCTCAACAGAATATACAACAGCCATATAACCCCTACACCTTGCCATCTCATCCTGATAGTCGAAGGCAGTATGGTGTTGATGAACAATGGCTGGCACACACTAGTGAAATCAGCCCAGATAATCAGCAGAATGCATGGGTAGGTGGGAGAAGAGGTCAACAATCCTCAGGGACACCTTTTGGTAAGGAAGGTATGTGGTTGTACGTGCAATGGCAACAAACACATTATTAATGACTCAGATGCACATCTTGTTAAACATTGTAATTTTTCAAGTGATCAACCTAGCATAACGTTGTAGAATTCTCTATTTTCTCAGCCTCCTGGAAATTATCTTCCCTTTGTACTTGTTTTGCTTTATGCATCTAGCAATTTAATGCGAAGTAAAGGAAAATGTTGAGTAATTTTAAAAGTTCCCTACATATGTCCAATTATGGGTCATAAATGATGTATTTTTCTTGCAGGATATTTAAGGCCAACCATGGAAAGGCCTTCCTCTCACTCTATGGCTTTTCAACATCCACAGGCTGCATCTATGCCATCTGGAACTTCAGTTCCTGGTATTCATGGCTTACAGAATTTCAGTATTTTTGTGAGTTTGATTATATTCTTTTTATTGACATAATAAATTTCTATATGCTTTACTTTCTCCAGGTCACCGTTATCCTCAAATGTTACCATGCAAGCCTGATTGTCCTGCTCTTAATTGTTGGAGACCAATATGATACCTTTTTAATTAATTGTATTGAAACTCTGGTAAGAATTCTTATGCCCATTGTTTCTGATGTACACCTGCTCATACCTTGATATGTTTTATAATCTTCTGCTGGCAAACATTCTATTTTAATTTAACAAATTCGTGGACTATTGAATTCCACTTATGTTTGTATATGTTTTCAGTTTGACTGTATGATGCGGTGGTTGAAGACGTGGACCTTGTCAAGTTGTTGGAATATTTGTTCTTCTTGTTGACTCACATGTGCAGTTCCTTTTAAAGACGGTGATGAGATCTGGCCTAGTCTTTTGGCAGGACTTTGTACATTGTAATTTTGTCTTGACAACTGCGTTCCAGCAGACTAATCACTATTACATGTTAATTACAAATGAGATATATGCAGTCGTGATTCTGTACTCCATGAGCTATATAATACCAATTCTGTTGCATAGCTTGTTGATTATACTGTTCCATAAACAAATTTCCTCCGTGCATACCCAAGTATAGAACTGGTTTGTGACAGTATTGATAGAACCTGCCTGCATGTGATTGAAGAAATGATATGTAATGAGTTACACTAATGATTACCAGGTTAAGAAATGTTGGGCTGCTACTGGATAGTAATAAGGATGAACATTTAGTCCACTTGCATTGGCACATGCTGTTGAAATAATATCACGAATTAGCATCTTGGAAATATTATCGTTATTCTAATATAGATAGACATATAGGTACAGACAGGGGAGTGTGAATTTAGTTCATAAAGTTGTTGGGAGATTTATTCTTAGTACATTGTTGTGCAAGCTAGATGGGCCACCCAAGCAGAGCTTTTTCACAACCCATTGTTGTTTTTTACTGTGTAAGTAATGAAATTAAGTGTTCTGGGAAGGATAGATTATGAGTTTATGACATGTATTCATTTACATCAAAGACTGAAGATTATGCGTGGTTGTTTAAATTTCAATCTAATTACTGATTTTGCTTTATGCACTTAATTTATCTTTTCGTTTATTTGTAGTTGACTTGTTTCTATGTAACATGGATATTTTGGTAGAGGAACATAGTAGATATATGTTGCTTATAGTAGTGCTAAAAGGCATGATGTATTGGATACACCTTTTGTTATGTTTCAAATTCTTACATAGTAATTATATATCCAACATGAAGGTATGAGTAGAGTGGATTATAATTCATTTATCCAACATGAAGATGTATTGGATACACCTTTTATACGGATTTTTTTAGCATATTAGGCGATTCTGTAACTGACTAAACAACATGGTTTGGAGAGTTGGTAGCTTTTGAAAAAGTATTAGCTGCATAATGTGGTGTTCATGTAGTTGCCTTTCTATTACATTTGATTTAACATCTTTTTAATAAATAAAGAAAGTTGTAGGGTAATTATTAGTTTTGAAACTGAATAACTTATAACCTAAAATATTTGACTGCCTTTTGCCATGTTATAAACTATGTAACTCTATTGTATTTGAGAAGTCCTGGATCTGATGTCTTAATTTTGTGTTGTCATTTTAAACATTAAGAATTTGGAAGGATGTCAGATTATAAACTTCGTAAGATAGTACGACTTTTGGATACATTTCTATCACATTTGTTCTTCTTTTGTAATGAAAGAATACATGTGTTCTAGTAATTATAAATTTAAGAGCAAGGAACAATATTGTAGACAAACTGTGCTTGATCAAGCCTTTTGGTCTGTTCAAGCTCGTCTTAAAATTCTTTAGAGGTTTATCAAGCCAAGCTGATTTTGGTTTGAGCCTTGGCCTTGTTTCGAAGCCGACTATTTACAATATTTAAATTGGACATGTTAGGCCTAGACATCATGCTCACTTAGTTTATGACATGGTTTTGATGTTCATATTTACTGTTTAGCTTTTTTTTTTTTGGTGGCCAAATTCTTGATCTTGATGCAAATAGTGCAGCGATATGTTGTGGATATTTAGTAGAGAAGGTTTCTAGGCGAACACCAACAATTATGATGGATAGCTAAAGATGTTTCATTTGGGGAGAAGAAATGCAAGATGGGAAGAGAGTACTATTACGAGATGGAGTGGAGGGATGGACTTAAAAAGTAGGAGTAAAATGGAGAAATATCCAAATGTAGTTTCCTGTTTGGCCCATGCCCTGCCTTAGGTTTGGTCGTCTTGATTCTAAGGATATTTAGCATGCGGCCTGTGGGATCTATGTTTAATGATACTGGGTTTCAGACTCCTCCACTATCAAAAATCCATATGCGAGGAAACATGTATGTGTATTATTGTAATTATGGATAACTAACATGAATATTTATATGTAACTGTTTTTTTGTTTGTGTACTAAGAAATGTAATAAATACAAAATTAGGCATACATGTTGGAATCTTAAAGAGTATATTTGCTAAATAGGGCAGGATACTTATGATCTTGCAAATATTTTGTCATACATAAAAAATGACAAGATTGTCTGTTGAAACAAGTGCCACACGGGTAAACACTGGCGTCACTAGTAGGTGGATGGATACATGGAAGATTTATTAGTGGGAATTGTTCTACATATCATAGGATGGAAGTGAAAAGGTCTGAACTCATATTATTAAATTTCCTGTTCCACCTTCAACCATCTACCCTAAATGACCTAGATTTTAAGTTGACTTGAAGGGAAAGAATATTCATTATTAGAAAATGTCTAAAAATATCGAGTTTTCATAGAGTTCTCTACAGAATAAGAATGATGCTCCTGACAATTAGAACTGACCCACCTGTGTGACATTGATTTGAGCTTAAGCTTAGCTGAACCCTCTCCTTATATAATTCAAAACAAAAACAATGAAGCCTTTATTACTATAGCAACTATGCTGTACCACAACACTGCCTCAGTCCAAGGTATTATGGTCACCCTATTTATATATGCCGCACTTCGTTTCTCATAGGCATAACCATGGTACTTCTTCTGCTAGATTAATAGACTTTTGGTATCATTCTTGTGATCTACTCATTAATTAGCAAGTATGAAGAACAAACTTTATGTGTGAACATTGGTGTTCTATCATCTATGCATGATAAGTTGCCGAATGAATGTGTTTTAGTAATCAAAGAAACTAGTCTACTTGATGCACGGGCTAGAATATTTTCTAAGCATAACACAGACACACAGGACAATACATTCTTTTGGTTTTACCGAGCGGCTTACCTTTTTACTTTGGCAAGTGAGAACAAATTATTCTTGGTTATGTGTGTGTGTCACCTTGCACTACGACAATGTTTACCTAGAACATTTTGTCACCTTGCACTACGACAATGTTTACCTAGAACATTTTCTTAATTTTTAGACAGTTGCCAAATGAATGTGTTTTAGTAATCAAAGAAACTAGACCACTTGATGCACCGACTAGAATATTTCTAAGCATAACACAGACACAGACGATACATTCTTTTGGTTTTACTAAGCGGGTTACCATTTACCTTGGCAAGTGAGAATATATTATTCTTGGTTATACATATGGTGTGTTTGTGCGTGGCCCGCGCGCGCACACGCACACACACGTTCTTTTGGTTTTACCGAGCGGCTTACCTTTTACTTTAGCAAGTGAGAACAGATTATTCTTGGTTATGTCTCTGTGTGTGTGTCACCTTGCACTATGACAATGTTTACCGAGAACCTTCTCTTAGTTTTTCGACTGTTGCTTACTTAGTAAATGGGCTTTAATATACTGGAAACCTATGTTGCACGGAGTAGAACTCAATGCAGTCTCAACAATACGGAGGTGACACTGATTTTGGCATGTTTTAGTGTATTTGCAGTGTTTCTATCATGTCTTTAGATGGTGACATGATAGGATTGGTCACCAATTTTGGAGTACCTTTGCTTCCTAGTTGAAAGTCACACAACAATGAAGACCTACCTTAATACCTTTTTGAATACTACCACCTACTTCATTATTGGTCATACAGATTTATTGTAAGCTGTAATCATTCAATCAATAAGAAGTAATACAAAACACATTGTGAGTAATTGTTATATAGTTTTGTAATATTTTATTGATAGTTATATATATTCGTGAAAGACTGAGATATTGAAATATTGAATTAAGATTTTATGGAGAGATTATCTTAAAGTAGTTAATAAGGGTTTTACTTCTATACGGATATTATGATCCTTTTTCTTTGCCGTCAAGTATCAAACAATTTACATGATTGGCAAATTACTTAATTGCACATCACTATATTAGTAATAAGGATCTAAATTGAACAGGAGAGCGTCTGGCTTTTATGAGAACTCTGGGACTGGGAGTTTACTGTATAGGGCCATTCACATTCTTCGTTATATTGTTTCTCTACATTTGTGGGGAAAACCCATATCAAGATTATTTATTTGGCAGTTATTTTTCTACATACTCATGCAAACATTCCACATATTTTTCTCTGTTTTCTGAATATTTATTGTATGTTTATAATTGCTTGGCTTCGTAATTTTGTTTCACAAGAATTCTTTGCTTTTGATATTTCACACCTTTGTTCTTCTATGAGCTTAATCATTTTGCTAAGACACTGTTCTGATACTGGCAAGTAAGCCGTTTTCTGTGTTACATGTCATGTAAATTTCTTGTTAAAACTCCTTTTTGATTATTGTTGTATAGTCACCACAAACCTTCCATTGTAAAGTCCGTTATTTTTATTATTATTTTTGTGTGAGCTGTTGCTGGTTTTCCATAGGTTGTTTCTCAAATCTTCAGCGGAGTTGTCCACTAGTGGATGATGTTGTTACTGCTTTTCTGTACTTTCCAAGATAAGGAAATGACATGTTTGATTTTTCCGAAATTTATTTGAGGCTTCATTTTCTTTTTTGACTGGGAGATTTGCATTATCTTCTAAGGAAAATGTTATATAGAAAATTTCACCTTTTGCTATTATGATGTTATTTTGTTGATTTAGCAATACACTTATTATAAGATCTTTTCTTATATTTGTATAGGAGCTTATAAAATGACGGAGAAAATGATATTTATAAACTTGCTAAAAGTAGGGAAAGGTGCAGAGGCCTAGGTAATGTATCACGACTAAAAACATAAAAGATATTGTATAAGAAAATGATATTAAGGAGAGGTAGATGAGTTATTTCCAAAAGTTGTTTAACATTAGATATAGATGCATATAAAATTTAATATTAGAAACAGATGAGATAGTTTGTGATATGTCATATTCCTATTGTTGTAAAATTATAACTTTTTAAGTAAAGATGCTTTATAAAACTGAAAGATGGAAAAGCTTTAAGACCTGATGACGTTGCTATTGAGGTTTGGAAATGTTTAAGAGAAGAACTTGATGCGGCTAACTAATTTATTTGACCAAATCCTAACGAATAGTAGACTTCTATGCTGAATAAAGTATCATTGTTTATACTACATGCATATAAAAATATAGGAGACATACAAAGTTGTAGTGTATGTTGCACGGACACGAATATGACACAACACAGTAAGGACAGGCAATACAGACACGTCACTTTATTTGGTTTGTCCTACTGTAGTTTGGAGTGTCTGGGATGTGTACGATACGTGTCCAGTTACCAGTACATGTTCAACATGACACTGCCCGCATTTTTCGGGTGTCCATGCTTCGTATCGTAGGTTGTACTAGATCAAGCTTATGAGACATAACATGGATCTTTAAGTGAGTGATTGAGCAAGACTGAAAAAGAAACTAAAACTTTAGAGAACCAATTTCATTTCATACCATAAAGATGTTAATTTGGATGCCAGTTACATACAAGGAAACAACAACAAAGCCTCTATCCCAAAATTTTGTGGTTGGATCCTCTTCTTCCATTTTGCTCCGTTAGGGACCATGTCCTCTGAAATGCTAACAAAAACCATAACTTATTTATAACTTAAACCATGTTCATCATGTCAACTCCTAGTATCTACATTATAACTACTATACATTGCTCCTCCTTACTGCCATCTATTACTCTATATTACAAATGTCCGAACAATCTAAAACATATTTTCTCACGTCTTGTCCTCAATTGGCGCCACCTCTAACTTCTCGCGGATACACTCATTTCTTATCCTAACTTTTCATGTATCGCCTCTCATCCATCTTAGCAATGTCTACCTACAGACAAGGAATTAATTTAAAAAAATTAGAGAGGATGGATTTTACTTTGGTTTTATTGATCCAGAAATAATTTATGCTAGATTGCCTAAGGAGATACTGTTGTCTTTTGGATTTGAAAAGTCTCCAATAGTTGCATTGAGATTACGAAAGATATGATTGATGGACTTACTATTAACATGCGGACAATTGGAGGAGATACCATACAATTTTTCCTTATGGTTTGTCTGACATCAATGATCGACATGAATACATTAATTTATTTGGCATATTCGTGATGAGATTGCATGGTGGATGATGTTTGCTGATGATAATGTGCTAGTTGGTAAGAGTAGAGAAGGGTTAATTTCAAAATAGAATTCTGAGATAAACTTGGGTACAGAAAGGTACTGAAAAGTTTATTAAATGTAACTTCAATCATCATAACTTTATGTTGAAATATTAAGCATAAGCTATTTTCTAATTCTGGTGTAATATAGGAGCACAATGAGAGAGTGGTTTGTTTCTACATGGGGTAAAACTATAAATAACCGACAAAGTAATGCTTTCTAAATGGCTCTTAGAACAATATAACGATTTGGTCAAGTCATTATGTAATTACCTTGGGATATCATCAGAAATTTGTTTTCTTGTTATTTTATCATTATAGTTCATTGTATTTCGAGCTTACTTTATCATTATAATATTGTCATTGTATTTCTATATTCTTCTGTCAATCCTTTAGGTGCCTGAGTTATTTCGAGCTTACTTTATATAGTATATGTTCTAATGCAAACTTCCCAATTTGAAAGTTAAATTGGTTTTTTCTTGTCTGTATCTTTTCGTGATCATGAATTAATTTCTTTTTCTTCCTTGTACCTAATATTGAGGTTTCTTAAATACTCAGAGGCCGGGTTTGGGACTACTGCTGCTTCTTGAAAGCAGCAGCACAAGCAGCTTCTGAGAGAAGCCTCCACATGCTTTCAAAAGCTGTCCCAAAATTGGACTAGCTTTTCAAAAGTTTTTTTCATAAGCTACTGTAACCAAATAGCTTCGGAGACTGATTTTCAACCAAATAAACAGAAGCATCATGATAAGCAATTCCAAACCTATCCTTAATTGGTCTTAGCCTTAACTGTGCAAGCCATCTAAAATCCTGGAATAGGAGCTTTTTGTAAAATTTGTTGATACTCCTAACTTTCATAATGTCGTAGTTGTTTGTCTCGATTTGATCTACATCTTCATAATTTATATTGCATATGGAGAAATAGGAGTTCAACTATATTTTCTAAACACCAATCATGCATATGGAGTAATAGGAGTTTATATTCATAGATATAGTAAGGCTGTCTCCAATAGGGATTTCAAAAATTGAGTTTCTATCCTACTTGGCATTGTACTATACATAAATTTCTATCCTAGTTGGCAGAGTTTCTACATAGAAATTGCATAAAAAACACTCTCCAATGGTTTTCTATTTCTATTCTACATGGTTCTGCCTAATATTAAGACGAAGAATATTAAATGGAGAATTTTATGATTTAGTTTCAAACTGGGGCCCAATATTAAGGTGGAGAATTTTAATGAGAGTTTCTACATGTAGAAACCCTCATATAAATTCTCTATCCTACATATGGGAGAAGTTATTATTATTATTTTTCTTTTCTAAAAAGGATTTCTACCATATAAATAGGGGAGATAGAAACCCCCATTGGAGATGGCCTAAGTATAATATATATCGTTTTTCTTTTTTAGGATCTTTGAACTTTCAAGACATCACTTCAAAATATAAATACTTAGAACTAAATGGAAGATAAAAATTACCATGCTGTAAAGGTCAGACTTTTCTTCATGCATTTCACTTAAATATTTTGGTTTTCGACAATTGAGGGCATCACTTGGCACGACGGTAAGGTTCGTTGCTTGCATCTTGGAGGATGTGGATTTGGGTCGGGAAACAGCCTCTGAGTATATGGGGGTAAGGTTGCTTAGATATTAACCCTCCTCATACCCTGCATAAGCAGGGTCATCCTTTTTTACTTTGGTTTTGAAGAAACATATAAACGATTTACGAGTCTTTTTCATAGATTTATATGGATCTTTTTATGCAACTGTTTATTCTATTTGTAACTATTATATAGTATTAAACTAAAGAACTACATATATTAACCAGGCTCATTCCAAGGGCGCAAATATGACAGGACACAATATGAAAGGGAACATTAGTACTCCTAGTGTAATTCGGAGGGTACATGTCGTGTCCTACATGTGTCCATTATGGGCACAACATGGAATCAAAATCGAATTTGGAGTGTCCATGCTTCCTAGAACAGGCACACACAGTCAACCGTATTAGTAGCATGAGTGCATTTACTGTTTTGGGGTTAGCTTTAGGTTACAAGTCTATTAGTGGGAGACTCTTAATTGGTAGATGACCTAATGATTTTGTTTCTGCTGTGTAGGTGAGGGAAAATGTGTTGATTGCCCCATAGGATGATGGAAGGTACTGCCCTTGTCAGAGTGATTTGTTAAGCACGATAACACATTGGATGAATTACAGGTAACCTCCTTTTTAGAAAGTAAATGGTATCCTTCAGATTTTGCTTCCACTTAATAGGTTCAAATACCTTTTGAATCCATGGACGACATCTTTACCCTTACGGAAACCCTTATTTTTGCGTGCAAATGGCAACCCATACTGCTTAGTTGAATCCCTGTCACCGCCACCTCCATCATCAATGCTACTATCTTCATCATCACCTCACCATCTCTGTAGTCGCCGCCTCCTTTACTTCTATTTCTTCTTCCTGTTTACTGCTTCCTCCTAGACCCTAACCTGTCGTTGCACTAATGATAGATACTTTTCTTCTGCGACAAAGGCCAGTGGCAATGGAAAATTTGGATCATTGTGATATAATATGGCACAATGGTAGCAAGTTTGCAAAGATGGAGGGGGGTGGTGTTGGAGAAGACGGAATTGAGGTATGGGTGATATGCCTGTTTATTTAATCTGAAATGTAACTCGATGAATTGATGGGATTCACTGGATTGGAATTCCATATCCATTACAATTGAGTGAATTCAAATTAAAATCCTTTTCCACGTATTGGTTGGTATGGGTTGTAAATACGATCCCACTTAATTATGATAGGTAAGAATACCTCCCATATAGTTACGAGCAGACACACTCTACTGAAATAACCAAATACTAATTGGGAGGTAAGTTACATTACCGAAGGATAACACCAATTCAATGTATTTGAACTCGCTCATAACTTCTATTCAAGGAGTTCCGCATGAACCACCCTAAGGGTAAAAATGCTTGTTGTAAGCTCCAAAACTAACAAAATTTAGCACCAAGTGAGCAGAAGTGAAATAAAATCTAGAGTGTCTCCTTTTATTCTTAAAAAAATGAGGTTGGTTTTCTGTGATGTAACATAAGTACATAACATTTTTCTTAAAGCAAATCTTATAAAGGAAAATAGGCTAACTTGTAAAGAAATTCCTTGAGATTTTCTTGATTTACAAGTTGCTACTCGAAACTATTATAATTAACAACTTGCTATCTTATCTATTTTAATTAAAAACTAAATACCTTGAAGAACTTTTTCCTATTTGCAACTTTTTCAACGTTAACAATGACACCCTTCCTATTTTTATATTTCTTAATGATACCATGCCTTAGAGGCGTAGGGTATCAAGTTGCAACTTGCATGTTGGGAAAGTTCAGGCTATATGGATTTTTTTAATAATAGTTTAGGTAGCAATTGCAAATCGTGAAAAGTCTAAGGTATTTACTTGCAAATGATCAAAGAAAAGATCTAGGTATGAATTTTCTCCCCCTTTGATATGCTAAAGACTCTTGTCATTCTTTTTCTAGTCGGGCTACAAATCATCATTATTCATCTTCGTTGCGTGCTTAGATTGATTGTGTAGACCTCCGCGAAACAATTGACTATGATAATGGGCTGTTATTATTCTTTTCTATCATTGTCAACACAACTTATGGCTGTAGGTATTAATCCACTAAACCTCGAACATTTTATTGATGTAGGTATTAATCCACTAAGCCTCAAACATTTTATTGTAAAAATAATTTTTAGGTTCTTGGCAAGGTTCATGGTATTACTATGGAACCCTTCTTTATCAGAATACATGTTTGGTTGGGTGGGGGGTTGTCAGTTGTTCTGAATCGGTCATCTTTGGTACTTTCCAATCCATTGTTATATTGGTATCGTTATCTGCAGATACTTCTAACCTTGTTTCTTGGTTGACTATTTTCAGAGAAGAAATTTAATTCCTACAATATTTTTTAATTAAAGTTCCGTATTTATGATTTTTTGGTCTTTTAGATTGTTCAGTTTTAGATACACTCACTCATTATTGTAGTTTTCTTCCATTTTTTTTAGTTTGAATAATATTGGTGTAACACATTTTAAAAAGGGACAAATGCCACAAAGTTAAGATGGATGTAATTTGCTAGTAAAATCTACAAGGGTTTCTGTGCCTAAATTTGAATCTTATTCATCATGTTTAGATCTTGTTGATCTGAGGAATCACATTTGGTTAATAGATGTTTTTATTTGTAATTGATACTTCAGGTGATGAACTTTTGTTAGTCAGTTGCTGCATTCATTGGTTCTTATCAAGTAGAATGGGGTACTCTTTCTCTTAGATTGTCCTCGTGTATTTTACTTAGTTTTTTAATTTTTATTAGGTTCTGAATTTGTTTTGAGAATACGAGTCAGTTTTCGTCCCCATGACCTCCCCTCCTACCAAAATCTGCAACCACTGGGTTGTCGAACCTGTGGTGCTCATCATTGATGTAAAAGAGCAAGTGCTATGACAATACAAAATGCCCCTAAAATTTGGAATCAGTTGTACTTGTGTGTGTGTATAATTTTTTAACTCCCACCATTAATTGGAAGGAATAATCCGCTTCCTCGTGGGATTGAACCCATTCAACCATGATGTGTTGTCTCTCTCTGCTAGCCACTAGAGCTAGGAGGCTGACACACACTCTCTCTCTCTCTCTCTCTCTCTCTATATATATATATATATATATATATATATATATATTATCTTTATATATATATATATATATATATATATATATATATATATATATATATAAGTATAGAGAGAGAGAGAGAGAGAGAGAGAGAGAGAAAGAGAGAGAGAGGATAGGCATCCCTACACTTTTTGCATCCCCATGTTCACATCCGTTGGATGTGCTTTAAGTCATCTAATCTTAACCATTGGTAAATCAACGGTTAAGATTAGATGACTTAAAGCACCATCCAACGGTGTAAATAGGGGGGATGCTTGGGGATGCAAAAAGTGTGGGGGAAAAAAAAAAAAAAAAATATATATATATATATATATATATGAGAGAGAGAGAGAGAGAGTTGGTCTAGGGTGCTATAGATAGCATTTGAGAAGAAATCCTACCAACTTTTTAGCCGTAGGATATCGTGATGAGGTTGTTAATCAGAAAATAAATAAAAGATAAAGAAATATAAAAGTTGTTATATTAGTATTTTTATTTACTTCTCTTCTTCTCCATTTGATATGCTCATACGTTCTTCTCCACCTTCCCTTTGCCATGTTCATGTTTGATTCGTTAGAGGGGTCTGCATCCAATGCAAACAACATGCGTTGAGAATGAAAGTGTAGGAGTTGATTTTGATTATCTTTAGGAGGGCTTGTAGCTGACTAGCAGGGGGATCGGTCGGGAGCTTAATGTGAACGCTATAAGTTTGCTGAAACACAAGTAGTTTGTGTTTATCCTAGACTTGAGTCACTCCCTTCTCCATCCAAAGGTGATTGAAGTAGCCTACAACTACTAGGAAGAAGAATAAGAACACCTGGCATGGGTTGCAAGTAGTGATCCGGATGCAAGCCTATTTAGATTTGATGATACAGGTTTCTGGACAAAGTTAAGGCCCCCTGTCTACGAGCTTTTGCTTGAAGTGAGGGCAACAAGTTAGATGTATGTGTACACTATTGGTTTACCACTCGATATGACTAAGATACTTGATCCATATTTGAAGGGAAAATACTTAAAGTTCAAAGTCAATTTCAAAGTCATTGCACAAAAGGATTCTACTACTGAAAGTAGTGTTAGCTGATGAAAGTGAAGGTAACTCGAGAGAGAGAGAAGGGGGTGGGGGTGGGGGTGAACAGAGTGCAGCGGAATATAGCCAATAAAAAATTACCAACTAAAAATTAACTAGCAATTCATCAAGCAAATATTGAAAATAGACAGATTTAAGAAGTCACAAACGCAAAGACCGTGATGTATACTGGTGTCATTCGTGGAAGACAGTCCACTTCTAGGTATTCGTGTCCATTATTAATCCACCATTGGGAAAATAGTAGTACACCACAAGCTTTCATCCGAACTGCTCGACGACTTCTTACGAACACAAGCTTTGATCCGAAGAGCTTGCCAACTTCACACGACCACAAGCTTTGATCCGAAGAGCTTGCCAACATCAACACTTGAAGTGAAAATAGGTCTTGATTTTTCAAGATTTTACAACTCTTTAAAAATTTCTAACCGAGATCGCACTTGGTACTAGAAGGCTTAGGAGAGTTTCTTGGTGATTGGAAGATTGTAAAGCTCAGGAGAGGAGCTTGCCAACATCAACACTTGAAGTGAAAATAGATCTTGATTTTCCAAGATTTTACAACTCTTTAAAAACTTCTAACCGAGATCGCACTTGGTATTAGAAGGCTTATGAGAGTTTTTTGGTGATTGGAAGATTGTAAAGCTCAGGAGAGAAGGGATATGAAAGGTAAATGAATTTATTTAAAATGAGTAGAACTCATGGGTATTTATATGGTTGTAGGGTGACCGAGTCCGGGTAGAGTTTGGTCCCGCAACATTCAAATATATGAACGTTGAGTCCCTGTTCTCGATGGTGAATGAGTCTAATTAGGAAGCCCTAAATACTGAGTCCTTAGGGACCGAGTTTGGCCCGAGTTTGGTCAGAGACCGAGTTCGGCCCGAGTTTGATCAGAGACCAAGTTCGGCATGAGTTCGGTCTTCTAGATTCCAGAATGGTTCTATTAGGTCTGGTCAGTTTTGTGGAGTTAGAGTTTGGTTTTGGTTTGTGAACTTAAACTGGATTTTGGTCTGTATGAGTGGACTGATGGGGTTGAGTAAAATGCCAGTACGACTTCGTTTACACGATTCCTACTCAAATTAAAGATAAAAAAAATACACAAATAAATGTGAAAACTCAACGACCAAACTTTGTTGCATTCTTGTCATGTGAGCATGTAGTGATGTTGTTTGATGTAACAGTCTTCATTGTCGTACCGAGTCATATCGAACCATGGTTTAGTCAAATATCATAATCGAGTTGATTGTGAATAATTTGGGTCAATAGAAAGGATCATACTGATACTTGTTGACAAGGAGCTAGAACCTTATCGTGATGCCATAGTACAATTGCTTTGCCCAAGCTATGTTGTCACAGGCGACGCCTAGGCGCGCCTAGGCGGCCTAGGCGCGCCTGTGACAGAGGACTCGCCTCGACCTGGGGAAAATTTTCCTGGGTGAGGCGATGCTCTCCTAGGCGCCCGCCTAGGGTCGCCCAGGGGAAAAAATGACCCGCCTAGGGTCGCCTAGGGCCGCACAATTATATTTACTATCTTTTTTTGATGTTGAACATTTATTATTTCATCTTTTTGGCTTCTTATATTACTTTTGTACTTATTGGTTAATGTTTATTGCTTATTAGTTATACTACATATTTGTTGTATACATAAATGTATAATTTTTTAATTCAAGAGCAGTAGATTCTGGGCGGGCGCTTAGGCGACGCCTAGGCGCGCCTAGGCGAGGCGGGTGGCCTGTCGCCTCGCCTCGCCTAGCGCCCAATACAACATAGTGCCCAAGGGAAGGATTGTCAACAATGACATATATGGTGGCAAGTCATTGTCGAAGTTAACACTGGATGGAAGCGAATCCCATGCTGTATTAACAACCACCCTTTTGATGTTCTGAAATTTGTTCATAAACTTTTTTTTTTCCTGATATGGGACTTGAAACAGTATCTTCATCCCGAAGACACTAGAGTTGCTGAAAAAGATGTAACACCTCTCATGGATATTAAGAGCCAGAGCCTGCCTCAAAAAGGCACACACTTTATTGTTTCCATGGGCATCTAACAAGTCTGCAGTTTGATCTATGAGAGAGGAGGTGGGCTTACAAGCTCTTCACTTTGAACTTCTTCTTAGAGGCTCTTGACTTTGAGCTGCTACTTAGAGATCAGAGCACATGCAGAGAAGTTTGTTGTCCATGCATATTATGATCTCTACTCTCTACCGTTTGCACAGTTTCTTAATAATTTCCTTTTCCATTTAGCAACATCATTTTTAGCGACAATAATTTACGTTGGTTCTGTGTTCTGCTGGTACAATGTAAGAGAAGATGCAACAAGACAAAAAAATGATGAAATAGAAATGGAGAAGGAAGGTGGCAAAAAATGGAAAAATAGAGGAAGAAATTTTTTTTGCACGATCCTCTAGGAAAAATGTCAGTTTGTTTGTTGAAAAACAAAGAAAGATATTAATTGTAATATTTTTTATTGCTCACCTACCATATAGTTGTAATTGTTAATTCTATTAGTTACCTCTACTTATAATCTCACAACATGCTACTGGTGAATCGTTGGTAGGATTAGTCAACCCTATCGATATCACACTATATATATATATATATATATATATATATATATATATATATATATATTGAAAGAGGTAATTGTGTTACTGGCACGAAGGCCTACAAACTCGGCCTGAAGGCCACACTCCCAGCCCGAAGGCCCTCACTTGTACTGCACCCGCATTGCACCGCACCACACCCGTAACCTGCCTGCATTCTGGTTGTCCTCACATTAATTCCTCCACATGCACTGTAGTCAAAGGTGCGCTTTGCTCCTAGGTGTAGGAATAGTGCCTCAGTGTAGTCCAGACGAGGCGCATTTCGTAAGGCGCGCCTTTTCATGAGGCGCATGAAGGTTAAGGCGCGCCCGGGGACATTTTTGTTTTTGTTTGTTTAATACTTTATTTGATATACTTTTTTTTAATGTTTTGTACTGTTTTATATGATATTTTTTATACTGTTTTTTATTTACTTTTTTACTATTTTTGTATCATGTTTATTTTGTATGCTGTTTTTTTAATATTGTTCCTGCAAAAAAATACTCACTATTTGTTTATTTTATTTCTTACATTAGTAATTTAGTTCATATATATCATTTCCATCTTTTGATGAAATCAAGTCATATTAATTGGAATTATCTTTACAAAGCAGTTGAAGAATTTCTTAAAACTTCAATTCAAAGGGTACTCCTGTGTGCGTGCACACACACACATATATAGAATCCGGATCAAAAGCCCCACCGCGGGAGCCCCGTCGAAGCTCCGCCCCCCCCTACACCATCGGATTGGGGGGGGGGGGAGTGCGCTCGATCCAATGGATAAGGGGCGGGCGGGGATTTTGATCCGGCGCCTTAAGTACGCCTCATGCGATAGCCGATATGAACCCTTTGTGCCTCGTGTGAGCTTTGCGCCTTTGACTACCTTGTCAACATGGAATTAAATGTGCTTCCTCCGTTGCTCGAACATGCAACCTCTGGGGGAGATATACCTCACTCTAACCACTAGAGCTAGAGGTCCTTGGTTTTATATATATATTGTAGAATGAGAATAATAGGTTAATCTTATTATGAAGAGGGATTACATATATATAGGAGAGTCTAGCTCCTCTCTTTACTCTCTTTTCCAATGTGGGACTAAAGCCCACTATTACTAATACTTAACACTCTCCCTCAAGCTGGAGCATATATGTCAATCATGTCCAGCTTGTTACACAGAAATTGAACCCGAGGACCCAACAGAGACTTTGTGAAGATATCAGCTATTTGATCACCGGTCCTCACATGACGAAACTTTATTGCTCCCTTCTTATACTCATCGCGTACAAAGTGGTTGTCTATTTATATGTGCTTCGTCCTTTCATGTAATACAGGATTAGTAGCAATATGAATAGCGGACTGGTTATCACACCACATGTCTGCTGCTCTAGATCCTGCTGCTTCTCCTAATTCTTGTAGCAGATGTTTCAGATATAGCACTTCTGCTGTTCCATGAGCAATAGCTCAATATTCTGCTTCGGAACTTGATCGTGTAATCACACTCTGCTTCTTGCTTTTTCACGAGACCAAGTTTCCGCCAATAAATACAGAGTAATCGGATGTAGATCGTCTATCCGTTAGACTTGCACCCCAGTCAGCATCAGTGAAGCCCTCAACGTTCGTATGTCTCTGATTTTCCATGCGAATTCCTTTTCTAGGATTCTGAACTAGATAACGTAGAATTCTGAGAACTGCCTGCCAATGTGGAATTCGTGGAGAAGAAATAAATCTACTCGCAATACTAACAACAAATGAAATATCTAGACCGAGTCATAACTGCCAAGTAGTTGAGCTTTCCTACTACTCGACGGTACTGATCTGGATTAGTCATCAGTGTCCCCTCGTCAGGAAGTAACTTTTCTCCTGGGTCCATTGGCGACGTTGCTCCCTTGGCTTGCATCATTCCAGCATCATTTAGTATGTCCAATATATACTTTCTCTGGGACATGACAATGTGTTTCTTTTCCCTTATTACTTCAACACCCAAGAAGTAGCTCAACGCTCCCATATCCTTGGTCCGAAATTGCTCTCCCAGAAACTTTTTCAGTCCTGCAATGCCCTGGCTATCGTCCCCGTGATGGCAATGTCGTCAACATAGACACCAAGTAGTATCCTTCCAGCTGATATTTGTCGGTAGAATACCGAATGATCCTTCTTTGATTGACACATGCCAAACTGAGTAACAACATTTGTGAATCGACCAAACCACGTCCGTGGTGATTGTTTGAGATCGTATAGGGGCTTCTTCAGGTGACACACTTTACCCTCCTTTGCAACGAATCCGGGAGGTTACACTACATATACTTCTTCGTCAAGATCCCTGTGTAAGAATGCATTCTTAAAATCCAGTTGAAGTAATGGCCAGTCATAGCGGACAGCTAAGGCCAATAGTACACGAACAGAAGTCATTCTGGCAACCGGAGAGAATGTCTCAAAGTAATTCTCACCATATGTCTGAGAATATTCTTTAGCCACAAGACGAGCTTTTAGACGATCAAGAGTGCCATCAGGTTTCACTTTGATCGTGAACACCCATTTACAATCGATTGTCTGTTTTTCGGGTGGCAAATTGACCAAATTCCAAGTATGGTTTTCTCGAAGAGCGTTCATTTCCTCTTCCATAGCAGCACGCCAACCGGGATGTCAGGAATCAGAATTCCATCAATAGTGGCTATGAGGGACTGAATGTGGCTTGCTCGGCCTTTATAGTTGCTAACATACAAGGGATGATCACGACAGGCACGACGAGGACGAGCTGGTGGAGAAGTTGGAGGCGATTCATAGGAGCTTAAGGAGGATTGTCCAGGAGTGCTAGACGAGGATAATGAGTCGGTAACCGTGGGCACTATCTGTGAGGCGGGATCAGGCGACGTCGGTGCTGACTGAACTGGTGTCTGTGGTTCGTCTGACCGGGACGACGTCGGTGCTGATTGAACTGGTGTATGCGGATCATCTGACCGGGAGACAGACTCGGTAGAGGAGGGCACTAGTATAGGAGACTGGTGCATTTGAACGGGAAACAACAAAAAATTCTCGTCTGGATAAACATGGAAAACCAGATTTTCAGTTTGTGGGAGTGGAGGAAACTCTGTTTCAACGAAGGCAACATCCCAAAAGAAAAAAAATATCGTTTTAAGACAGGAAAAAAATAACGGTACCCTTTATAATACTTAGGATAATAACCAAGGAAAATACAACGGATTGCCTTGGGATTTAGCTTAGAAAGAGTCGGTCGGGTATCTCGAACATAACACAGGCACCCAAACGTTTTGAGAGGAAGGAAAAACGGATTCCGATCGGGATATAACCGAGAAAAAGGAGTAGCACCATTTAGTACGGATGATGGCATGCGATTAATAAGATAACAAGTTGTAAGAACCGCATCCGACCAAAATCTTTTGCGAGGGGGAGCAGCCGTGGGGGGGCTGGAGGGTGGGGGGGGCGCTGGAGAGGGGCCAGCAGGGGGGGCGTGGAGGGGAGGGGGAGCAGCCGGGGGGGGGGGGGGTGGAGGGGGGGTGCTATAGCGGGGGGGGGGGGGGGCAGGGGGCTGGATCGGGTGGGGGGAGGGGTGGAGCAGCCGGGGGGGCTGGAGGGGCGGGACAACAAGTGGTGATTAGGGTTAGGGTTTTTTGTTTTTTGTTTTTTGTGTGGGAGAGATGGGAGGAGGATGGTTTATGGCTCTGATACCATGTAGAATGAGAATAATAGGTTAATCTTATTATGAAGAGGGATTACATATATATAGGAGAGTCTAGCTCCTCTCTTTACTCTCTTTTCCAATGTGGGACTAAAGCCCACTATTACTAATACTTAACATGTATATATATATATATATATATATATATATATGTGTGTGTGTGTGTGTGTGTGTGTGTGTGTGTGTGTGTGTGTGTGCAACAAGGTAATTTATTACAATATATGCCATGGGCTTAACTCGGGGTTGTTTACATCATCCTCTCTTCAGGCTTGGGTCTTGTAGTCTTCACGTTAATATTCGATTTCTCATGTTTCCTCGATCACCACATTGTACCCTCTATTCTGACTAAGAGTCAGTCCTACGATCCCCTACCTATGTACTGTAAACCGTTCCTCTAGGTCCAACTTCCAATCAGTGACTACCTGGATATTTCGGTTCAACCAAAGTTGTTAAAGACGCGCCTCAAGCACGTGCCTCTAACCTCAGAGCCTTAGTGCCTCCACATGCACTAATTAGAAGCGGGGTGAGTACGGGAGTGGTGGAGGAGGAGCGTGATTACTTAGAAGAGTTTAAAATTGGGAGCGTGATGGGAGCGGACGCCAATAATTTTTTTTGTTTATTAATTATTGTTATCAAAATTTATAGATGCCTTAATATTTATTAGAATTTATAAAGTTTAGTTCAAAATTACACAAAAATCATTCACATGGTGATTTTATGATGTCAAGATAAGTAAGCCTTAGTTTCTTGTTAATTTGATAAACGTGTATTAAAAAAAGTTCAACTTTCTTCCCAAAATTTGTTATCTTTTAAAACTCTAGTCCTATTATGGAAGCGTTCATGTCGTTGGAAAAACGTGCTTCCGTCCTAGAGGAAACGAGCTCCCTTGTTATCTTTTAAAACTCTAGTCCTATTATGGAAGCGTTCATGTCGTTGGAAAAACGTGCTCCCGTCCTAGAGGAAATGAGCTTCCGTCACAAGAAAAATGAGATCCCAAGTAAGAACCGCCGAATCGAGGTTCTTACTAAGTTTTGTTGGCCTCATAGGAATTCCTGGCATATAAGATATGGAGTGAGACTCCCTTCATAAGGCGTGCACTTCTTGGAGCCTCAAGGTGAGGCTTATGCCCAAGTGATGTGCACCTTACACATACCCAATTTTACATTTCTTTTTATATGTTTTATTTTACCGACCAGTGAGTTTGTTTTGATTGAATTAGGGCCACCATTGTGTCAGTCCCTTGTATGCCTTTTGAAGCGAGAAACTGAATCTAGGAAGCATGGACACTTTTTGAGTCATGTGGTGTCGGACGGGTATCGGACACACCACAGACACCAAAATACCCTATGTCACACTATAATATGTGTTTTGTCCATGCCATTGTGTCCTTACTGTGTTATGTTTGATCCTTTTCCATGCAACGTAATACTTGTCACATTTTATTCTGCCATACCTCAGTTTTTTTTTAAAGCTCTGGTTTTCCTTCTTTTCTTCTTCTTGCTTTGTATTGCTCTTGCATTTGGTGTTGCTTTCTACTCCTTTATTGCTTACAGACCAGACCCCTCTTTATTCCCTGTGTAACCCAACCTGTCCTTCTTTGGTCTGTTTTCTTTTACTTTTCCCATGTAAAGCCATACCTCTAGTTATCAACATAATTCAAGTTGTTTTTATATTGATATGATTATTTAATTGAACTTATTCATATACTTGATCCTTGCTATTGTTGATATATATATATATATATATATATATATATATATATATATATATATTCGAACCCGTGCAGGTAGAACCACAGGATATCTAGTCATACCACATAACCACTCCGGTACATCCTCTTTAAATATCTATTACATATAATCATATATGAATTATAAATATTATTTTAAATATTTTTGAATAAATGTGCACCTTGTCTTCATGAGGTATGCGCCTTCGTCTCGTGCCTCGGTCTTCTACACCCTTTGCGCCGGGGTACGACTTTAATAACTGTGTTCAACCCCCTTTTTACTTAAGGGCATGCCCCTCATAGGGGGGATTTGAACCTCCTGATTATGTTATGCTGGCAGACTTGAACTTAAGTCTAGCAATATAGCTAATACTGGCTTCAAATTTTTAATCTGCCATTCTCTATAATCGGGAGTTTGGAGGCTTTATGCTCAAATTCCTTATGAGGAACAATTAGGCATACCATCAGTTGGCAGGAACCAGCTAAAGCCTTAGGAGGAGGGTGGACTGGGTATTAGAAGAGCTTTAAAGACCTGATGTTGATGTTAAGTCTTCTTACCAATGTTAATATGTGGAGCAAGTGGTTGAGTAGATATCTTTAAGATAAAATCTTTTGGTCTACTTCAATAGATAATTTCTCCACCACTTGGAAGTCTATTCTGAGGGTTAGAGATATGTTGGGTAAGTTGGTGTCCAGGAGAATTGTAGATGGTAACCTCTCTGGTTTGATTACTGGCTGCATCAGGAGACTTATTGACAGGTTCGGTCGGCATGTTTTCACTATATTTAATGAGAATGCCAGTGAGTCATTTTATTCAGGATGGAATGTGGAATCCTCGTGCACTCAGGATCACTATTCCTTGGATGAGGAAATCAATCAGGTTGCAATAGACAGGAAGGGTAAGGAGGATTATTGGATTCAGATTCCTACTAGTACTGGTCAACTTACACCGAAAAGTGCCTATTCTAGAAATAGAGGGAGGCACAATATGGTGGATTGGTGGGATTTTGTCTGCTACTAAGGTTGCTGTGGCAAGATGTCTTATTGTGTATACAGACTACAAAGCCCTCAAAGGCAGGTTGCAGACTGAAGATAAATTGTTCCAGTATGGGCTGTTCAGGGCACCATGTGTGAGCTTTGTCAAAGGGAAGAGGAAACAGGTCATAATTTGTCTTTCCAATGCCCCTACTCAGTGGATATATGGCATCCAGTAGGTACTCTACTTGGTATTCCAAATGGATTGGACCTGAGGGATTGTATTAGTGCCTTTTAACAACTTTCCTTAAGAATATTAGGGAAGGTATCCTTATCAGACGTGTTTAATGCTATCATCTGGCATATATGGCAGGAAAGAAATAGGAGAGTGTTCCATAAGGAGGGGATCAAAAGCAACTGGCTGGCTTCAACAAAGGATTAGAAGAGTAGTCAATATTCTTATGGGTAATTGCAGGAAGAGGGGAGCCCATCCAGTCAGTCTCAAGACTTTGGCACACAAGACTTGGGCTGATTTTTGGACAACCATGGGTTTCGTTATTGAGGTGATAATAATCTGTGATATAGTTAGTGTATATTTTTTAATGTTCAACTTTTATCCTCTATAGGATAAAGAAGAAGAAAAAAAAGAATGTTTGAATTCTTAGAGTTCTTATTGTTGAAGTAAATAGGACCTTTGATACATAAGTTCTCATGGTTGTCAAGTTGAACTTTCAACTTTTAAGTTGTTCCTGGTATCTTGTGTCATACCAAAAACTAGGAACCAAATAAAAGTTGTCACATAGGTTTTGCCATTGAGGTGACAATAAATTTTCATGTAGTTACTTCATAATTTTTATTATTCAACTTGTATCTTCTATAGTATAACACGAAGTTAAACGCGAATATTTGAATTCTTAGAGAATTCTTATTGTTGAAGTTGTACCTTTGGTATATTAGTTTTCCCTGTTGTCTTGCAAGTTTTACCTGGCATCTTGAGACAACGAAAACAAGAAACAAATACAAATCATAGAACATAATATGTTTATTTCCGTAATCTCTTTCTGTATCTACTGATGACAAAATTTCGGTGGGCCTTATTTGATTCTTTGGTGGTGGTTTGTTACCTTTTTTTTGAACTTTCTATCAATATCCAAGCATGAGGAGATAGTTCCTTGAATATTTTTATTCCTACTAACCTTTATCTCTTTTTTATTTTATTTTAATGATTAATGGAAGTCATGATTGTAGATGTCAATATGTTGGCCGATATATCAGTTTTGCACGTTACATGACACAATTTTTCGAAATATACGCCTTACAATGTATCGACTGTCATATCAGGCCAAACCCGATATATGGGCCAACACAATTTTCTCAAATGTTGGACGGCATTTTAGTTAAATCATTTTTATTTTAGATAAAGGGTTTTATGTTTTAAATTAGTTAGACTATTAGTGTAGACTCTTAAATTAGTTATATATTTTAAGTGGTAAATTGCTTAAGACTCCTAAATATTGTTTCTTCTATTTGTACCTATTGTCTTAGAGTGTCTTACTTCATATGACATTTTAATGTTAGTAGTATTTGTTATTTGTACTTATAGTGTGAGTTTCAGGGATGATACTCAAGAGAATCGTCGCCAATGTCTAAAGGTGATTGCACTTCTTATCTTCTACATTAAGAAGGCTATCCTTCGTTGACATAAGAAATTGTTGCTGATAGGTTCTGAGGTTATGGCTTTACAGGAAGGTTCTTCCGAAGACACTTCTTCGTTGATACACAGATGTCATTTAGGTTCCAAATCATGACTTGAGAGCTGGATGTTTTCCAAGACGTAATCTTGAGCTCAGCGATCTGTTGACAGTCCAATTAGAGATGGAAGGCATGTTTGTTGATGAATATGGCAGGTATCATATGATACATGGCTGTTATAAATGTCTTTATTTGTATCTCATTTTATGGTTTGCCCAACTATTTAATTAGATACCCTAAGGGTTTTAAACTAAAGTTAAACCAACATTTACTGTCCAAGTAGTGTAATCAATTAGCTTGGCCACAAACTCGAAACTCAATGCCCATACTTTCTGTCTGCTAGTAGCTTGCTCGATATTGTAAGTGCCCCAACGAATTTCCGACTCAAAGCGTCTGCCACAACATTTGACTTCCCTGGTGTGTACGCAATCGTCAAGTCGTAATCTTTGGTAAGTTCCTTTGTGGAGAGATGATTTCAGGTATATGTTTCATGGGTGTCTCCAATGTATAAGTGAATTTGATGAAGCTGAGAATGAGTGGAGTTCTAAGTGGACAAGTAATCTGTTGCGTTAATAACATTTCATGAGTTACTCTCTAAGTTGACCAAGTGCAACTTGAATTAGTGTACTCGACAATTTTTAATTTCAAGCATTTGAAAATTTGTCATTACTATTTACCAATTTTAAGTTTCAGCATCAGTTATATTGGACCCATTGCTAAAAAAATATCGAATTCTTTCAACGGCTCTATGGCAAAATTTTGTCTTGCTTGAGCTATTCAGATACCGGGCTCTAAATTATTTTGTTTTTGCAAGACAGTTTTGGGTCTGACTAAATGGCCAAACGCGTTGCCATAAACATAACCCAAAATGTATTTGCAGTCCTACCCTCTTATATGAAGGAATAGTTGATGTGCTATGTTGCACTGGCACAGATGTGACACGACACTGTAAGGACACAACGCCACGAACACGGCACCTATCTTGGTGTGCCCTAGTGTATTTGGAGTGTCCATGGAGTGCTGGATATGTGTCGGACACGAGACTGTCATATTTTTGAATTGGTCGTGCTTCCTAGGTGATGTGAGAGTGTACAGCTTATGAATATGCCAGTTAAGGATTCTTCTGTGTTGCAAAATTCAAATATTGGAAATACTCTTATCCAATATGATTCAGTCTTTCCTTTGTTTGAAATCTTTCCATCAGGCCTCTATATGCATAGAAACTCATTTTGGGACAAAGGTTGGAGTACCATACCACATCACATGAATTTATCTCTGAGAATTTTCCTTTTATCAATTGTGGTGCTGATATATTAGTCAAGTTACCCTTCGTTCGCTTCAAGTTCCAATTTTAGTCTCTATTTTTCTCTACCGCATTACCTTTGATCCATTCACGGAATGGTGCTGTCACTGAGAGTTTCTCTGCTTTCCACCTGTGATGTTCAATGATCCTGTCTACATTTGTATTTACATTGATGATTTGATAGTGATCCTTCTTTTTTCCTTCCAGTTCCGATCTCCTCTGTGGTAATACCTTTGATTTGTTCTTGGAATGGGGGCTTCACTGTTCCTCTGGTTTCCACCTATGATGTTCAATGGTTCAGTTTACCCCTGTATCTTCGTTTAGTACTGCAAGATCACCACCCTATTCTATCTATTAATCTCTCTCTAGGAATCGATGGACCACAAAAATATAATTCTTCTCTTGAGGAATCCGTGGACAACAAAGATGTAGTTCTTCAGTTTGCAATGAAGACAGATCTAATCTTTCTTCCTCATCATATTTTTCCAAGTAGTAAATTTATTCTAATCTATAAATTGATCCCAGAAGCTCTTAAAATTTTCTCGTCTGTTCTTCGTCCACTTTCTCCAAATTATGTCTTCATTCAGGTACTTCCAGATAATCTTGAAATTGAAATCCTTGTTATTAACTGACTGCATCCTTAGTGCCAAGCCCTTCTTGGTTATCAGAGCCATAACCCATCCACTCCCTCTCCACAAAACAAAACCCTAATCCCCTCTGCCACAGCCCCCTGCTCCCCCATCCAACCGCAGCCCCCCCCCCCCCCCCCCCCCCCCCCCCCACACCCCAGCGCCCCCCTGCCGCTGCTGCTGCCCCTGCTATCACCCCCCACCCCACCGCCCCCCTTGCTGTCAGCCCCCCAACAACGCCCCCCCCTGTCATCCACCACGCCCCATCTCAGTCAGCTTCCCGCCCCGTTGGTCCCCCCCCCCCCAAACCCTAACCCTAGCCATCTTTCTACTCTCTAATATACCTATATCCATAAACCCTAACCCTACTCGTCTTTCTACCATAATCTACATCAAACACTAGCCGCCTTTCCCCTTCAAAAAAAAAACTTTAGGATTCTCAGAGGGTAAACAATAGTTTGTTTGCTGGATCCTCTAACTCTCAAAATTAACTTGAGATTCTCAAAGGGTAAGCATCGGTTTGTTTGCTGGAACTTCCGACTCTCAACGTTAACTTCAGAAATTTAACAAAGAGCAGACAAGTTGCTTGTTTTGCGTGAATCTTTGTTTCTTTTCTTGATGTTCACATCATGATCTAACATAAGGTAACTTGAGTTGCCTCTCTGTCCTGTCTTGTGTGATCCACGTTTATTTCTGTTTTCCATGTGCGTGTCGATTCTCACCACGTTGTTAGCGCATTGGCAATGTTGATGTGATTATCAAGTTAGAAAGATCAATTCGATGGTCGAATTAGGATTACTTGTGGGATGACTAGAACCGGGCGAATATCAGTGCTATAGATACTAGTGCCGGAAACGCAATGACGAGACCAACGGGTACTGGCCTGACAATTTTCTCAATTTGACTTGTTGATCGACGGTTGGACGGGCCAGAGGGCTACTCAACATGGAGAAAGAAGGTCGAGATTTGAGAAGACACTTAAGAGAATGCGGTTGTCCGCACATCTGACGGACAACCCTCCATTAGAGACTGATCCCATATTTGAGCAGTGGGAGACAGATGACAGTCGACTGTTTACACAGTTAATGAATTTAATGGAACCATCGGTGGAAGACATGATTCAGAATACAAATACGGTGAAGGAATTATATGAGGTTTTAGCAGTGACGTTTGATGGAAAACGTGATTTGTCTCGTATCTACGACTCGGTCGTTGGCATATACCGAGCAAATTAACGAGACAAATCTCATAAGGATCATTTTCGTGCCTTTAAAGTCATGACTGATAAAATCGACCGTGTATTACCTCTGACGACGGATATCAATGACGCAAGGGCTCAAAATAAGTAGCTTTATGTCATGGCACATCTTGCCTCTCTCCGTCCTGATGCAGATTCTGCTCGCTCTCAGATCATTGTTGGATCTGATGTTCGATCTCTGATGGAAGCTCACTTTCGTGTCCTACGGACATCAGAACTTGTTGAGACCGCTCCGAGTGATGCTCCTGTTGATCGATCTGCTCTTGGTGCTGCCCGTGCTAGATTCCGTGGTGGTCTCGTTGGCCGACGTAGTGGCCGAAATGGTGGCCGTGATGGTGGACGAGGCAATGGCGGTCGTGATGGGGGTAGACCGCATACATGCTTCAACTGTGGTTTGCAAGACCATTTTCCGTAGCAGTGTCCTAAGATACGCAATTATGTATCTGTGGGTCGTGTTTCCAATACTACTGTTGCTAATGGTGGTTCACTAACAGTCCGTAGACAAGGAAGTGTCCGTCTTTCTTCCGGACTGTCACTCAAATCAGTATTACATACATCGGAAAATCCGTTCAGTTTGCTTTCAATTAGTCATCTTACTCGCGATTTGCATTCAGTAACATTTTTTCCTGATGGTTGTATTTTTCAGGACCTAAACGCTGGAAAGACAATTGGTAAGGGATATGTGGCTGGAGGTTTGTACCTGTTTGGCGTACCTTCTTCTGTTGTCTGTGCCGGCGTGAAACTCGATCATTTTGAGTTACATTGTCAGTTAGGCCATCCATCAATTCAAGCTCTCCAAAAAATATACCCATCTTTAGATGTTCCTACTTCTTTTTATTGTGACTTGTCATTTAGCTAAGTATCACCAGGTTTCCTATCCGGCGAGTCCTAATAAATTTGCGTCCGCTTCTTTTGAGTTGGTGCATTCTGATGTATGGGACCTTGTCCGATTGAATCAATATTGAGTTTCAAATATTTCGTTACATCTGTTGATGATTACTCGCATGTCAATTTTGTTTTTCTAATGAAAAATTGCTCCGAATTATTTCAAATTTGGAGTAGTTTTTATGTCGAAACCAAAACACAATTTAGTGTTCCAATTAAATGTTTTCGAAGTGACAATGGTCGTGAGTATCTATTTCGTGAGTTCAATATTCATTTGTCCGATAATGCCATCATCCACCAAACTTATTGTCCTTACATACCACAACAAAATGGTGTGGTCGAGCGTAAGGATCGTCATCTCTTGGAAACAACGCGTGCTTTTATGTTTCAAGCACGTACTCTCAAAAAGTTTTGGTCGGATTCGGTACTTACCGCTTGCTATCTTATTAATCGCATGCCATCATCGGTTTTCAATGGTTCTCCTCTTTTTCTCGATTATATCTTGGAAGAGAGCCGTTTCCTCCCCCTCTCAAAATTTTTGGTCGCTTGTGCTATCTACGATATACCCGACCGACTCTTTCTATATTAGATCCCAAGGCAATCTAATGTATTTTTCTTGGGTATCCTAAAGTTTAGAAAGGGTATCCTAAAGTTTAGAAAGGGTATCAGTGTTTCTCCCCTACCTTGAAGAGTTATTTTTTCTCCCGGGACGTTACCTTCATTGAAACTGAGTTTCCTCCACTTCGCAAACTTTGGATCCAATTCCACAAATTTATTCAGAAGAGGATTTGTTATTGTTTCCTATTCAACCATAACAGCCCCTTCGTAAGGGTGCCTTCAGTACCGACGTCACCTGAAAGAACATTGGAGATAGTGCCCACAGAGTCATCCTCCTCCTCTAGCTTTACCGATTCGCCTTCGCCTGTTCCGCCAGCTCGACCTCGTGATAACTGTCGTGATCATCCATTGTATGTTGACAACTACAAATGGCTTGCCAGCCATACTCAGTCCTTGGTAGCTATTATTCATGGGATTCAGATTTCCAATACTGTCGAGGAGGGTCTTAAACATCCTGGTTGGCGTGCTGCTATGGAAGATGAGATAAAAGCATTCCGGAAAAATCATACTTGGGACTTGGTAGATTTGCATACGGGTAAGCAGGTAGTCGGGTGCAAATGGGTGTTTACGATCAAGGTGGAACCGGATGGCACTCTTGATCGTCTAAAGGCTCGTCTAGTAGCTAAAGGATATTCTCAGACCTTTGGTGAGGATTATTTTGAGACCTCTCCAGTTGCCAGGATGACATCTGTGCGCGTACTCTGGCCCTGGCTGTTCGCTATGACTGAAATTACTTCATTTTAGTATCAAGAATGCATTTTTCCATGGGGATCTTGAAGAAGAAGTATATGTAGTGCAACCTTCTGGGTTTGTAAGGGAGGGTAAAGTGTGTCATCTACGGAAGGTCCTCTACGGTCTCAAACAATCACCTCGTGCGTGGTTTGGTCAATTTACACATGTTACTCAGTTCGACATGTGTCAATCAAAGAAGGATCATTCAGTATTCTATCGACTACCGACAGACATTAGCTGGAAGGATAATACTTGGTGTCTATGTTGACAACATTGTGATCACGGGAGACGACATCCAGGGTATTGCAGCCCTAAAGAAGTTTATGGGAGAACAATTTCAAACCAAAGATATGGGGTCATTGAACTACTTCTTGGACATTGAAGTCATACGGGATAAGCAGGACATTGTAATGTCCCAGAGGAAGTATGTGCTGGACATACTAAATGATGCATTGTCAGCCCCCTCGTCCCCCTGTCATCCACTGCACCCACCCTACCGCTCCCTGCTGCTGTTGCCCCCTGCTGTCAGCCCCCACCGCCCCCGCTTTGCTGCCCCCAAATCCTAACCCTAGCCGTCTACTCTCTAATCTACCTATGTCCATAAACCCTAAACCTAGTCGTCTTTCTACCATCATCTACATCAAACCCTACCCGTCTTTCCACTTCAAAAAAAAACTTTAGGATTCTCAGAAGATAAACAATGGTTTGTTTGTTGGAACCTCTGACTCTCAACGTTAACTTCAGGAATTTAACAAAGAGCAGATAAGTTGCTTGTTTTGCGTAAATCTTTATTTTTTTTCTTGATCTTCACATCAGGATCTAACAGAAGGTAACTTGGGTTCCCTCTCTGTCATGGCTTGTGTGATCCACGTTCATCTCTGCTTCCCATGCACGTGCCGATTTTGGCCAATGTTAGCGTATTGGCAGAGTTGATATGATTATCAACTTAGAAAGATCACTTCGACGGTCGAATTATGAATACTTACGAGATGACTAGCATCGGGCGAATAGTAGTGCTACAGATACTAGTGTCGGAAACGCAATGGCGGGACCAACGGACACTGGCATGACAATTTCCTCAATTCGACTTGTTGATCGACGGTTGGACGGACCAGAGGGCTACTCAACATGGAGAAAGAAGGTCGAGAAGACACTTCGGGGAATGCGGTTGTCCGTATATCTGATTGACAATCCTCTATTAGAGACTGATCCTATATTTGAGCAGTGGTAGACAGATGACAGTCGATTGTTCACACAGTTAATGAATTTAATGGAACCACCGGTGGAAGACATGATTCATTATACGAATATGGTAAGGTATTATAGGAGGTTTTAGCGCGACGTTTGATGGAAAATACGATTTGTCTCGTATCTACGACTCGGTCGTTGGCGTATACCGAGCAAATTAATGAGACAAATCTCATAAGGATCACTTTTGTGCCTTTAAAGCCATGACTTATGAAATCGACCGTGTATTACCTCTGATGACGGATATCAATGACGCAAGGGCTCAACATAAGCAGCTTCATGTCATTGCATATCTTGTCTCTCTCCGTTCTGATGTAGATTCTGCTCGCTCAGATAATTGCTGGATTTGATGTTCCATCTATGATGGAAGCTCACTTTTGCGTCCTACGAACAGCGAAATTCGTTGAGACCGTTCCGGGTGATGCTTCTTCTGATCGATATGCTCTTGGTGCTGCCCGTGCTGTATTCCGTGTGGTCTTGGTGGCCGACGTGGTGGCCGTGATGGTGGACGAGGCAATGGCGGTAGTGATGGGGTAGACTGCGCACATGCTTCAACTGTGGTCTGCAAGGCCATTTCCAGTGGCAGTGTCCTAAGGTTTCTGCCGCTAATGTTACATCAGTTGCTCTTGATGATAGTGTTTGTTCTGTTCGAATGACTGTAGAGTCATATATAGATTTTCTCGACTTTAAGCTCAACGTCGCGGTGAAACATCAACATCTGTATCGAAAGCCAGATACTCAGAGGCATATGTGGTAAGGTCGAAGCGGCGGGTGTTTGACTCTGGTGCGTCTTCAAACATGACTGTCGACGCAGGTATGATATGCAATTATGTATCGGTGGGTCGTATTTCCAATATTATTGTTGTCAATGGTGGTTCACTAACAGTCCTTGGACGAGAAAGTGTCCGTCTTTCTTCCGAATTGTCACTCAAATCAGTATTACATACACCGAAAAATTTGTTCAGTTTGCCTTCAATTAGTCAGCTTACTCGCGATTTGCGTTGTTCAGTAACATTTTTTTTCCTGATGGTTGTGTTTTTTAGGACCTAAAGACTAGAAAGACTATTGGTAAGGAACATGTAGCTGGAGACTTGTACTTGTTTGTCGTACCTTCTTCTATTGTCTGTGCCGGCGTGAAACTCGATTCTTTCGAGTTACATTGTCAGTTAGGTCATCCATCAATCCAAGCTCTCCAAGAAAATGTATCCGTCATTATATGTTACTGCTTCTTTTAATTGTGACTCTTGTCGTTTATCTAAGCATCACCGGGTTTCCTATCCGGCGAGTCCTAATAAATTTGTATCCGCTCCTTTAGAGTTGGTACATTTTGATGCACGGGGACCTTGTCCGATTGAATCAATAATGGGTTTCAAATATTTCGTTACAATTGTTGATGATTATTCGCATGTCACTTTTGTTTATTTGATAAAAAATTGCTCCGGATTATTTCAAATTTGGTGTAATTTTTATGTCGAAATCAAAACACAATTTGTTGTTCTAATTAAATATTTTTGAAGTGACAATGGTCGTGAGTATCTATCTCGTGAGTTCAACTCATTTGTCCGACAATGGCATCATCTACCAAATTTTCTGTCCTTACACACCACAACGGAATGGTGCAGCCGAGCGTAAGTATCGTCATCTGTTGGAAACAACACGTGCTCTTATGTTTCAAACACGTACTCGCAAAAGGTTTTGGTCGGATATGGTACTTATCGATTGCTATCTTATTAATCGCATGCCATCATCGTTTTCAATCGTTCTACCCCTTTTTCTCGATTATATCCCGGAAGAGAGTCGTTTCCTATCCCTCTTAAAATTTTTGGTTGCTTGTGCTATGTACGAGATATCCGGCCGACTCTTTCTGTCACGCCCCAGAACCAGAATACTGGAGAGCGGGGGCAGACATAGCCAGCTACGTATATTGAAGTGCAACCCACCTCGCTATACGGTCACGGCTGTCTAGGATACATGAGGGTTTATCTACAAGCCAGCAGTCTCTTAAGGTCATGAACAAACCTATTGTCTCAATCACAAGCAAGTAAGTAGATGTTACAAGATGTATGATCATTAAATATACAATAATAAGGCGTCCCAAATATTACATATTCAGCTGATCATGAAGCTAGTCGTTACAAAATGTCAGGACTAGCAAGAGTTTAGTCATACATGATCAACCCTAGGATCTGTTAATCATGTTACAGCCCGTAGGCAGACAGTAAGTAAAAGAGCTATCGAGCTAACACGTGCTCGTCGGCTAAACGCCTCAAAAGAATAATAATTTTTTTTTACAATAGAGTGGGAGAGCCAAAAAATAACCCACTCGTTGCCAGGGTTCCGTCTAGTGGCCACCAATGGTGAGAAACCAAGCTCCGTTCAGACGAAGGGTTACAACCCGTAAACCAAACAAGGACCGGGGTTGTAACCCTTCGTCTGAACGGAGCTTGGTTTCACACCATTTATCGAGAAAATAAATACAAGCATGCTGGTCAGGTAACAGTCTGGAACAAGATCAAGGCAAGACTAGACTGGTTAGACTCCATCCAATCATTTCACGGCCAAGCAAGACCTACGGCTTGATACTTTAACTAACTAGGGTTATCACAAACCTAATTACTAACAAGATGCAATGAGATTATTCCACAGCCACAAGCCCTGCAGACCATCCAGGTTACCCAGGTCGAAATTAGGGGTTGAATTCAGGTGGGTACATCGTCCAGGAAACGCATGTACCCTTAAGTAGCTTGAAGGGTGCAACACATGACAGTGTGCTGGAAATGTGCCCTACTCGACGGCAGGCTACAGATCCCAGGCGCGCCCAGGTAACGGGATTGCCTGTAGCTGGGAAATCTCTTCATGACTAATGTATTAATCTAGTTATTAGCCTTAGTCCATTTCAATAGGTGTTCCTGACCGTGGTACTCAGGAGTCCCTCCCTAGACATGATGCAAGACAGAACTGGATTATTTGTACAAGCACAACCACCCACGGTGTCCAGGAATATATTCTTGTCAGGTCATGTCATGTCAGGTAGCCGTCGCAACAGCTATTCAAGATATAACATGTCAGGTGATCAGGTCAAGTATACTTTGTCAGGAGTGCGCCACGGCGGGCCACTATCAGGTCATGTTAGTCATGTCAGGAGTGCACCACTACGGGTCACTGTCGTGTCAGGCTCAATTATCAATTCCAAACATATCAAGTAAATTCATGATTATCAAGTTCAGGTCAAAAGGCGTAAGGATGTAAAATGGGCGTAAAATATCTAAATAAATATCAATAAACAGGGCTATAGAAGATCCAGGATAAGGAAAATAAAACCAAACTAACATGCTGATATAAGATCAAGCCTGCCAAAGGCCATACGCTCAAGTAGCATACGCTCAGGCTACAGGTCAGCGTACGCTCAAGCTAGCGTACGAAATGGTCTAGGGCACGCGCACGCTAGCGTACACAATAGACAGCGTACGCCCAAGTCAGCGTACCGAATGGGTCAGCGTACGCTCGAGCTAGCGTACGCTCAAGGCAGCGTACGCTCAAGCTAGCGTACCAAAAGTATGCGTACGCTCAAAAGTCACGCTGGCAACAGTCAGCGTAACCAAGCTAGCGTTCCAAAGACACGCTAGGCTAGCGTACGCTCAAAAGTCACGTTGGCAACAGTCAGCGTAACCAAGCTAGCGTACCAAAGACACGCTAGGCTAGCGTACGCTCAAAAGTCACGCTGGCAACAGTCAGCGTAACCAAGCTAGCGTACGCACGCTAAAGAGCAGCGTACCAAGGCTAGCGTACGCTCGCTAAAGAGCAGCGTACCTCAGCGGCTTAAGCTAAAAAGCTAGCACACTGCTCACTGTCTTCTCCAAATTGGCAAGAACAGCAAGAACTCCAAGGGTTAAATCCAGGACTCCAAATGCTCATAACTCGGTCAAAACAAGTCCGAATCCAAGTTTCCAAAGGTCGAAATTGGGTAGAAGAAAATTTCCAACCTCATGGAACCATCAGAACTTGAAAACCAAGAAGTTAATTAGATCAAAACTTCAAAAATCCGAAGAAGACAATTTTTCCTAGATCTACAAAAACATGCATCAAAATGAAATTCTTCAAGTTCTAAAGTGGGTTAGATCCATGCTAGGAAGCCATCAGAACCATCAAAAGGGGTTCTTAAGTGAGAGCAAGGTGCACTTGCTTAAGGGGTTGGGGAGTTGTGGAGAGGAAGGAAGAAGAAGAAATAAATGAGAGTTATGGTGGAGAGAGAAGGTTGGTGGGAAAATAAATATCATAGGTGGTGGTAGGTAGGGGGTTCATGCCTTGGGTTCATGATGAACCAAGCATTGGGCCGGTCGAACCAATGCCAACCCAAGCCAACCCAAACCGAGAGCAACCCAAGCCAAGAAATAAACAAGAAAAAAAAATATACAAGAAAAATATGTACACGTATTTCCAAAATACGTAATATGAACACAGGCATTACACTTTCTAAATTAGATCATAAGGCAATCAAATGTATTTTTCTTGGGTATCCTAAAGTTCAGAAAGGGTATCGGTATTTCTTCCCTACCTTGAAGAGATTTTTTTTCTCTCGGGACGTTACCTTCGTTGAAACTGAATTTTCTCCACTTTCGCAAACTTCGGATCCAATTCCACAAATTTATCCAGAAGAGGATTTCTTGTTGTTTTCTATTCAGCCAGAACAACCCCCCGTAAGGGTGTCATCCCCTACCGAGCCAGTATCCCGGTCCGACGGTCCGCAAACATCGGTTCAGCCAATACCAACGTCAGCTGAAAGAACATCGCAGATAGTGCACATAGAGTCATCATCCTCTTCTAGCTCCACCGATTCGCCTTCGTCTGTTGTGTTAAGAAAAACAAAATATTCTATTAGCTAAATTAGGTAGCTAAATATTTTGTTGCTGTAAATTAGCTAATTGTACAGCTGTGAGGTTAATAGTGCAGCTGTCATTCCTTTAATAGAAGAGGAAGTATAGGGACTCTTGTATATATAGTATACTGCTCCATGAATAAATTTGTATCAGAATTTCAAAGAAACATTTCTATATGGTACCAGAGTCAACACCGACTTCCTCTACAATATAGGAATTGGTGCTTGTTGGTTTCTTTGAATAACTTCTGATGGCTCCTTCCGAAAATAATAAATCGGAGAAACCTACTTCTTCCGCTGCAATCCGTATGCATGAAGCGCACACCCCGGAACGACTTGACGGCAACAACTATGTCGAGTGGTCGTTGAATGCGCAGAACAAAATCAGAGGCAGAAAATGTTGGGGTTACATCACCGGAACAAAGGCTGCACCAGAAAAAAAGGAATATGATGAATATGAAGCATGGGAAGATGAAAACTGCTTGGTCAAATCTTGGCTTCTAGACTCCATGACCACAGAAATCAGATCCCTCTTCATCCGCTTAGCTACGGCAAAGGAAATTTGGGACACGGTGAAGGAGACGTACTCAGTCAACCAAGATGCATCAAGAGCATATCAACTGTATCGTGAAATCTCTACTCAACAAAATGGCGGATCTGTTATTACATACTTTGAAAAATTGCAGAAGTTATGGCAGGAGTATAATGCTATTAACAATTGTATCATGGAATGCACTAAAGATGTTGAGAAGTATAACAAGATGATTAATTCTCAACGCGTTTATGCCTTTTTGGCTGGCCTGGATTCACATTTGGATGGAGTTCGTGGCCGTATCCTTGGTACCACTCCCCTCCCAAATGTTCAATCAGTTTATGCAACTGTATGTGCAGAGGCAAATCGCCAAGAGGCTATGCTTGGTAGTGAGTCTATTGAGGGGTCTGCCTTTGCTGCCAAGAAGTATCCTAAGAAAGGATCTCGAAAGTGTTCCCACTGTAATGGTGATAATCATGTTATGGAAACATGTTTTAAACTCCATGGATATCCAGATTGGCATCCAAAAGGAAAAGCTAATCCCAATAACAAGGTAGAAAATATGAAGAGCAATACTTCTGCTGCGGCTGGATTTGTAACCAAGTCAGGTATATCTAACTCTGCTATTAATCTTTCTGTTGTTACTAGGGGTAGTGATTGGATAATCGATACAGGTGCTACTGACCATATGACTTGTGATCCTCATATATTTACTAATTTTTCCCCTGGTGGTTCGAAAACTGTCATTATTAATGCCAATGGAGTCTCATCTCCTATTGAAGGTGTTGGTACTGTATCCCTCTCACCCTCCTTATCAATACCTGATGTCTTATTTGTTCCTACTTTGAATTGTAACCTTCTCTCTGTCAGTAAATTAACCAAATCACATTCTTGTGTTGCTATGTTTTACCCAACTCATTGTCTTTTTCAGAATATACATACCAAGGAGAAGATTGGCAGTGGTAGACAAAGTGAAGGGCTATATTATCTTGAAAATGTTTCACAACAAACCCATAAAGGAGCATTGGCACATCTTGCAAGTGAGCACCTACAAGATAAAAACAAAAAGGAAATCTGGTTATGGCATAGACGGTTGGGACATCCCTCTTTTAGTTATCTAAAGAAATTATTTCCATCGTTATTTCATAAATGCAATATTTCAGATTTTCTTTGTGAAACTTGTGTGATGGCTAAAAGTCATCGTGCTGTTTTTCCCTTGAGCAATAAAAAAACTGATTTCCCTTTCTCTTTAATTCACACAGATGTCTGGGGCCCTGCCCCACAATCTACATATAATGGAAAAAAAATGGTTTATCAGTTTTGTTGATGATTGTACTCGGAACTTGGGTATATTTGTCAAAACATTAAAAGTGATGTGTATAATGTGTTTCGTTCCTTTCATCAGATGATAGTTACACAGTTTAACACCTATATAAAGGTCATTAGATCTGATAATGGAGGGGAATATTTTAAGACAGAATTAATAGAGTTCATGAAATCAAAAGGCATTTTGCATCAAACTACATGTCCTTATTCACCCCAACAAAATGGAGTGGCTGAGAGGAAAAATAGACGCATATTAGAGGTGACAAGGTCACTCTTAATAGATGGTAATGTTCCATCTCATTTATGGGGCGAGGCTGTGAACTCTGCAGTTTATTTGATTAATCGAACCCCTTCTAGTGTGCTTAACTTTAGAAGACCTCTAGATGTGCTGTCTGATCATTGTGTTCTTCCTTCCATTGTTCATTTACTACCTCATGTTTTTGGATGTGTTATCTATGTTCACTTACACCCACATCAACGTAGAAGAACGAGCTATTAAATGTGTCTTTGTTGGGTATGGATCAACTCAAAAAGGGTATCTTGCTTACCATCCAACATCAAAGAAATTTTATATTTCTATGGATGTGACATTTCATGAAGATAATTTTTTTTATGTCGATTCTACACTTCAGGGGGGGAATGAAAGTGAAGTGCAACATCAGGATGTTAGTATGTTTGACATTTCAAATATAAAATTATATTGTGAAGATAAATTATCTTGTGAGAATCACTCTGCAGGAAGTAAGCCAATCTTAGATATGGACACTCAATCTTTTGATAATACAGTGCCTTCTGATCATAACCAACTAGCTCAATCTTCTCCACAGGTTATACATGATTCTTCAGAGGTACCTCTTGATCCTATCTTTGATAATACACATATAGATGAAGTTGATCTTGTTTTGGATTCTGAAATTGATTCTTGTTTGCATGAGACCACCACCACACCCAACATTGAGTCTACTATTGTCCAATATAACCTTCCACACCGCTCTAATCGAGGTCAACCTCCCGTCAGATATGAACCAGACCTTCAATCCAAAATTAAATATTCCATTAGTAATTATGTGTTATCTCACAAGTTATCTCAGTCATATGCATCATTTGTATCTCAATTATCCTTAATTTCTATTCCTAGTAATGTACAGGAAGCTTTGGCAGATCCTAGATGGACCGAAGCAATGGTTGAGGAGATGGCAGCTTTAGAAAAAAAACAACACTTGGGATCTTGTGACTTTACCAAGAGGGAAGAAAACAGTGGGGTGCAAATGGGTTTTTACAATAAAACACAAAGCCGATGGAACTATCGAGAGGTATAAAGCACGACTAGTTGCTAAAGGTTATACTCAGTCTTATGGTGTAGATTATCAAGAGACGTTTGCACCGGTAGCCAAGCTCAATACTGTGAGAATACTTTTGTCACTAGCAGCAAACCAAGATTGGCCTCTTCTACAATTTGATGTGAAAAATGCTTTCCTACATGGAGAAATTTTAGAAGAAATTTATATGGATTCCCCACCAGGTATGATAGATTCAAATGGAATGAAGGTTTGCAAATTAAAGAAAGCTCTATATGGATTAAAACAATCCCCAAGAGCATGGTTTGGAAGGTTCACTAAGTCTATGAAGGCTTTTGGCTATAAAGCAAGTAAACTTTGATCATACTTTATTTTTGAAGAAAGGAGGTAAAATTACAGCCTTAATTATCTATGTAGATGACATGATAGTTACAGGAAATGACCAATGTGAGATTTCTAGTTTGCAAAATTACCTTGCATCTGAATTTGAGATGAAGCAACTTGGAAACCTAAAATATTTTTTGGGTATTGAAGTAGCTAGATCAAAACATGGTATTTTTCTATGCCAAAGAAAGTATGCTCTTGACTTACTATATGAAACTGGACTGCTTGGGTGTAAACCAGTTGATACCCCAATTGAACAAAATCATATGCTCTTTCACTGTCCAAATTCAGCTAGCATAGACAAAGGAAGGTACCAGAGGCTGGTGGGAAAATTAATTTACTTGTCTCATACACGTTTCGATATTACCTATGCAGTGAATGTTGTTAGTCAATTTATGCATGATCCACGCAAGCCTCATATGGATGCTGTTGAGAGGATTTTGAGATATTTGAAGTCTACTCCAGGAAAAGGAATTTTATTCTCAAATCATGGAAACTTAAAGGTAGAAGGGTACACGGACGCTAATTGGGCAGGTTCAAAAAATGATGGAAGGTCTACCTCTGGATACTTTACATTTGTAGGAGGAAATCTTGTAACTTGGAGGAGTAAAAAACAACCGGTAGTAGCAAGATCTAGTGCTGAAGCCGAATTTCATGCTATGGCACTTGGGTTATGTGAACTTTTGTGGGTACGAAATGTTCTGTTAGATTTGGGGTTTAAATCAAAAGAGGCTATGAATTTGTACTGTGACAATACATCAGCAATAGCAATTGCTCATAATCCTGTCCAACATGATAGAACAAAGCATGTAGAGATTGATAGACATTTCATCAAAGAGAAGCTTGAAGCTGGAATAATTTCCTTTCCCTTTGTAAGATCGGAATTGCAGTTAGCTGATGTTCTCACCAAAGGAGTAACAAGCAAGGTGTTTAATGAGTCATTATTCAAGTTGAGAATGTGTGATATCCATGCACCAACTTAGTGGGGGTGTCAAGAAAAACAAAATATTCTATTAACTAAATTAGGTAGCTAAATATTATGTTGCTATAAATTAGCTAATTGTACAGCTGTGAGGTTAATAGTGCAGCTGTCATTCCTTTAATAGAAGAGGAAGTATAGGGACTCTTGTATATATAGTATACTGCTCCATGAATAAACTTATATCAGAATTTCAAAGAAATATTTCTATAGTTCTGCTAGCTCGACCTCGCCGTGCCTGTCGTGATCATCCATTGTATGTTGACAACTACAAAGGACTTGCCAGCCACACTCAGTCCTTGGTAGCTACTATTCATGAGATTCAAATTCCCAATGTTGCCGAGGAGGGTCTAAAACATCCCGGTTGGCGTGCCTCTATGGAAGAGAAGATGAAAGCACTCCGGAAAAAATCATACTTGGGACTTGGTATATTTGCATACTGGTAAGCAGACTGTCAGGTGCAATTGGGTGTTTGCGATCAAGATGAAACCAGATGGCACTCTTGATCGTCTAGTGGCTAAAGAATATTCTCAGACTTCTGGTGAGGATTATTTTGAGACCTTCTCTTAAGTTGTCAGGATGACATCTGTGAGCGTATTCTTGGCCCTAGCTGTTCGCTATGACTTACCATTGCTTCATCTAGATATCAAGAATGCATTTCTCCATTGGGATCTTGAAGAAGAAGTATATGTAGTACAACCTCTTGGGTTTGTTGCAAGGGAGGGTAAAGTGTGTCATCTACGGAAGGTCCTCTACGGTCTCTCACAATCACCTCGTGCATGGTTTGGTCGATATACACATGTTGTTACTCAGTTCGACATGTGTCAATCAAAGAAGGATCATTCAGTATTCTACCGACAGACATTAGCTGGAAGGGAGGGTAAAGTGTGTCATCTACGGAAGGTCCTCTACGGTCTCTCACAATCACCTGTTGCAAGGGAGGGTAAAGTGTGTCATCTACGGAAGGTCCTCTACGGTCTCTCACAATCACCTCGTGCATGGTTTGGTCGATATACACATGTTGTTACTCAGTTCGACATGTGTCAATCAAAGAAGGATCATTCAGTATTCTACCAACAGACATTAGCTGGAAGGATAATACTTGGTGTCTATGTTGACAACATTGTGATCACGGGAGACGACATCCAGGATATTGCAGGCCTAAAAACGTTTCTGGGAGAACAATTTCAAACCAAAGATATGAGATCGTTGAACTACTTCTTAGACATTGAAGTCATAAGGGGTAAGCGAGACATTGTAATATCCCAGAGAAGTATGTGCTGACATACTAAATGATGCAAGAATGATGCAAGCTAAGGGAGCAAACTCTCTCATGGATTCAGGGACAAAGTTACTTCCAGATGAGGGGGTCCTGATGACCAATCCAGATCAGTATCGTCGAGTGGTGGAAACACTCAACTACTTGGCGGTCATGACTCGACCATACATCTCTTTCGTCGTAAGTGTCTAAGTAGATTTATGGCTTCTCCAAGAATTCCACATTGACAGACAGTTCTCAAAATTTTGTGCTATTTAGTCAAGAAATCGGAAAAAGAAATTCGTATGTAGAATCATGGACATACTCGTATTGAGTACTTTATTGTTGACTGGGGTACAAGTCTGACAGATAGACGGTCTACATCTGGCTACTCGATATTCATTGGCGGAAACTTGGTATCGTGGAAGAGCAAGAAGTCGAATGTAATAGCACGGTCAAGTTCAGAAGCAGAATATCGAGCCATTGTCCATGATACAGACAACAGAGATGTTATAACTTAAGCATTTTCTACAAGAACTGGATGAAGAAGCATGATCTAAAGCAACAGATCTGTGGTGTGATAATCATCTATCTACATTGCTACTAATCATTTATTTCATGAAAGTACGAAGCACATTGAAATCAACATCCACTTTGTCCGTGACGAGTATACAAAGGGGTGATAAAGTTTCAGCATGTGAGGATCGGTAATTAGATAGCCGATATCTTCACGATGTCTCTTTTGGGTCCTCGGGTTCAATTTTTGTGTAACAAGCTGGACATGATCGACATCTATGCTCCAACTTGAGGGAGGGTGTTAAGTATTAGTATTGGACTTTACTCCCATATTGACTAGAATAATAGTAAGAGGGGTTAGCCTCTCCTATATATATGTAACTTCCCCTTTAATAGTAATCATCCCATTATTCTATTCTACATCTTCATTCAGATACTTCCAGATAAGCTTGAAATTGAAATCCTTGTTCTTAACTGACTACGTCCTTAGTGCCAAGCCCTTCTTGGTTACTTTTATATTTTCCCCGCTAATGCAAATACATATAACACTTTTTTCACCATTTTCACAAATTTCATTGTTTGGTTTGATTAAATAGGGGGATTGGTGCAACAAATGTTGCATTGTTTCTTCCAACTTCTGCAACCAATGTTGTGGTCAAAATGGTACGACAGCATTTGCAACATTATTCCCAATGGCTGTCTTCATTCAATGTATGTCATAAAGTCGTAACCAAACAATGGCTTTTTATTTACTGCAACAGAAGTTGCAACCGTAGATGCTAATTACAGCATTTCAAACAATGGAATTATAAATCTTGCAACATCATTTAACATGCAATGAAACAATGAATTTGCAACATGACTTACAACAACAAATGCTACATGCAACATTAATTGCATGATATTTCCATTTACCAGCAACCAAACAGCCCCTAAGTTTCCTACCAAAACTAAGTTTCCAATTTTCTTCTACTATCCTATTGCGAAATAGACCCTTAGGAAGTTGGTGCATATTGCAAAGAAGGAGCTTATGGTTGGGCTTGAAGATGAAAAATGGCTTTCAATTTCTTGAGTTTGGATAGTTGTGTTGGAGGACAGAAGAAGCGGTGGTGGGTTGGACCGACAGAATGTTAAAAAAGTAACATCGATTAACTTCATCGATGGTCTCTACTGCGCTTAACAATAGGTTCTTATGACTAATAATCTTAAATATAGGTTTTCTTTTTCAAATAACAAAATTTGTGGGGCATATGTTGAAATGGACAATATTTGAGGGGTTTATATCTAAAACCCTTACATATATCTTACATATATGTAATCTGTGAACGGCCCAACCCTTTGTTTCCTTGGCCACTGACAGTCGCAAAGCGACCATGTAGAAGCCCGCGCTAAAATTGATCATTGTTCCTATACAATTCGAACTATCTATGGAGTATTATGCGTAAAAATTTGGATATTTGTAGATGAGGAATAATAGACCTCTTTATTTGGTTTGTCATTCTGTCCAGGACCCGTAATAGAACAAACAAAAAATGAAAAATGAGGGTTTCCCTAAAATCAAACAAAAACGAAGAATTCTAATTCTATAAGGTTGAATAAAAATTGATTAACCTTTTTTAGTATAATTGCTATGCTTAGTGTGTGACTCGTTAGTTTTTTCTTTATAGTATAGTTTAGAATTGGGATAAAAAAAAAAGAATCCCACTCTGAACTTAATAACTATATAAACTAAAAACGAATAACCAACTTATTGCTTCGTATTGTCAAGATCCCAAGAAAAAGTCACTATATGACTAACATATAGTTGTAACAACTGAAATAAAAAAATATTATATAAATATTATATAAAAATATTATATATTAAGTATTATTCTCTATTTTTAGAAGCAAAAATAAAGGGATGCAGATAAATGGAAAGATGATAGAAAGAGAACCAAAATATCAATGATATATGATTCCAATATGTATGGTCTATGAATCACCTCATAAAAGGCAGTGGGATAAAGCATTAATATTGAGGAAAATAATACTAAAGCACCTCGGGTTAATACAGACCGAGTAGATTGACTCAAAAACGAATTTTTTGTGGAGCTCCATTGCAGAGTTCAGGCCTAACCATTAACAGAGAAGCTATGGGAACGACAAAACCTGTGACTACATAGGATTCCAACGAATCTTAATCATTCATTGAGTGGGATGGCGGAACGAACCAAGAACAAATGGATTTACTTTGAGAGGTCGTGGATTGGCCTTAAGAATGAAGCAGTAAAGAGTCAATATTCGCCCGCGAAACCCTTCTTTTTTTATTGTCTTGTAAAAAAAAGAAGAAGAAACATTATCTATAAATGTAGACGTCTAAATATACAGCTTACCATGTAAAAAATTGAATATCAATTAAATCTCATTACTTAGTTTAGTGTATTAGTGTATTATTTGAACCTTCATGTTTTTCAACCTCTCGTAGAAGCCCGAGGACTTGAACCTTCAAAATTTTCAACTTCTCTAAGAACATTGAGCACTTGTTATCACAATAAATAATAGATACAGAAATTTGCTTTTTTTTATATGAGTATTTATGATGGGTAAGCTATAATATATACAATTATTTTCTGACTTTGGATGTCATATAACAATTTCATATCAGGGTAACAATTGTATGTAGACTAGACAACTGTACTTTATGGATTATAATGTTCTATAATATTTATATTTATTTACATATTTTCCTTCTTACGTTTATTTTATGAGTATATTTCTTATTTATGGTTGCATAATCAATTCTCGAAACTATTTGCATTTAGGACAAACTTATGCAGCGATACACGATACAGTAACATGCTCAAAACGATTTATCACATAAGGTAGATCTTTTTGTTTCAAAATCATGTTTCAATTGCCTCATCACAAGTCCTCTTTTTAACCGAATGTTTGACCATGATCGAGCTAATTATAAAGGAAACACGAACATATGTGGAAATTGCGTAAAGGAACCACATTTCATAGCTTTAGTTGTCATTGGTGAGCAATCTCAATCACACAATTGTTTTTGGTTTATCCATTTTTGTCTGGTGTAACCATTTTTGTCTAACTTAACCACAGAAATTCCTGAGATCCGAAAGGCATTTTTTTTCCTTTTTCTTTTAAAATTATTCTTACTATATTCTTGTTTGAAAAATTCATTGATCATTCCAACTGGGTATCAGGTATGTACCTTGCATGGCTTGGATCTTGAAGAAACTTTCTTGACCATTAATGATAGTATCTTTTTCGTACAAGTCCCTGAAATCTATCTTATCTTTCACAAGTATCTCAGATCTTTTTATTTTTTTATCTCCCCCCAATCATTAACAATTGAGTTATGGGCTAGTTTGGTTCCATTTTAAATGAGACGTTAACCGTTTCATTTAGCATTTTGGCAAGGTTGTGAAAAGCACTTAGACGCTAGTCGGGCGGGCACCCGCTGCCTAGCACCTAGGCAGCCTAGGCAGCTGCCTAGCACCTTAGCCCGCCTAGGCAGCCGCCTAGATCTAGGCGGTTCAAAATATAAAAAATAAAAATCCAAAAAGACCCAACTGAGAATTGTAGGAAAAAAAATCCATAAAACCAAAAAACATGTACAGTTGGGCGTCGGGGGGACTAGGCGGACACCTAGGGTGTATCGGGCAGGCACCAGGCGCCGCCTAGATCGCCTTTTAGAACAATGCATTTTGGTCAAAACGGCAAACAAAAAGGAGTGGTTCCTGATTGCCGTTTTCATACAAAATTGGCCAAAATGGTAACCACCAATCGCTCATAGGAGCACCATTTGGCTGTTGCAAACGGAGTGTTCCCCGTTTCAAATGGGAAACAAACTAGCCCTATAGTCATATTGGTTTAACTTGACTCATGGAAAACTAGAATATTCCATCAATTTAAATGGAAAAGTAAAAAGTATGATAGCTTTGCCCATCCCTCTCCTTCTTCTTCTTCTTCTTCTTCTTCTTCTTCTTCTTCCAATTACCTCACCCTCCTTCTCCCAGGCCACCTCCTCTGTGTAGATTTATCTTCCAACAGATATTAGAAATCCAATACTCATATTAGTTTCTTAAAACAGTTTCACGTTGTTATTCAGTCGGGACATAACTCATGTTGTTAATTGATACTCGTAATTAAGATGCCATCACATGAAAAAGAGAGGAAACCCAATGGTAACCTTTCCCAAGGAAAACACAACTATGGGTTATAGCTATACCCTAGAGAATAACCCATCCTTTCATCAAGTTTACTTGGGATTGTTTAAGAATAGAATAGTTATTTTTTTCCCTACATTTTATTGCTTTACATATTTTTAGTTTCTAGGTAGGATTAGTGATGTTACATGATGTATATGGTTTATGTATGGTAAGTCCTTGTCCGCTAATGTAATAATCTCATCAGGTACCAATGTACCCCTTTTATAGATGGTATCAGAGCGTAGAGTATATATAGTTCATCTTGGACCTGGCTCTCCGCCAAAACTATAGCCTCCATCTTCCTCATATTCTTCCGCTGCCTGTTATCCATGTCTTCCAATCCCGAAACCGAACCGTAAATCCCGAAATCGGAACCTGGTAACCCTACAGTATAGTTGTAAGAAAATACCCCCCTCCCTGAGCTACCACCAATAAATCCCGCTGTAGCGTTATCCACGTCTCTACATGGATGAATATAGTGTAGTAAGAAAATTTTCCTTGCAGCAGTCAAACAACTAATGCTCAAAATAGACCCAATATTGTCGGTTGAAGTGGTAGTGCAAAACAAGATTATTCGTGGTAGCTCAGAGGCAAGGGGCGAAGGAGGAACTATGTGGGGGAAATGTGTGGTGCTAGCAATTGGAAGTTTGGAGCGGAGAGAAAACATGGATGACGCAAGATTCGCGTTATCGGTATGGAACCCTTCTTATTAGTAGTGGTGTTGACGATCTCATGGGCGTTTAGTGGTTTTGAATCAATACTTTTGGCGGTTTCGGTATCAGTATCAGCCGATACTTCGAACAATGGGACGAGGAAAATGAGGTAAAATTGTCTTTTATTAGTTTTAACCGAAGGGGTTAATTTTGTTGTTTGCCCGACAAATGTGGTGGTTGAGTGTGTGCGTGTTTGTTTATTTATTATTTTTTTTTTTTTTTTTTTGGGGGGGGGGGGGGGGGGGGGGGTGCTTGTTATAACTCATATTTTCTTCAAAGTAAATAGTTAGATTTCTGGGACTTATGTTAAAGAAGGTAGCTTTAAGGGACATATCTAAGCTTAGACATCAAAGAGTATAATTAGTTCACTTTTGGTGTTTACTAAATTGCTCATATTCCACCTATTTGTGCACATTTTGTCTTCATTTCTCTTTTTATCTCTTGATTTGTATGCTAGTACTCACAATTGTGTATTTCTATTATCTGCAGCAATTGATCTGTGAGATGTTTTTGGCTAATTTGTGGAATTATCTGCTTTTACTTCGATCTGCAAGAGCATATCAACATAAGTATAACTAAAATATACTGTAACTAGTAATGCTTAAAAAGAAACCAGAACCCGATTATATTTCAGTTTTTTTCCAATTTCTGCTAATTGTGGTAGATATTAATGTGTCATTATATTCGTTTATGCTCCTGTCTTCATTGCCTTTTCCTTAGTGACCATTTAAACAACATGATCCAACACAGTTTCATCCCTAATGATGTCAAGTAGTTGTCTATAGATGGAATTTAGATAGTTATAGATCATATGGCCTTCAGTTTGTTCCTGATCACCCCACCCCAACCACCCACCTCCCGCCCCAGAGTTCTTCATGATCATTCTTGCTTCAGTTCTATCAGATGCTCATGAACAGAGTTCTGCTTAAGTCACACGCCAGAGATTACAAACTGGGTTAAGAAAACATTTTTTTTTGTTGTGGTTGGAAACTGTTGGCCCATTGGTCATGGTCAAACCTAATTTTAATAATTGATCTAACCCTGTCTCGATATAAGGGCTACTTGGACAACTGTTGAGAACTGCTACCGTTCAAGACTTGAAGCCAGTTTGCCATTGAGTATGTATTTCCTTTATCAATGTAATTTTCACAATTTATTGAGTCTAGGAATACGTTGTACACTGAGTCGTACTGACAAATAGGCTACCCTAAAATGTTTTCAAAATATCCTTGTTTTGAAAATAAACCTATTTACAAAAAACAACTAAACTGCTTGACTTTTCAAAAAGCCAAAAACCAATTTGCAAAAACCCTAACAGAACACCAAAAGAATTCGGCCCGAAATCGCCCCGAGTTCGGTTGGTGGATGTTGGATTTTGAACTTGGTCTTCCCGCAGTTACGGATGCAACGCTATTTGCCGAGATTTTCTCAAAGAATTCTGTCCGAATTCTGTCCGAATTATATCTTGGAAAACCTATAAATAGAGAAGAATTTCTATCATTTCAACACACCTTTCTCTTCTCTCTATGCCTACTACGGTATTCCAAAGTGTTCTAAGCTTTTTATTTTCAAATTCCAAGACAGTTACAATTCTCTAGTCGATTTGCCAGTGCGGTACGGTCTAGAAGTTTCAGAATGATTGTAATCAGAGGCTTGATTGAAGAAAGACACTTCACAATTGAAGTTGGTCAAGTACTTCGGATCAAAGCTCGCGTTGTAGAAGTTGCAAGAACTTCGCTTGAAAACTTGTGGCGTTTTTTTATAGTAGATTTCAACTGGAAGCTAGAGTTCTTCCAACTGGACTAGTCCTCACAAGAGGAAAACCAGTATACATCCTTGTGTTTGCGTTTGCTTTTTACTTTTCATTTACATATATGTGATATATATTTTGTGATCTTGTTGCTAACATTTTTTAAATAGCTTATTTTCCGCTGCCTACTCTATTCACCCCCCTCCATAGTATTATCGTTTTATATTTCGTTCCTACAATTGGTATCGGAGTGGATTATACAGGTAAAGCGAGGTAACACTGTTATTATATTCTTATTTGTACTGCTGTTACATAGATCACTATATCACCCATGTTAACTGTGAAATTCACAAGTGAAGGTCAGGCCACAAACAGACTCCTGCTGTTTGATGATACAAATTACACATACTGGAAAACACACATGAGTTTTTTCTTGAAATCTCTAGATTTTGACTTATGGTCTATTGTGATTTATGGCTATAAAAAGTCTTCTCTTATTTTTGTTGATGGAGAGTTGGTTGAGAAATCCCCTGATAAGTATACTGAAGCTGAAAAGAAACAAGGCAGTCTTGACGCACGTGTTATTAACGCTTTGTTTTGTACCTTAGACAAGACTAAATTTAACAGGGTGTCTACATGCACAACATCCAATGAAGTGTGAAAACTTCTCGAAGTTACTCCCGATGGCACGACACAAGTCAATGAGTCAAAGATCAGTCGACTTACTCAGGAGTACGAGGCATTCAAGATGAAGTCAAACGAATCCGTCACTCATATGTTTACAAGATTTCTGGATATTGTAAGCCCTTTGTCTTCTCTAGGCAAGGAATACAATAACCGTGAGAAAATTTGCAAACTTCTACGAGCTCTTACGAAGAACTGGATTCCAAAGGCTACTGCAATTATTGAATGAAACGATTTCACTACTATGTCTCTTGAAACACTCATAGGTAAAGTACTCACGCACGAGCTGCAACTTCAAGACTTTGAAGAAGTTGCACCAAAGGAGAAGTCGATCGCCCTCAAAGCTCAACACATAAGTCTGTCGAAGATGATTCCGACGACAGTGACTCTGACTCTTAAAATCAAGCTCTCCGAGTAAGAAGTTCAAGAAGTTCATTAGATTCAATAGAAGAACAAAAGAACACAACAACAACAATAGCAACGATGAAGAAGATCCAATCTGCTATGGTTGCAAGAAGAAAGGACACATCAAGAATGATTGTCCGATAGCATTATCATCAATCAGGAAAAGTAACAAGTATGAAAAGGGTTACCTGAAGAAATCTACCTCCAGAAGATATGCTAACACAAGCATATGACATGAAAGTGAAGCCAACGACTTAGAAGATGAACAATCAGACGACGCTGCAAATGTATGCTTAATGACATATGATCAGGTAAACACTAACCCCATGTTTGATACATATAATAATTTTACCTTTGAACAGTTAGGTGAAGCCTTTAGTGACCTCTTAGTTGACTACAAAAAACTGCGTAGCAAATACCAGAACTCTAAGAAGGTACTCAAAGAGTACAAAGGTGAAATAGGAAGACTTACCGACCTACTAGCTGAGGTTAGAAGTAATGATAATTCTAGTGAGGTAGGTGAGCTCTCTTCTATCAAGTTGCAGTTACTCGTTCCTCTAACAGAGATATAGTTTCCTGTGTTGCATTTATTTCACAGCTAGAACCCAAAATTATTGAAGAAGCATATAGCGATAATTTTTGGTTAGATGCTATGCAAGAGAAATTAAACCAATTTGAATGGAATTAAGTTTGGGAACTTGTTTCCAAGCCCATTGATCATCCGGTCATTGGCACCCGCTGGGTATTCCGAAATAAACTCAATGAGAATGGTTTAATCACTCGTAATAAGGCCAGACTCATAGCTCAAGGATACAACCAAGAGGAAGTTATCGACTACGATGAAACCTATGCCCCAGTTGCGAGATTAGAATCAATTCGCATGTTATGTGCATCATTTATATTTTTTCATAACACCAAGCTTTTTCAAATGGACGTAAAAAGTGCATTTCTTAACGATTTTATAAAAGAAGTTTATGTAGCTCAACCTCTAGGATTTACTGATTTCAAAAATCCTGACTATGTTTTCAAGTTGAAGAAAGCCTTATATCGTCTGAAACAAGCCCTCGTGCTTGGTACGATCGTTTAAGCTCTTTTCTACTTGATAACGGTTTTACAAAAGTGAAGGTTGACACTACACTGTTTATAAAATCTTTAAAAGGAAATCTTCTTTTAATTCAGATTTATGTTGATGATATTATCTTTGGATCTACTGATGAGTCTCTTTGTTAAGAATTTTCAAAGTGTATGCAGAATGAGTTTGAGATGAGCATGATGGAAGAACTCAAATTCTTCCTTGGACTGCAAATCAAACAAATCAACAATGAGACGTTCATTAATCAAGCCAAGTACACGAAAGACTTACTAAAGAAGTTCGATCTGGAAACCATCAAACCTCTTGGCACTCCGATGGCAACTTAAATCAAGCTTGATATTGATGAGCAAGGCAAACCGGTCGACTTACGTAAGTATCGAGGTATGATTGGAAGTTTACTTTATTTAACTGCTAGTCGTCCTGATATAATGTTTAGTGTTTGCTTGTGTGCACTTTTTCAAGCTAACCCTAAGGAATTACACCTGTGCGCAGTTAAGCGTATCTTTTGATACCTTAAAGGCACTTCTTTTGTCGGCTTATGGTATCCCAAAACCACGTCCTTTGACCTAACCGGTTACTCGGATGCTGATTTTGCTGGATGCAAAGTAGATAGAAAAAATACTAACGGCACGTGTCATTTTCTAGGTAAGGCTCTAGTCTCTTGGTTTAACAAGAAGCAAAATTTTGTCGCATTATCAACTACTGAGGCTGAATATATCGCTGCAGGATGTTGTTGTGCACAAATTTTGTGGATGAAGCAAACCTTAGAAGACTTTGGTTTACAGTATTCACACATACCCATTTTCTATGACAACACTAGCACTATTAATTTAATTAGAATTCTGTATGTCATTCTCGCACTAAGCATAGTGAGATTCGACATCATTTTCTTCGAGACCATCAAACAAATGGAGATATAAACCTTGAATATGTAGACACAGAGAACCAATTGGCTGACATCTTTTCAAAACCATTAGCGGAAGATCGTTTCAATTATTTACGTCGAGAATTAGGAATTTTAGATATCAATAATATTAATTAATTTTGTTTTATTAATTATTTTTCAATATGCAAAAACTGTTTTTGAGACAAGCCTACAAAGGGTCTGTCTGTCACCACGACCATGGTCGAAGCGAAACGGTATTTAAGCATTCCCCTGTGAATCTCCGTTGGCTGGGACAGTACCCCTACAACTAATCTGAAACAGTTACTGCGTAACGAAATTTAATTCATAAAATGATATTAATTATATTAATTGAAATTTAAAATAACTAAACTTTGAATTAAAAAATTGAAAATGATTGATGAATATAAAATGACATTTTTTTTGCACAAAAATACCTCAACGGAACCCCAAGTGAACTCGCACCGAATTCGGCCCGAGTTCGGTCCAAGTTCTGTTGGTGTCGGGTGTTTTTAAGTCAGATTTGAATGTGTCCCTTCCTATTCGTCACCTTCATCTCCTCCAAACAGAGCAGCAGCCGCGCCCGAGAGCTCTAAACCCTAACTTTTCATCATTCGATTTCTCTCAAAACTTTTGGAGTTTTCAATCCAAATTTTGGATTTGTGCATAGAATCTTGTTCTCTTCCACATACTCAAATTTCAGAAGTTCTCCTCTCTATTTTAATTTCGTGAATTTCTATACTTTTCATAGAAATCATGCCTAAGATTCACAACCCCTTCAAGAGAAAGAAACTGCGGCTAGCAAAGAAGCCTCGTCTTCGGATCCTATCCAAGGATCATTCTTTTCGCCCGTCCAATCGGACAACGGGGCATTCGATGGGTTTTACTTCGAAACTCATGACCAATTCCCTATTATGATATGTGGATTTCTTTATTCGCAACATATGTCCCGACACACCGATCAAGTGGACTATCTTTCTGTCCCATCAAACTAATTTTGAAGCATTAGGATTGCACAACCTTGTCACCCATTTTCTATTGCAACTAATGCTATTCGTTTATTTTATTGCAATTTTACCCTTGACACTTTCACTGTTAAGAGTCGTCTCGCTGGAATTGATATTCAATTCAATGATGCCGACTTAGCGAAAATCCTTAATATTCCAAATGAAGGTGCTCCGCTAGACGATATCACAGAATTTGAATTTTTCGGAGACACGACTTTAAACAGTTTCAAGAATGAACTCTGCTCTCCTGATCGAGTTCGTTCTAGAAAGTTCAAAGCTGCACATTTGTGTTGGCCCATTCCATGGTCACACCCGATTTCGATAAATCAACATATACTTTAGTCAATACACAAAATATAGAAAATGCTGCTAATCATTTCAGGATTCATGAAATCATATTCAACGGACGATGTACCACATCAATCAAAGCGTCAACATCATCAAATCTTCTGAAGACTCAGTTCTCATTTTTATTCTGTATTTTATATTTTATTGAGTCTAGGAATTACTTTGTAAAATCAATTTTGGTAATACTGGCTTAGGGTTAAAACTGTCCTTATTTCAAAAGCCTACTTTTACCATTCGTATTTTCCTTTACAAATATTTCAAAAACATATTTCGAAAATAGTCTTTTCAAATGATTTTACAAATAACCAAAAACATGTTTGAAAACTGTTTTTGCAAAAGAATTTCAAATATCTCCTGACAGAACTCCAAGCCGAGTTCGGCCCGAGTTCGGTCCGAACTCTGACCGAGTTCGGTCAAGTTTGTATTCAAACTTCTGTTGCCTCCAAATCAGCGAGCAACGTCTCTTTACGAGATATTTGCACCCGAACTCTGCCCGAGTTCTGCCCGAGTTCGGTTGGTGAAAACACCTATAAATAGAGAAGAACTTTTCGTTTCAAATCATCAATTCATTCTTCATCTTCTCTTCTCTACTACTCAAGTGTTTTCAAAACGATCTAAGATTTTCAAATCTCACCTACACATCTCTTAGTCAAAAGCCAGTACTATCTGAGTTGATTTAGAGTCTTTTGGTTACTCAAGAGTTGTAAAGAGGTCGTTCAAGTTTCAACAACTTTTCTGTTGTGGAGCTGGTCGTGCGCTCGTCACCAAGCACGGTGTTGTGAAGCTGGTCGTGCGCTTGTCACCAAGCACGGTGTTGTAAGAGATTGCAAGCTCTCAGTTAAAGCTTGTGCCATAGTGGATTAACATCGAGCAAGAGTACTCGAGACTGGATTAGTCCTCTCAGAGGGATACCAGTATACATCGCTGTGTCACTGAGTTTGAATTCTCTATCTTTATTTACTGTCTCTTACATATCTGCCATTGTTTAATTTTTTAATTGGTGATTATATTCCGCTGCACACACGCACTCTATTCACCCCCCCTCTAGAGGTGTTCAACGATCCTACAATTGGTATCAGAGCCGGTTATATTCTTATATAACATACCCAAGAGAGTATATATATGGCAGCCGTCAAATCTATATTCAACGGTGAAGGGCAATCCACAAATAGACCTCCCCTATTTGATGGAACAAATTACACATACTGGAAAACACGAATGACTTTCTTTCTAAAATATCTAGATTTTGATCTTTGGTCAATAGTCATTGATGGGTATAAGAAACCACCACCCACAGTGGTTGAAGGTATTCTTATGGAAAAGCCGCATGACAAGTACATCGATGCTGAAAAAGCAAATGCTAGTCTTGATGCTCGAGCCATCAATGCACTATTCTGTGCAATTGACAAAACCGAGTTCAACAGAGTTTCAACCTGCAAGACGTCTCACGAAATTTGGAAACTCCTTGAGGTAACCCATGAAGGGACTTCCCAAGTGAAAGAATCCAAAATTAGTAGACTGACTCAAGAATATGAATCTTTTAAGATGAAACCCGGTGAGTCAATTACACAGATGTTTACTCGTTTCCTTGATATAACTAATCCTTTGCAATCTCTTGGTAAGGATTACAGCAATCACGAGAAGATTAGAAAGGTGCTGCGGGCTCTAACAAAGAACTGGAATCCAAAAGCCACAGCAATTATTGAAGGAAACGACCTCACCACAATGTCGTTGGAAACTTTGATGGGCAAGCTCATGACCCATGAACTCGACTTGCAAGATTTTGAAGAAGCAACACCAAAGGAGAAAACAATTGCCTTCAAAGTAGGGGTGAGCATTATTCGGTTTTGAACCGAAAACCGAACCGAACCGAACCGAATAAGAGATTCGGTTCGGTTTTGAAAAAAATCGGTTCGGTTTCGGTTTTGAAAATACTAAAATTTCTTATTCGGTTTCGGTTTCGGTTTTGGGTTTCGGTTTCGGTTCAAAACCGAAAACCGAATAAGAAATTTTAGTTTTTATATATATATATATATATATATATATATATATATATAGGTATTAATTATAGGTATACTAAATATATATAGATATATACTATAGGTATATATATATATAGAGATATATACTATATGTATATAATAAATATATCTAGGTATATTTAGTTATTATATATATTAACAAAAAAACACAAAAAAACACAAAAAAACCGAATAAACCGAATAAACCGAAAACCGAACCGATTTAATTCGGTTCGGTTCGGTTCGGTTATTGACCAATTCGGTTCGGTTTCGGTTTTGCTTATTCGGTTTCGGTCGAATTCGGTTTTGCTTATTCGGTTCGGTTTTAAACCGAATAAACCGAATGCTCACCCCTACTTCAAAGCTCAAGCAAGAAAACCTACATACAACGATTCCGATGAAGAATCATCAAGTGGTGATGAACAAGCCCTACTTGTGAAGAACTTCAGGAAGTACCTAAAGTTTACAAGCAGAAAGAAGAAAGATGTCCAAGAAAGCAATGAAGGTGAAACCATATGCTTTGGATGTAAGAAGTCAGGGCACATGAAGGACTGTCCAACCACCAAAAAGAGCAGTCCATATGACAGATCAAGATCAAGCAGAAAAGCTACAACTAGTCGAAAGTATGCCAACACAAGTATCTGGCATGAAAGTGATGCCAGTGATTCTGAAGAAGAGGATAGACCCTGCGGCAATGCAAATGTCTGTCTTATGGCATTTGATAAGGTATCTTCAAACCCTCTATATGATGAATTTACTTTCGATGAGTTAGAAAATGCCTTTAGCGATTTACTTGAAGAACACAAAAATGTGCTTGACAAGTATAAGCAATCTCGAAAAGAGATTAAGGCATACACAACCGAGTTAGCTAGATTGTCCAATCTTATTCAAGATATTAAAGAGACATCTACTACCGGTAACACGGAAGAGATAGCCAAACTCAAGGTAGACTATCATGAGGCTATCCTCACTATTCAAAAGAAAGAAAGAGATTATGGTAAGATGCAAAAGTTGTATGACACAGAGAAGAAGATGCAATTAGTAACAGAACAGAGACTCTCAGTTATGACTGCTAAATATGAAGAGTCTATTGCGATTTCTAAAAAGTTAGAAATCAAGTTAGGCAAACAGGAAATGCCTGTGACACAGCCTAATTTTAGTCCTAATGCAAAGCATACACCTAAGAGGACTAAAAACAAGAAAGCACAGAAGAAACACGAGTATCATCATGCTTTCACTTATAGGTTCTCCAAGAAACCAAACAAGCATGTGAACACAGTTTCAACCACATCTGGTTCCAAACTGACTTGCACTTATTGTGGTACATACGGACACATATTACAGTATTGTTTAGCAAGAAAGCTTGTTGACAATCACACTTTAGTCTGGAGACCTAAAACTAATCAGTATGGACCCTTTAGAAAATGGGTACCAAAGGATTTATCTACTTGTTTTGTAGGTGGACCCTCAACCCTCTCATGCTAGAAGCAAATGGATCCTCGATAGCGGATGTTCGCGACACATGACTGGTGATGCATCCTTATTCGCTACGCTATCGATGAAGAAAGAAGGATACGTCTCCTTCGGAAATAACTTGAGAGGTGATATTATAGGTAATGGTACTGTAGGTATTTCTCCTTATCCAATAATAAAGGATGTTTGTCTAGTAACTGAATTGAAACATAACCTATTGAGCATAAGTCATTTGGCAGATAATGGTTATGGTATTAATTTTGTGAAAGATAAATGTACCATATATGATATGTCATCCGGTGATCCCGTATATAAAGGGATTAGAGAAAACATTTATGTTTTCTTTTTGGAGAATACTAATAATGCAGGAAGGTGCCTAGTAGTCAATCAAGATGAAAGCTGGCTATGGCACATGAGACTAGGACATGCAAACATGGATACTATCTCACGTCTGAATACAAAGAAGTTGGTAAAAGGACTCCCTGAGATTCCATTCAAGAGAGATATGGTATGTGCTGACTGTGAAAAGAACAAAGCACATAGGTCTACGTTTAAATCCATCAACGCTGTAAGTACTTCGAGACCTTTGCAGTTGATTCATATGGATTTATTTGGTCCTAGTAGAGTCGCTAGTCTTGGCGGTAAACTCTATGCTTTTGTTATTGTTGATGATTTCTCTCGATTTACTTGGGTTTACTTTTTATCAAACAAAAGTGATACTATTTTTGAATTTCAGATATTTTGTAAAAAGGTACAAAACGAAAAAGGCTTCATGATTACTCGTATCCGAAGTGATCATGGTGGCGAATTCGAAAATTCTGATTTCAAAAAGTTTTGTGATGATAGTGGATATTACCACGAATTTTCTTGTCCTAGAACTCCCCAACAGAATGGTGTTGTGGAGCGGAAGAACCGAACTCTAAGCGAAATGGCTAGAGTCATGCTTAATCAGCATAATCTTCCTAAATATTTTTGGGCAGAAGCTGTTAGTACAGCCTGTCATATTTTAAATAGGGTGTTAATTCGACCAATCTCGAAGAAAACACCATATGAGCTTTGGTTTGGAAGGATTCCAAACATTTCTTATTTTAAAGTTTTTGGTTGTCGCTGTTTCATCCTGAACACCAAGGATAACTTGGGAAAGTTCGACTTCAAAGCAGATGACGGGATATTTCTCGGATATGCTGCTAAGAGTAAGGGATATAGAATTTTCAATAAAAGATCTATGATTGTTGAAGAAAGTATTAATGTTACCTTTGATGAGTTGAATAGTCACAGATCTAGCGACAGTGATGATGAAGATGCACATAAAAAGACTAAGAAGAGTTCTGAGAAAGATCCTACCCAAGAGGCAAGAACTGATAAAAGTTCCGAAGATGCAGGAACTGAGAAAAGCCTTGTGAAAGGTATGGCCCAAAGATTTGAATCATTGAGATTCAAGCCAGATCATCCAGAAACTCTCATTATAGGTGATGTATCCAAAGGTGTAAGTACACGTTCATCTCTTAAAGATTCTGATAGAGCAGCAAATGTCGCTTTTATTTCACAAATAGAACCTAAAAATGTTGATGAAGCTTTTTCTGATGAATTTTGGATTTCTGCCATGCAAGAGGAACTTAATCAATTTGAGAGAAACCAAGTTTGGGAACTCGTTCCTAAACCTATTGGTCAATCGATAATTGGTACCAAATGGGTGTTCCGAAATAAACTCAGTGAAGATGGACAAGTTCTACGCAACAAAGCACGTCTAGTTGCACAAGGTTATAATCAAGAAGAAGGAATTGATTATGATGAGACCTATGCTCCTGTTGCTAGACTAGAAGCCATTCGCATGTTTTGCGCATTTGCTTGTTTTAATGTTTTCAAACTTTTTCAAATGGACGTGAAAAGCGCATTTTTAAATGGATTTTTGAAAGAAGAGGTTTTTGTGAAACAACTCCCTGGTTTTGAAGATTTTCAAAAACCTGATCACGTCTTCAAGCTTAAGAAAGCACTTTATGGACTCAAACAAGCACCTCGTGCTTGGTATGAACGCCTAAGCGCCTTCTTACTTGATAATGGATTTTCAAAAGGCAAGATTGATACTACTTTATTTATTAAATCCATGAATGATGACATTCTTCTAGTGCAAATCTATGTAGATGACATTATATTTGGTTCTACTAATGAACAACTCTGTCAAGATTTTGCCAAGTGTATGCAGAGTGAGTTTGAGATGAGTATGATGGGAGAGCTGAACTTCTTCCTAGGACTGCAAATCAAACAACACTCGAACGGAACATTCATCAACCAAGCCAAGTACACGAAGGACATACTGAAAAAGTACGACTTCGAGAATGTAAAGCCAATCGGGACTCCTATGGCAACATCTACAAAGCTTGATACTGATGAAAGTGGCAAACCTGTCGATCAGCGTAAGTATCGAGGTATGATTGGTAGTTTATTATATTTAACTGCTAGTCGTCCTGATATTATGTTTAGCGTTTGCATATGTGCACGTTATCAGGCAAACCCTAAGGAATCACATCTTAGTGCTGTTAAGCGTATCTTCCGATACCTTAAAGGAACTTCTGCAGTTGGCTTATGGTATCCCAAAACCAAATCCTTTGACCTTATAGGTTACTCGGATGCGGATTTTGTTGGATGCAAAGTGGACCGTAAAAGTACCAGTGGCACGTGTCATTTCTTGGGAAATGCCTTAGTCTCTTGGTTTAGCAAGAAATAAAATTCAGTAGCATTATCAACAACTGAGGTTGAATATATCGCCGCAGGACGTTGTTGTGCTCAGATTTTGTGGATGAAGCAAACCTTAGAGGACTACAATCTGCACTATACAAATGTTCCTATTTATTGTGATAACACTAGTGCAATTAATCTGACTAAGAACCCTGTTTGTCATTCACGCACAAAACACATAGAAGTTAGACATCATTTTCTTCGTGATCATCAACAACACGGGGATATTTGCTTAGAATTTATTGATACTGTTCATCAACTAGCAGATATATTCACTAAACCATTGGCTGAAGACCGTTTTAACATCTTGAGGCGTGAGCTCGACATTCTTGAATTCTCGAACTCATAATGCATATGGTAATTAAAACTGTATTTATGACTTGATAACTTATTATTTAACGAAAATTATTTTTGGGGACAAACTTACAAAGGGTATGTCTGTCACCACGGCTACGGTCGAAGCGAAGCGGTATTTAAGAGTTCCCCGGTGAACCTCCGTTAGCTGGGACAACCCCTATAGTTAACCTGAAAATAACAGCAGTTATTTAATAAACCAGTCAAACGTTATTAATTACAACTTTTATTTACCTGACTGCTTTGACAGTCTCGGGAATGCAAGTGGCCGAACTCGGCCCGAACTCTGACCGAGTCCGGACCGAATTCGGACCGAGTTCGGTCGGCGCTGTGGTAACTTCCAGAACCGAACAGCCGGCCCTAGAGGCTTTATATTCCAACTTTTCTTCCACTTTTTCTTCACACCAAAACGTGGAAAGCCCTCCTCCTCTACTAGAAGCCTCTCCTCCTCCATATTAGCAAGGGTTTGACGAGTTCCAGTGGGCGGTCATCTTCCTTCTTCTTCCTTTTTTTTCTTTGAAGGTATTTGCTATCCATCTCCTCATGGCCCCCAAGCGTCAAAGAGGAAACTCTTCCCAAGGTGCTTCCTCATCCTCTGACTATACCCCTGCTAGTCTCTTTAGTCCAGCTAGACCTAGAGATCCCGAAGAGTACGATTCTACTTTGTTTTCCGACAAAGACTTCTCGGATCTCTGGTTTGATTCTTTCTCTAGTCGTCGTATTTGCTCTGGAGCCTTCGTTAACTTTACAACTTTCTTTGAATATGCTCCAATCTTTGACCAACTTGGATACCGCGATTTTTTCGAGGTCCAAGAGAGCATTTATGACAACGCCGTTCGCATGTTTTACTGCAATTTGCAGGTAAAACCTAACGGTAATTTCTATTCTTGCATTGCTGGGCAAGAGTTAGAATTTAGCGCCACTGATATCAGCGAATACTTTCATATTCCTGATCTTGGTGATGCATTAGTTGACATCTACCACATTCAGTTCCCTGCCGATGTCACTTTGGCTTCCTTTAGGGAATTAATCTGTCACCCTAACCCTCCTCCCCGGAGAATCTTTTCCAAACATCTGAACCAAACATTTTATGAACTTCATCGTATGGTATTTTCTGCTCTTCTTCCGAAGAAAGGATCTACTGATGAAGTACTTTTTGGAACTTTCTGCTCTATATCACATCCACTTTGGCATTCCATTCTCCGTTCCCAAAACTATGATGAACTGGATGCTTAACTACAAAAATGCAGGCAGGAATCTAGTTTATCCGATGCACCTTGCTTCGATCTTTCGACGTTTCGAGATTGATCTTGAGACGTGTGCCATCTCCTCTCCACCTGTTGAGCTGATTCGTTCTCGTCGATTTCCTGCACCTCCTGGAGCTGCTCCTGCTCCAGCTGCTGATGCTGAGGCCCCTGCAGCTGATGCTCCTCCTGCTCCGGCCCCTGCCCCAGGATTCGATCAGACTTTCTTCCAGCGCTTCGATGATTTTGTTGCGGTCTCTACGCAACGTCATCAGGACTCAGAGTTCAGGCACATTTCTCAGGCCCAGGTGCTGAGAAATAGTATTGCTGACCTTCACTATAGCCTGGCTCAGGATCCAGTCCATCCGGTCACCATCCTTCCTCACCCGGCTTTCCCTGGTCCTCGATTTACTGATGAGGTTACTTTTCAGTATTTCGACCCGACCACAGCATACTTCCCTCATGATCCTCCAGGTGCGAACGACCCCACGATGTGACGTGGATTCAGTCATGGGATAGTGAATTTTGATTTGATTAGTTGATGCAGTTGATGTAGTAGTTTCATTTCATGTCTAAACTGTTTAGTTAGACATTATCAGTTGTATTTTCTTCTAGTGGAAACCTCTATGATATTTCAGTTTATTATGAGATAGTTCATTTTATTCCAGTTGTTTCCATATATGTCTATGCTGTGATTTTTCTTTTTTGCTTCACTTTGTCTTGTCTTTTCTATTGTTGGCTTCACGATTTACGGGGGAGCCTATTCATTTTACTACTTGACAAAGGGGGAGAAAAAGAGTATACCAAAGCGGAGATAATTCCAAATCCAAACAATTTTTTTTCAGGTATTTTGATATTTTGTTTTATTTGATATAAATATATTTTGGTATAGACTCAAGTTTGTCAATTATCAAAATGGGGGAGATTGTTGGCCCATTCCATGGTCACACCCGATTTCGATAAATCAACATACACTTTAGTCAATACACAAAATATAGAAAATGCTGCTAATCATTTCAGGATTCATGAAATCATATTCAACGGACGATGTACCACATCAATCAAAGCGTCAACATCATCAAATCTTCTGAAGACTCAGTTCTCATTTTTATTCTGTATTTTATATTTTATTGAGTCTAGGAATTACTTTGTAAAATCAATTTTGGTAATACTGGCTTAGGGTTAAAACTGTCCTTATTTCAAAAGCCTACTTTTACCATTCGTATTTTCGTTTACAAATATTTCAAAAACATATTTCGAAAATAGTCTTTTCAAATGATTTTACAAATAACCAAAAACATGTTTGAAAATTGTTTTTGCAAAAGAATTTCAAATATCTCCTGACAGAACTCCAAGCCGAGTTCGGCCCGAGTTCGGTCAAGTTTGTATTCAAACTTCTGTTGCCTCCAAATCAGCGAGCAACGTCTCTTTGCGAGATATTTGCACCCGAACTCTGCCCGAGTTCTGCCCGAGTTCGGTTGGTGAAAACACCTATAAATAGAGAAGAACTTTTCGTTTCAAATCATCAATTCATTCTTCATCTTCTCTTCTCTACTAAAGTGTTTTCAAAACGATCTAAGATTTTCAAATCTCACCTACACATCTCTTAGCCAAAAGTCAGTACTATCTAAGTTGATTTAGAGTCTTTTGGTTACTCAAGAGTTGTAAAGAGGTCGTTCAAGTTTCAACAACTTTTCTGTTGTGGAGCTGGTCGTGCGCTCGTCACCAAGCACGATGTTGTGAAGCTGGTCGTGCGCTTGTCACCAAGCACGGTGTTGTAAGAGATTGCAAGCTCTTAGTTAAAGCTTGTGCCATAGTGGATTAACATCGAGCAAGAGTACTCGAGACTGGATTAGTCCTCTCAGAGGGATACCAGTATACATCGCTGTGTCACTGAGTTTGAATTCTCTATCTTTATTTACTGTCTCTTACATATCTGCCATTGTTTAATTTTTTAATTGGTGATTATATTCCGCTGCACACACTCACTCTATTCACCCCCCTCTAGAGGTGCTCAACGATCCTACAATTTGAACTTATTCTTCTATGAATTGCATAGCATCGTCTATTCCACTATCTTACCCAAATCCACTTCCAAGGATGATGTGACTACCCTTGAAATGTCTGCTTTATACCATATTCATAAGGGGATTCTGTTTTCTGTCCCCAAGACTATTATTCAGATGATGGGTCGTTGTCGCGAAAGGCACAAGAACCTTGCTTATGCGATGATTCTCCCTATCATCTTTCAGCACTTTGACATTGATCTATCCACTTATGCTCGTGACTCTGAGCCCAAGTATCTTCAACTATCTCGTCATAGTACAGCTGTTCCTCCTGTTCGTCTTTCTGCACCACCTCCACCTCCTCAGGATTACACTATGTCTTTTGAGGGTATGTACCAGCACCTATTTGATATGCGGTGTGCTTAGCTAGATGAGCACAACTCTTTGCGAGCGTTTGTGACTGACACATTGAGGGAACGCGAGTTCCGAGATGCTAGTCGGTTTCAGGCCCTGGCAAACTGCTTTGCGGATCTACGTTTTACCCAGACTGATCTGCATGCCAGTTCACTTCCACGAGATCCCATTGTCTCTGGCTACCACTATGAGGATGAGGCGGTTCGTCATTTTGAGCCCGGTAACGCTTATGACTGGTACCGTGGTTCTGGTGCTACCTATGCAGTAAAAAACCGGGTGGGATATCAAGATTCAAACAACACATTGTTAATCAAAGGGGACAAACAAAGGGATGTGATAAAGCTCCTATGCTTGTGCAAAAGGTAGTACAAAAGGCAATGGATGAAGCAATAAAGAAAAGACTTGAGAAAAATAGAGTCAACAATATTTTAAGCCGACCAAGCTTAAATGAGGACGAGGAAGAAGAGGATGCCGATGACGATATTCAACCAACACATGCTAGTGTTGCTACATCATCAAGCAAGAAGAGGAAGGAAAGTAGCAACATAAGAGGACCAATGGATGTAATCTATAAACCTAATGTCGGAAAAATGCAACAAACGACATTGGATGCTAGCAATCCAATCAAGAAGAAGTTGAAGATGGAGGCTTGGATGGAGTGGGCTAAATTTTCATACGAGTGCGGTATACCCTTTAATGTTGTGCGTAATCCTAGATTTCAACGCTTTATATATTGCTTTGGAGAGTATGGAAGAGCTATGCTTGCGCCGTCCTATCATAATGTGCGGGTTACTCTGCTTCAAGATGTTCTGAAGGAGACAAAGGCTTTTGTTGATTCCTTTAGGCCCAAATGGAAGAAGTATGGATGCTCCATCATGTCAGATTTTTGGACAGATACGAAGGGTCGTTCTTTGATTAACTTTTTAGTTAATTGTCCACAAGGAACGGTTTTCTTAAAATCTGTTGATGCTTCAGACCAAGTTCATGATGCAGACTACATTGTTGGATTGATTAATGAGGTGATCGCGGATATGGGAGAGGAAAACATTGTCCAGGTAAACATGTTAATGTAATAAATATGTGACTTATTAGTTATTTATGTACATTATGTTTTCCTAATTTGAAATCAATTTTCTTTTTTTGTATGTAGTTTATCACGGACAATGGTTCTAACTTTAAGGCCGCGGGAAGGAAATTGGAGCTAGAACATCCAAAGATGTATTGGACCCTTGTGCTGCACATTGCATCAATTTAATTTTGCAAGATATTGGTAGTGATATCGACAAGGTTAAGAATGTGTTGTCTCAAGCCAGGAAGGTGGTGGTTTATATTTATAACCATTTGATGGTTTTGAACATGATGCGAAAGTTGAGCGGTAGCGAGTTGCATAGGCCTTGTGTAACTAGGTTTGCAACCTCCTTCTATACATTGGAGAGCATATGGAAGAACCGGCAGTACTTGCAACAATTGTTCGTTTCTTCTAGATGGGTTCGCAGTTCATTTTCAAAGAGAGAGGATGGAAAGAAGATTGCAAGGATTATTGCAAAAGAATCATTTTGGAAAAATGTGGAGTTGGCTTGTAAAGTGTTGGCTCCCTTAGTAGATGTCTTGAGATTGGTGGACAGGGAAGAACAACCTTGCATGGGCTATATATATGATGCTATGGATAGAGCACAACTCCAGCTTGATAAGAACCTTGCTGATGAGCCTGCAGTGCTAATCAAGGCCATGGCGATTGTTAAAAGGAGATGGGTTGAACAACTAGAACACCCTTTGCATGCAGGTATATTTTAATATATGTTTTTTCGATATTTATATGCACATGAATGTTACTATATTCATATTTATATGCCAACATTGGATTATATTTTTAAATGCAGCTGGATATTATCTTAACCCAGCCATATTTTATAAGCATTCAACATCAGAGCTTAATCACACTAGGAGAATGCTTAATGAAGCTTTGATGAGGCTTGTGCCAGATTTGGTTGAAAGTACTAAAATCTTATCGCAATTGTCGGAATATAGAGAGGCATTGGGAGATTTTGGAACTACTCTAGCTATAAGAACAAGGGAAACGATATCACCATGTAAGTTTCTTTCCTTACCAATTAACCATTCCATTTGTATTTTACATTACATCTCTCTTAATTCTTATTGATGTGAGGAGAATACTCAATATAGATGAATGGTGGATAAGTCATGGCAATGGTACCCCGGAACTACAAAGCTTTGCAAGGAGGGTCTTAAGCCAAACATGTAGTGCTTCGCCTTGTGAGCGAAATTGGAGTGCATTTGACAACGTATGCAACTTACTTTCTTTCTTAATTTGCTTCATTTTTTTAAATTCAAGCTAGCTAGTTGCAAATAATACGTAACGTATGCTAATTTGATAATTTCAGTTGCATACGAAGAAGAGGAATTGCCTTTTGCAAGCAAAATTGAATGATCTTGTTTACATTCAATATAACATGAAGTTGGAGAGACGATTCTTGGAGGGAAAGAACAAAGCCAAAACTTTTGATCCTATTATTTTGAGAGATGTTGAAGAGAATGATGATTGGATTACTCCAACCGAAACAGAGCTTGCAGAGTTTGTGAGGGTAGGTGATGATTTAACTTGGGAGCAAGTTCGTGCTTCAATGGGTGCCGATGACATTGAAGGACCAAGCACAAGAAGCACAAGGTCACGAGGTGTTGATCCACTCTCACTTGTTCACGATGATGAGGATGAAGAAGATGAAGATGAAACTAGGGAAGAAAGTGATGAAGATGGTGATTGTGAGAACGAGGAAAATGAAGTTGAAGTTGAAGCTAATGAAGATTATTAGTCTAGATGTTGAAAACTTGAAACTTGAATTGGGCTCTTTTTGGTTTTCATATTAGTTGAACTCTTGAAGTTGGTACTTTTATATTGTAATGTTGGTTTTGGACCTTTTGGTATGAATTGGGCCCTTATTGTTATTGCATATTTTATGATAGCTAACTATTAATGTGTTGTTTCATGTTTTTATATATATATAAATTGTTAAAAATGTAAACCGATATTTAACGTTATAAAATCGATATATCACCGATATATCAATAACACTACTGGACCGTTATAAAAAAAATCCGTTATTAACTGCATAGGGTGCTACTCCACACCCTTCTCATGGAGCTGACACTTCTGGAGCTGGTCCTTCCGGACATGGTGGTAATGCTGATCGTGATGACGATGATGACTCTATTTAGTTGCTGAGATTTTTTGATCTAGACGTTATTGTACTTTGTCTAGATGGTATCCGATTAGACTCTATTTGTCTATGTATGCTTGTAAATGCTTCGACATTCCAAGATAGTATTTTATCTTTATTTTTTTAGCACTGTGACTATTTGCTGAGTTGATATTAGTATGCATTTACTATTTTATTCTGTATTGTTCTCTCTACTATGCGTAGCATTTTATTAGTTTATGCTTCATTCATTAAACTACCTGTGAAATGTGTTATTCTTTATTTTTATTGTTTCTTCAAACGTTTGTTACTTGAGCATGGATTGCGGGGGAGCTTCTCTCTTTGCAATTGTTTTGCTAAGTGACAACGGAGGAGAAAAATGATCTAACATCTTTTGCAGGATACAAGTTTTTTAGAGGAGACAACAAGTACAGAACAACAGTACATTACAAATTGATATTTATTGTCAAATCAAGATCAAGATGTTATATCGGTCAAGATTTGTTAATTATCAAAATGAGGGAGATTGTTGGCCCATTGGTTATGGTCAAACCTGATTTTAATAATTGATCTAACCCTGTCTCGATATAAGGGCTACTTGGACAACTGCTGAGAACTGCTACCGTTCAAGACTTGAAGCCAGTTTGTCATTGAGTCTGTATTTCCTTTATCAATGTAATTTTCACAATTTATTGAGTCTAGTATTACGTTGTACACCGAATTGTACTGGCAAATAAGCTACCCCAAAATGTTTTCAAAATATCCTTGTTTTGAAAATAAACCTATTTACAAAAAGCTCATAAACTGCTTGACTTTTCAAAAAGCCAAAAACCAATTTGCCCTAACAGAACACCAAAAGAATTCGGCCCAAGTTCGGCCCGAATTCGCCCCGAGTTCGGTTAGTGGACGTTGGATTTTGAACTTGGTCTTCCCGCAGTTACGGATGCAACGACTATTTGTCGAGATTCTCTCAAAAAATTTTGCTCGAATTCTCTATTTGAAAAACCTATAAATAGAGAAGAATTTACATCATTTCAACACACCTCTCTCTTCTCTTCTCTCTAAGCCTACTAGGTATTCTAAGTGTTCTAAGCTTTTCATTTTCAAATTCCAAGCCAGTTACAATCCTCTAGTCGATTTGTCAGTGCGGTACAGTCTAGAAGTTTCAGAGTGATTGTAATCAGAGACTTGATTGAAGAAAGACACTTTACAATTGAAGTTGGTCGAGTACTTCGGATTAAAGCTCACGTTGTAGAAGTTGCAAGAAGTTCGCATGAAAATTTGCGGCGTTTTTCATAGTGGATTTCAACTGGAAGCTAGAGTTCTTCCGACTGGACTAGTCCTCACAAGAGGAAAACCAGTATACATCCGTTTGCGTTTGCTCTCTACTCTCTATTTTTCATTTACATATCTGTGATATATATTCTGTGATCTTGTTGCTAACATTTTTTAAATAGCCAATTTTCCGCTGCCTACTCTATTCACCCCCCCCCCCCAGCGCTTTATATTTCGTTCCTACAGAAACCACAGATTGGTATGCTCATTTTGTGATGGCCTTTTCAATATCATTATTATTTAGTTTCTAATTTTCTTGTTGGAAGTAAGTGAATTTTCTTTGTGCTATATTTGCAGTTTGTCTTACCTATTATATATATATGTTCTTTATGTTCTCCAGCAATTTACAGTTCAGCTTCCTGGGCTATCACTTTCCAATATGTTTGATGTAGAAGATCATCTTTCCACTATCCACTGATCTATGAAAGATGATTGGAAAGAAATCATAAATTGAAGCTGAACGCAGTCCAGAAGAGCAAGATAATTATGAGTTACGGCCAGGTGGTAGGTGTCCCCGCTCGTTAGAGGCTGTAGATGTCGAGCAATTGGAAGATACGTCTACATCTTTGAACGATGATGACATATTAAGAAATGATTCACTTGAAATGGGTTCTAACTATCAAATGTTAGCACAAGTACACAGTCAAAGTTGTACATTCAAAAATAGAAATTTGAGATAAAGAGTTTTTATTGTTGTTACATTGGGTACGGGAATGAATTTAGTTCTTAAAGTTGGGATGGCCGTATAAGCAGAGTTTTTACACGGTATTCATTGTTGTCTTTTACTGTGTAATTTTAGTTAGTGAAATCAAGTTCTGGGAAGGATGCATTTAGTCCGACTTGTATTCACTTATAGTTTTGTGACTCCTATTTTCCATCAGTTTCAAATCACTGTGTGCGACGAATTTGCAGAAATTGCTATATTTCTACCTCGATAAGGGCTCAATACTCATAGCACTGTCAACGAATTGCGACGACACCTGCGTCGTTGAATTTGTCCGACGATATTCTCGATGAATTCTATAAATGTCGACCAGATCATTATTTCACGTGCCACGTGATCCAATGAGCCGTCAATTTTGTAATAGCAGGCTCATAATCAACTTACCTTTGACGAGTTTGTGCCATCTTTGTTAACTTGTTTGGCATTAATTTCATAATTTGGATACATTCCAGCTGTTGTATCCTAGTGTGAATTTGGTTACAAGATACTTTGTATTAAATATTTGATTTGATTAGATATGGACGTTCATAATTGGTGTTGGACTATTTTAGATATAATCGGATTCGTATTTTAGGATTCTTATTTAGAAAATTCTATTATGATCTAAAATAGGATGTTGATAGAATATTTTGAGCATAATAGAATTTCTATTTTGTTCTTAATTATGAAATCTTATTATGACTTAGAATATGATTTTCTCATCTCATATATATATATATATATATATATATATATATATATATATATATATATATATATATATATATATATCCACGGTAGATCTAAGAGAAAGTTTGTACTTTGCTCTTAGGGCTTCGTCATACAAGACAAATTGTCAATCTTATAATTTTATCTGAGTTAAATATATTGGGATTTGTCCAGGTGACGTAGTCACCACCATATACTCGGAATCAAAGCGCTTGTAGGGGTGTTCGATTCCCAACACAAACTTTGCTCATTTTTTACTACCTTGTGAGCCCTAATGGACTTCTGAAAGACCCATTTGGCTTCGAAAGATGATTTCTGCACTTGACCCCCAATGGACTTTTAGCCATTTTCTACACCTGTTGTGCTATTATAGGCTCATAGACACATTCATTGAGGTTTTGGCCATCATTTACTCAACACGATTCTCATGCTCTTTTGTGTCCGATACGACCACGTTCGATACGTCGTCTTCACCAACAATCAATCAGGCAAGTATATTGTTCCATTAGTATCACAACTATATTATATGTTCATTTATGTTATGTATGGTTATGTTACTGTGACTCTCGTGGTTCAATTCCTGGCCTCCGTGTTAGACTTGGGTATGTTCGACCATTGGATTGATATTAGCCCTGTTAGAGACCATCGGACGTGCATCGAGATGCCATGTTATCTCGTTGAGTTTAATTATATGTATTAATACCCAACACAGATACTTGTATATTCATGCAAGGGTACAGCTCCTACCTGACTCATCGTCGATACGATATGGACATATAATAGTATAGTGAAATTTAGTTGTATACTTGAGCTCTCGGTCCATTTTGTTACTAGACTCGTAGACTATCAACAGCCTGGATACTTGACTGGATGTCTTGTTGACTCGACTCGACTCAGACAGTAGCAAAATATTTTCTACCGGTTTACATAATTTGGCTAAATATGCCTACAAGATGCAGGACAGTGCTCTCATATCGGCCTTTGTGGAGAGATGGCATCCGAAGACCAACACATTTCATCTCCCAGCCGGAGAGTTAACCATTACCCTGGACGACGTCTATCAGATACTGGAGTTGCCGGTGGAGGGGCGCGCCATGACAAATGAATATTTATGTACCGATAAAGATCTCGAGTGGTACAATCGTATAGTTGATTTTGTAGAAGATAACCTTGGGGTTGAGGCCACTACCTTTACAACCCTGCCGGGCTTCAAAAAGTCCTACGGAATTCCTCTGTCATGGTTGGTGGAGAATTTCAATGGCCCGCATGAGGTGGATGATGAAACCGTTGAGAGGGTGGCCCGGGCATACATGCTCTTCATAATTGGATCGGTCGCCATTCCAGATAAGTCGGGAACCTCTATACATGTAGGTATCTTGCGAACCTATCTGTTATAGATGACGTAAGAGCCATATCCCGGGGCAGCGGTATACTTGCTAATCTTTACCGCGAGCTTGGTATAGCATCCCGTGTCGGAACCAAGACCATGGCGGGATGCCAGACTCTACTCCATGTAAGAAAATTTCTAACCTTTTAAACTAATATACTAGCTAGATTTTGTTGTTAATTTAATGACTATTCATTTACAAATTGTATAGGTATGGATATACGAGCACTTTTCGATACTCAAGCGGGGTGAGCTGAACCCACGCTATGAGGAGTACCTTCCTAGAGTGTGTCAATGGAAGCCAACTCAGCTGGAAACTAAAAATCATGAAACGCTGGTTTCCAATCGTGATGCTCTGGATAATTTGGTGCCAGAAGAGGTTAGTAGATAGCGCGTAGATAGCGTAGACTATTTTTTTGGTATGTTTATTTGTTGACTATTTTCTTTTAACTTTTGTCCTACAGATAGTTTGGCACCCATACTAGGATTTTCGGCAGTTAAATCGCCATCTGCAACCAGTATCTTTATTTCATGGTATGATCACATGCTATGATATTACGGAGCCTTACATGCCTGATAGAGTACTTCGTCAGCTTGGTCTCGTACAAACTGTGCCGCAGCGCACATTAAGGTTATTGGAGCCTCCATGCGGGACCCAACCTTTTAACTACAAGCCGCCCTATTTCGACTGGGTGATCGACTGCTACTCCGAGTGGCAGCGATATTTGCTTGGGGAAGAACTTCGACAACCGGTAGAGGAGATTTACGACTGCAGCGACGAGTACATACCGTACTACTTGACAGTTGAACATCCTAAGTTGTCGAACCCTAGCAATCCAGGGCCCGTTGCCGTTGGAGCTCTAGGACCTCTACCTTCCAAAAATGTCTTGTATGCTTCATTGGTCAAGATGGTAAGTTTATAAATTATAGTTTGTAAATATTTTCAAATTTAACTCTCTTAATTGACGTTTTGTCAATTACAGGCTACTCGGGTGAAGGCTTTGGCGAAATCCCTCCGATCGGGCTGCTAGAACGAGGAATGTGTCTGTCACCTCCGTTTTTCGTATACGTATTTCCAGTATACGTGTACGGGATCCTGTCTAGTATTTTTACTTGTCTTGTCTTGCTAAGCTAATCTTGGTTTAATCTTACATTGGTTTAATATTGGCATGGCTTGGTTTTGGTTTGGCTGGTTCAACATGTGACCCCTCCCTTTAAAAGCTACCAACCTCTCTCTCTCTCTCTCTCCCTCTCCTCATTTAATTCTCCTTCTTCATTTAATTATTCATCTTCTTTCTCTTAACTTCTCCACCTACCAAGAGAGGCTTAGGCAAGTGCAACTTGCTTCATGGAGGAATTTCATTTTTATTGTTCTATTATCTTCCTCACGAGATTCTAAGACACTTTAATACTTAGCATTTTCAATTTCCATGGTTTATTTCTTGTAGATCTAAGCTTGTTGCATTATCGGATTTCTTGGGTTTTGATCTATCAAACTTTATTATTTTCAAGTTTTGATTGTTCCATGTTGTAGAGGAGTTCATTCTACCCTATTTTGACCTATGGGAGTCCAGATTTTGGCTTGGATTGAAGGCTGGGAAGTCTGGGAACCCCCCAACTTTCTAGGTTCTTCTTCTCAAAAAAGTTGGAGAAGAAGAACAGTGCCTCCCGCATGGCCTTTTCATGCGGCAAGGTCCCTGTGGCTCCTCTTTGGCCGCATAGGCACTCCAGTCTTCATGCGCCCCCCTCCTTGCCGTATTATTCCTTTAGTCACGTGCTGCATGGTAGCATGCCGCATAGGCCTTTACCGCGTGGCTGCTAGCCGCATGGATTTGGTAGACTTTAGCCGCATGGCTTTGGTTGACTTTAGCCGCATGGCTTTGGTTGACCCTTGCCGCAAGGCTTTGGTTGACTTTAGCCGCATGGCTTTGGTTGACCCTTGCCGCATGGCTTTGGTTGGCTTTAGCCGCATGGCTTTGGTTGACCCTTGCCGCATGGCGATCCTTTGACCGTGTAGGCCACAACCCCTTCCTTGGTCGTGTGCCGCATGGCTTTCGGCAGCTTTGCCGCATGGCCCCTGTTCCCCCTTGCCGCATGGCTCTGGGCAGCCTTGCCGCATGGCCCCTGTTTTTCCTTGCCGCATGGCCCTTGTTTCCACTTGCCGCATGGCCCCTGTTTCCTCCTTGCCGCATGGCCCTTGTTCCCCCTAGCCGTATGCTGCATGGCCGTTTGGCCCTTGCCGTATGACGATCCTTGGCCGCATAGGCCATGGCACTTGGCTTCCGGGCCGCATGGCTCTTCCCACATCCTTTGCAACCTTTTACTATTTTGGTTGTTACATTTATGCTTATGTCTCATGACCCTCTATGTAACTTGGGACCTTGATGGAAATGCTTGTACCATGTTAATTCTGAACATGTTCCATAAACACGATAGGTTAAGGTGACTCTTGATAGTGGCCCGTCGCGGCGCACTCAGGACAAGAATGATTGATTAGTAACATGACACGCTAATGGCGTGTTAAGGCGCACTCTTAATAAGTAACTTGGCATGATAACTCCAAATTAGTGACCCGTCGTGGTGCACTCTTGACAAGCAACCTTGACATGATAATTCTTGAATGGTGGTCCGTCATGACGCACTCTTGACATGATAAGTAATCTTGACAGTGGCCCGTCGTGGCGCACTCTTGACAAGTAATCTTGATAAGTAAGTCTAGCATGTAATCTTGATCGCTGTTGCGACGGCTAACTTAACATGCTAGTAAACTCTCATCTTGAACACCGTGGGTGATTATATTGAATGTGCTTGTATAAGCTACCAGTTTTATCTCGCATCATGTCTAGGACTTGTATCCCTGGTTACCACGGTCAGGGATTCATACTGAATCTGACTAGGTTAATGACTAGATTGATCAAGTAGTTCATATAGAGAGATATTTTGGCTACAAGCAATCCCGTTATCTGGGCATCTTTCTGATGGACTTGTAGCCTGCCAACGAGTAGGACACATTTTCAGCTCACTGTCATGTGGGGCACTTCATGAAACGATTAATATGCACACTGTCATGTGTTGCATCCAAGTCACCTAACAAGTCAAGATAATTCTTAACATGAACCTTGCGCCTGGATAACCTGGATGGTCTGCAGGGCTTGTGGCCGTAGGAATATCTCATTACATATTGCTAGTAACTAGGCTTGTGATAACCCTAGTTAGTTAAAGTATCAAGCCATACTCTTGCTTGGCCGTGAATGATTGAATGGATTCCCATCTTGTCTAGTCTTGCCTTGATCCAGTACATGGCTATACCCGGACATGCTTGTGTATGCTTTACTTTATCGATAATTGGTTAGAGACTAAATTCTGTTCAGGTGAAGGGTTACAACCCCGGTCCTTGTTTGGTTTACGGGTTGTAACTCGATTACCGGAATAGTCATTTAGTTATCTTATCATTTATTACCCTGTTTTCTCTAACTCATGTCTTTTATCATCATTTATGTTTTTATATGCTAATGTGCTGGTTTTAGTTCTTAAGTGAAGCCTCCCTTGTGGCACTTGCTCTTTCTGGGGTCTGACCCAGCTGGTTTTGTATGGCCAAATTTTGGAGCAGCTTCCGAGGATCTCCCAGTCTTCCTGCCAGATGGTGACCACTAGAATAAACCCTGACAATGAGTGGGTTTTATTTTTCTCTCACACTCTATTGTAAAATTATTCTTTTGAGGCGTTTAACCGCCGAGCAAGTGTTAGCTCGTGTTAAATTTACATTCCTGTCTGCCTATGGGCTGTAACATGATTAACAAATCCTAGGGTTGATCATGTATGACTTAAACTCTTGCTAGTCTTCGCATTTTGTATGACTAGCTTCACGATTATCTGAATATGTAATGTATGGGACGCCTTACTTTGTATGTTTGATGATCTACCATCTTGTTACATTTACTTGCTTACTTGAGATTAAGACACTAGGCTTGTTCTTGACCTTAAGAGACTGATGGCTTATAGTAAACCCTCATGTATCTAGACAGCCGTGACCGTATTGCACGGTGGAATTCACTTCAATGTACGTAGATGGCTGTGTCTGTCCCCCGCTCTCCAGTATTCTGGTTCTGGGGCGTGACACGGTTTAAGTGGTGGCCCATGCAGGTCTTGAAAATTAAGATGTATGAGAGTTTTACCGGATAGATGTTTCAATCAGCACTCATCCTTGATCTCTACTCGTGTCTTCTAATCTTTCTGAAATCTTGATATGATCACATGCTTATATCCTTGATCTATCATGGTCCTTCCTTATTATTCCCTATGTCGTTTCTTCAGCGGCATTGTTCCTGGTCCTACCGATCGGCAAGGCGGAGCACCTCCCGTGGACTAGCAGCAACCTAGAGATCAAGCCCAGCATTCAGGAGTAGCCTCCAGAGTCATGCCTACTGGGGGTCAAGAGCCACCAGTTCAGCCAGTCCAGCCTGCAGAGCCTGATGATGGCACCTTGGTGGGTCTCATCAGGATATTGCTTGCATCTCAAGATCGTCGGGGCCATGCCCTGCACCAGGCAGTACAAGATGCCATGGGCCGTGTTGGTTATCAAGGGAACAGTGCGACTAGCAGTTTTAAGCGTCTAAACCCTCCTTTCTTCGACGGTAGTGAGGACGCTATTACTGCTGATGCGTGGCTCTAGGACATCGAGATTATTTTGGATGCAGCCAAGACTCCAGAAGGAGAGAAGGTAGCGGTGGTGCGCCTGCAGTTATTGGACCTAGCCCGCACCTGGTAGGCGATGTTAGTAGTTGGGTTGGCGACGCCTATTCCGTGGGCGGTATTCAGTGATAAGTTTTAGATCAAGTACTTCGATGCTGTAGCTCGGTACGACCTACAGACGAGATTCACCAATCTCAGGCAGATAAGCAGGACAGTTGATGGATATGCGGCTGAGTTTTCGAGACTGAGTCGGTTTGCTCCCACCTTGGTGGTAACTGAGTTCGATCGAGCACAGCGGTTCCAGCAGGGACTCCACCTAGAGATCATTCTAGCAGTGGAGCAGTTTGAGCATCGGACCTTTGATGCTGTCTTACGAGCAGCGAAGAGGCATGAGTATACTTCTCAGAGGATAGTGGATAAAACTGGAGGACAGAAGCGGTCCCATGGTTAGATGAATCAGTCTTCAGCCCCAGCCCCGACAGCTAGGGCCTTGACCATCGGAGCTCCGAGGAGGGCAACATCAGTTACGTCGGTTCAGCATTCAACTCCGACGTACCCTTAGCAGCAGAAGCGGAGGCAGTCTTCCGCAATGGGCTGCTCCCATTGTGGAAAGCCAGGACACGTGGTGTCAGAATATCGCAGAGCACAAGGATTGTGTTTGGCTTGTGGGGCATCGGATCACATGATAGGGTCCTGCCCACAGAGAGCCGGTTCCTCTTCATCGGCCCAGACTAGTCCTTCGGTGAGGGGACCAGCACCAGTACAGCAGCAGCAGTACCAGCCTCTGAGGCCATTGCCGCCTCATGCTCAAGCATTCCAGCAGCAGAGACCGCAGTAGTATGCCCAGGCCCAGGCTCAGAATCAGAACCGCCAGAGAGGTTTCCAGCAGAGGGGACCAACACCTAGAGGGCAAGGTCAGGTGATGGCTTTGACCGTAGAGGAGGAGTTGGCATCAGGTGAGGTGGTGGCAGGTACCATTCTCGTCAACTCTTTTCTTGCATCAGTATTATTTAATTCAGGTACATCGCATTCATTTATGTCTGCACGATTCGCGACATGGATTGGACTGGAGCCTGAGTCATTATCAGTAAGGCTCAATATACTTACAGGTAACGGTCTTGTGGAACTAGATAGAGTATTTTTCTCGTGTCGAATCGTAGTTAGCGGTAGAGAGTTTCCTGCTAGGTTGATAGAGTTCCCGGTGACCGATTATGATGTGGTCCTAGGGATGGATTGGTTGAGGGACCAGTATGCTAGAATAGATTGTCATATCGGCAAGATTATTTTTAGTATTCCTGTTGAGCCAGATTTTTTTCGAGGCGGAGTAGAACCTTTTTCCCCAGCGTTGCGGATGGCAGTAGCAGTGGCAGTTCAGTTTCCCAGAGTAGCAGAAGAATTTCTTGACGTATTTTCCGAAGAGCTCCCAGGCATGCCCCAGAGGGAGAGATCGAGTTCACCATTGATTTGATTCCCGGATCAGCACCAGTGTCAGAGAGAGTCTATAGGATGGCACCTTCAGAGATGGAGATCTTGTACAAGATGATTGAAGAACTTAGAACCAAAGGATTCATTCGTACTAGCAGATCACCTTGGGGAGCCCTGATGCTTCTTGTGAAAAAGAAGGATGGTACATCAAGGTTATGTGTTGATTATCGTACCTTGAACTCTGTGACAATCAAGAATAGATATCCTCTACCAAGGATAGATGACTTATTTGATCAGCTCAAGGAAGCGGCAGTATTCTCGAAGATCGACTTACGGTCAGGGTACCTTCAGATCAGAGTCAGAGAGCAGGACATTCCGAATACAGCATTCAGATCGAGGTATGAACATTGGGAGTTTCTTGTTATGCCATTTGGAGCGACCAATGTGCCAGCCGTATTTATGGACCTCTTGAATCGTATCTTCATGTCCTATTTGGACCAGTTTGTGATAGTGTTTATAGACGACATCTTAGTCTATAGTAAGAGTGAGGCGGAGCATAAGTAGCATCTCCGTGTAGTTCTTCAGATTCTCAGGGAGCACCAGTTGTACGCGAACTTCAGTAAGTGCGAGTTTTGGCTGGATCGTATCTCGTACTTAGGTCACATCATCACCAGAGGTGGAGTAGAAGCGGACCCCCAGAAGATAGTGGCCATAAAGACATGGCCAGTACCTAGCACTGTCGCAGAAGTTCGAAGTTTTCTTGGATTGGTCGGCTATTATCGGCGGTTTGTATCAGACTTTGCTCGAATTTCAGCGCCATTGACGTAGTTGACCCGCAAGGATGTGCAGTTTTCTTAGACAGCCGAGTGTCAGAGTTCATTCAAAAAGTTGAAGCAGAGATTGATGACGGCCCCCATTCTCACTCTTCCAGATAGGACTGGAGGATTTTCAGTTTATTATGATACTTCAGGCATAGGATTGGGATGCGTATTGATGCAACATGGTAAGGTAGTCGCTTATGCATCACGTCAGCTTCGTGACCATGAGAGGAATTACCCAACCCATGACTTAGAGTTAGCAGCTGTAGTGTTTCCATTGAAGCTTTGGAGGCATTATTTATATGGAGATCGGGTGGAGATTTTCACCGACCACAAGAGTCTTAAGTATGTGTTTACCCAGAAGGATCTCAATATGCTTCAGAGAAGATGGCTAGAGCTACTTGTGGATTATGACATCAACTTACAATATCATCATGGGAAGGCCAACGTTGTTGCAGATGCATTGAGCAGGAGAGCCGAAGTTTATTTTCTAATAGTACAGCCAGAGTTGTTAGCAGATCTTCAGAAGATGGGTATTAAAGTTGTTCTTCCTTCCAGTGTGGCATTGATGGCCAGCATACAAGTTTAGTCCAGCATAGTTGAGAGGATCAAGACGGCACAATCAACAGATTCTAAGCTTCAGTGGCTTAGGGAAAAGTGTGTAGAAGGGAGAAGACCAGAGCTATGTATTCATGAGGATGGTACACTCCGATATGGGAGGCATCTTTGTGTACCCAGTGGAGATATCAGACAAAATCATGGCAGAAGCTCACAGTTCTCAGTATTCGATTCACCCCGACGGTACGAAGATGTAATGTGATATTCGACATCATTTTTGGTGGAATGGCATGAAGAGGGAGATAGCCTAGTATGTATCTCGTTGTTTGGTTTGTCAGCAAGTTAAAGCCGAACATCAGAGACCAGCTGGACTTCTTCAACCTTTACCGATCCCAGAATGGAAATGGGAGCACATTACCATAGATTTTGTAACTGGGTTACCTAGATCCCCAGATGGAAGAGATGCTATCTGGGTTATAGTCGACAGACTCACGAAGGTAGCTCATTTTATCCCTTTCAGAATCGGTCAGTCGACAGATCAGCTTGCAGAGATGTACCTCAGGTAGATAGTCAGATTGTATGGAGTACCAGTCAGTATTATATCCGACAGAGATTCGAGATTCACCTCGTACTTTTGGCAGAGTCTTCAAGAGAGTTTGGGGACTCGTCTCAAGTTCAGTTCAGCCTACCATCCGCAGACAGATGGTCAGTCAGAACGCACGATCCAGACTCTTGAAGATATATTACGGTCATGTACACTCGATTTCGGTAGTTCGTGGGAAGATCACTTGCATCTTGTGGAGTTCTCCTACAACAATAGTTTCCAGGCCAGTATCCAGATGGCACCTTTCGAGGCATTGTATGGCAGGAAGTGCAGATCTCCTTTAGCCTGAGATGATATTGGTGAAAGGCAGATGCTTGGTCCCGAAATGATTTAACAGACTATTGAGGTGGTAAGACAAGTCAGAGATCATCTTCGAGTTGCACAAGATCGCCAGCGTCATTGGGCCGATTCTCATCGGCGTCCCCTTGAATTCTCTGTTGGCGACCATGTATTCCTTAGGATCTCACCTACCCGTGGCGTCATTCGTTTCGGCATGCGAGGAAAGCTTAGTCCTAGGTATATGGTACCGTTCGACATTCTAGAGCGAGTAGGTGATGTGTCCTATCGTCTCGCTCTTTCATCGTCGCTACGTGAAGTACATGATGTCTTTCATGTATCCCAATTGCGATGGTACATCCCGGATCCGAGTTATGTCCTTGATCATTTGGAATTGGTTGTTTGTTACCAACCTTTTGTATGAGGAAAGGCCCGTATCCATATTGGACCGAAGAGAGAAAAGACTCAAGAACAAGACTATCAAATTAGTTCGTGTTGCTTGGGATCATCACTCTTTGGGTGAGTCAACATAGGAGCGTGAGGATGATATCCGATCGCTATATTTCGACCTGTTTGACTCGTAAGGTATAATATCTTCTTATGTCTTATGCCTTCAACTTTCTTGCTTGCATGAATGATTGCTTAGTTATAACTTGCCTGTGATTAGTATAGCTTGCTCGATATCTCTAGCCTCTTAATTAAATTTCGAGGACAGAATTCTTTTAAGGTGGGTAGAGTTGTCACCTACGTTTTTCGTATAAGTATTTTCAGTATACGTGTACGGGATCCTGTCCAGTATTTTTACTTGTCTTGTCTTGCTAAGCTAATCTTGGTTTAATCTTGCATTGGTTTAATATTGGCATGGCTTGGTTTTGGTTTGGCTTGGTTGGGTTGGTTCAACATGTGACCCCTCCCTTTAAAAGCTACCAACCCCTCTCTCTCTCCTCATTTACTTCTCCTTCTTCATTTAATTCTTCATCTTCTTCCTCTTAACTTCTCCACCTACCAAGAGAGGCTTAGGTAAGTGCAACTTGCTTCACGGAGGAACTCAATTTTTATTGTTCCATTGTCTTCCTCACGAGATTCTAAGACACTTTAGTACTTAGCATTTTCAATTTCTATGGTTTATTTCTTGTAGATCTAAGCTTGTTGCATTATCGAATTTTTGGGTTTTGATCTATCAAACTTTATTATTTTTAAGTTTTGATTGTTCCATGTTGTATAGGAGTTAATTCTACCCTATTTTGACCAATAGGGGTCCAGATTTGGGCTTGGATTGAAGGCTGGGAACCCCCAACTTTCCAGGTTCTTCTTCTCAGAAAAGTTGGAGAAGAAGAACAGTGCCTCCCGTATGGCCTTTTCATGCGACAAGGTCCCTGCGGCTCCTCTTTGGCCGCATAGGCACTCCAGTCTTCATGCGGCCCTCCCTTCTTGTCGCATTATTCCTTTGGTCGCGTGCCGTATGGTAGCATGCCGCATAGGCCTTTGCCGTGTGGCTGCTAGCCGCATGGCTTTGGTTGACTTTAGCCGCATGGCTTTGGTTGACCCTTGCCGCATGGCTTTGGTTGACTTTAGCCGCATGGCTTTGGTTGACCCTTGCCGTATGGCTTTGGTTGGCTTTAGCCGTATGGCTTTGGTTGACCCTTGCCGCTTGGCGATCCTTTGACCGTGTAGGCCAAAGCCCCTTCATTGGCCGCGTACCGCATGGCTCTCGACAACTTTGTCGCATGACCCCTGTTCTCCCTTGCCGTATGGCCCCTGTTTCCCCTTGCCGTATGGCCCCTGTTTCCTCCTAGCCGCTTGCTGCATGGCCGTTTGGCCCTTACCGCATGGCAATCCTTGGCCGCATAGGCCATGGCCCTTGGCTCCCGGGCCGCATGGCTCTTCCCACAGCCTTTGTACCCTTTTACTATTTTGGTTGTTACATTTATGCTTATGTCTCATGACCATCTGTGTAACTTGGGTCCTTGATGGAAATGCTTATACCATGCTAATTCTGAACATGTTCCATAAACACGATAGGTTAAGGTGACTCTTGACAGTGGCCCGTCGTGGCACACTCACGACAAGAATGATTGATTAGTAACATGACACGATAATGGCCTGTTAAGACGCACTCTTAATAAGTAACTTGGCATGATAACTCCAAATTAGTGACCCGTCGTTGTGCACTCTTGAAAAACAACCTTGACATGATAATTCTTGAATGGTGGTCCGTCGTGACGCACTCTTGACATGATAAGTAATCTTGACAGTGGCCCGTCGTGGCGCACTCTTGACAAGTAATCTTGATAAGTAACTCTAGCATGTAATCTTGATCGCTGTTGCGACGGCTAACTTGACATGCTAGTAAACTCTCATCTTGAACACCGTGGGTGATTGTATTGAATGTGCTTGTATAAGCTACCAGTCTTGTCTCGCATCATGTCTAGGACTTGTATCCCTGGTTACCACGGTCAGGGATTCATACTGAATCTGGCTAGGTTAATGACTAGATTGATCAAGTAGTTCATATAGAGAGATATTTTGGCTACAAGCAATCCCATTATCTGGGCATCTTCCTGATTGACTTGTAGCCTGCCGACGAGTAGAGCACATTTCCAGCTCACTGTCATGTGGGGCACTTCATGAAACGATTAATATGCACACTGTCATGTGTTGCATCCAAGTCACCTAACAAGTCAAGACAACTCTTAACATGAACCTTGCACCTGGATAACCTGGATGGTCTGCAGGGCTTGTGGCCGTAGGAATATCTTATTGTATCTTGCTAGTAACTAGGCTTGTGATAACCCTAGTTAGTTAAAGTATCAAGCCGTACTCTTGCTTGGCCGTGAATGATTGAATGGATTCCCATCTTGTCTAGTCTTGCCTTGATCCAGTACATGGCTATACCCGGACATGCTTGTGCATGCTTTACTTTATCGATAATTGGTTAGAGACTAAATTCTGTTCAGGTGAAGGGTTACAACCCCGGTCCTTTTTTGGTTTACGGGTTGTAAATCGGTTACTGGAATAGTCCTTTAGTTATCTTATCGTTTATCACCTTTTTTCTCTAACTCATGTCTTTTATCATCATTTATGTTTTCATGTGCTAATGTGCTGGTTTTAGTTCTTAAGTGAAGCCTTTTTTGTGGCACTTGCTCTTTCTGGGGTCTGACCCAGCTGGTTTTGTATGGCCAGTTTTCGGAGCAGCTTCCGAGGATCTCCCAGTCTTCCTGCCAGATGGTGACCACTAGAAGAAACCCTGGCAACGAGTGGGTTTTATTTTGCTCTCCCACTCTATTATAAAATTATTCTTTTGAGGCGTTTAGCCGCCGAGCAAGTGTTAGCTCGTGTTGAATTTACATTCCTGTCTGTCTACGGGCTGTAACATGATTGACAAATCCTAGGGTTGATCATGTATGACTTAAACTCTTGCTAGTCTTCGCATTTTGCATGACTAGCTTCATAATCATCTGAATATGTAATGTATGGGACGCCTTACTTTGTATGTTTGATGATTTACCATCTTGTTACATTTACTTGCTTACTTGAGATTGAGACACTAGGCTTGTTCTTGACCTTAAGAGACTGATGGCTTGTAGTAAACCTTTATGCATCTAGACAGCCGTGACCGTATTGCGAGGTAGAATTCACTTCAATGTAGGTAGCTGGCTGTGTCTGTCCTCCGCTCTCCAGTATTCTGGTTCTGGACGTGACAGTGTCAATATCGCAAACCAGTTGGAGCACATCGACAACACTGTCGAATTTCTTTTCATGCAAAATTGGGAGGCGCGTACGAAGGACCGGTATGATAACATCTAGATTATGTTTTGTATTTGAAAAATTGTATTTTGGATACATAGATTTTGATGTTTAATTTGTTGGCTACATTATGTATTTGTGTCGACGAAACTGTCGAATTTCGATGTTTAACTTGTTGGCTACATTTTGATGTTTAACTTGTTGGCTACATTATATATGAAAATTGTATTTTGTATTAGTGTCGACGACAATGTTGAATTTGGATGTTATGTCATGGATGTTTGTGGATACTATTGAATAAGGACTGCCAGTGATCTGGCAGTTCTGATCAAAACTCACTCACAGTGAGTTTTGATCAGGACTGCCAGACCACTGGCAGTCCTTGTTCACATTAGGACTGCCAGTGGTCTGGCATTCCTGATCAAAACTCACTGTGAATGAGTTTTGATCAGGACTGCTAGACCACTGGCATTCCTAATGTGAACAAAGACTACCAATGGTCTGGCAGTCCTGATCAAAACTCACTCACAGTGAGTTTTGATCAGGACTGCCAGACCACTGGCAGTCCTAATGTGAATAAGGACTACCAGTGGTCTGGCAGTCCTGATCAAAACTCACTGTGAATGAGTTTTGATCAGGACTGCCAGACCACTGACAGTCCTAATGTGAACAAGGACTGCCAGTGGTCTGGCAGTCTTGATCAAAACTCACTCACAGTTAGTTTTGATCAGGACTGCCAGACCATTGGCAGTCCTAATGTGAATAAGGACTGTCAGTGGTCTGGCAGTCCTGATCAAAACTCACTGTGAATGAGTTTTGATCAGGACTGCCAGACCACTGACAGTCCTAATATGAACAAAGACTACCAGTGGTCTGGCAGTCCTAATTTGAATAAGGACTGCCAGTGGTCTGGCAGTCCTGATCAAAACTCACTGTAAATGAGTTTTGATCAGGATTGCCAGATCAATTGCAGTCCTAATGTGAACAAGGACTGCCAGTGATCTGACAATCCTGATCAAAACTCACTGTGAATGAGTTTTGATCAGGACTGCCAGATCAGTTGTAGTCCTAATGTGAACAAGGACTGCCAGTAATCTGGCAGTCCTAATGTGAATAAGGACTGCCAGTTGTCTGGCAGTCCTGATCAAAACTATGAGGATAATCGTTGTTGATATTTTGCACAGAGATAGACACATATTACACACAAGTAGATATTTTTTTACAAGTATAGCAGACAGAAAAAAGTAAAAAACAAAAAACATATATTTGACTTCACATTTCAAAATGATATACTTTTAATGTTTACAAAATGGGTCATCCATATACAAAATGTGAAAACTTTATTTCAGTCGTAGACGTATCAGTAGATTTCGACGTCGTAGTGGCCAACCGGTAAGTCTCTTGGCTCCTCCATCTTCAACAGTTTCCTACAATGATTGATTTGATGATCAAAATGTTCGGTCCAGGACTTTGCTTCTCCCGGTGCTAGTTTGTACCAAACTGTTGTAGGTGGAGGAATCAGAGAATGACCGATCATCCTTAGCATGACAAAGTCATCATTGATTTGACCTATAGTACATAGATTAGTTTGTCTGTGCTCCGCCGGAGGAGCGCACATCGAAAAAAAAGTATTGGTAATCCCCGTCGAATAAAGTACAACATGGATCCGGTACCGATTAGCAAATAAATACAAGGCAGACGGGACGGATATGTAGTGGTCTGGCCCGATAACACTGTCAGTGCAAGGAATACTTGTCAACAAACTTGCAACTATTTTTTCGCTTAGAATGCGGGAGTATAATGGAAGACGACTCTCTAATTTCTCGTACAGCTCCTACCTCACTTGCCTCCATCCGTCTTTGTCAAAATTACTAAGATGTATTGCAAGCACACGAAATCCGCAATGGCCATCCCCCAGGACATAAACAATAGACCAGATGTAACTGCGAATCTCATGATAAAAACTGTGGATATACAAACCCAACGTTTGTCTATCCACAGTATCTTCGTTTGCAATATCCGTTTTCTCCTTTTTCCGACGAATGATAAGCTTGCTCTTCCGTGTAGGCAGAGCTTGCTCTAAGCTTCGTTCAATATTCTCAAAGGATGATGGATCTCTCTTAGTTGACTCAAGCCTTCTCTTTTGTGAACTACTCATTCTTGTTTGAGGCCTGTCCTTAGGATTAGAAATAACGGACGACTCATGCATTCTAGTAGTCACCGGACATGCAATTTTTGGGATTTTAACCTCAATGCACTCCCGCTCTGCTCCTACTGAGACACACTACCGTGCGTGGAGAAGTTTCACTTATGGCAAAGAGAAGAAATCATCGTCTGTCTTCACCACGGGCATTATAGACAAATGCCTCCAACGTTCATCGACAGCAACTATTGGAATAAGAATGGACTGACGACGATATTCATTAATCTCATGGGCACAAGGGAGGCCCAGTGTATGTCAATGTACACACCCGCAAACCTAAGGATCAAAGCCGACAAACTTTGACCTATCAATCTCCTTAAATATTAATGCCAACGCCTTGGACACACATTAAAGAATCCAAGAGGACTTCCTTTCTATGCTCATGCTTGACAATATTTAAGCTCATCTCAAATGATGCCTTAATTTCGTTCACCGTCTGATCTATTGATAGATGCATCGCTTGCCAAACCGAAACAAAGTTGCCTTAGGATGACTTTAAATGCCTCTTTAATACTGAGTGTGCTCCTTCGACACGGTTGGTAGTTGTCGTACCGTAATGCTTCACCACATTCGTCTATGCTAAGACGAATTGTTCTTTGTGCGGTTCAAGCCACGTCTCTTTGATGTAAGAAATGTATGCCGGCTCCCTCCCCTCCTACTTCTCTTTGAATAAGTACCATGCGGCGTCGTAACGGTCTATCGTACTGGCTCGCTATACACAATTCCTGTCATGGTTGAATTCGTCAAAAACTTGCATGTCAAGTTTACCATCCACTTTCCTAAACTTCAACTTACATTGGGATTGTATATTACGATTTACATAAAAAGTGTATAGCAATGTATCCGCTTGAGGAAACACAATCCGAATAGCATTAATTAGAGCATACTCTCTGTCGGTAACAAAAACAGAGGGCTCTCTATGACCGGTGTAAAGTGTTTTCAGTTTCTCCAACGCCCATGTGTAGCCTTCAACTTTCTCACTCTTCATGAAGCAAAAAGCAACTGGAAATGTTTTCCATGTAGAGGTGAAGCCGACAACATGAAAGAGAGGCATATTGAACTTATTGGTCTTGTACGTGCAATCAAGAACTAACACGTCGGCGAAAAATTGTGCCAAATGTGTGCAATCGGGATGAGCCCAAAAGATTGAAATGACTTCATTACTCTGGGGATGTCTTCTATGGTGCTCAACATAATGATTAACTCCAAGCAACTTCAGCACTTTTTGCATCGCCATTCTCGATTTCGATCGAATGGCGTTAGAAGATAGGGCGTTGTATATTGACTTTATTGTAGACTTGTTCTTCTCATCTTCATGTCGTATGATAGAATATATTTGTCTCGGTGCAACTCTGGAAGTGGACAAGTCTTCGACTATCTTCTTCTCCGTATTGTTCAACCGTCCGACATACGGATGACCCAATAGTATTTCGACAATCTCGTGGTTGTGGATTCCATTCATGACTTGGACTGTCCACTTCGCTTCTTCATCCTTTCTAATATAGATTTTGAATGGACAACCATATTTTCTCGTTTCAACATTTCTTTTTGAAACTTTACTTTGGATAACTTTATCTTTCTTATGGCTTCTGAACACACCACCTCGTTCATATGAAACCACCATAGTTTGTTGTCCCGGACGGTTTCGGGCTGATCTAGATATCACAAGAACTATGTTGTTTGCCCGTCCAACTTCTCGGCACCAATTTAGCGCACCTTCGCTTGATTCAAAACACATATCGGTCCTGAATAAATGGCCTACATCGACGCCAATTGGAGCAGCTACCTCGATACCGGAAGATGATAAGTCCTACAATATAACTTAAAATTAATAAAAGTAAATAACACAATACCAAAAATGTGCAAACTACTGCCAAAATATAGGACTACGGAGGGCAAGGCAGTCCTTGCAATAATCAGGACTGCCACCACTCTGGAAGTCCTTCTGTTTTAAAGGACTGCAGCTGTTTGGGCAGTCCTGTATTTAGAGGTAGACTGCCAGAGTAGTGGCAGTCCTGTCTGTCACAACCCTGAATTTCGTCCAACATGATTGTTAAAATTTACTTACCAAGAGTGCATCCGAAGCAAAAATGTGTTCTTCGGACATATCGGAACGAGAGTCTACTACATTCGATGACCCGGGTTCTTCCATGTTCCTTTTTTCTAAATTAAACACATATAAATCATAATTTATATGTTAAATTATTGTTGAAAAGTTTACAAATATATTAATTAGATGACATACCCATTAACGGAAGAAGTCGATGATACTATAACAAAAATTTGCACCCTAAATCTTCACAATGCCTTGGTTGGGAGAAAATTTGGGTTAGGGTTTACAATTTTATGACCTAGAAATTTTGAGGAGAAGAAAAGCATAGAGGAGAAGAAAAGAGTAGAGGGAGAGAAGAAGAGTTGGGAAATAAAATAAAGTTGGTATTTATATCATTTTTTGGGCTAGCCCCAAGTAAACATTTTTGACGACAAACTTGTAGTTTTTTCCAAAATTTTTGGGATAGCCCCTAGTAATTTGTGTGGTGCCCTTAGGTTTACGTATTATAGTGGAGTACGCTTCGACAAGTCAATTAAATTGGGGTACCCTCCGAAGTACGTATTATTTGGTCTAGTCACGTACTAGTCCTACATATATTTGTACTAGGGCATGACACGACCTAAAGGCTGACTAGAAGCCTCAGCCCGTACTTGCTTCGAATTTTGACCAAGGCAAGTATACCTTGTTCTAGGAATTGGGGTTTTGGTTTCGGGTTCCTTCTTCGTCGAATTCTTTCATTTTCAATAGTAGATCTTGACCCTCACGGTTTACGCATGCTAGTGTAACTATCGGGGGTTTTGATTTGGTTTTTGATTCGTGTTGAATTGGAATATTTGGATAAACTAAAAATCCTCTTATACACATGGCGGGTCACATCACGTAGATTATTTCGTGTGTAACCCTCTTTTGGATTTTGAATTGGCAAAAAATGCTAACTAAATGAGCGAATCTCGAAGAGCAAGGGTTGCCTTTATCTACTGTCAGAGCCAGCAACATACTGGCGTCATATCGTCGTATACAACCGACACAGAACAAAGCCAAATCAGGCCCTGTTTTGTGAGGCGATTTCGCTCGTGATTCATGTTGATTTCGACCGTGCTTCGCCAAATCCTAGGTAATTTTTTCTTACCTATGTTTTCATGATTTACCATGCATTTTCTTTGGTTTGAGTTTGTTTCAACCTGATATCCTATTATCCTCACTTTTGCAACTCACCATTTATGCACGTTTTTTTCTTTAATAGACACATTTCTGTTACTCCTATAGGTTACCTTGCTCATGACGAGCGCGATAAGCTTTTGAGCGGCGTGCTTGTATCAAACAGGATACTCCAAACTAGAAATCCGCTTGCATATGCCGTACTATTTACTAGTTTCTTTGTTACAAGCTCGAACCGTGACATATGGTCACCATCATTCTAGTTCAAGCTCGTACCCGCGCATCTTGTGCTATACTTGTAGATTTCTAGCTTATGTCAACTAAACTTATTATGTGTTGTGAATTGGTTGTTTGCTTAAAATACTTGCATTCTTGGCAGTAGATAACTTCTAGTACTAAAACATAATAGGAGGCAGATACCTCGTAATTCAACTCAGTATGAGTAGTTATTTAGTGTAGCGTATGCTGTAGAATTGCATGTTACTTTCAAGTACTATCTCGTGAGTATTTTGCTATCATGTGCATTTTATTTTAGGACGATCCTCTAGTATCTCGAGAATCAGAATATAAAACTTGCTATGTGAAGTAACTAGTATCTCATCTAGTACATTGGGATGGAGAGGATTATATCAACAATCTCGTCTGCTTTGGTTCCAAGGACATGGTAACTTGATTGGTGTGGGCTCATGTTCCTTTACTCAATTAGCACATGATTGGACACATGATATATGTAATGCCCCACTCCAATGACATTATGTTGCTATAGATATGGGTTTGTTGGTTCTAATAAGAGGAAAGTTTTCAGCAAAGGCTCTCTTGTTGGGACAACAAACGTTTCATCTAAGGTGAGTAGACATGACTTCTCTTTCCTGATTCTTTTATGACTAATAAAGAACTCATATATATATATATATATATATATATATATATATATTTTTAATATATATATATATATATATATATATATATATATATATATATATATATATATATATATATATATATATATTGCTTCTAAAGAATAAAGTTTGAACTCACACTAATGATAATTATATGAATATGTATGCTCTTAATAAGATATGGGAAATGATTGTATGAACTTATTTAGAGAAGGATTATAAAGAAGAAAAAAATTGGTGCTTACTTTGTTTAATAGTTGAAAGAATTATGTTACAAATTTTGGTTCATTTCGAGATGTTGTAATTTTTCTTATCGTTGTTTATGTGGAGTAACACTTATGATTGTTGTATTACGTTGTATCATGGGAAAGTACATTTTGGAACTTGTACTTTTCTGAGATCATAGGAGTGTTGAGATAAGAAGGAAATGAAGAACATAGCTAAGGCTCTATGATTCATGACTTGGTTGTTTGATGGAAAAAGTACAAGGAAATAAATGCTTCATATGTATTGTTACATTGTTTTATTTTAATTGGTATTCTAAGTTGCATATCCTGTATTGGTCTTCTACAACTTGTGTACAAGGTTTAGTATCGAATGATTGTTGGGGCATTGGGATCGTGTCAACGTAGAAGAGATGGGACACCATGAGGCTGGATTGTCCTCGCGATCAGGGGGTGTTATATCTAATTGGAGAGATGAGATTGAACGTCTCAACTTCCAATTTAGGAAAGCAACCCATGGACCGTCATATAGTTAGGTAACATGCTAATGAATTCGTTTTGCAGGTCTAACAGTTTGATGCAATGATGGACTTGAGATGCCTATAAATGTGATTTCTAATGTTTGTTTTGTAGGAATGGAATTTAACATTTTATTTTTTAAACCATGTGTAAGTAATTACTAATGTTTTCTAACACCGAAATGCTTTCACGCCCCTAAGAACGAATATGGTTTAAGTGTGATGTTATGTTTGGTAAAGAGAGAAAGGAATGAATATTGCTCATGAAATAGTTTCTAATGCTTGATTAAATAAAATAAGCATAGTTTATTACTTTTGTTTGGCTTAAAATGGAAGTAGATAAAAGATAGAAAGATCACCATTAGTGAAATAAATATTTTTAACTCACGTGACTACTTAGTGTCTGCTTTCAGGTGTGTGTAGTCTTGTCACTCACCAGTTTATTTTCCAATGTACTAACCCCCGCGCCCACAGATGTTGGAGATTTTGTTGGACTTTTGGAGCTAGTAGAAGTCTTTTCCTTCATTGAAGCTTAATATGTAAAGGCGTGCTATTATTTTTGTATAAAGCGATATAATATATGGAAACAAGTTATTGTAATTTTTTCAGTTTCATAAGTCGTAAGCCAAGTTGGAATGTTCAGTTAGCTATTGTAAGTCTTTGTATTCACTGTAACTTATCAATAAAAGAATCATGTTCTTGTATCATTGTTGTTATTTGGTTTTCTGCTTTATTTTTGTTGCTTCAGTCTCAATTCAGTCTATTTTGTTCATGTGCAAGTTCATGCCTTGTACAACTGTAACTTAAACTTGTACGACATCATGCCTAGTGGCGACCTTTCAATCCTTCGGGTTCAGGGCATGACAATATAAGTATAAGACCTTTATATGCTTAGGTAGCTGTAGTTCAGGTGACAATGATAATTCCTCAATTCCATTTGTTATTTATTAGGTTTGTGACAACCGCAGTTAGATAACTTATAGCAAGTCATATGTACTGTTTGGTCGTGATCTCTTGCTTACGTATCTATCTTTCTTATTTAAATTCTACTATGTGTTTAACTTGCTAGAAGCATTAGATAGTGCATGGTATAGGTGTGTAGTTTTGCATAGGAGGGTTTACGACTATGGTGGTTCATTTAGGAGTCAATGTCCTATTCTAGAGTGGTTCACGCATGTCTTGCCTTTATCCAACCCTGTACTTGCTTTCCCTTTTGCCATATATGATGTATTTAATTTCAATCATAGTCTCAAGGAATTGAGTCAGTACCGCATTCGCCTCGACTTGCTCATTTTTGTTGTTATCGTTATTACCATTAGTTGTTGTTGTTGTTGTTGTTGTTGTTGTGTGTTTGACTTGGAGTTGTGAGTTGTTATATGATAGTTTCCTTTAGCTAAAGATATGATTATGTATGATGATATACCATGATAGTGTAGTATTTGGCTTTATTGGCTTCATGGTCATGTATGTATATAGCATTTGGACGCCTTACTGCCTTTCATATTATGATTTACTCTTTTTATTAGTTCAGATTGAGATACAATATTTATTTACCCTAGGATTGACGTCTTATGTATGTTAGAGTCTCCCCATTTGTCTTTGGATATCCATGACTATCTTACGACGTTCATGAGTCCCTGGCCTTCGTCCATTTGCGTCTCCCTATATTTCGGGACTGGGCATGAGAAAAATGAATAACACAAATTTTGAGGTGGACAAATTTAATGGTAAATGTAACTTCTTATTATAACAAGGAAGGGTAAAGGCTCTACTCGTGAAAGACAGTCTTTAAATTCGTTGCAGGAAAGGGAAAAAACCTTCAAAAATAACGACAGATTCATGGGATAACATGGATCAGAGCACATAGTACATTTAAGTTTTGTCTAGCGGATAAGGTCATGTATAATGTCATGGAAGAAAATTCTGTGACAGTTTATGATTGAAGTTTGTGAGCTGAATATTACAAAATTATTGTTTGACAAGTTTTATATCATGAAGCAACTCTACAATCTACATACGCATGAAGGAATTGACCCAGATATACTCATCCAAACAACTTCAACAATATAGTAAATGATTTATGGATCTCGATGTTAAGTTATAGGAGGAGAAAAAGATGCATGCTTTCTTTCTTCACTTTCAGGGTCAATGACGTCTAGTGAAAATAATTCTTTATGGGAATGAGACTCTTGAGATGGAAGTAGTAACTACTATTCTTCTAAATAATGAGATATGTAGTGGTCAAGTTCTATCGAGGAGTTATCCGGGTTGATTGCTAGTAAAAGGGGAAGGTTGAAGAGTAAGGATGGAGGAATGAGTAGCCGAGGGAAGTACAAACAATCTAGTAAAAAAAGTAATTTTTAAATCTTATAATAATTTATTAAAATATTACTAACCATTTCCAATAAATATTTAAATATAGTTATATATATTTTACATATATTAATTTATAAAAAACCCATTCTGATATATATATATTATATAATATATATATATATAATATATATATTATATATATATATATATATATATATTTTTTATATATATATATATATATATATATATATATATATATATTTGTAATTTTGAAATATATAATTAGTATAGAAAATACAAAATTACAAATATATATATATATTACTAACTATATATTTCAAAATTACAATATATATATATATATATATAAATATATATATATATAATATATATATATATAATATATATATATATATATATATATATATATTTTTTTTTTTTGTGTCCGCGCATCCCCATCAACCCCGTGGCCACTGCCACCCAGCCGGGTTGATGCGGGAGGGGGGCTCGATCCCGGGTCTCCCGCCGAGAGCCCCCCCCCTCGTGCCACTCGCGCTACGAGCGCCGACGAGCGCGGACGATATATATATATATATTATATATATATATATATTATATATATATATTATATATATATTTATATATATATATTTGTAATTTTGTATTTTCTATACTAATTATATATTAAAATTACAAATATATATATTATAATATATATAAAAAATATATATATATATATATATATACAAATGTTTTTCTTATATATTATTTCAAATTAAATAAAATATTTTGTAAAAATTTAAGGGGGTTTACATTGTACTAACTTACAAAAATTTTGTTCTCAAAATTAAATAGCGCACAGGGTATGATTAAATGAAGTTTAGAAGAATCAAGGACACGATTTCCTACCTCGAACCTCGAATTGAAAATGCATGATAAAATTGGAAACAAAATGCAATACAAAGAATAAGTCGAAGATCGTACCTCGATTTTCAAACAGATGGAGGAAGGCTGGTGTATATATCATCCACACACTCCCATATTTGGCGAGGGATGCTACGATGGCACACAAAACCGAGAAAGTACTCCGATTCACTCTTCTATAGTGTACAAGGATTATATATGAGGACAACGAACTCTAAGGCATGTCATAAAAACTCTAACGCTAAGTTCTTAATTTATATTCTTACCAGTTTATCTATGCTATGGTTTATATGGTTAGAGGGATGCTGAAGGTATTACTACACAATGCTATTGTTAGCTAAATAATCATAATATTCTTAGGCAATAGCAAGAATCATATAATGCATGATGACTAAGCTAGTGAATGTGTGGTTCTAATATCAAATCGTGCCTCAACAAATAATTTCTTATCTTAGGAAAATATTGTCGTAATCCACTTCATGATGGGTATCTATGACCATGGTAAATGCTTGTCCTTGCCTCTGACTGTTATCTCCTATCTAGCCTGCCTAAACTGTGTTGTCTGGTCAGCTAAGGGTGGTTCATTTTGATATCCGTCTACGACAGTAGTAGCAGGGGTGCTCCTGGTCGTAGAGCTAGTGGCCTTGCAACTGCTGACCTGAGCAGGTATCAGAGCTAAACTGTGTGCCATCAATGTCGTGGCGTGGGGATCGGGGCAATCTAAATTTATGCTCATGGAACCGCAATTGAACAATGCTTTAATCGACAATAGTAGCTCTCTGAAGGTGTCTTTTCTTTCGTAAACTAGCAGGTAGGCTTATCCTCAGCCTGGTATGGTCTGCTTTCTGTTGCTGATGTGCTATATTTTGATTTCCTGTACACTCTTGGATTTGGTGATGTTGGAGCACAAATCATACATTGTCCTAATCTGCGATGACAATCCTTCATAACATGACCATGTCTATGACAAAAACGACAAATAGGAAGCTCCTAATTGGATAAGGTATGCTTTATGTCGTTGCTAATGTGTTATAGGATGGCTAATACCTCCTCTGAGTCATTCTAGCTGTATTAGGCTGGTAGTGTAGGAAGAGACTTATTCAGGGTTATAATAAATTTGCCTCGCGAACTCATTTTTTTGCCAGTGACCTTAAAATAACGCATGCAAGGTCATGCCCAGTTCTGCAGAACCGATCGTCCTTGTTTGGGCATGACGTCACACGAGCCTAAGTTGTGCTCGCGTAAGGCGAGTACCATAACAGCCGATATACAATAGCTTAGCGACAGGATCGTCGCACAGAAGTCCCAAGTAGAAAAGTTAAATCAACACAATCGTATAGAAAAAAAGTCATCTTTATTGATATTGAAAACATAAGGTTACAGCTGCTTGAAGCCAAGAGTACAATCACTCAATGCTCACTCTCTCTTAGAATACAATCACTCAGCTCTCTCTTATCTCAATACAAAAATCTCGCCCTTAGGCTTACAACTTGGAGAAGGCGATGTTCATACATTATATCCCGTATAGGCGAAGACTTCAATACGTTCGCATGCCTTGAAATGCCAAAGAACTCCATGTCTCGACACATCCAAGCGAGCTCTTGACCGAACGAATTGCTACCTGAACCTGCACACAAACAACTGTGGGGATATCAGTACATTGAATGCACTGGTTGGGTGAGCGAGAGCAATACCAGCATGTTCATTTAGTGACTGTGCACTATGATTTTAGTGGTCTTTTTAATCTTGCATTAGGATCAGTTCCACTTCAGAACTACAAATTACTCGTGTCACAACATCGAGATCGTAAAGAACATCATGGCCGGCATAAATCTTACCTTTACTTATCTTTCATTCTTTCCTGTTCATCAAAACACAACAATTATAACGTATGAACATTGTGTCAAGCTACTAAACCATACCACCCCATATAGTGCCGAAGTACGTATTTCTACTGAAGCCAAATCTTAGGCTTCATAGTTGTGTTGTGTACCATGCATCTACTCTTGACTCAATCTATGACATGCACACAGATTGCAGCTATCAATCGACTCAATCTATATGAATTTAGCATGACAAGCTATCCATGGACCATATTACAGATCAACGACACTTCGTGTGGGAACGAACTCCATCGATTGGTCCCGATGCTGTATTGTGAACATATACTTCATAGTCGGATCGTACTGCCGCTAAATGAAGCGCAATACACAATTCTCCTAGGCTAACATGATCTCAGTGCCTTGGCGAGTCACTCGAGGAACTCAAACCTTGTGCACAAGTTGTCCAATGACTATGCAAGACTCGACTCAACTTATCATACTTTTGAACCATTTATCATCTTTCCTTTTCGTACTTCCATGCACCTCCCAAACCAAAGAATGCCTTGGTGACTAACGGTCCCAAGCTCTTTCCATGTTACCAAACCTTTCCGACTCAAACTCAGGAACAAATATTTATAGTCCTCTTGCTTAACTTGAACACACGTATTTTATGCAGTGCCACCAACCGATTCATATTCTATTTGACATGCCTTAAAGTCGTAGGAATGTGCAAGCTATATCTAGTGTCATGACCTACCCTGTTTAGGGGCACGAGAACGTGGGTACGTCCACCCTACGCTACAGTGTCAGCTATAGAACGCTGTATAGGTCATCTATAACATCTAACATCTAATAACAAGATATATAAACCTGTCATCTCCGCACAGAGGTATAATATAACATCTCAACTCTATATCTCATCACAAGTCTAGGGAAGATAGAGCACGATATGGAATCAGATAAAAGGAAGAAACTGAATATAAATAGAGTTATCATACCACACAAAATTGATGTTCAACACAAATAAATACAAGTCCTGAATATAACTAAGTCTCAACTAACAATCAAACAATCCGATACAAATTGAAAGCTATAAATACTTGACTAGACTAGGCAACCTCTACTGAGCTAGATGCTCCTCAGGTTCCTGAATGTTACCCTCATATGCCCCATAGAAAGGGACAGTCACCATCATTCTGTAATATTTTTAACAGGTCCATCAGGACAGGAGCGCACAATACATCTCACGCAGTTCATATCATGTTGGAAAATATAAAGCATGCAACAGAGTAAGATCATGGACTATAAGGAAATATATATAAAAATGAGAGAGATTTGATGACTAGAAATATCATATTGATAAGTAAAAACTGTAAGTAACCTGTGATTTAGAGCATAAGATGGTTATATAAACATGTTAGGACAATGCAAGGGTAACTCCATCATACGTGAGTGTACAATGGACATATACATGATTTTCACAAGATTTCACAAGATGGGATTTTGATCACATAACCATTTCCTACTCACCCTCCCCAATCAATACACAAAGATCCGGTCAAGTTACGTTACCTTGTACAAGAGGTTTTTATCATGTTTGTTTCACGTGATCATGAGAGTACAAGATTGCACAAGAGTATACATGAATAGCGGTGTACGTGAAATACAAGATGTTCGTGAAAAGCACATGACAAATGTATCTGATGCACCCCGAGGGGGATAACATCGCATACAAGATCCATATAGTACCAATCCGTGATAATAATGTGACAGCATCATGTAAAGTAATCTAGAGCAAGAATATAAATCCTAACAAGTATGAAATGATCAGAGAATTTACTCGCCTGTCACCCTGAATGACTGATATGAATAGATGTCCGAACTGGTGTCACAGAGTCATATTTAGAGTAAAACAGGTTATTTAAGTACTCAAATTATAATAATGGAAATCTGTAAATGCAACTACATGATTATAAGTCAAACTAGGTCAAAGTCAACTATTGGTC
>JANAVB010016195.1:14808132-14978132 GCA_029216955.1 Iris pallida
CTGGTCATTAGATGAATTAGGGTTAGATTTACATATAGATGAGTGGCTAGGGCTTTTCCACCCAATTCCAAGCCTTCCTATTGGTTCAATAGTCCTAAGGCTTTCTTTTTCACAAATATCCTAAGGGGTAAATATCCTACTTAAAAATATCTAGATATTGTTAATCTTGTCATTACTAGGTTATCCTAATCAAGAGTCTAGGCTCAAGGCTAATCTAGATTAGGCTAAGATTCAAGGTTAAGGCTTAACTAAAAGATTAGCACAATATTTAATTAATGCAAATTACAATTTCACCAAATTGTCAAAATGACCAAATATCCCTAGGCTAAAAAGTAGTAATATGACATTCTAATTACATGACTAGGCTCCCATGGTCATGGTTAGTCTCTAGGCTTAGCAATTCTATGGTTACACTAGTTAACCATCAAAATCACAATTCAACATTTTAAATAGTTTTAAATTAATTAAAAATCACCAAAAATCATAACATGGTTTAAATATCATTATTAAATGATTATAATTACAAAATTTCAAAATTACCCTCATTTTAGAAAACTGGGTGTTACAAGTCTACCTCCCTTAGAAGAATTTCGTCCTCGAAATTAAAATGGTCGTACTCCTTCTAGGTCAAACACTCCAATAATCACAGTCTCAAACATACAGTCCGATAATCATATGCGTCTGTCCAAAATCATGATACTCAGAACCTCCGTCATGCTAGTGAGCAAGGCTACAAAAACATAGAGTCCTTGACTAAGGTACATACATCTAGAATCATGGTATTTAAAATTTTCGCATTGCCGCATGCTTGGCCGCAAAAAACCTTAAATTCTCGCACCCGAGAAATACGTCCAAAATCCAACTATATATCCTCACTATGCCAGCTAACATGACTATAGAAGACTTAGATCCCATAATCTAGGTGACCTAGCCCATACGACTTATCTCAGAAGAAAATAAATCACAATGAAACATCTAAACAAAATTTATCAACTACAAGGAACATATAGAATCGAATTTCAAGACAGTTATAAGGAGACAATTACGAAAATAAAATCGAAAAGATTGGAACCTGCAATCAGCTCTCCCTCTGCCTGTGCATCCTCGACTGCCATAGCGAAAGCTTGCCCCTGCTGGCCTCCCGGCCTGCTGCTGATGCTGGACAAACCTCTGCTACTGAGTTTGCAACGGTGGTCCCGTCTGCTGCCCTGTCGGAGCCCTAGCTCATGCTGTTGCCTGAGCTAATCTTGTCGAGTTCTTGGGACACTCCCTCAACTGATGCTCTACTGAACCATAAAGTAAACACAGGCCCTGCCTCTTCCTACAGTCGTCCCATCCATGACCTTGCTTCTTGCAGAAGTTACATATAGTGTTCTGATGCTGCCTGGATGCCTGCTGGTGAAGTAGATATCCTTGGCCCTGAAACGGCTGCTGAACTGGCCTCTACTGAATGTGAGGGCGCTTGGCTGGCCCTGCACTAGTACTAGCCCCTAAGGCATTACTGCCCCTCTTTGGCCTCAGACCGAAGTCCTTCTCTGCTATCTGTACGTCCATCAGGATCTGCTCAAATATCGTATCGTGACGTCCAAAAGTGCGAGAGTACACTGCATGAATCAGGCCCCTCCTGAACTTGCTGGCCTTCTCTCCCATCCTGAATCATCCCTGGAGTGAATCGACTCAGACGAAAGAACTCTGTCGCATACTCGCCCACAGACGAGTTCCCCTGCACTAGTCCTACAAACTGGTTCTCCAGCGCGCTCTGAGCCACATCCGGATAGAACTTCTTCTTGAATAGTCTCCGGAAGTTCTTCCATGTCAATCCTCTAACTGACGCACGAGGATCCGTGCGTGTCACGACCCGCACCCCTTTTCGGACGCGAGCTCGTGAGCAAGCCAACTACGTATCGAGCGGACTCCAGCCCGACTCGAGTACGTATAAGCTGTCAAGGTCATGGTATCATATCTAGTCTAAACTATATCTCAATCCACATGAATCATATAAAACGAGAATGAACAATTATGGGTCATAGTCTGCAGCCCATTAGCATATTGTCCGATTAGACTCCAAGAACGATATGAGTCTATAAAATAAGTAGAATATATCATGGTACTGAATATAAAGCACGAGATGATAATAAGGAAATATCACAAGCAATACCTGTATCATACATCGTAATCCTCTACCATCCTGCTCTGCTAACTAACTCCATGCAGTCGCTAAACCTGAAGAGATCATCAGGTCCTCAGAGGACTAGCAAGATACATAATATACAAGCCAACATGTAATAGTAAAAAAGCAAGAAACAATCAAGGGTATCCAACGAGACAAAATGAACCAAGACACAAGATCTAAACACGAGGATCCTAAGACACTGGCATGCCATACTAGAAGTGGCTGGCTATAAACTGCAGTCAAGGCAAGTACTCACAATCTATAGTATCTCAATCGCTGTCAAGGCAAGTACACAACCAAGACGGTAGCCAATCCTAGTATAAAATCCTATAGACTATAGTCAAGGTAAGTACTCATAATCTATAGAATGTCAAAGTCAAATCCCACTCAAGTCATGTCAAGTCAAGTCAAGTCAAGTTATAATCAAGTCGAGGAAATCGTGGTGTGGGACTAGACGACTCTATCAAGCAATACGTATGAGACTAACATAGTGTAACAGATAGAAGTATCACAACAGAAAGGAACAAGAAACTAGAAACATGTAAAGTAAAACTATAACATGATGTGTACCAGACATGGAATAAAGCAATTACAAATGTAAGAAAAGAATAGTAGCAAGAATGAACATGCATATAGATGATACTGTACAAGTTGGCAAGGTATACTTGCCTGGGGTTGCACGAAGAACCAACAATGTATCGCCAATCACAAGTCAGAAAGTCCAAGTCATCACAACTGTCTCCGAAAGCTGAAATAAATGTTACCAATATTCTCAGAATAGTCAAATTAGCTAGGATTGCCTGTCCTTAAGTCTAATTCTAGACACAGGGGCAAAACGGTAATTTCGGGCAAATGATGTCCGCCGTTGGACCCGCTTTCCACCGAAAAGTGTGTCAGAGTCAATGGTCTCTAAAGTCGTCAAACTACATGTCTACGGATCCAGTTTTTTGATACGAACCCCGTATGTTCGAGTTGGATTCCGGCGGGCCGTGCACAAAATCGCCCGTTGGGTAGGACCGTAGGGCCCGCAAAACGGAGAATTTGTCATCTGTCTCAGAATTGGACCAAACTTGGCATACAGGACCAGAAAAACGATACGGTCCTGTTGGCGCAAGTTTCGTCTCGATCCGACGAACGTGCACGAAATAATTGAGAAATTTGCAAAGTGCACGATACGGTGAATTTCGATGGATACGCATCAAATTCGTCGCGCACAAGCGACCAATTTGAATTCCATCAAAGCCCACCGACCACGAAGCTGTTACGCAGCTTTCGATGTTTCCGGTTCGCGACCAAGTCGCCCGGTTTTGGCATGACGCACGTGGTGTCGGGGGTTTTCAAGTTTTCGAAAATGTTTTTATGGATTTTTCGCGATCTTTCCTAGGGTTTCTTTTACTGGATACACAGCTAGAAATTAAACCAATAATGGGGTTTCAATCTCCTATAGGTTGTCATCAGGTCTGCTTAAATAGATTTTTGATTCGGTCTATGGATTCGCTAGAATTCGCCTTCCAAGTTGAGTGTTGGACTGGGTTTTACTCTGCTCTCAAACGTGTTTTCTCGTCGACTTCGAGTCGATATTGCCGATTGGTTTTCCTACGTTATCAAAGTTATTTAATGGTATCTGAAGAGGGTTATGTTGGGTTCACGTAGGATCTCCTAGATCGAAAATCGATCAACTATATTAGAAGATATCATGCGAGGAAACGGTTACCTGGCTGTGCTCTGTTCGCAGTTGCTGCCCTGTTCTCGAGCACGCGCGCGCGCGCGCCCTCTGGTCGCCGTCCGGCGATGGCGCGCGCCGCCTGGTCGGGGCTGGTCGCCTGGGTTGGAGGAGGGTGTTTGCGAGATTAGGGTTTAGGTTTTGCTAGGGTTTCGTTCGTTCTCTCGCGTTTAACGTGTATGACCAGTTTTATACCAGTTCTATTATAGGAACAGGGGGGTCGTGATCCGCTCGGCCTGGGGGTTTTTTGTTTAGGGAAGCTGGGCCTGGCTGGGTGTGGGGCTTAGGGAGTTATTGGGCCGGGCCTGAATAGGCTGGGTCAGGCTACTCAGCCTGGCTCAGTAGTTTGATTTCTTTTTGTTTTTTTATTTTATTCTTATACTTAACTATTGTATACATTATATATATATTTATATATATACAGCTATGTGTATACATATAAATATATTTATATATATATTCACACACACTATTTTTATACATTTATACGTATACATATATATTTAGAGATCCATAAACACACTTATACCTATATATGTATACGTATAAGTATCTATATATATACATATTTCTATCTATATTATCTATATATATATATATTATATATATAATATATATTATATAAAAATATAAAAAAAATATATATAAAATATATATATATATATATATATATATATATATATATTATATATATATATATATATCTATATAATATATATATATATATAAACGAAACACTATCTATATACACCATTTTATATATTATATATTTATAATTCCAATACACCATCATATATCGTATATTAGTATATATAATTCTTATTAATAAAGCTGCAGTAATGTAATTTATATATATAATATATACCTATGTACCATAAATACAAACACGAATAATAAATATTACGTATAATCGATATTTGAAAATCGATCATTAATTTTTATATACAGAAAATTCACAAATAAAATACATGGAGATATATATATATATATATATATATATATATATATATATATTATATATATATATATAATATATATATATATATATAAAAGCCTAATAAAAAATATATATATATATAAATAAAAGCCTAATTTCCATATACCGTAAATACACTTCTATATTTATATATAACCTAGATAATTTCCATAAAATCCAACATATTCGTTAAGGAGAAATATTTACTATATTAAAATAAAATATTATTTCTAATACAAGCACATATAATTTATATATTATATATATATATATATATATATATATATATATATATATATATAGCAATTATCCCTAGAATTGTCTCCAAAATTACCAAGGTAAAATACCAATACAATATGCGTCTACACTGACGTCTTTGGTCACACTGCAACACCTCATGGGCCTTGGGCTTGGTTCAGACTATTTTGGTACAATCGGTCATCTAAAAACAATATATTTAATTAATAAATAAATAGTTCATCGGTGGGGGTTAAGTCACAACCTAATCTGATTTTCCTAGTTAGGACACTCATATGGCTTTGCATTCCCCTAACATGAAACTACACTAGTCAAAGCACGCTACTGCACTATCCGTGCCATGATTTCTAGCCGTCTTGTACTTCAAAACTCAACCATGATTTAAAATCATCTACCGTAATAATTAACTAAATAATTATTTATAATATTCTAAAAATATCCATTTAAATCAAATAAATAAGTGAATAAATATTTCAAAAAAAAACTTCCGGGAAGGGGAGCTACAAATCTACCCACCTTAAAAATAATTTCGTCCTCGAAATTCTAATTCATAACTATTTCTTAAAATTCAAAGTCTAACTATCACCTTAATCTCTTCAAATTTAATTTCTCAAATTATTTTATAACCTTCTCCAGTCATTTTATAAATCCGAATATTTGAGGACTGCTACCCACCTTTGGTCATACTACTCCTCCAAATATGGTCACTAAAATCTTATTACATCCAACTAGTTGCTAACATCACTATCCCTAGATATTTATAGCATATGGTACCTCTAATACCCTCATATCTATCAAGCAACCAAAATTCAAATATCAAGCAATATTATACTATAATTTAAGAATTTTTATCGAATCCTAGACAGCACGATCGTTCGTCACTTCGAAATAGGGAGGGACGAGAATCAATGGCACAGGAAGCAAGAAAGTGTAATCGAGAGAAAATATAGAGTTTTCAAGGACGTGAAGAATTTCTAGGAGAATTTTCAAGGCAGTGTGGATTGAGATTTCTAAGGGTTTAGTCAGTTGCGCAGGCTCGTATCAGTACAGTTACATAACCGATACGATATGCTCTGACTTGCATGGGCCACCACAAAAACTTGTCACGACCCGTACCCGCTTTTCGGACGCGAGCTCGTGAGCAAGCCAGCTACGTATCGAGCGGACTCCAGTCCGACTCGAGTACGTATAAGCTGTCAAGGTTATGGTATCATATCTAGTCTAAACTATATCTCAATCCACATGAATCATATAAAACGAGAATGAACAATTATGGGTCATGGTCTGCAGCCCATTAGCATATTGTCCGATTAGACTCCAAGAACGATATGAGTCTATAAAATAAGCAGAATATATCATGGTACTGAATATAAAGCACGAGATGATAATAAGGAAATATCACAAGCAATACATGTATCATACATCGCAATCCTCTACCATCCTGCTCTGCTAACTAACTCCATGCAGTCGCTAAACCTGAAGAGATCATCAGGTCCTCAGAGGACTAGCAAGATACATAATATACAAGCCAACATGTAACAGTAAAAAAGAAGCAAGAAACAATCAAGGGTTTCCAACGAGACAAAATGAACCAAGACACAAGATCTAAACACGAGGATCCTAAGACACTGGCATGCCATACTAGAAGTGGTTGGCTATAAACTGCAGTCAAGGCAAGTACTCACAATCTATAGTATCTCAATCGCTGTCAAGGCAAGTACACACAACCAAGACGGTAGCCAATCCTAGTATAAAATCCTATAGACCATAGTCAAGGTAAGTACTCATAATCTATAGAATGTCAAAGTCAAATCCCACTCAAGTCATGTCAAGTCAAGTCAAGTCAAGTCAAGTTATAATCAAGTCAAGGAAATTGTGGTGTGGGACTAGACAACTCTATAAAGCAATACGTATGAGACTAACATAGTGTAACAGATAGAAGTATCACAACAGAAAGGAACAAGAAACTAGAAACATGTAAAGTAAAACTATAACATGATGGTGTACCAGACATGGAATAAAGCAATCACGAATGTAAGAAAAGAACAGTAGCAAGAATGAACATGCATATAGATGATACTGTACAAGTTGGCAAGGTATACTTGCCTGGGGTTGCACGAAGAACCAACAATGTATCGCCAATCACAAGTCAGAAAGTCCAAGTCATCACAACTGTCTCCGAAAGCTGAAATAAACGTTACCAATATTCTCAGAATAGTCGAATTAGCTAGGATTGCCTGTCCTTAAGTCCAATTCTGGACACAGGGGCAAAACGGTAATTTCGAACAAAACGATGTCCGCCGTTGGACCCACTTTCCACCGAAAAGCGTGTCAGAGTCAATGGTCTCTAAAGTCATCAAACTACATGTCAATGGATTCAGTTTTCCGATACGAACCCAACCGTATGTCCAGAGTTGGATTCCGGCGGGCCGTGCACAAAATTGCCCATTGGGTGGGACTGTAGGGCCCGCAAAACGGCGATTTTGTCATCTGTCTCAGAATTGGACCAAACTTGGCATACAGGACCAGAAAAATGATACGGTCCTGTTGGCGCAAGTTTTGTCTCGATCTGACGAACGTGCACGAAGTAATTAAGAAATTTGCAAAGTACACGATACGGTAAATTTCGACGGATACGCATCAAATTCGTCGCGCACACGCGACCAATTTGAATTCCGTCAAAGCCCACACGACCACGAAGCTGTTACGCAGCTTTCGATATTTCCGGTTTGCGACCAAGTTGCCCGGTTTGGCGTGACGCACGTGGTGTCGGGGGTTTTCAAGTTTTCGAAAATCTGTTTTTATGGATTTTTAGCGATCTTTCCTAGGGTTTCTTTTACTGGATACACAGCTAGAAATTAAACCAATAATGGGGTTTCAATCTCCTATAGGTTGTCATCAGGTCTGCTCAAATAGATTTTCGATTCGGTCTATGGATTCGCGAGAATTTGCCTTCCAAGTTGAGTGTTGGACTGGGTTTTACTCTGCTCTCAAACGTGTTTTCTCGTCGACTTCGAGTCGATATTGCCGATTGGTTTTCCTACGTTTATCGAAGTTATTTAATGGGATCTAAAGAGGGTTATGTTGGGATCACCTAGGATCTCCTAGATCGAAAATCGATCAAGTATATCAGAAGATATCATGCGAGAAAAACGGTTACCTGGCTATGCTCTGTTCGCAGTTGCTGCCCTGTTCTCGCGCACGCGCACGCGCGCGGCCCTCCGGTCGCCGTCCGGCGGTGGCGCGCACCGCATGGAGGTCGGGGCTGGTCGCCTGGGTTGGAGGAGGGTGTTTGTGAGATTAGGGTTTAGGTTTTGCTAGGGTTTCGTTCGTTCTCTCGTGTTTAACGCGTATGACCAGTTTTATACCAGTTCTATTATAGAAACAGGGGGGTCGTGATCCGCTCGGCCTGGGGGGTTTTCTGTTTGGGGAAGCTGGGCCTGGCTGGGTGTAGGGCTTAGGAAGTTATGGGCCGGGCCTGAATAGGCTGGGCCGGGCGGCTCAGCCTGGCTCAGTAGTTTGATTTCTTTTTGTTTTTTTATTTTATTTCTTATACTTAACTATTGTATACATTTATATATATATATTTATATACATACAGCTATGTGTATACATATAAATATATTTATATATATAATCACACACACGTATTTTTATACATTTATACGTATACATATATATATTTAGAGATCCATAAACACACTTATACCTATATATATGTATACGTATAAGTATCTATATATATACATATTTCTATCTATATTATTTATATATATATATATATATATATATATATATATATATATATATATATATATAAAACAAAACACTATCTATATATACACATTTTATATATTATATATTTATAATTCCAATACACCATCATATATCGCATATTAGTATATATATATTCTTATTAATATAAGCTGCAGTAATGTAATTTATATTTATAATGATATATACCTATGTACCATAAATACAAACACGAATAATAAATATTACGTATAATCGATATTTGAAAACCGATCATTAATTTTTGTATACCGAAAATTCACAAATAAAATACATGGATATTATATATATATATATAAATAAAAGCCTAATTTCCATATACCGTAAATATACTTCTATATTTATATATAACCTAGATAATTTCCATAAAATCCAACATATTAGTTAAGGAGAAATATTTACTATATTATTAAATAAAATATTATTTCTAATAACAAGCACATATAATATTATATATTATATATATATATATATATAGCAATTATCCCCAGAATTGTCTCCAAAATTACCAAGGTAAAATACCAATACAATATGCGTCTACACTGACGTCTTTGGTCACACTACAATACCTCATGGGCTTTGGGCTTGGTTCGGACTATTTTGGTACAATCGGTCATCTAAAAACAATATATTTAATTAATAAATAAATAGTTCATCGGTGGGGGTTAAGTCACAACCTAATCTGATTTTCCTAGTTAGGACACTCATATGGCTTTGCATTCCCCAACCATGGCTAAACACTAGTCAAAGCACGCTACTGCACTATCCGTGCCATGATTTCTAGCCGTCTTGTACTTCAAAACTCAACCATGATTTAAAATCATCTACCGTAATAATTAACTAAATAATTATTTATAATATTCTAAAAATCCCCATTTAAATCAAATAAATAAGTGAATAAATATTTCAAAAAAAACTTCCGGGAAGGGGAGCTACAGTGCGGTACCATGTCAAAGTGATATCAAAGAACTGACTAGCTGCGGCTGACACCACAGCCTCTTCGGAAGCTCTGCCAAATCCAAACTCCGCTCGACGTCCTCTAGCCAGTCGTCGGCATAAATAATGCCCTCAGTCCCCTTGAACTCCCGGGGTACTATCTTCTTGAAATCTAACACTGATCCAGGCCTCGACTGCTGCTGATGCTGCTCCTGGCCCTGAGCTCCCTGAACCAGAGCTGTAGCAACCCTTTCGACCGCTGCTAGTGCAAGCTGATGAGCATTTTCCATGCTCTACCTCATATTCTCAGACTATCGCTGAGACGCCTCTACCTGCGCTCGTTGAGTCTCCATCATCTGCTGTAGGAGTGCAAACATCTGCAATGCATCTATCGATATCGAAAGTGGTGGCGGAAGAGTCTCTGGAATAACGATAGAAGGCCTCCCGACTGGAGGAAGAAGACCTCCTGATACTGCTGCTGCTACTCCCACCTGGATGGCAGAAACAGTAGGGGCAGCAGAGACAGCCATCTAGACCTCCCCCTCCTCCGGAATAGTAGGCCTCGATGGACCGGACCTCTCCGGGGTAGTACTAGATCCAGCTGCCTGAGCTCGAGTCACTGTCATCCTGAAGACAGATCAAACAAGAAAATCAATACTGAGAAAGAAGCAATATAATCGAAGGAGAACGGTTTATTTTCAAAGGAAATAATTTTCAACAAGAATTTAGATAACAGGAATTCAGTTAAGAGTTTTTCCTAGATGTGATTGAGTACCTCAAAGTATATCCTAATCCTACTGCAGGATGTAGTGATACTCTAGTTCGAATACCACTACATAAACTCGATCTGCATCGACTACCACTAAAAATGTGTCACGACCCGCACCCTATTTAGGGGTACGAGAACGTGGGTACGTCCAGCCTACACCACAGTGTCGGCGGTAGAATGCTGTATAGGTCATCTATAACATCTAACATCTAACAACAAGATATATAAACCTGTCATCTCTGTACGGAGGTATAATATAACATCTCAACTCTATATCTCAATCACAAGTCTAGGGAAGATAGTGCACGATATGGAATCAGATAAAAGGAAAAAACTGAACATAAATAGAGTTATCACACCACACAAAATAGATTTTCAACACAAATAAATACAAGTCCTGAATATAACTAAGTCTCAACTAATAATTTGAACAATCCGATACAAACTGAAAGCTATAAATACTAGACTAGACTAGGCACCCTCTACTGAGCTAGATGCTCCTCAGGCTCCTGAATGTCACCCTCATATGCCCCATAGAAAATAGGGCAGTCACCATCATCATCTGTAATATTTTCAAGAGGTCCTGTCAGGACAGGAGCGAGCACAATACATCTCACGCAGTTCGTATCATGTTAGAAAATATAAAGCATGCAAAAGAGTAAGATACATGGACTGTAAGGAAATATATATGAAAATGAGAGAGATTTGATAAATGGAAATATCTATATACATGATAAGTAAAAACTGTAAGTAACCTGTGATTTAGAGCATGAGATGGTTATATAAACGGGTTAGGACAATGCAAGGGTAACTCCATCATACGTGAGTGTACAATAGACATATACATAATTTTCACAAGATTTTACAAGATGGGATTTTGATCACATAACCATTTCCTACTCACCCTCCCCAATCAATACACAAGGATCCAGTCAAGTTACGTTACCTTGTACAAGAGGTTTTTATCATGTTTTGTTTCACGTGATCATGAGAGTACAAGATTGCACAAGAGTATACATGAATAACGGTGTATATGAAATACAAGATGTTCGTAAAAAGCACATGACAACTGTATCTGATGCACCCCGAGGGGGATAACATCGCATGACAAGATCCATATAGTACCAATCCGTGATAATAACGTGACAGCATCATGTAAAGTAATCTAGAGCAAGAATATAAATCCTAACAAGTATGAAATGATCAGAGAATGTACTCGTCTGTCACCCTGAATGACTGATATAAATAGATGTCCGAACTGGTGTCACAGAGTCCTATTTAGAGTAAAACAGGTTATTTAAGTACTCAAATTGTAATAATGGAAATCTGCAAATGCAACTACATGATTCTAAGTCAAACTAGGTCAAAGTCAACTATTGGTTAACTTTGGTCAACTGTCTAGGTCAAACTAGGTCACACTTGGTCTACTCTAGTCAAACTAGGTCACACTAGGTCAAAGGTTGACTTACAGTTGACTTTTAGTCAACTGGTCAACTCCTAGTCCACTAAGTCAAGCCTTGGTCAACTAAGAGTCAAACTATAGTCTACAAGTCTAAATAGGCCTAGTGTGTCTATTTCAAGGTCAAGTCCACTCATAGTCAACTCTGGGTCAACCTTCTAGTCCAACTAGGTATTTTCTTATAGAACTCATCTATATATATCTACTATCCTAAATATACACAAGTCCCTCAAGCATATATATTACACCATATATGTCTCACTATAATATATGAAGGAAACCTTAAACACAAACCATAGTCTATGGCTAAGCCTAACCTCTACCTTACATATAGATATATAATATATAAACATGTAATCAAAACAACCAACCTCACACTCGCTCACTATAACCTACTCATAAACTCAATACTCATATTCTAACATCTAAACAAACTACTAACTTAAACTCTACTCAACTCTCACACATTAACTCACTCATCTACCAATCAACTCACATACTCTCAAAGTCAACCAAGCCAAACCAAGCCTAGGCAGGGCCTGCTAAATACCATGCCAAGCCAGGCCTAGGAAGGCCAAGTAACCTGCTGCACTAGGCACTGCTGCTGCTGCCCTCCTTTATCCTCTAATTTTTCTGAGAACAATATAAATCCTAAACCTCTCTAACCCCATATCTCAGTCCTCTCAAAACCTGAGAAACTCAAACCTTAACCCAGCTAACTCTAAACCCCTCTAAACCTACTGCTCTCCTATATATATTCATATATATAATGCATCCTCACCTATATATATATATATATATATATATATATATATATATATATATATATATATATATATATATATATATATATATATATACAGACATATATATACATGTATACAGACATATATATACAACCTAGGACACTGACAATCCCTAAAACACTGACACTTACACACATATACATTACACTAAGTATAAACATATATATATATAGTTCAATATCAATCCATTTGTATATACGTAGATTCGAATGAAGTATATGAACAAAACTCGAACCAATACATGTCCCAGACATGTTAATCATGTATTAACATTGTAATTAGCATTTAGATATCAAATAATTTGTATTTTAAAACTCAGAATTGGGTATGTTGACACAGGTATCTGAAAATAAGGGAAACCCTATAATTCAAATTTAAAATCCAACAAAACATCAAATTAAGGGTCGATATTGTGTCGTGCACATGTGTAGGTGTCACACAGGGTCTATCGTGTCCAAATAATAGGACACGACGTGTCCAAACACAAAAGAACAACACATACACCAAAACGTGCACAGACAGCCTCGTGCACGTGTGCGAGTTGGTCTAGGACACAATACGCGACACCAATGTCCTCGTACACATGTCCCTGTGTTCACCCAGTGTATGGCTACACACAAAAGTGCCTGCAACGTGTCCAACTGTCTTGTGTCCAAAGAATTCATAGCGTATCAGTGTCGATTTTTCGACTATGCGCGTAAGGCTCGATTCAGTACACACGCAATTTCTTTGTGCACACTGATCGAGGGCTCATAAAACTTCTTAGACATGGTTTCAGATACTGCCCCTTGGGCTGTGCCAAGTGGCACTACGTTTCGAGTCGTGTCGTGTCCTCTGTGACTCTCGGGTAACATGGGACAACACGACGTTTGTGCGCGTGTGTGTGTGTCCATTTTGGACACGAAAAACTTTCAGAATTCAACTCAGTCCCTATAATTATTGTTATACACATATTAGCCTACAGTTCTGTTCAATTAGATTTTAAAATTAACAAAATAAATCTCTTACAAGCATTTTGTCAAACACTCTATTAAGGACACTGATACGTGTCCGATACAGACACAAAATGGACACTACCTTGCACCAAACTAACTCTACAGCTAGGGTACACCTATATGCTTGCATCAATGAAAAGAAAACATGATTTTATATAGGTTTCATGGTATTTACCTATTGAGAGTATATCTCAATGCAAAGGTGAAAATGAGTGTTTCCCCTTTGAACTTCAATTGCCCAAAGCACTCCAAATACTAGCTAACAAGCCTCTACTAGCTTCTACTATGGTAGAGGGTGATGTTGCAATTGATTAGACTCAAATTGGACTCAATTTGGATATTAGGGAAAAGAATTTGGGGAAGAACAATTAGGGCTTCTCTATTGTGTAAAAAGAGGCAAGATCCTTAATAGGTTGCAATTTAAAGAGGGAGGGCACTTGATGGTTGGTCATTAGATGAATTAGGGTTAGGTTTTACATGTAGATGATGGCTAGGGCTTGTCCACCCAATTCCAAGCCTTCCTATTGGTTCAATAGTCCTAAGATTTTCTTTTTCACAAATATCTTAAGGGTAAATATCCCACTTAGAAATATCTAGATATTGTTAATCTTGTCATTACTAGGTTATCCTAATCAAGTGTCTAGGCTCAAGGCTAATCTAGATTAGGCTAAGATTCTAGGTTAAGGCTTAACTAAAAGATTAGCACGATATTTAATTAATACAAATTACAATTTCACCAAATTATCAAAATGACCAAAATATCCCTAGGCTAAAAAGTAGTAATATGACATTCTAATCACATGACTAGGCTCCCATGGTCATGGTTAGTCTCTAGGCTTAGCAATTCTAGGGTTACACTAGTTAACCATTAAAATCATAATTCAACATTTTAAATAGTTTTAAATTAATTAAAAATCACCAAAAATAATAACATGGTTTAAATATTATTATTAAATGATTATAATTATAAAATTACAAAATTACCTTTATTTTAGAAAACTGGGTGTTACATCTAGTATGCATTAAGACCGTGGGGAGATGCCTTAAAATCGTGCCAACATATAGACTATGAAAACAAGTTGATAGTCTATGTGGAAGCATAAGAACTCTACTTTACCCAAGTCGTGGGATCGAAAGACCAAGTGCCAGTTTGAAAACCCAACGTGACGTTCTATATAAGCATCAAGTTCAATATTTTCATGTTCTACACAATATGACTCCTAACGGGATTATTCCCTTAACATCGTCTCTTTTATTAGCATGCTACTCAGTGCGTAAGAAAACTTCCAGTTATTAGGTGTGAAGGCAAAGCAGAGATGAGTTCATCGAAGCTACTCACCTGATCTAGGAGTCACCTCGATCGAGTGGGACTTCGAACAAGTCGTTGCATTGCCAAGTCTGAACGTTGTTGTGTCCATTTGATTCATCCTGTTAAAACGTTGAACTGAGCGAGGTGGGACACTATATGCAAGAACTATGTCATCGAAGCCTCATCAGCATAGGGGAATGACTGCTAAGGTAGGCACTGAGAAGGAGGTGGTGGTGGCATATACTTTTTTGGGGTGTCGTGGTCTGCTGATCAATCTGTCCTATTTGGGGGGCCCAAGGCTTAAGGGTATTGTTTGTACTTGTGGTCGTTTGATCTGGCTGGGATGTCTGTCGTTGTTGTAGAGGTATGGTTGGGGTTACTGTCGGAGGCTGCGTCAGTACTTCGTCCTCTTGGGCTGTCGAGTCACCATATTTGATGGCAAGAGGGGCAATATGACCGCTACGAAGATTCATTTTTCTGGAACAAAATATAAGAATTCGTTAGAAAAGGTTCAATCTAGAAATATGTCATGCCCCAATCCCAATATACGTAGGGCTAGCAATAAGCGAGCATGCCAGTTTTATGTATACGACGACTACTCCAATATACGGAACCCACATAAACATACATAAGCTGTAATATATGAACACCAGCTCATAACAACTATGTTACAATCACAGGTAATATTTATATCTCATCCGTAATATAAGAAAAGAAAAATAACTAATCATATATCAACTGAAATGTTAAATGAACAATAGCTGGGTGGAGACAAATCCACTACTAAGCAACTAAATCAACTAGAATGAAGATGGAGTCCGACCTCCTAACAATAAATGAAGAAAGAGTAGCTACTAAATAATCCATTACGAAAAAAATCAAATGTGATGGGAAGGTAAAACCTTCTTGACAAAAAATGAAGAGTCTGGTCCTAGACCGTACTCCTGCGAAAAGTTCTAATCGTCTATACCTAGAGAGATCACCAGATCCTCAAAGGGACGTATCAAGATACATAATATCATGCCATGATATACTGAATATAAACAATAACTAAAATAGGTTGCCTAACCATTCTAGTGTTAATGCAATTTAGAAACATTCAACACAAGGGCAGAGAGACTGACCACGACTGACCATCATGACACGAGTAGCGCTCACTGAATTTTGGTTGAGCTTTTTGAATCAATCTTTACAAGTTTTGGCACGTTTAAATTTAAACTAATTGATAGGATGTTTAGGTGTTTAGGTTGTGTACATATAAAAGGAAGTACTTCAAAAAATAGTTGAACGACGATGGAGATATTATGCTACGGAGGCAGGGTCTTGTGCTGCTATTGATGACTGCGACTGTGCACTGCTATTGTGCGTTTGCTGCCGACTGTCGATCGGTGGTCTGTTGGCGCACGACTGGGTTCGCGGGGGTCACCTCGTGGAAAGTTTGGTTTTTTGGTACGCGGCTGGGTTCTATTTATCTATTTTCATTTTACTTTGTGTCTACTAGTATTGGATTTGTCTCCACCGGACATGACTTAAATCCATGATGTTTAGTTTGTTAGAGTATGTACTTACTTCCTATTTATCGTTATTTAATTAATATTTTGGGCATTTTTTTATATTTTAATTTATTATTATTATTTTTTGAATATTTTGCTTCAAAAATAAAACCTTTAATTTCTATCGAAAGTTAGTCATAGGTATTTCTGAATGTTAAAAAGGTTTGGCAATTATTTTTAAATAAAGATTTTGAATTTATGTAAATAAAATTTAATTTGTTTGGATAGCATCAAATATTATATAAATTATTTTGAAAATATTAAATATTATTTTTAAATTATTAGTGTGTTCTATTATTGATTAGGTTTATCTAATTTTATTCATTGATTTAAATTTTCTGATAAGTATCAAATATGGGTTAAATTATTTTGATAAAATTAACTGTTAATTTGAACTATTATTCAATATTAGATTAAGGTTACATTAATTTAAATTTTACTTGCTTTTGAATTATTGGATATTATTTACACTACTTTGATAATATTACTATTATTATTGATAAGTTCATTAATTAGTATTTTGAACTATTATTGAATATGATTAAGATCTGATTAATCTACTTTAGATATTTATCGTTTTAAATTATTGGTATATGATCATTTAGTATATTTTGAATCAATTATTGATTTGGGATCAGATTAACTTAGTTTTGAATATTTATTTGAATTATTATTGCAACCAAATAATATATTTAGATTTGATTAATTAAGTTTTAAATATTTGTTAGATTTAAATTTATTGAAAGTTTGATCATTGGTTTCTTAATCCATATCTATTTAGAAAATCTCTATATATTTAAGGAAAGCTTTTTTTTTCTTCCATTATAATCCTAATTTAATTAAATAATAACTATCCATTATTATACTCTATTGAACTTATAAACATTTCTTATCTTTTCCTTTCCAAGTTTCTCTCTTTTTTCGTTCAAAATCGTCTAAAATTCATCAGAAATTCAGTCTCGTTTTTCAATGGCTGTAATAACTTCGAAGTCGAAGGGCTATAACTCCTAATTATGGATTTCGTTTGACCTTCAGTTTTTTTATTTGAACCGCATTGAGGTTAGCTTTAATAATCTATAATTTATTTTATAAAATTTGTAATATAGTTTTCTATAAAATTGTTTTAGTATCATTTGTCTGAAAATCGATGCATCGTACTATTTTTGAGATTTTGGGAGATTTCGAACTTAGTTTTGCGTGTTGGAATTATACAATAATTAAGGGGCCACATACGTAAAATTAATTGTGTTTGGGCTATCTAAATAATTAAGACAAATTAAAGTAGTCTATTTGGAAAATTGGCTTAAGGGTATAATTGTCATGGAATTAATGTGTAGATACCGGAGATAATTCTAATTTGATAAGGGGCCAAAATTAGAAATATCAACACATATATAAATATGTGTATTCATTAGGGTTATGGTCCCCAACTCATACGTCCACCAAAGAGAGGGTTTCTCTATTCTCTTCTGTATCCCCATCAACAAAGAGAGGAACAAAGATTTCATCTTTGTTATTAAGGGCCGTAGCGGGTTGGAAGATCAAACCCCATAAAGAGACGTTTGCTTCAAGATCCGTCAAGCAAAGACAATGGATTTAGGTACACTTTCGCAATCAATTTAATTTATGTTCTTCATCTCATGAATCGACAGGATACAATAAAATTTCTAACAAGTGATATCAGAGCCTCCCTTGTTTGATTTATGAGGTCGAAGTTTCAGAATCAATTTTTGTTGTTGCTCAGAAACCCTAAATTGTTTATTTAATTTATTTTAGGGTTTCAATTATTGGATCATTTATTTTGTTGTGTTGATCCACCAGTTTAGATCTTCTTTTGCATACTATTGATTTTTAATATAAATAATTATTTTTTAATGACTGTTGAGGATTCAGAAATTCGAACTGTCTGCGCTATGTGGATACTTCCGATTTTTTTTTTCGGTCAACTCTGTTTGTACTATGTAGATCTTTCGATTTTGTTTTTCAGTTCCCAAAAAAAAAACACTTTCTTGAGAGTGGGATTCACCCACACCTTTTTGGACCAGAACCTTAATCTGGCGCCTTGGACCTTGATTGGACCTTCCGCAAAATTTTTTTTGAAGTAAATCTTTTTACTGTTTAAGTTTGGTTTGATAGTCATAATCTCGTTTGATAGAGATAGATAATAATCATGATTATGCCTTCATTTGATTGTCCATTAAGAAATCCATGAGTGTTTTTTTTACAAACTCACATGTTGCTTCAAGCATTCGGATTTTATTGTTGGGCCTAAACATTATTTTATAACTTTCAAGTATATCATGAATTAGTAAGGTGATATGCTACAGATATAAGCAGACATCAAAATAATATTTTGCTATTATCTATTGTTTTATGTTGTATAAAACAGATTTATCACTTTCTTTATGATATTGTTATTGATTTGGATTCCGAAATTTAGTTTCCGATAAATTCATGAATAAGGATTCACATACTTATGATTATTTTATTTGATGTAATCTGCTGATGTGTATATCTTTAGTAGATAAATTTGGTATAATCTTTATAGATTATTTGGTGCAATATGTTGATACATATCTTTAGTAAAATATAATCTGTTAATGCATATATTTGGTCTTCTATAGATTATTCTATTTAAAGTAATCCTTACGCATTATTTGATATTATCTTTGGATGCATATCCTCCGTAGATTATTTCATAAATTTTGTTATAGCGATAATATCCAATTTTGTCAAATTAAAATTCATGCTTATGCTTTTGATTACTATATTTGAGTAATAATCTTATAAATATGCATGTATATAAAGTTTTTGGATATGATTTAGTTTTGTAAAATTTAGTCAACATTCAATTTTTTTGGTGCCTTTTATGACTAGCAATAGTTGTCCAATATTCTAAGTAGACTCATTAAAACAAGATATCGCCAAAGTGACCTCTCTTGCGTAGATAGTCTACGAGGGATGTTGGATGTTTGTGTGTGTATATTCATACGGGTATTAGCCGGCCCAAAGGAAGGTTAATACTTGGCCGAATTGCACACATACTTGTGGTGATAAATGTGTGACAATTATACGGTTTACATGTGAATAATAACCCGATCCAAAGATAGGCTTATTATTTGACATGACTTATTGTCAGCGTTTGATCACTACACCAAGAGTACCACTTGCAGTTAATATTACTATCCAAAGACTTGATATTAATGATGTACTAGGTATCTTGAGATGGGGTTCACCATTATTTGAATTTGTTTGACTATATTTTACGCTTTGGTTATTTGTTAGAGCATGTTTGTTTTTTTTTGTTGCTTTGTTCTCTTTACAGTTAATGTTGTTAAAATATCTGCCAATAAGATTTTAATTTTTAATGGGATAAACTTTAAGGACAAAAAAAAAGGAATATAGTAGCTGCTAAGGGTCAAGCTCAAATGAAACAACAATATAAGACTAAAGGTTGTTTCTTTTGTGACAAGTGGGACACATAAGGAAGAAATATACAAAGTACCATGCATGACATATAAAGAAAAGTACATTTCTAAATTTGGTCTGTTCTGAGGTTAATTTAGTTTTAGTACCAAGAAACTCATGGTGGTTAGATTCTGGTGTGACTACCCACATTAGTGTTTTATACAAGGTTACCTGAGCTACCGAAAGCGAATTGATGGTGAAAGATACATCTATGTGGGTGATGGCAAATCGGTAGAAATGGAAGCAATAGTACATTTTTTGTTATTATTATAAACCGATTATTATTTGGATTTGATAGATACTTTTATTGTACCGTCTTTTAGACGAAATTCAGTTTCAGTTTTCTTAATGAACAAATCTGGTTATCATTGTTCACTTGGAAATAATAAGTTTAGTCTATCTTTAAATCCAAACATTATTGGTAACGGTTCTTTTAAGGTTTATGATAACCTATATTCACTTGAAACTATTGCTTCTTACAACGAAACCTTACAAGTGGAGTCTTGTGGTACTAAACGAAAAATTAACAATAATTTTTTAGCCTCATTTTGACATAAGCGATTAGGTCACATCTCTAAAAATAGAGTTGAACGACTTGTGTCTGATGAGATTTGGATTTTATTGACTTTATAGACTTTAATGTCTATAATAATGTGTAAAGAAAATACAGACCAAAGTTTAATTGTAAGCAGCTATTTTATTGGCTATGCTGACAAATCAAGGGGTTAATAATTATACGATCCCACACAAAAGAAAATTTTGAGACAAGAAGTGTAACAGTTTTTTGAGGATGTTGAGTTTGGGAGAGAAATAAAATCAGGATCATTATCTTTGAGAAGGAATCAATTACGATTCCTACTATCACTTTTGACGATGTGCATGATTCTATACCTATCATGATCAAGAAGTAAATTCGGAGCCTCAATAAGACAATATCGAATTACCTCTATAAGTCGTTGTTGAGATACCTTAACAACGACAACGTAGCGGCACCCCATTCAAGATAAGGTAATTATTCCTAAGGAACAAACTCAACAACCTCAAGAACCGGTAATATTAAGATGGTCCACCAGAGAAAAGAGAAATATAATTTTGGATAATTTGTCATATTTCTCTAGGAACGCGGGGAAGACTGTGGATACTGGAAGATGATCTAATCAACTTCCGTCAGGCCATGGAAAGTTTCAGTTCTCAAAGTTTATACAATAAATAAGGAGTATAAGTCCATACAAGACAATAAAGTTTAATAACTTATCCCATTACCAAAAGGTATGAAGTCCATTGGTTGCAAATAGACTTATAGAACCAAGAATGATTCGAAGGGTCATGTGGATAAGTATAAAGCACGTCTTGTAGCTAAAGTCTTTACTCAAAAGGAAGGGATTGATTTTAAAGAGACTTTCTCTCCGGTTTCTTCGAAAGACTCTTTTAGAACAATCATGGCACTTGTTGCACATTTTGATCTTGAGTTACATCAAATGGATGTCAAAACGGCGTTTCTCAATGGTAACATTGACGAAAATATTTATATGGTGCAGCCAGAAAACTTTGTGTCAAGAGATCCAAAGAATATGGTTTATAAATTGACAAAATCTATTTATGGACTCAAGCAAGCTTCTCGTCAGTGGTACTATAAATTTCACCAAGTTGTTACCTCGTTTGGTTTTGAGGTTAACGTTATTGTAGATTGTGTGTATCACAAATTCAGTGGGAGTAAAATTATTATTTTTGGTTTTGTATGTTGATGACATACTGCTTGCCATAAATGATATAGGCATATTGCATGACACTAAGAAATTTCTATCAAATAACTTTGAGATAAAAGATCATGGTGACACCTCTTTTGTATTAGGAATTCAAATACACCGAGATCGTTCTCGAGGTATTCTTGGATTATCACAAAAGAGCTATAGCGATAAAGTGCTTAAAAGATTTGGCATGTAGAAATACAAACCAGGTGACACCCCAGTCGCTAAAGGAGACAAGTTCAGTCTCAATCAGTGCCCTAAGAATAGCCTTAAAATTAAGAAAATATAATAGATTTTTCCTTCATGATCAGTTGTAGGAAGTCTAATGTATGCTCAAGTATGTACGCGTTAGGATATTGCATACATATTAGGATGTTAGGCAGATATTTAAGCAAATATGGATGGATCATTGGATAGCAGTCAAACTACTTAAGTAATTAATAGAGAACAAGAAATTATATGCTCTTTGTAGGAGATCGGATAATTCTGGAGATCATAAAGTATTTCGACTCCGATTTTGTTGGATGCCAACACAGCAGGAGATCCACATCAGGTTATGCTGACTAATGGAGGTATATTTTGGATGAGTGTCAAACATACACTTATAATTTCTTCCACCATGAATGCAAGGTTTATAACATGCTGTGGGATATCTATTCAGGAAATATGGTTACGAAATTGTCACAAGTCTGAGCCTACAGTACGGTGTTGAAAGACCACATGAAATTATGGTGTGACAATAAATAAGCAGTACTGTATTCCAATAAGAACAAAAACTTATATAAGTCAAAGAAAAGGATATTGACATAAAGTTTCTAGTTGTGAAGGAAAGAATTCAAAATGGTTATAGTGTCCATATAGCACATTAGGACAAACTCCATGTTAGCGGATCCGCTCACAAAAGCATTATCACCCAGGGTCTTTCATGAGCATACTGCTCATATGGGTGTTAATTAAGAATATGGCAATACAGTGGAAGTTTGTATTTTATGTATTTGGGTGCTATTTGGTTTTGGACACATTTATGTATTAAAGTATTTTTGGATATTTATCTGATCAGATATATGGAAATTCAGTTCATTCTGTTTTCATTATGTTAAAGTATTGATCTCACTAAAGTTAAGGAGGACCAGTTGGAAATAGACATGTATTGATCACATTGCGTGTAATTTCCATGCTACGCATCCATGATTGATCTATGTCATTTAGCTATATTGGTATATGTGACCATTGCTGGTTTAGTTACGCTATATGTGACGAATGCCGCTTTGATCCTATGTTGATATAGTTAATGGACGAGATTGTCCAGATATACCCTAAGAATTAAGATAGCAATTTATGAGCTCACTAAGATTAACATAATTATAAGGTTACATATGTGGCCCAGTGGAAGATTGTTGGAATTATACAATAATTAAGGGGCCACACATGTAAAATTAATTGTGTTTGGGCTATCTAAATAATTAAACCAAATTAAAGTGGTCTATTTGGAAAATTGGCTTAAGGGTATAATTTTCATGGAATTAATGTGTAGATACCGGAGATAATTCTAATTTGATGAGGGGCCAAATTAGAAATATCAACACATATATAAATATGTGTATTCATTAGGGTTATGGTCCCCAACTCATACGACCACAAAAGAGAGGGTTTCTCTATTCTCTTCTATATCCCCATCAACAAAGAGAGGAACAAAGATTTCATCTTTGTTATTAAGGACCGTAGCGGGTTGGAAGATCAAACCCCATAAAGAGACGTTTGCTACAAGATCCGTCAAGCAAAGACAATAGATTCAGGTACGCTTCCGCAATCAATCTAATTTATGTTCTTCATCTCATGAATCGACATGGTACAATAAAATTTCTAACATTGCGTTCCATTTGATGTTTTGGAAAGCTAAGATGATGATCTATAACATGCAAATTATTTCAAATATTAATTTTAAAGTTTATTTTGGGCTAATGTATATTTATATTATTTTGTGGTATTTAAAATAAGCTTTTGACCTAAAAATATTTTTAATATTTTCTACCTAATTAAATTATATTTTTTCTCTAAAAATGATATTCCTAGATTTTTAATGTATCTATCTAAAATTATTTTAAATAATAAAATATAGTTTCAAGTATTATATATATTTCCTAAATTAGGTTATAAATACTTTCCCTAAATAAATATATACATTTTCCTTATTAAGAATTTTCTTTTAATTTTTTTCTATATTAGATTGTATTGATTTTGATCGTGACTAATCGTGTTTCCTATATTCTCGCAAAACCGGACCACTTTATATTGACCTGGCTAGTCGAACCAATCTGGAGATTGTCAGTTCGTTGCACCACCTCCAGGCAAGTATACCTTACCTTTTTATAGTATATTACATGCTAGTCATATTTTTATATGCTAGTCATTTTTGTTTCTGCATATCACATATTTATAACCAGTGTTCTCTTTTATTGTCAGTTTATTTGTATTCCTTTTTCTTTGATACATGTCATTATCTAGTTTCTTTCGTTGATTATTGATATATATATTTTCTTTCATATTATGCATGCTAGTTTAGTTGTCTCGTTAAGATATTATTCTTGTTCATGTTTTGACCTTGTAGTTCATACTAGATTTGTTCTCACTTGTACCTTGTCGATAGTCGTATCGTATCGTAGGACGAGTTCGTCAGGACTGAACTGCTATTCTTATTTTCGTTTATCCTCAACCTGAGCCATACTAGGGGTGAGGGTTGATTGCTTAAATCTAACTTGAGAGTCCACACAAGGGGCAAGGTTTGGTTGTTGTTCAAATCTAAGAGTCCATACTAGGGACGAGGGTTTGGTTATTCGTTTGACTTCTTACCATGTATTCACCCAGAAACTTGGCATTTGTTATTTTTTTTTTTTTTTTCCAGTTCATTTTTGCGTAGTTGTTCTTGCATGCTTGTATAGTTGTTGCTTGATTATTTTATTTCCTTCCTTGGATGCATGTATCGTTGTTACTTAGTCATTTTGTTCCTCGCTGGTTATTATTTATGCATGTTATTTATTGTTAGAAAGTTTTATGTATCTTGCTATGTCCTATGAGGAACAAAAAATCTGTTCAGGTATAGACGATCGATGGGATCTCGAGGAGTATGACCCAGACTCTTGCATTGCAAACCGTATAATCCTTTCTTGGACAGTAGACTTGTTTGTTGCTATTCATTTATTCTACTTTTGATCCAATCACTTGGTAGTGAATTGGTCTCCACCCGTGAAATACTTTATTTTATATTTCAGTTGATATATTTGATTGGTTCTTCCTTGATTGTGTTGTGGATGAGATTTGGTATTATTTATGACTTATTGTTATGAGCTGGAGCACTTGTATATAGCTTATGTGTGTTTTTGTTGATCCCATACATTGGGTAGTCTTCGTATACATCAGCTGGCATGTATGTATCCTACTCCTACATATTTTGGGACTGGGACATATCGTATCGGTTACGTAACTATACTAATACGAGCCTGCATATAGAATTAGAAATTAGGATCTCATCCACATGACTTGATTACCTCCTTTGACCTTTGTTCAAACCCTCATTTGGCTGCTTGATTTGTATCCAGTTTGATTATTTTCTATCGTAATCTTATTTGATCGTGCGTTTTATAATCCTTATTTGATCGCGTGTTCGATAATCGTGATAAGATATCGCATCCTTGATTATTCCAATTTTGTTATTCATAGATCGTTCTTTAGTTTTAATTTTGAGAACAAAATTCTTTTAAGGTGGGTAGAATGTAAACCCCGCAAATTTTTAATTAATATTTTGTGTGTTTTTCCAAATTTTTATTTTTTATTGTTATTTACTTTAAATATTGTGCTTCCAAAGTAATTTTTTTATTTTCTATCGAAAGGAAGTCACCAGTATTTTTGAATATTAAAAATATTTGCCAATTATTTTTAAATAAAGATTTTGAAATTATGTAAATATACTTTAATTTATTTGGATAACATTAAATATTATTTAAATTATTTTGAAGATATTAAATATTATTTTAAAATTATTAGTGTGTTCTATTATTTATTAGATTTATCTAATCTTAAATTCATTGATTTAAATTTTGTGATAAGTATCAAGTATGGCTTAAATTATTTTGATAAAATTAACTGTTAATTTGAACTATTATTCAATATTTGATTAATGTTACATTGATTTAAATTTTACTTGCTTTTGAATTATTAGATATTATTTACACTACTTTGATAATATTAATATTATTATTGATAGGATCATTGATTAGTATTTTGAACTATTATTGATTATGATTAAGATCTGATTGATCTACTTTAGACATTAAATATTGTTTTAAATTATTGGTATATGACCATTTAATATATTTTGAATCAATTATTGATTTGGGATTAGATTAATTTAGGTTTGAATATTTATTTAAATTATTTTTGTAACCAAATAATATATTTAGATTTGATTAATTAATTTTTAAATATTTGTTTGAATTAAATTTATGGAAAGATTTGATCATTGGTTTCTTAATCCATTATCTATTCAGGAAATCTCTATCTATTTAAGGAAAGCTTTTTCCCTTCCAATCTAATCCTAATTTAATTAAGTAATAACTACTCATTATATATACCCTATTGAACTTATAAACATCTCTCATATTTTTCTTTCTTAAATTTATCTCTTTTTTCTAATAAAATAGCCCAAAATTTGTCATAAATTCAGTCTCATTTTTCAAAGACTGTAACAACTTCAAAGGGCCATAACTCCTAACTCTGAACTCCGTTTGACCTTTATTTTTTGTTTGAACCGTATTGAGGTTAACTTCGATAACCTATAATTTATTTTAGAAAATTCGTAATATATTTTTCTATAAAATTGTTTGAGTGTTAGTTGTTCAAAAATCGACGTATCGTACTATTTTTGAGATTTTGGGAATTCCCGAAATCAGTTTTGCGATCGGTTCAATGTTTCAGAAAGCTGACATAATGATCTATGGCATACAAATTTTTTCAGAGATTAATTTTATAGTTTAAATTTTATTTTGGGCTAATGTATATTTATATTATTTTATGGTATGTAAAATAAGCTTTTGACCTAAAAATATTATTGTAATTTTTTCTACCTAATTAAAATATAGTTTTTTCCTCTAAAAATGATAACCCTAGAATTTTAAAGTATTTATCTAAAATTATTTAAACTAATAAATATAGTTTCAAGTATTATATATATTTTCTAAATTATGTTATAAATATTTTCCTAAATAAATAAATATATTTTCCTTATTAGGAAATTTCTTTTAAAAAATGAAATTCTATATCAGATTAGATTGATTTTGATCATGACTAATCGTATTTCCTATATTCTCGCGAAACCGGACCACTTCATATTGACCTGGCTATTTGAACCAATCTAAACATTCTCAGATCGTTGCACCACCTCCAGACAAGTATTCCTTCCCTTTTATAGTATATTACATGCTAGTTATTTTTTACATGCTAGTCATTTTTGTTTCTTCATATCACATGTTTATAACCAGTGTTCTCTTTTATTGTCAGTTTATTTGTATTCCTTTTTCCTTGATACATGTCGTTATCAAGTTTCTTTCGTTGATTGTTGATATGTGCTTTCTTTTATATTATACAGACTAGTTTAGTTGCCTCGTTGATATCATTATTGTTCATGTTTTGACCTTGTAGTTCATACTAGATTTGTTCTCACTTGTACCTTGTCGAAAGTCGTATCGCATTGTTGGACGAGTGCGTCATGACTGAACTGCTATTCCTATTTTCGTTTATTCTCTACCTGAGAGTCCACACTAGGGGCGAGGGTTGATTGCTTGAAGCTTACCTGAGAGTCCACACTAGGGGTAAAGGTTGGTGGTTGTTCAAATCTGAGAGTCGACACTAGGGACGATGGTTTAGTTATTCGTTTGACTTCTTGCCATGTGTTCACATAAGTGTTGTAAATTCTTCAATATTTTTTTTCTTTTCTTCTTTTTTTAAAAACCAAAGCCGGTGGACGACTCCACCCGACCTTGGCCCACAGGCCGTGGCCACCACCATCCAGCCACCTCCGTGGGAGTGAGGGCTCGAACCCGGCTCTCACCCCTGATGCACGGTGGTGTTACCAGTACACCACGACTCGATGTGCTAAATTCTTCAATATTTTTCCTTTAAAAATTGCAACAAAATAAAATATAAGTAGATGTTACTGGCCTTCGGGGAAGACGCGCACGTAGCACTGCCCTAAGAGTTAGCTCGGGTCTATGTGCAGATCGTATTCGAACGCTCCTAGTGGTGAAATCCCTGCTCCATCGGAATCTCCTTATCGCACACGAATTGGAGAGAGTGACCCCGACTTAGCTCTGCCCAGAGCAACAATGAAGAACAAAAAGCTCGGATCGAAAAAGACGAGATTAGAGAAGAGAGTTTAGACGTATATTTCTGTGTGTAGAGAAAGAATGAGAACACGGGTATATATAAGCTGATGGAAAACCTTTGTAACGGTTATAAATAATAGGTAATAAAATTTAAGTTATAGAGTAGTAAGAAAAACATGGTACATTGAATCTGGACAAGATTCAGAATCCAACCATTACAGAAATTAAAGGAATGTCAAAAATTTAAATATAAGCAAAAAGATTTTTTGGGTCTCAGCCCGAACCCGAAGAGAAAATCGAATCGGCATTTGGCGCCCGCAGATATGGGTACGTACCCGCACCCGTTACGCGCACCGAACCGAACCTAGTCGAGTCGGGCCTGGCGGCGGCGGCGGTGCGCGCGTGGGGCCCATAGGCCACCCACACAACTTCAACGAAGCAAAATGGAACAAAGGAATATAAACACAACTAACTCCCCTTACCTACCGATGTGGGACAAAAAGGTAAGAAAATGAGCTTTTGGAAAGGTGTGTGAACACACAGCTAACAATCCCCCCAAAAGGTCAAATTCTGAAGTAGAAGAAAGAAAAAAAGAGTAAGAAAATTTCTGGGCAGTTGTATACTATGCATAAATGAGATGGACTACAGCCTTAATCTCACGTAGTGACTATTGTCTTCGTATGAAGAAGAGCTTGATGGTCTACGCCTTGGATCAGTCTTTTTGTACTAGATTCAGACAATAGCACACATTGTACGCTAGAGGTACTTGGATCTATCGGGTGGCGCGTTTGGTTGGCCATGCACACTTTTATACATTCATGAAAGTTGTCTAGGATCGCCCTGTCCTATAGTCGTGGCCCTCACGACCTCTCATATAGGTAAGTCCTTAAGTATTGGTGATAGAAATCAACCCTGCATATCATGCTTGGACTTATTAAGAGTTTAAACTCACCCTATCCTTATCACACAAGGAACACTATCACCATAGGGATGGGGTATTAATGTACACATGTACAGCCTCTTGGGCTTTTTATTTTAAAGAGAATTTAATCTCAGGATCAGTGTTCCATAATAGTCACCTAGTCCAGCTTGTTCCTACCCATTGAACCGGCTTCTTAGGATCTCCAGTCAGACTCGGTTGGGTTGCCACTGTTGGTGACTATACTATGGGCTTAACCCCATCCCCCTCGACGATTCTAGGATCAATGTCCTAGACAGACCCTTCGTCAAGTGGTCTGCAAGGTTCTTTTCCGACTTTATATAGTCAAGAACCACATATTTGCCCAATAGGCTCTTTATTGACTTAAAGCGCAGCTGCATGTGCCTGTTCATCTTAGTATTCACAGAATCATGATTTAGTAGTTCTATAACAGATTTATTATCACATTTTATAGAAACAACAGGAATAGGATGAACAGAAACAGGTATATGCATAATAAGGTTTCTAAGCCATTCGGCTTCTGTATAGGTAGTGTCTAAAGCTATCATTTCAGAGTCCATTGTACTCCTAGAAATGATAGTTTGTTTACATGATCCCCAGGAGATTGCAGCTCCTGATAGGGTAAAAACATATCCAGTAGTAGATTTTATATCATGTGAATCAGTTATCCAATTTGCATCTGAGTAACCTTCTATGATATCAGAGTGTCTAGTATAATGAAGTTTATAATCTAAAGTACCCTTAAGATATTTGAATACTCTGTCCAATGCAGTCCAGTATGATTGCTTTGGGTTACTAGTATATCTACTTAGTCTTCCAATAGCGAATGCAATATCAGGTTTGGTTCTATTTGTTATATACATAAGGGACCCTATCATTTGTGAATATCTTTGTTGTTCTATAGGTGATCCTTCATTCTTCTTGAGAACAACATTACTGTCATAAGGAGTAAGGACAAGTTTCTTATCAAAATACTCAAACTTCCTTAGCATTTTTTCAATTGAATGTGCTAGGGATAGAGTATAGCCCTCTTTGCATTTGGACACTTGCATTCCTAGGATCAGGTTTGCTTCACCTAGGTCTTTCATATCAAACTGGTTAAATAAATAATTCTTAGTGTTATTTATCAATTCCAGTGAAGATCCTAAAATAAGGATATCATCAGCATACAAGCATAAGATAACACAACTTCCATTTGTATTTTTAGAATACAAACATTTATCATATTCATTTGGCACAAAACCAAATTCTAAAATAACTTTGTCCAATTTGTTGTGTCATTGCTTGGGAGCTTGCTTTAGGCCATAAAGAGATTCTACTAATCTACAAACTTTCTTTTCTTGACCTTTAGCGATGAAACCTTCAGGTTGCTCCATATAGATCTCTTCTTCTAAATCTTCACTTAGAAATGCTGTCTTTACATCCATTTGGTGGATCAGCAAGTCATAGATGGAAGCTAATTAAGGCTAGAAGGGTTCTAATAGAAGAAATCATAGCAACAGGAGAGTAGGTATCAAAATAATCTAATTCTTTTTTTTGGGTAAATCCTTTGGCTACTAGCCTAGCATTGTATTTTTTTATAGTACCATCGGCTCTAAGTTTCTTTTTGAAGATCCACATACAACCTATGGATTTACTACCTAAAGTTAGGTATGCTAGAAACCATGTATTGTTCTCCATAATGGATTTGTACTCATTGTTAATAGCTTCTTTCCACAAAGGGACATCAGGAGAGGATATAGCTTCTTCATAAGTTGAGGGATCACCCTCTATCAAAAATATGAAGAATCCTTCTCCTAAATTCTTTTTAATCCTTTCTCTTTTACTCCTTCTAGGTTCTATGACTTGTTCAAATTAAGAACTAGGTATTTGATCATGAGAACTAGTAGATGGAGTAAGAGAAGGATTGGAGGAAGATGAAAGGGTTCTATCCTTGAAGGAAAATATATTCTCAAAGTAAACTGCATCTCAAGCTTCTATAATTGTGTTGTTAGAGATTTCATTTACTTCAGAATGGGTAATAATAAATCTATTGGCATTACTATCTAGGGCATATCCTATGAACACAACATCTACAGTCTTAGGTTCTATCTTCATTTTTTTGGGTTAAAGAATTCCTACCTTAGCTAGACATCCCCAAACTTTGAGGTAATTAATCCTAGGGGTCCGACCATTCCATAACTCATATGGGGTCTTATCATTAGTCTTACTGGATATTCTATTAAGAATATAATAGGCTGACAATAAGGCTTCTCCCCAAAAATTATCATGAGCACATGAGCTGAGAAGCATGGCATTGACTATGTCTAACAGAGTGCGATTCTTTCTTTCAGCAACTCTGTTGGACTGTGGTGAATAAGGAGCAGTTACCTCATGAATAATTCCATGTTCTTCATAGAAGTTAGTCATATCATTTGAGGTATACTCTTCACCACGATCTGATCTAAGGATCTTAATCTTTCTATCTAGCTGGTTCTCAGCTTCGGACTTATAGACCTTGAATCTATCTAGAACGTTATCCTTGGTCTTAAGGACTTATAGACCTTGAATCTATCTAGAATGTCATCTATAAAAGTAACAAAGTATTTCCTACCGCCCCGGGTCAAAATCCTATTGGAATCACAAATGTCATCTTCAGATGTCATCTTCAGATCTATTCTTCCTCTTCCCATAATCTGTGCAGTTGAGCCATCTCCTAGAGTCTCGTCCATCTGATTCCTGATAGGTTGAGAAACATGAGCGATCAAATGAAACGTGAACATTAGCTCCAGAATCCAACCATCAATCATCAGAATGGAAAGAAAGGTTTACTATAGGTTGATAGCTTACAAACCTGAAGGAGCTGGAAGACCCATTCAGAATCATATTAGCTTGTGGCTTGCCTTTTCCTTTGAAGGAGGTCTGGATAGGTTCTTTCTTCCTTTAGAAGCAGTTGATGGCTGTATGATTGGTTCTACCACACACAAAACAAAATCTTCTTTGATCCTGAGTCTGACCAAAGTTTCTAGATTTTTGGAGTTGCTGGTGTTGAGGGGTTTTATGATGAGGATTTTGGAAATAAGGGTTTAGGTGATTTGGTTGAAAACTATGCTTCTTTTTGAAGGAGTTTTTCTTGGGTTTGAGATAGTGGTTAGCCTTGGGTTTGCCATGGCTTTCTACAAGGTTTATCCTAGCTGTGGCATTAGACCTTGCTTTGGCCTTTGCCATATATTCTTTTTCTGTTCTAAGTCTTTTTAGAGCTTGAGGGTATGTAATTGATCCTTGTAGATGGAGAAGATCCTTTGCCACATTAGACCAAAAAGGAGGGAGTTTGTCTATCAAGCATCCTGTTTTGTGTTCAGTAGAAAAGAAGGTTCCCTTGGCTTGAACATACCTAAGGTGTTCTTGGAATTCATGGATTTGGTCATTGATAGGATTGTTATCTACCATGACATATCGGTTGAATGTGGAGGAATTGAATCTACCAATTCTAGCATCATCACAACCATACTCATCTTCCAAAGCATCCCAGAGTTTTTTAGCGCTCTTATATTCAAAAAATATGTCGTAGAGTGACTCAAACATAGCGCTTAAGATTATGTGGAAGCAATGGTAGTCTATTTCCTTAGGGGTCTTGGGTTTAGAGGAAGAGGACGATGGATACCCCTACATCAGACTCAGTCTCATCAGAATCATTTGAGATGGGTGTAGACCCATCAATAGCAGAAATCAGGCCTAAAGTGGTAAGCCAAAATTTTATCCGGCTCTGCCACGTCTTGAAATAAGTGCCATTGAACTTAGTGGGCTTTGCAGAGTAGGTCTCTTCCTTGGCAGACATGTTTTCTAAAGTTTGTAAAAATTATGTTTACTCAATAAGATGGCTTAAGCTAAAAATTAACAATTCAAATGATTTTAGTAATAGACCTTTAAAATTTTGTTTTAAAGTTTTGATAATGCTGGGTTAGCTGTAGGGACCGGATCCCTGCAAGCGGAAGTTCTCTAGGAACAATTAAGTACCAGTCGCTTAGACGATTTGCGTCTTGTTGATAGAAGGGCCCGTTCGGCTTGTACCCAAACAAATCTCTACTTTAGAACTTTAAAATTAAAGGAATTTTACTAAATCAATTAACTGTTTGATTTAGCCTAAATTAAAATATTGAGTAAAAGAGACTACTCAACTAATATTGACAAAAATTGTACTAACACAATAATATTGTCTAAGGTGTCAATTTAACCAAAATGACAATTTGCTAATAATATGACAAATATTAGACAATTTCTATTGACAGTAGTCTTGCTAAAAAAGTTATAATAAAATTGCTTGCTAAAACAATAAACTGAGTACACTAATAAGCTGGGTTTAGCACAAATATCCAAAACAAATAAGTAAGTTTATATGTTTACAATGGAGTTTTTTTTTGTGAAAACAATTTGTGCAGAACAACAAAAATTTGTGCAGAATAGCAAAGCAAATAAGTTTATATGTTTAAAAGAAAAACTTAAGTATGTCAGCAAGCAATATTTACAAAAAGTTTTATAAGGTATATATATATATATATATATATATATATATATATATATATATATGTCTACAGTAGTGCAAGTTCCTAAGTACAATTCTTAAGGCCAATTCTTAAGTACAAAATTGTTAAGGACAATAATGTACAGTTTGCAAATATATGTATTGATAACAGAAGCAAGTATATTTGAACGTTTGTTAACAGAGGCAAGTATATAGGCAAATATATATAAACGTTTTGTTAACAGAATAGAGAAGATTGTTCTTAACAAAATAGACGATTGTACTAAGTCTTAGATTGTTGTAAATTCTTCAATATTCTTCCTTTAAAAACTGCAACAAAATAAAATATAAGTTGATGCTACCGGCCTCTGGGGAAGTCGCGCACATAGTACTTCCCTAAGAGTTAGCTCGGGCCTATGTACAGACCGTATCAGAACGCTCCTAGTGGTAAAATCTCTGCTCCACCGGAATCTCCTTGCCGCACACGACTTGGAGAGAGTGATCCCGACTTAGCTCTGTCCAGAGCAACAACGAAGAACGAAAAGCTCGGATCGGAAAAGATGAAATTAGAGAAGAGAGTTTAGACGTATATTTCTGTGTGTAGAGGAGGAATGAGAACACGGGTATATATAAGCTGATGGAAAAACTTTCTAACGGTTAGAAATAATGGGTAATAAAATTTAATGTTACAGAGTAGTAAGAAAAATGTAGTACATTGAATCTGGACAAGATTCAGAATCCTACCGTTACGAAAATTAAAGGAATGCCAAAAATTTAAATAGAAGCAAAAATATTTTTTGGGTTTCAGCCCGAACCCGAAGAGAAAATCGAATCGGCATTCGGTGCCTGCAGATGTGGGCACATACCCACACCCGTTACGTGCGCCGAACCGAACCGAGCCGAGCGGGCCGGGTGGCGGCGGCGGCACGTGCATAGGGGCCATAGGCCACCCACACAACTTGAATGAAGCAAAATGGAACAAAGTAATATAAACACAACTAACTCCCCTTTCCCCACCGATGTGGGACTAAAAGGTAAGGAAATGAGCTTTTGGAAAGGTGTGTGAACACACAGCTAACAGTAAGAACTTGGCATTTGTTACCTGTTTTCTTTCCAGCAGTTCATTTATACGTAGTTTTTCTTGCTTGCTTGTATAGTTGTTGCTTGATTATTTTATTTTCTTCCTTGAATGCATGTATCGTTGTTACTTAGTCATTTTGTTCCTTGCTGTCATTATTTATGCATGTTATTTATTGTTAGAAAGACATATTTTTATGTATCTTACTATGTTCCCTGAGGACCTGATGATCTCTTCAGGTATAGACGATCGACAGGATCTCGAGGAATACGACCCCGACTCTTTCATTGCAGCTCGTATGATCCTTTCTTGGACAATAGACTTGTTAGTTGCTATTCATTTAATCTACTTTTGATCCAATCGCTTGGAAGTGGATTTGTCTCCACCCGACAAATACTTTATTTTATGTTTCAGTTAATATATTTGATTAGTTCTTCCTCGATTGTGTTGTGGATGAGATTTAGTATTGCCTATGACTTATTGTTATGAGCTGGAGCTCTCGTATACATCTTATGTATGTATATGTCGATCCTATAAATTGGGGTAGTCTTCGTAGACATATAGCTGACATGTACGTATCCTAGTCCTACCTGTTTTGGGACTGGTGCGTTACATATTTTTTGGTGGGCCATACAGGTCAGAGCATATCATATCGGTTACGTAACTGTACTGATACGAGCCTGCATATAGGATTAGAAATTAGATCTCATCTACATGACTTGATCACCTTGAACCCTCATTTGATTGCTTGATTTGTATCCGGTTTGGTCATTTTCTACCGTAATCTTATTTGATCATGTGTTTCATAATCCTTGTTTGATCGCTCGTTCGATAATCATGATAAGATATCGCATCTTTGATTCTTTCAACTTCGTGATTCATTGATCGTACTTTAGTTTTGATTTCAAGGACGAAATTCTTTTAAAGTGGTTAGAATGACTCCCCAAATTTTTAATCAATATTTTGGGTGTTTTTAAAATTTTTAAAATTTTAAATTATTTATTTTAAATATTGTGCTTCAAAATAAAAATTTTCCTTTAATTTTTATAGAAAGTAAGTCACAAGTATTTTTGAATATTAAAATGGTTTGACAATTATTTTTAAATAAAGATTTTAAATTTATGTAAATATACTTTAATTTATTTGGATAGCATCTAATATTATTAAATTATTTTAAAGATATTAAATATTATTTTATAATTATTAGTGTATTCTATTATTGATTAGATTTATCTAATTTTAAATTCTTTGATTTAAATTTCCTGATAAGTATCAAATATGGCTTAAATTATTTTGATAAAATTAACTGTTAATTTGAACTACTATTCAATATTTGATTAAATTTACACTGATTTAAATTTTACTTGCTTTTGAATTATTGGTTATTATTTACACTATTTTGATAATATTAATATTATTATTGATAAGATCATTGATTAGTATTTTAAACTATTATTGATTATGATTAAGATATGGTCAATCTACTTTAGACATTAAATATTATTTTAAATTATTGGTATAAGATAATTTAATATATTTTGAATCAATTATTGATTTAGGATCAGATTAACTTAGTTTTGAATATTTATTTGAATTATTAATGTAACCAAATAATATATTTAGATTTGATTAATTAATTTTTAAATATTTGTTTAAATTTATGGAAAGATTTGATCATTGATTTCTTAATCCATATCAATTTAGGAAATCTCTATCTATTTAAGGAAGTTTTTTCCCTTCCAATCTAATCCTAATTTCATAAGTAATAACTACTCTTTATATATACCCTATTGAACTTATAAAAATCTCTCATCTTTTCCTTTCTTTTTTTTGGTCCAAAATAGCCCAAAATTTGTCATAAATTCAGTCTCGTTTTTCAAAAAGGCTGTAACAAATTCGAAGGGCCATAACTCCTAACTTCGGACTCCGTTTGATCACCATTATTTTTTGTTTGAACCGTATTGAGGTTAGATTTGATAATCTATAATTTATTATAGAAAATTCATAATATATTTTTCTATAAAATTGTTCGAGTGTTATTTGTCCAAAAATCGATGTGTCGTACTATGTTTGAGATTTCGGGAGATCCCGAACTCAGTCTTGCGATCAGTTTGATGTTTCAGAAATCTGACATGATGATCTATATAACATGCAAAAAAATTTAGAAATTAATTTTGAAGTTTAATTTTATTTTGGGCTAATATATATTTATATTATTTTGTGGTATTTAAAATAAGCTTTTGACCTAAAATATTATTGTCATATTTTCTACCTAATTAAATTATAGTTTTTTCTTCTAAAAATGATATTCCTAGATTTTTAAAGTATTTTTCTAAAACTATTTTAACTAATAAAAATATTTTCAAGTATTATATATATTTTCTAAATTAGGTTATAAATACTTTTCCTAAATAAATATATATATTTTTCTTATTAAGAATTTCCTTAAAAAAATTCTATATTAGATTGGATTGATTTTGATCGTGACTAATCGTATTTCTTATATTCTCGCAAAACCAGACCACTTCATATTGACCTGGCTAGTCGAAACAATCTGGACATTGTCAAATCGTTGCACCACCTCCAGACAAATATACCTTGCCTTTTTACAGTATGTTACATGCTACTCATTTTTTTTACATGCTAGTCATTTTTGTTTCTTCATATCATATGCTTATAAGCAGTGTTCTCTTTGTTGTCTGTTTATTTGTATTCCTTTCTTCTTTATACATGTCATTATCTAGTTTCTTTCGTTGATTGTTGATATGTATTTTCTTTCATTTTATGCCTAGTTTAGTTGTCTCGTTGAGATATCATTCTTGTTCATGTTTTAACCTTGTAGTTCATACTAGATTTGTTCTCACTTGTACCTTGTCGAAAGTCGTATCGTAGGACGAGTGCATCATGACTGAACTGATATTCCTATTTTCGTTTATTCTCAACTTGAGAGTCCACACTAGGGGCGAGGGTTGATTGCTTGAAGCTAACCTGAGAGTCCACACTAGGGACGAGGGTTGGTCGTTGTTCAAATCTGAGAGTCCACACTAGGGGCGATGGTTTGGTTATTCGTTTGACTTTTTGCCATGTGTTCACCTAGGAACTTAGCATTTGTTACCTATTTCTTGTTTTTTTTATAGCAGTTCATTTATACGCAGTTGTTCTTGCATGCTTGTATAGTTGTTTCTTGATTATTTCCTTCCTTGGATGCATGTATTGTTGTTACTTAGTCATTTTGTTCCTTGCTGATTATTACTTATGCATGTTATTTATTGTTAGAAAGGCATATTTTTATGTATCTTGCTATATCCCCTGAGGACTTGATGATCTCTTCAGGTATAGACGATCGACAGGATCTCGAGGAGTACGACTCGGACTAGACTCTTCCATTGCAGACCATATGATCTTTCCTTGGACAGCAGACTTGTTAGTTGCTATTCATTTATTCTACTTTTAATCCAATCGCTTGGTAGTGGATTTGTCTCCACCCGACAAATACTTCATTTTGTATTTCAGTTGACATATTTGTTTGGTTCTTCCTTAATTTTGTTGTGGATGAGATTTAGTATTGCCTATGACATATTGTTATGTGCTAGAGCTCTTGTATACAACATATGTATGTATATACGGATTTCGTACATTAGGATAGTCTTCGTATAAATACAACTGTCATGTACATATCCTAGTCCTACGTATTTTAGGACTGGGACATTATAATTTATTTTCTTTGAATCATATTTGTATCTATGGATAGGTATACCTGCCTGTGATAGCCATGTATTGATTATATTTACAACTTAAGATATTTTCCAATAGCTCCATTAATTTGGGATTGCCTTTGGAATGTATCTGCTGGCATGCTACGTGTTCCTAGTCCTATGTATTTTGGGACTGGTGCATGACAGGCTTCGTCCAGGAACCCCCACGGAGAGCGCTGCCCTTTCGACAATTGTTCGCTGACCTTGCAGCAGAATCCCCGAGTACGAGGCCCCGAAGATGTCGTTGGGATGTTCAGATAATTTTGCTACAACGTCGTCTTTAGCCATTTATAAATCGTTATTATATATGTCCAAGTTCGATCTTGATTACTGCTTGTCTGCAAATACATATTAGGCGAATAAAGTAGTATAATATATTTAATAAACATTTAGGCTAATGCTAACTTTAAGCATCGACATTATAGTGATTGCATGAATACTAGTGATATCATAATCTTAAACTTAATCGATTAGCCATACTCAAAAACATGATTCATTCATTGGGATAACAGTACATTGCTTTGACGACATCTAAAGGCAAAAATATCAATAGAAGCAAAAAGAAGGAATCATCACGAACGTCTCCAAATGTTGAAACAAATACCACCAACATTTTATAAATAAGCGAGAAGGCTAAAATAGGCTACCCATAAGTCCAATTTGGACACATGACCAAAACTAGCATGTTTGGGTCAAAATGGTATCCACAGGTGGCCTATTTTGCTCTGAAAATGTGCCAAAACTAAAGGTCTCTAAATTTAGCATATATAGATTAAACAAAATCTAAATGATGATACAAACTCAATGGTATGTCCAGATTTGGATTCCGATGAACCGATCACAAAATCGCCCGTCGAATCAGATCCCTCGATTGCGAGGTCCCGGAGATGTCGTTGGGCGATTCAGAGAATCTTCTGCTATAATGCCATCTTTAGCCCATCATGAATTCTTTATTGCGTATGTCCAAGTTTGATCTTTCTTATGCAAATACATGTTAGACGAAAAAAGCAGTATGATACATTTAATGAACATTTAGGGCAATGGTAGGTTTAAGTATCAACAATATAGTTATTGCATGAACACTAGTGATATCATAATCTTAAACTTAATTGATTATCGATGAGCCATACTAAATAACATGATACAGTCATTGGCTAACAATCTCACTCTTTTTATTATGGCAAATTAGTTAAGTTTAAGATATATATAATAAAAGCTCATATCATTAATAATCACATATCACTAAATATAAAAGGTACTAAGCAACTTAAACTTACTTCTCCCCATTTGTCATGATAAAAAAAAGCTCCTCCGTACTAAAAGATAAAATAAAATCACTCTTAAGTAAATAAAGCAGATCATGGGGAAGGCATATTCAATCATGATCAAGGTAAAAAAGAGTACAATCATGTGAGAAAGCGATCAAATATATATACTAGAATCATCATGCATGCAAAATCTATCCTTTTATCCAAGTTCACCTGTTTAAAGTAAATTACCTTAGCATATATGCGAATATACATTAGATAATCATGTAGGTAAATAAAAAAAATACTTGAGAAGGAGAAATTAAGTCGACTTGAATACTCCCCCGTAAAGTATTACCAATCTAAATAAATAATCATGGACTTTGGATAAAACATGAACAAAGAAAGCTAAAATAATTAAATTCAATAGAATCATCAATAAGGTAATCAAATATATTTGGCAAAATAAACTTTTAAAAACCTATATAAAATGTGAGAGACAAGATAAAAAAGACAATTGTATGTACTCTCATAAAGACTCCATAAATTATGAACAAGATAAACAAAAAAGAATAATATATATGTCCGTGATGAACTAGGTATACCACATATTAAGGGTATAAATGAATTGAAACAATTAATTTGATCCCCCTTAAAATATGCGTATCTAGTTTAGAAGCAATTTATATACAGAAATAGATAAATACAATAATACAAAAATAATTCCAAGATAATAGATCGATCTAGAGTATACAAGATATTATGACAATATAAAACTTAGTGTATTCACTAGAAATGAAAAAAAAAACCTCAAACACAGAAGAAAACTCAAACCATTTTTAGTTATAAGCATAAGATGTATCAATCACATGTATCCTTATGTGCTACAGAATTGTTGGGTAACAATGAAATATAAATCATTTAAAAATCAAAATATAGGGCCCATATTCACTTATGTGTTCTGGAACGTAGGAGACCGAGTTCGATTCCTTGGATCTAGAATCAAACAATAGTTGCAAGTAGACCTTAATAAATCTTCAATCTATAAAGGATTGATCACCTTGGGTTAGCTGTAGGAGCCGATTCCCAGTTAGTGATGGTTCGAAGACACTTAAATACCGTGTCGCTTATGATTATTTACACCCTTTTGAGATAAAGACCCTTTCGGCGTGTACCCAAAATAATCTCTGCTTTGATAAACTTAATTTTAGAGGATATATGCAATATCATCATATAAGATCGGAATCCCAAAAAAAATTACGAGGATCAAATATTAATACTATGAAAGTGATCTAGTAGCAACAAATCAAGAAACATGCTAAATTCTACAAATAAAACCATTTAGGAAGAATCGTTTAGCATGTTACCAAAGTGGCTCAAGTGGCCACGATTCTGATGGTGTAATTGTTTGGATGATGACTATTGTAGTTTTACAATCACCAACATGCTCAACGGTGCTATGTCCCGATAAGTAAAGGTCCACTTACAATATTAGGTGAAGACTTTGGTATCCAAATATATTTGGATCCACATTGGTTAGCTTTGGGAACCCATGTAAATATATTCATATCTACCATCTTTTTATTAATCTTGCGTTGATATACAATATGACCTTTTAAACCATAACAATGACATGTTGCATGAGCATTTGTGTTCGTAGCAGTAGTATAAGTGCGACATGTCATAGGAGTTTTCTTTCATGGTTGTGAATAGTAATAGGCATGGTTGTGTTTAACCTTGGTTGTGCCATTTTCCTTTTGAAAGAATTTCTTAGAAGTGATCGTGGGTTGTGTCACATGTCTTGCGTATGACTGTGTCTTGGGTTGAACAACTTGTTTACCCAATCGTATCTCTAACTTTTTGGAGCTTACAATAAGATCTTCGTGTTTGAAAGAAAGTGCTTTAATTTTAAGTAAAGTAACATAATACTTCTCCTTTCTGAGTCTAATTCCTCCTTAAATTTAGCATTTTCTTGAGTATTTTTTTCATGCATTCAAGTGCTTCATGCAATCTAAACTTAAGTTTGGAGATCTCAGCAAAGTTATTAGAACTAGAAGTGTCTCTATCATTATTCAATAAGCAAGTAAGCTTTTCATTCTCTAGCTTATATGATAGAATATCTTTTCTAGCTTGTTTATAATATCTAGAACTTTCTTGTAATCATCAAATAAATCATTGAAAGTGTCAGATAATTCATTGTAAGAGAATTTATTTTCTTCAAAAAGAGGATTATTCTGTACCTCGTTGGATAATGCTATCAAGCATATATTTGCAGCTTGACGAGGGTTTTCATCTTCTTCAAAGTCGCTTGCTTTGCTTTCTCACCCTATGTTTGTGTTAGCATACTTGCAAGATGACAATATTTCTTTGTTAGATCGTTCGTAGCGATTCTCCTTTTCACTTTAGGACAGTCCTTTTGTATGTAACTTGGTTTTCTGCTATTGTAGCATATTGGTAATTCTTCAAGTTCTTTCTTCGTCTTGCGATATAACTTTTGATACTTTTGAAATTTTTGGAATTTCTTGGAAATTTGTGCTAGTTCATCATCGTCTATTTCATCATCTTCAGATGTATCATCAGAAGCTCTTTTGTGATGTGCCCTGAGTACCTTGTTCTTTCCATGGGAGTTGATACCTCGAAGTCGTTGACATCAAGTCCTTGTGTTATCAACTTTCCCATCAGTGTTTTAAGAGACATGACTTTGAGATCATTTTTGTCAATGTTTGCAGTCAAGTTAGGGTTCCAGTTCTTGGTGAGTCCCTAAAGTGCCTTGTCTATCTTTTCATGATTTGTATATTCCTTTAAAATAGAAAATAAAGGATTAATAAGGAAACGTGTAAACGTTTATGTTATGGTCTCATTGGGCTTTATTTTGAATACCTCATACTCTTGTGTAAGCCTACTGATCTTGGACTTCTTCACTTGTGAAGTACCTTCATGAGTTACCTCAAGCAGTTTCTAGATTTCGTATGAAGTGGCACTTGTAGATACTCTATTAAACTCAGGCTTAACTATAGCAGAAAATAAATCATTTATTGCGCTAGCATCAAGACTGGCTTCTTTCTTTTCCAAGTAAGTATATCTATCATTAGGCTTTTTGACAAGATTATATCACTCACTATTCTAGCTAGTTTTTTTGTAGCTGTCTACGACAATTGACTATAGGTTAAAGTCTAGTAACTTAAGAAAGAAGCTCATCCGTATTTTTCAATAAGAGTAGTTGGTTCCATTAGAAGGGGCCTATTTGTGGATTGGCCTCACAGGTGAAGATAGACTTCACGGTTTCCATGTATACTCTAAAGTGTTAGGTCTATATAGGATAACCTGCTTTGATACCAATTGTAGGACCATAGAGCACTTCGAGAGGGGAATAAATAGAGTGCAGCGAAAACTAATTCCAAATTAAAAATTAAGCAATAATTAAATACGATAATATAACAGAATAAAATTGCGTAAAGTAGAAGAGTTAAGAAGAGCAAACGCAGGCACTACTGGTTTTCCTCTGAAAGGAATAGTCCAGTCTCGAGAACTCTTGCTCGGTGTTGAATCCACTCTGAAGTAAAACACAAGCTTTAATCTGAAACCCTTACGACTTTTTACACCTCGTGCTTTGATCCGAAGGGCATGCCGACTTCACAACCACAAGCTTTTGACATGAAGAGCTTGTCGACTTCAAACAACCAGTGTAGAGACAACACTTGGGAATTCAAGCTTTACAACTCGATCAGACTTCTACATTGGAATGATGTTGGCATTAGAAGGATGGAAGTTGATCTTGAGAAAGGAGAAGGTTTATAGCTCAAGTAGATAGGCAAGTGAATATTGAAAGCATTGGTAAAAAATAATGGAGAATTCAATGCCTATAGGTTTTTTGGGGATCGAGTTCGGGAAGAGCTTGCCCTCCCCCTAATATTCATAAATTCGAACGTTAGAGCCTGGTCTTCAAGAAGTTAAGACTGAGCAGGAAACTAGGTTTTACCCTGACCGAGTTCAGGCAGAGTTCGGTAAAACTCGTTCTGAATTCGATTACCCTGTTTCCAGAAGGTTTCTGGTATATGTGTTCAGGCTTTTTTTTGGACTAATTTATATGTTGGACGAAATATAGTGGATAGGATGTTTCATATTGCCAACTGCGAACCCGTTGTATATTTGGTCCTATAAACAAAGATAAAATACAAAATAAAATATAAGGAGACGAGCAGGTTACAGACTTCTTGAATGATGACTTGTTCATCTTACGACAGTCGTCCAAAGATAAGCAAATCTGAAAATCTGAATACCTTTCGGGGGCTTCGCCCCAGAACCCCCATGGGAGGCGCTGCCCCCTCGACCCCTGTCTGCTGACTAACAGCGAAATCCCCGAGTGCGAGGCCCCGAATATGTCGTTGGGTGGTTCAGAGAAATCTTCTATTATAACTCAATTTTTTTGCCCTCATGAATTCTTCATTGCATATGTCCAAGTTCTATCTTGCTTACTATTTGTCTGCAAATACATGTTAGGCAAACAAAGAAGTTTTATACATTTAATGAACATTTAGGACAATGCTAAGTTTAAGTATAGACAATTTTGTGATTGCATGAATACTAGTGATATCATAATCTTAAACTTAATCAATTAGCCATACTAAAAAATATGATAAAATCATTGGGCTAATATATGGTGCTTTGAAGACATCAAGAAGGCAAAAACGTCAAGTGAATAGAAGCAAAAAATAAGAAATTATCATGAACGTCCAGATGCTGAGATGAACATCACCAATATTCCCTAAATGAGCAAAAAAGCTAAAATAGCCTATCCATAAGTCTAATTTGGACACATGGCCAAAAACAACAATTTTGGGTTAAAACGGTATAACCGGTGGGCCCGTTTTGCACCGAAAAATGTGTCAAAACTAAAGTTATCTAAATTTAGCATATAATTGATCAAACAAAGTCTAAATGACGATACGAGCTCAGTGGAACATCCAAATTCATATTTCTATGATATAATTACAACTTCGTCCATTGAGTCGGATCGTAGGACCCACAAAAAAGCGATCCGGTTAACTATCTCAAAGTTGGACAAAACTTGAGTCCCAAGTCAGATGATATGAGTCCAATGGCAAAATTTTTATCACGACATGACGAGTGTACACAATGTAATTGGAAAATTTGCAAAAATATCGATATGATGATTATTGATGGATATGGGTCAAATTCGTCATGCACACAAGACCAATTCGAATTCCATCAAGACCCATATGTAATGGAATACCGTACACACCTTTTGATGCAAGTGATATTCGATGAAGTCATCTAATTTGTCACGACGGACCTCGTATTGGGAAGTTTTCTATGTTTTGAAACGGTTACTCATGATTTTTGAAACAAATATTAAACAGAAAATAATAAATACAAAATTACAACTTTTACAGTGTTGCGAAGCCGTTCATGTTGGCAACAACTATGTCCAATTAGATTTCAAAATTTTCTAAAATTTTGACAGGAATTTGCCTTCTAAATTAGGGTTTTCATCTTTAAAAACTACCTATGTATCAGTGATTTTTTTTTCATAATTTTACAATATTTTTCATGTCGATTTAACAAAATTTATTTTCAATGGTTATAGAATCATAAAGTAGGTTAAGTAGGCTTTAAATAGAATCAAGTAGAACAAAAATCGATCTAGTATGTGAGAAAAAATCGATCAGGAAGATTAGTACCTCGCGGTGGGGTGATGTCGCTCGACGAACTTTGTGGTGGCACTATGACACCTTCAGTGAGTTCCAGATGAGTTCATGAAGTAAAGAGGATCGAGGGGCTCGACGAGGAGTTCTGGATCAAAATATTCAAAGTCGAGGGGGGAGAGAAACTAAGTTTGGGAAAATTTTGAAATATATATAGTTTTTTTATTGATTTAGATTAAAATTTCCATCGAGTCAAACTCGGTTTTGGATTATGATTTGGGCTAGTCGGTCGAGAACATGATAGAGATCATGAAGGAAAAGATTTGATAAAAATAATGGAGATTTGGATGAGTTTTGAAACTCAAATATTTGAGTTCTTTCAAACTCTTCGTGCGACAAGGCTCGTTAGAGCCTGGTGAACAGTGCTAGGCACTGTTCGCAAGTATATTGATGTTTCTAATTTTTTCTTTAAAAACTAATTTCTTAGAAATAAATCAAATAAATTTACAAAAAATCATAAACATATATTAAAAAAGTTACTAAATTTTCCTAAAATAGTTTATAACAAATATACATTCCAATATATATATATAAATATTTTTTCCAATATATATATATATATATATATATATATATATATATAATATAAAATATATATATATATATATATATAAATAAATAAATATATATATATATATATAAAATATAGGCTCCCTAGCCTAGTGGTAGGGAGGGGGGCTCACTCGTGGGAGGTCATGAGTTCGAGCCCCCCTAGAGCTGTGCGGCTGAGTGGCCACGGTCCCAGGTTGGGCCCTCCGTTCGGGCTAGCTGGGTGGCGGTGCCACGGGCCCGAACGAAGTGGACATAACATATATATATATATATATATATATATATATATATAATATATACTATCACGACCCGCATCCGGTGTAAGGGCACGAGACGTGGGTACGTATAGCCTACGTCGCAGTGTCGGCGGTAGAATGCTGTCCAAGGTCCAACATCTAACACAATCTAGAATATGTTCCAATTAGAGAATAATATATATGTGGTACAACTCAATCACAATAACTAAGATGGAATAGAAGAAAGATAATCACAACAAAGAGTCACAATATGAATAATAATCCCGGTGTAAACCACACCACAATAAAATCTTAATACAATCACAATGTCTCATAACTAGGTAATAATATCAGCCTAATCTAACTTATGGCAAGTCCTCAGCGACTACTGGATCCTGCTGAGGGTCCAGGTCACCTGTGTCAACTTGGCTTGCTCCATAGTAAGTGTCACAGCAATCCTCATCATCTGTAATATTTTAACAGGTCTAGTTAGGACAAGAACGGATACATATCTCTCACATTGTTCATAACATGAAAGAAAATATAAAATAAGCTATAGAATAATATACATGAATTGCTGATAAATTAAATGAGACTGTAAAAGAGAGCAAAATATATGGAAATAGATATACATGATATAATAAGAGAACTGAACCAACTACGTGATGTAGAGTATAATATGGTTATGTAAACTGGCTTAGCTTATACATGACTTAAATCTAGTTTGGAGTTGCACATGAAAAGGGTGTAGATCACATAACCAAATAAATACTCCCCATGCCCCAATCAGTACACAAGAATTTGTCCAGGTTATGTTATTGCACATGAAAGTAGTGTGTTACATGGATAGCTAGTCCACATAAACACTGGGTTATACATGAAGGCTCACATGATCATGAGTGTACATGAATGTCACATGAGTATACATAAGTACGAATACAATGAGTAGACGATGCACATGATAAAGTACATGAGCACAATATACTCGATGTATCCGAGGGGATAACATCACATGAAGAGATCCATATAGTACTAATCCGTGATAATATCATGACAGCAACAAGTAAACTAGTCTATAACAAGTAAATATGTCCAAACAAAAATAAAACGGTCAGAGAATATACTCGCCTGACAATCCGAGCTGCTGATGAGGATGTGTAACTGAACTGGAGTTATGTAAACCTATTTGAAGTTACCACAAGTCACAACATGGTCTAACATATTATAAGAAAGGGCTACAATGCAATTCTACATGCTTCTAAGTCCTTCTAAGTCAAAGTCAACCTTAGTCAACTCTGGTCAAACCTGGTCAACTCTGGCCAAACCTGGTCAACTCTAAGTCAACTAGTTCGTTTACTAATTTTTAGGTTACACACAAGTTTACAAGTCATTCCGAGTTCGTTTGAGTCGATTTGGAACAAGTTTGACCTAAAGTTGACTTTTGTCAACTTGGTCAACTTACTAGGCTCATTGGGTCGATCCTAATCTATCCCAATACCCTATGGTTACATTCATAATCAATCCACATACATATACATATATTTATATACATACACATATAAAAAAAAAATACATACACATATAAATATATAATATGTGAGTTGAAGGAAATTGGTGATAAAGGACTGCTGTTATGAATCAATTCTGAGATTAAAAACCAAGTACTTTACTATGGGGTATATCACATATATAAATACATATACACATATATCTATTTAAAGGGAAACTTATACATATATGGACATATACATAAATATACATATACATACTCATATAGGTAAAGGAAATAGGCTACTCGAATCTGAGAAGTGGACTCAAACCTGGAAATCAGAACCTTGAATCCTCATTCCAACATATTTACATATACACAAAGTCATTTATATATAAATATATATATCTACACACATATACATATATATACATAAAGGAAAAATCCAAATTGTATATATAAATGGTAATTAAATAGGATATAAAACCAAAGATCAATTCCCATAAACCCAGAATATCATATATGAATCGTAAACTCAGAATTTGATACTTAAAATTCAGAAAATCAAAATATTACAAAACTATTCAAATTTACATTGAAGGAAAAACCCAAAATTTTACATATCGACCCAAATCTCAAAATACGCTACTAGAACTCGTAAAACTTGGCAAGTATGTTGGCCTCAAAATGTGAGACGTGCTCGGGTACTCACAGAGACAAAATCGTGTCCGTGTCGTGTCCACAGAATGCGTATCAGAAAATCGATTTCGCGTGTCAAAGAGTGCGTTCTCGCTCGATTGAGCGCCACACGCACAACGAGAAGCCTCGTGCTCATGCACACAGCTAGGTAGGGTCCCGGGGTAGGGTTAGGACATGCTGACATGACACCATGTCTCATCTATGTGATACAGCGACCCGCAAAGAGACGAGCGGCCTGCGCGCGCGTACGTGCGTGCGTGCCCGTGGGCGCTTGTCGAGCTTCGTGGCTCGCGATTCGAGCCAAGCCGTGACTCAGGATCGGTTCCCTCGGCAGTCTAGGTATAAGGCTACGTGCTCGTGCTCCTGGAACGGGTCCTCGACGTGCCGTGACCGCGTACGAAGGCCGTGTCAGCGACAAAATTCAGCCACATGCACTGTGTGGGCTGACCAGTACACGTTGGATTTCTTCGCGCTCGCTCGACAAAACGTCGTGAAATTTTCGAAGCATGTGGGCAGAGGTTGCCCCTACGTGCTCATGAAAGTTCACGCAGGATGGAGCTCTGTGCGTCGAGTTTTGACGCACAGACAGCAGGGCGTGCACGGGATCTCGTGCACGCGTGTCCGTGTCCGTTCGGATGCCGAAATCATGTCAATTTCCGATCCATCTTCATGAAAGTTGTTATGAATCATATCATGGAGGAATTCGTGAAAACAGAATCAAAAATTAACACTTTTCAGTTCTAAGTGGCATTTTGCCGAACATGTACAACAAAAGACCGATACATGTCCGATACCGCTATCAAACGAACCCGAAATCCTACCAAACTTTATACACAGATTGAGGGTCCCTATATGGATGCAATAATAAAGAAAATTCAGTAGAAACAATGGTAGAATGAGGATTACCTATTGAGAGTCAGAATCTCAATAAAAAGAATTCCCCGAGCACTTTGTCGGCCGATTTCTCCCGAGCAAATGGCTTCTCCTCCTTGCTAGCAGTACTCCAGCAAATTTTCCTCTTTCCAAAGAGCGCAAAGGAATTCGTTTGAGGTAAAACAGACTCCGGATGATAAAACTAGGGTTTTGGAGAAAAGGAAGATTAGGGTTTGCTCTAGATCTTGTGGAGGCTAATATTCTACAAATGAGAGGGGGGCTGCTCGTGGCCATCCATACTAGAGGGTGTTAGGTTAGGGTTTGCACATGGGCCAAGCACTCCATGAGTTGCTGAAAGGCCCATATCAAAAAGGGTTAAAAATGCCTATGTAAAAATAACTTGAAATCATTAATTCATTGCCAAAAATGAAATTAATTCTAAAGGTCAAAAAATAATTCTAATTATCATATTAGGCTCTTAATGAAGGGTGACTAAAGTCAAACTACCTTATGCTACTCAAAACACCAATCAGGCTACAAAGCATCACATTAATTAATAAATTAATAAGAGAATTCAAATAAATACACAATGAATAAAATACCCCTAGCCTAAAAATAGGTAATTAGCCAATCTAGTCATATGGTCGAGTCTCCTTGGTCATGGTTAGTCTCTAAGTCAAGCAGTCTCTAGGGTTAAGCTAGCAACAACCCAAATCACAATTCTCCCATCTAAATAATATAAAATAAATAAAGAAAATCACCAAAAATTATAATATGATTTAAATATTATTATTAAATGATAAAAATTATAAAAGTTCAAAATTACCCTCATTTCAAAAAAATGGTGGTTACAAGTCTACCCTCCTTAAAAATAATTTCGTCCTCGAAATTAAGATGATCCTACTCCTTATAGGTTACACCCCTAACATTCATGGTCTTAAGAAAACTTATCTAAATCATGCAGTTGGAAAGATATCATACAGGGTTATGGCATGTAATATCAGTCCGCGGTCTCATCATCTAGCTATTATATTCATATTAGATCAAAAGTAGTCATAAGGTATCAAAATATACAAACAATATGGTAGGGTACAATAATCATCAAGATAGGATAAGGTATAGGTCAAGAACTCACCTCTACTAGGTCTGGTAGCTGGAACTCTCTCCTGGAGGTAGGCCTCGACAGGGGGCCGGTGTAGTAGGACAGTCTCGTATCTTGTGTGCAGCTGACCCACAAAATAGGCACAATCCTAGCCTCTTCCTACAGTCCTTCCATACGTGTCCAGGCTTCTTACAGAAGGCACAGGTAGGCACTCGCTCAACTGGCCTCTGCTGGACAGGAATCTGAACGGGATAGGCTGGTCTAGGCTGGAAGCCTGGGTACTCCTGAGGCTCTGGGTATAAATTGCTCCTCGCTCTCTTGGGACTAGGCTATCCCCTCGAATGCATGTAATCCCACAACAATTGGATACTGAGACTCTGCTCTCTCATAAGCTCTGCCTGAAGTCTCTGTACCTCCCATACATCCTGAAGAAGTTTATAAATATGAGCTCCATCAGGAATGGCATGGGGCACCACTCCAGGAGGCAAAGGGAGACCCTCAGTCTCCGACTGAACTACAGCCCTCTCCTGAAGGATAGGTGATGGAGGAAAACTCTCCGGTGAGTCTGCTAACACCTCATGCGGAATGGAAAGGGAAAGTACAATCTCGGTCTCATCCGGAACAGAAACGGTGCACTGGGGACAGACTCTGGTCATGGGCGCCATTCTGGAAAAGATAAGGAAAATAATAAATCATCGGGCCGTAAGGCAGTCTATCATCCTATATGAAAACTGGAATTTATAAAAAAAGCAACTAGGAATTAACTATATAGGGTTTCTATTCTAAAGATAATCAAAATCGAAAGTTTAAAGCACGACTGTCAATAACATTGAATTTAAATACGATATAATATATATATATATATATATATATATATATATATATATATGTATATATATATATATATATAAAGAAAATTTAGTCTCGACACGATCTAAGTTGATCAATCTTTGGATAAATCAAGATTTGGGCAAGATGGGGAACAATGTCATCGAAGTCTGAGCACGAGCATCCAAGGATGGAGATCTAGGTCACAATTAAATTTAAGTCAATTGAGTATGAACCAGGATATTAATATGGTAAGAAAATGTGACCAAAGTCGATTGGTCGTGATCAAGGGAGTTAGAATTCAATGATATTGAAAACTTTTAAAGGATACTTCAAAGATATGGAATAAGTCAATTTCCTTCCTTGATAGGGAAAAAAAAGACAAGGTTTCATAGGGAAGTCAAGTCAATCATCTCTCTCTGATACCATCAAATTTATATAATCATTATTTGCCAATCATATCTTTATCTCATAAGTTTAATTTATGAAAATCAACCTCTATATGATGACCACCAAGAATTTATACCCTTTTGTTATGAAGATTGGACCTTGTTATGATCATCATAGGCTCAATTCCTAAATTCTAAGACATTACTCATGAAGCATACCCTTTTATTTATTAGCACTCAATACTAACCACTTAATCATCCTTAAATCCAAATTCTTCCACCTTGTCTTAAATTAGATCTGAAACCTCTAAATCAAGTTTTATGAAATCCTTGAACTTGTTCAAATTACTCTCCTCGTGTTATTCGATCTGAAACTACTAGGCCTTACAAAACTTATTCTCCATTAAAATCAACCTTAATATTTCCTTCAAAGTACACCCTCAAATATTATTCTCCTTAAAATTTATAATTTTCTAAAAAATCTCTATATTTTCTATAACTCAAAAACCCTTGTGTTCTTAGCCATTTTCTTGCAATATCTTATTCAATTTCGTATTGCCATCGAATACAGTTAAAATATCTACTCCATTACTAAGTCCCTAAATTTTGTGTTCCATTTGATGTTTCGGAAAGCTAAGATGATGATTTATAGCATATAAATTATTTCAAATATTAATTTTAAAGTTTATTTTGGGCTAATATATATTTATATTATTTTGTGGTATTTAAAATAAGCTTTTGACCTAAAAATATTTTTAATATTTTCTACCTAATTAAATTATAGTTTTTTTCCTCTAAAAATGATATTCCTAGATTTTTAAAGTATTTATCTAAAATTATTTTAAATAATAAAATATAGTTTCAAGTATTATATATATTTCCTAAATTAGGTTATAAATACTTTTCCTAAATAAATATATATATTTTCCTTATTAAGAATTTTCTTTTAATTTTTTCTATATTAGATTGTATTGATTTTGATCGTGACTAATCGTGTTTCCTATATTCTCGTAAAATCGGACCACTTTATATTGACCTGGCTAGTCGAATCAATCTGGAGATTGTCAGTTCGTTGCACCACCTCCAGGCAAGTATACCTTACCTTTTTAGAGTATATTACATGCTAGTCATATTTTTACATGCTAGTCATTTTTCTTTCTTCATATCACATGTTTATAACCAGTGTTTATAACGCCCCAGTCCCAAAATACGTAGGACTAGGAACATAGACATGTCAGCTGTATAATAAATATACGTAAGCTGCAAAATACAGTAGAACCATGACTAATCTCATCCACACAAAGTATAAGAATAAAAGATATCATATAATCTATGAATTTTTATTGGTACATGTAGTTAGGCGGAGAGAAATCCACTACCAACAATAAAAAGAAATACATGATAGAAGAATGATTTTGGAGAGCGAAGCGAAGACGATCAAAGTGCAATCATCCTCGAAGAAATAGAGATGATCATGGCTACGTCTAGAACACCTGCGAAAGACAAGAGAACACACCTGGCGAGATAACCAGGTCCTCAGAGGGATGTAACAAGATACATAAAGAACATGCCACATAACTGAATATATATACTATGTTATAGATCACAAGTAAAGTAAATAGTCCCACTCGTAACAAGATCCAATACCTCATCATCGAAACAGTGGACTACCCCTACAACCAAATAAGGATAAGGGGTAGTACACTATACCGCGATGTGACATTGTCCCAAGCTACTAATGGGATGGGGTGATATGACATTGACGAGGGTTACCTGACCATTCTAATGTGTTTATGCAGTAAGAACAAACCTTCAACGCATGAGCCCTGTCTGTAAATAGGATCGACATAGTCCCCATATAGGGCACCAGGGGCCTACGTCCGTAACGTTCGAAGATCATCAGAGGGCATCATGTGCAAGGGGATACGTCCATAACGCTCTGGATAACGTCAGAGGGCATCTGGATCCTGCGTCTCCGGAGGAGCGTACAGGTAATCAGGGAAGTGCAAAGAATCTCATACGTCAGGTAATGTTCTTCCCATCCAATGCCTAACAGAGTCACCTCCATGACTCATATATCTCTACTAACTGCTAAGTCTCCTACACGCATCTATTAGCAGTTAGCCCTAACGCACGCGCATGGGGGATCAGCCCACACGCAAGAACCTCTACATGCTACTCATCTCACACATCTCGTGGTGCAACTGTGTCAAGGTATATACGATACACTACAGACGGTAGTCCCTTAACTCTAGGTCCATATCAAAGGATAATAACAAGTAGCTAATATCACTGAGCATGTAGTAAAATCAAGAACTGTAAGAACTGGAAATAAATGAACAGTGATATGTAGTAACTATAAAAGTACAGACTGAATATAATAGTATAGTGGCAAGGTATCTTGCCTGGTGTTACGCCTGATGTGGTACGATAATCTGACAAGTCCTGATTGTCCAATAGCTACGATCAATGTGTAGAGGTCCAAAGTCGCGAGGAAATAGTAAGGATGATCAGTCGCAATCAAGATAATTGAGGCAATTTGTGTGAAGAAATACATATATTATTCCCTAAAAAATACGTATAATACTTGAAAACCATGTTTACTAGTAAAAATAATTTATTTTTGACAAATATTTGAAAATGTGGAAAATCAATTTAAACTAAAATAATAACTTTACCAAAATAGGAATTCCAGGAAAATAACATGTATCTTATTAGTAATGATAATTTAAAAAATTATTGAAAATGCTCAAAATCATTTATAATTTTGAAAACCCCTTTTTACTAGTTAAAATAATTTCAGAAAAATGGTTGAAAGCAAAAATGGTTTTGGACTAAAATTTTTCGTGTGTCTAAACAAATCCCTTCGGTAGAAAACTATCTTTTGCTAAAACAAATTTTAATATATTTGATATTTCTCAAAATAATATAAATATTAATAACTCAACACTAATAGTATTATTTTTAATAAAATCTAATGATACTAATACCCATATCATATGAGTAGTAATTATACATATATATTTTTAAATAATAGTGATAATACTAATACTGTTATTTTTGTATACACTAAACAATTGATAAAAAAATACACGAATAAATAAAAAAACACAAATATAATAATAAACAACATAACAGAGCTACTGCTACTCTTAATTACTTTAGAAGGAGAGAAAAAAGAGGGAAGAGAAGAAGAGAGGAGAGGGGTCTTCACCTGAGGGGTCGGCCGGGCTCCGCGGGGCGGCGACGGCGTTGTGGCTCCGCGAGGGAGGAAGGAGGAGCGGGAAGTCGGAGGCGCAGGCGGGCGTACATGGCGGAAGGAGGCGGCGGAAGGAAGAAAGGGTTTTCCATCGGCGGGCGGCTCCGGCGCCGGACGGCCGGCAGGAGACAGCGACGTCTCGGCGCTTGAGGAGGGAGGCGGTGGTGAGGTGGCCTCACCGGAGTGGGGCGGTACTCCGGTCGCAGAGGCAGGCATGGATCGGCGGCTTCGGGTGCGGTCGGCGCCAGGTTTTGGGCGGCGTGCTGGAAGACCAGGAGAGCGAGGTCGTCGCCGACGATCTAGAAGCGGTGGCGGAACGACGGAGGTTAGGGTTTTCCCATCTCTTATTTCACGATTATGTGGTGTTTGGGCGACAATGGCCGGAGTTGGGTGGCCGCGGTGATGTGATCATGGTGATGGTGGCAGAGGTTGTGTTAATGGCGGTAGCGGTGTCTGGGTTGGCAGAGGCGAGGTGATTGTAGTGGTTCGTGGACAAGCAAATATGGTGATGATGATGGGGGTGGTGGCGGTCGGCCTAGGTGGTCGACGGGTGTGGTCGGTGATAGCCGAACGAGGGAGAGGATACAGTGAGGAACGACGATGGTGCATGGCAGGGAACATAATAGGGATTAGGACTCATATCATGTCGGGGAATGTCCGACACGGCTGAAGGTGACGGGGAGAGCTGTCCGGAATTGTCGGACATGGGGACAATATATTTGTAATGGAAATTATAGTGGATGTAGAGGCACAGACATAATGCACAATATTGTTGTGGTGGAAATATGGATGAGTACCTCTCCTTATAGTAGGAGTTGGGAATTCCCAGTTGGATAATGCTAGTATTCGTTTAAACCCCGATGGATAATTCCATCTTTTTGTTTATTTAAACCGATTTATAATTTATGCAATCAAATTAATTTAGATAAACTTCCTCTAATTTAGAATAAAATCTTTTCCCAATTTAAATTATCAAAATAATTCAAATATTAAATAAAACAAAAATTTTAAATATCTTTTTCATAAATATTAAAATATAGCAGTAATTAATTTCAAAAATCAAGATAATTACTTAAATGTTAACTCATAAAATAGCTTTTATAAATAACAAAAATATATTGATAAACAAATTTTCAATTTCACAAAATATTTGGAATACATTTCACATAAACTACAATTTCCATCATTACTTATTTTTAAAGGACGAACAAAATAACTCTTTTATACCACATAAAATATTTATCACATTTATTTGAACATGTACTTTCCTATATAAAATAAAATTTATAATAAAAATATTTTTCTAAAATATATACCTCGACACATATTCGCACTCGTCGAGTAAATACGAAACGCAAATCTCGCACGCTACGCAAATACAACAATGCGAACTTGTATACGACGTGCCGATACGAAGTACAAAATAAATACAAAAATTATTTTAAAAAATCGTAGTAGAAATTTAGGAGGTTTACATCCTACCCAACTTACAAGAATTTTGTCCTCAAAATTTAGGAATAGGTAGGGTACAAGAGTTTAACGATAAGGAAGCATGAACAATTCATTTGGCGAGGCAAGGAAGCGGTGTTTAACATAAATGTGCAATTAGAAAGTCATGAATTCGTTAAATAGGAAAATAATTCACGAATATGATAATGGACGAGGGTCGCTAGCTAAGACAATCATGATAACACAATTCGAGAAATAGTAAGGCATTGGGTGGATCAAAGGGAATAACTCAGGGACTTGGGAGGTATGGTTCCTTGAGAAAATTTGGTCGTCTGGGTTTAGGTTTGATAAGGAAATGATTTAAATCATTCTTAAGTCTCAAGAATGGTTAGAAAGTCGTAATAATGAGTCTAGTGTCACGAGGAGGAGGATTAACTCAAGATGGGGTTACAGTCACATTGGTTGGTAACTGGCTGACTATCTTGGCAATAGACAGTGGACAACTAAGAGAATATCAAGTACGAGTGTTTGTCTTTCTAAAACAGGCGAAAGGCAAAAATAAAGAGTTGAAGAAGGCATTATCGAATTTGAATGAGTGGTTCAAAGACGACTGAATAAGTTCCAAAAAGAATTGCCAAGGCAGTCGCGGGTGAGACTCTAGGGCCAAGTTTAACTATGTCTCCATCCACGTTGAACAATATACAAAAAGTGAACCAAGTGCACTATGGTTGATCAGACCATAATACGTCGGTTTTGATTAGACAATGTATTAGTGGGTGCCCACCATAAACATATGTCACGAACAAGCTCGATAAAGAGTAAGCTTGCAAAACTAGACTATGATAGCAACATAAGATAGTCAAAATATAAGCAGTGGATGATGAAGGAAACTAAATAGTCCAAGATCCTTTAAAATTGAGTCTTGTCCGAAGTTCGGGCCTATACAGTCGGCTTGGTTGACTAGATAAGTTAGGGTCCACTGAATTCTATGGTCCAAGTGAACCTACCAATGTGGTCCACAAAAAAATGTTGGTTAGGTCATGAGGTATTCTACCCAACTTACAAGAGTTAAACTTGTAGTGCGATGGGACAACGAGTTAAGCAATCAAGGTAAGGCACAAAATTGAGCATTAAAGGAAATCAAGTAGAACATCATCACATATCGGGTTGAAAGAATTTAGTCGAGATTGAATCCCTATCTTTGGTCGAAAAGTATAACGGTACCATAGTAGGGTTATGATTCAGTCTTTATGACCCGAAAGTCGTGCCATAAAAATAGAGTAGAAGGGAACGTATTTTAGTGGGACATAATATACCTATATGAAGGTGAGCTCGTCTAGGTCTTGCATGTGAAATTGGTTGAAAGAAAAAGTCTAGTTTGTGCTCCAATTATCAAAGTCACGATAGGGAACGCCAAATGATCAAAATAGAAAGTGGGTTCTCATGTTGTACTAATTAATGCACCAAAAGGAGTTAAGCACGTAATAAAGATAATTAGGAAATCTTGTAGATCAAGTTAAAATATGTTAGGGATATGGCTTCTAGAGAAAAATAGTCTCATGGATAAGGGTATGGTCAAGGGAATGATTCTAAGCATTTCTAAGTTTTAAATAATTAGATGGTCACGACAAAAGATCAAGATTTGAGGGAATGTCAAGTGGGTCAAGGTAAAGATATAGTTATACAGTTTGGTCGATGACTAACTATACTTGTGTATATGCAATATCATAATCATAGATTGTATGGCAATCTAATGTGGAATACTTCTATCTCACTATGGTGACCTTACTTGCTTCTTGGTCCTCTACCAATATGTGATCTACTATAAAATTTTAAGTTCCTTAAAAGTTTTTCAATAAAATTCCCTAGACACTCCACCAAAATTTCCAATCATCTTAGGCTGTCAACTTTAATCAAAATTTTAAATCTCTAGTAAATCTCGAAATAGTCCTTCTATATCGCAACTTGAACATACTTTTTTTTTCCACCAAAATTTAAATATCCATAATCAAGGCTTTAAACTTGAAATCTAAATAACTTTATAAATCATAGATCATATGACACAATTTGAAATTTGAATTTTTCCTTCAAAGTAAATTTTATATCTTCCAAAATATTTTAAAAAAATCTTTTTTTTACCATCATCTATTCAAACTCAAAACTAAATAAATTTATAAATCGTACGACTCAATTTAAAACCTCAAGCTCTCTAATAAACCGTAAATCATAAACCCTCCATATTATCTAGTCGTTTACAAAATCATAACTTATAATTTAAAACTCTTTAATAATTTTGAGATAAACTTTAACATATTACAATCCAAACTTGAACTTAACCGTAAATTATGTGTCACAATTTAAAGATGTTGTTACGACCCACACCCACTGTGAGGGTACGAGCACGTAACAACGCCCAGCCTATGCCGCAGTATCGGCGGTAGAACGCTGTCCTAGGTTACTATCTAATCAACAACTTACACAATTATATAATATACTTGTCAAATCTCAACTCCGAACGGAGGACAAGTATAGATATAATGAATCTCAATCACAGTCTAAGAACAATATGATAGCACAAAAGATTATAACTATGACTAAATAACAAAAATAAAACCAACAACTAAATAATATAATCTCAGACAATCTCAACTACATAACTCAACTTATTTACAACTCAAGTTCTAAAGCATGAAAACTAAAACAAGACAACTAGCTAATCTTCCGATCACTCCTGAGTGTCGGGGCCATAGGTAGCTAAGCCATATCCTGGTCCATAATATGTAGGGCATGTGTCCTCAGGCAATCATCTGTAAAATTTACAACAGGTCCAGTCAGGACAGGAACGAGTATAATTCATCAAGGAAACCCAAGTAAATGACAGGGAACTATAAAGCAGTTATAGACAGTTTTATTGATGAACATGGTGGTTTATATACAGGTGATGGTATAGAGAAACAGATAAGATACGAGGAAAGTAAGTAACTAAAACAAGGACAGAATCATGGCAATGGAGACTGTAAAATAAATCTAGCTAAACTAGAGTAATATGATAAGTCCATACAGTAAATATAAACCAAGTGTAATCCTATATAAATCCAGTACGGGATGAATCTAATACAAGATGAATCCAGTACGAGACGATTCTAGTCAGTAATCAGGAATCCAGGTGAGACTAGCTATAATCTAATAGTGTGTTTTAAAATACTGAGATCGACATGTAAATGGCTGTAGGTATCAGGCACATCTCTCACTGATCAGGCGAGAGATGGCTATGCTTCTAGTAGATTCCAGTAGGAAGATTCCAGATTTGGGATATGTCTACATGTCTTACTCAATATTTCCCCACCCTGTAATACAAGTGAATCCAGTACAAGACACGAGAATCGAGAGAGTCCAGCCAAACACGATGATACTAGTAATGGTTCCAGAATGATTCCAGTAATAGAGGCCAGACAATATGGTAAGTGTGTCGCATACATGAATCTAAAAATATCCATACGTGTAGTAACAGAGAATCACATAAAACTAACTAGAACTGAAGTACAGTAACTGATAAATAAATGAGAGAACTATTAGAGAATGTACTCGCCTGATACTCTGAAAAGAGTAGTATAATGTCAGATGTCTGCACCGGAGTCACAATGTCCTAAATAGAGCAGTACAGGTTATAATGTGTTTAAAATAAGACAGATGATGTTTATGATGCAATCTATATGATTTCTAGGTCAATCTAGGTCAAAGTCAACTCTAAGTCAAACCTGGTCAACTGTCTAGGTCAAACTAGGCCCGAGTCAAACATGGTCAACTCTGGGTCAACCCAAGTCAATACTCTAGTCAAACTAGGTCAATTGGTCACATCTAGAATCAATTCTATAATAAAGCTATTCTCATAAATATATCTAATAGCCTACATGGGGTTAAACCCTCACAATCATCATCTTACATATATACATATAACTCTCAACTAATACCTAACTAAGCCTATAGTCTAAACATGAATCCCTCTTTAGGTAAAACCACAACAAGCCATTTCTACCTCTATACATGTACCCTCACTTACCAATCAATGCCATATCATGCCTTTTAATACCATAACCTTTGAACCATATAGTCTCTTCCACACAAGCCCCTAAGTTAATGAATACTAAGTTAACAATCACTTAACATATATACATATAATTATATACCCATAACTGCTAACTTCTCCTTATATCAGAAACTAGGATAATTTCAAACCCAACTACAAAACTGGAATCCCATCCTAATATATATCAATTATATATATAGACAATATCTATATTAACTTAGGAGAACTGAACCCATAACACACATACACATGATTGGCCCTGTCTCTCACTGTTAACATGAGAGCAGGAAACCCCCACCTACTGTGTAAACTAGGCAATCACTGAACAAATAAAAATAACATCAAGTTCAAATAGGGCTGAACACATGTATCCCAAGCTAAACTAACTGTGCTAATAGGCCCATACTTAAGAAGCCACTCTTAGTTCTCTCAAGAACCTGAGAATCACAGTCACCCTATCAACATTCCAATCTAATATACACTAACTAACTCACCATTCACTCACTCACACACAAAGGTTTAAGGACTAAAAACTTGTAAAACAGGACTGCACTGTATAGTGCCCATCGAACCCAACTGAACTCAGTGTTCAGTTTAACCCAGTTCATCATAACTCAGATTGATATATATGAATTAAACATATGTCATGAATTAGCATTTCAGGAATTCTCAGGAATAACATATCAAACCAATCTCAGGTTCTTCAACTGTACAGTGCTCAAAAATTAATTTTGTGTGTGTGTGTGTAGACACTGAAATCAGTGACAAAATCTCAGGAATTTCTGAGAATAAAATGACAGCTTAACACCCAATTCCAAGCCCAAATTCGAATCCCCATTTCAAACACCAAATCAGTGACCAATCTAGGCAGCAACTAACCCACATGTAACCCATCTAACACATATGTATAAACTGTAAGGAGTATGTGTGGCATGTAGGGTGAGTGACTATGTGTGTGACATATGAGAAACAAGCACACAAATTGTTCTCAGGTTCATTTGATTTAACATATGACAGTTCAACCATTCAACCATTTGAAATCCCGATACCTAACACCTATCATCCAAAATCCCACACAAATCGTAAACTAACCTAAATATACGTGCATATCTCAGTTTGCATGCCCGTATCGGTCCGCGTGCCTTAATTTCTGTGCCAGATCCCTGTGCTGCTTGCGGGACCCGCACGGTATAGCCTCCTGCCATCCTCCGTGCTTTCTGTTATTATTTTATTATTTAATTCTAATGACTGTTTATTATGTGTTCTGAGGACCTCGATGGACGTGCTAGCTTGGATCGTGATCGTCGAAGACTTGCTTACCTAGCCGAGCCCTCTAGGCAAGTATCCCTTGCTCATCGACGACTCTTGCCCTCTCTCCTGAATTTTAGTGCATTTAATTAATTTGTACTTGTAAATTGTATAACCTTGATTAGTGTAGCCTATTAGTAGAACTGCCATGATGATAACTTAGGATAGCTTGGTCCGATACCGGGATAGACCGTATCGGACAACTCGGATGGGTCATCCACACCTCCGAGGACACGAGCACAACTCACTTGTACGGATTGTCCCCGTATGCCCCGTGTCCGACTCGCGGTCGGGTAACGGCTCTGGCTAACTATTCTTGTGGCTGTGATTGTGCTTGGGTTAGAACTATGGACATGTGCTGTGATGCATCCTGCGAGGCAATTTCTTGTTATATGTGTTGGCTTGGCACCCAGTACGTATTGTAGTGCTGCTGGAGGCCGGGACTTAGTGGTCTCGGGTTCGATTGGTTTCCAGTACGCATCGTAGTGCTGCTGGAGGTCGAGACTTAGTGTTCTCGGCTATCGATTTGTTTCCAGTACGCAACATAGTGCTGCTGGTAGCTGAGACTTAGTGTTCTTAGTCTGCGATTCTGTAATTCTGCGGCGGATCGAGTGGTTTTAGCCCCAATTCGTAGGGTGCTCCCTTCTAGATTACAAAGGAGACTCTGCCGAATTTTTCCAGAATTCCTAGTTGGGAATTTGGTTCGAAGGATTAGGCAGAACCATTCCTTTGGTTTGCTGGACTGGATTCATGCATGTTCATCTTGGCATAGTTTACCTGATCCCATTGCCTGCTAGGTAGACTCCATACTAGATTAGTCACCTAGCTCCTGACCTGTCTTGTCCGTCGGATAGCGTAAGGAGAGCGGTTCCACTCGGGTAGCGTTGTGAATCTGCTCCAGAGCGGTTCACGCAATCCTTGCCACTTTTTTGGTGGTATTTAATTATATTCTTGTCCCCTGATTATTCATTCTAGGAGTTATCCTAGTCTAGCCAGCTAGGACTGATAGTTGTCTTATGTATCGAGATTTGTAATTTTGGAGTATATCTGAGGATTGAGTATTATGGGAGTATGATCTCGAGATATTGATTGATAGACCCACGTGGACTTTTGGATAGTATTGTTATTTCTTTTGATGATGCTCTAATTCGATCGGACATGATTATGTAGATTCTTGGATTCTGAGGATCGCGAATGTTTCGTGGAGCAAGGAGAATATCGAGGGTATTATTATATGATTTTTATTCGACTTTCCAAACGCCCAAAACCTGGTACCTTTGTGTATTCCGGTAGTTGGGGAACCGGTTTTGATTGCTATGTCTTGGTAGTTGAGGGGCTCATTTTCTAGTGGCTTGTGATCATTGACTTGGAGGATTCTTGTGAGCCAGAGGGCCTAGCATTGCTTACAGTGATTAGCTTGGTATTTGGTTATTGACCTTTCTCACATGATATTAATTCCATCGTAGAGGGGTGACTCTTGATAGATCTGGTGGATAGACCGACTGGATGATTAGAGCTCTAGGCTCCCATATATGCTTGAGATGTTATTGTAGTAGAGGTTCCGATCTTGTACTTGACCTGATATCCATGCCATGACGTGGGCAGATAACTTCTTGTGACTGACAGAATTGTCCTTGTCCCAGACCTGACTACTTGTATCCGTGCTATAAGTCCAGTTACCCTTTGAGGTACTGGCCCTGACCTTGTACTGCGGTGTCCCTTGTCTACTGGCACTTTGAGGTGCTACTTCCATGATTATATGGCATTGCGATGTTATCTTGATATTCAAGCTATGTTATATGATTACCTGCACGGGTACCTTGGTAGTTGGCCTTTAGTCTTAGCGTGGTCAGGATTGCCTGCTTGCTTGTTGCATAACACTAAGGATGAATCACAAGATCGTGCATTACCAGCCTGGTATGTGATCCTGGATAACTATATGGATAATCTAGGTAACTTAAACTGGTAGAAGCATTGGGGGGAACGAAATCCCGAGATCGTGCATTACCAGCCTTATCCCATACATTAGTCATGACCTGCAGGCTGGCCACCATGGATATTGTTACCATTCATACTAGTGGATGGCAATATCTGACTACTTTATGTACTATACATTATATACATGGCATGCTCGGCATGGTGGCCTTACGAGGGACCGGTGGTGACATGCAGAGCCCGGTGGTCTTACGAGGGACCGATGCTCATCTATCCTTGATATACTTGGCCCCGCTAGCCCTGCTGGGATGGCACAATCTGAGGATTCCCATACTTGCATTGTTGGGGTAACCCAACCTCCACATAGAGAGCTGTAGGCATTTTGAGTGGCCGCTTATTCTCCTAAATTGTATGGCTTGTTGCTTGCTAAGCTGGCTGGCACATAACGCTGCCCCGGTGCGGTAATTCATTCCCTTGTTCTTGTTTGATGTAGGGGTGAGTTACTTTTCTGATGACAGACTACGTGTTCCAGTTGGCGATGCAAGCATTAGTGGATGTTAGGATGACTGTGATGATTGTTGGTTACTTACGTATTAGTAGTTGGATTGCTGCCTTATATTTTGTTATCGTGCGTTGGTACCGTACGACCCCTATCCTCATTTACTGTTCATATATGATCTGCTTTATAATTTATCCTGCTGGCTTTTTTTTCGCCCGTCCTTGAGCTTTCATTTCTGGTACTTGCTACGGTTGGCCTGACCAACCCTGGATTGTTCCCAGATTGCCTGTGACCGACCCTGTAGATCTTCCAGACTTGAGGACGTCTTCAGTTCCTGATCATGAGGGAACTGTGTGGGAAGGTATTCTTGTCTACATTATTTCTTATTGTAGGCTCTCTGATTATCATATGAGTATTTCCTGTTTTTCATATGATTATCTCTCTTGTAGTTATTTTATTGATTATTGCCTGCGGATATGAGATCGGATTTAGGCCATAGATTGATTGCATGCTAGGATACCCAGTAAGACTTGACAGCCGTCATCGCCGTATAGCGTATTCTTACCTTATACGGTGTAGCTGGCCGACGTCCGTCCCCGTATTTCAGCATTGGGGCGTGACACCATTGCAAACAGAATCGGACCAAACATTCTTCTAAGTACTGGATGAACTTAGACAGAACTCTGGCCGAGTTTGGTCCGAGTTCGGACCGAGTTCGGTCAGTTCAAATTCAAATGTTTGTTGCCTCCAAATCTGCATGCTACGTTCGTTTGCGAAATCCTTGCATCCGAACTCTGTCCGAGTTCGGTTCTCAAAAACACCTATAAATAGAAGAGAAATTTCATTTTCAAATCACTCATCATTTTTTCTTCTCTTTATCTATTCCTAAAGTATTTTCAGTGTTCTAAACAGCTTTCATACTCCACCTATACATCTCTTAGCCAAAGCCAGTAATATCGATTCAATTTAGAGTTATTTGGTTCTCAGACTTGTAAATAGGTCATTCAAGTTCTAAAATCAATTATGTTAGTGGAGCTGGTCATGCGCTCGTCACCAAGCACGGTGTTGTGAAGTCGGTCGTGCACTTGTCACCAAGTATGGTGTTGTAAAGAGACTGCAAGCTCTCAATTAGCTTGTGAATAGTAGATTAACAACAGGCAAGAGTACCTACGACTGGACTAGTCCTCAAGAGGGAACCAGTTATATCACGGTGTCCACTGAGTTTGATTCTCTGATCTTTTGCTATATTTATTTATTGTCTCTTTATTCACTGCCATAGTTATCTACTTTTAGATTTTAATTACTATTCATCCCCCTCTAGAGGTGCTCAATGGTCCAAAAATTGGTATCATAGCGGATTATATTCTAATATAACAACCTCAGAGAGAATATATGGCAGCCGTAAAATCAATATTCAACGGTGAAGGACAATCCACAAATAGACCCCCACTATTTGATGGAACAAACTATACTTACTGGAAAACACGAATGACATTCTTCTTAAAGTCTCTTGACTTTGATCTTTGGTCTATAGTTATTGACGGTTATAAGAAACTAGCACCTATAGTAGTCGATGGCGTACATACAGACAAACCTCATGATAAATATACAGAGGCAGAAAAATCAAAGGCTAGTCTAGATGCACGTGCCATCAATGTACTGTTCTGTGCAATTGACAAGATGGAGTTCAATCGAGTTTCAACCTATAAGACGTCTCATAAGATTAGGAAACTTCTTGAGGTAACTCATGAAGGTACTTTCCAAGTGAAGGAATCCAAAATTAGCAGACTAACACAGGAATATGAATCTTTCAAGATGAAACCCGACGAGTTAATTACACAGATGTTCACTCGTTTTCTTGATATTACTAATCTTTTGCAATCTCTTGGTAAGGATTACAGTAATCATGAAAAGATCAGAAAAGTGCTACGGGCTCTAACCAAGAACTGGAACCCAAAGGCAACTGCAATCATTAAAGGAAACGATCTCAGCACAATGACTTTGGAAACACTTATGGGCAAGCTAATAACCCATGAGCTGGACCTACAAGAGTTTGAAGAAGCAATCCCTAAAATAAAATCTATCGCCTTCAAAGCTCAAGCCAGAAGATCAACATGCAAAGATTCTGATGAAGAATTATCCAGTAGTGATGAACAAGCCCTGCTAGTAAAGAACTTCAGAAAATTCTTAAAGTTTGAGAAATCAAACAGAAAGAAGAAAGATGTCTATGAAAGCAATGAAGAAGAAACAATCTGCTTTAGATGCAAGAAGTCAGGGCATATAAAGAAGGACTGCCCAACTCCAAAGAAAAGTAGTCCATATGATAGATCAAGATCAAGCCGAAGAACAACAACTGGTCGAAAAGTATGCAAATACAAGTATCTGGCATGAAAGTGATGCTAGTGAATCAGTAGAAGAAGATAGACCCTGCAGCACTACAAATGTCTATCTCATAGCTTTTGATAAGGTATCCTCAAATCCTATATATGATGATTTTACTTTCGATGAGCTAGAAAATGCCTTCAGCGAATTACTTGAAGAACACAGAAATATGCTTGACAAGTATAAGCAATCTCGAAAAGAGGTAAAGGCATGCACAACCGAAGTAGCTAGACTGTCAAATATAATTGAAGATATTAGAGAGATATCTACTACTGGTAACACGGATGAGATAGCCAAGCTTAAAGTAGACTATCATGAGGCTATCCTCAAAATTGAAAAAAAAGAAAGAGAATATGTCAAGATACAAGAGTTATATGACATAGAGAAGAAAAACACTTTGTCACGCCCCAGAACCAGAATACTGGAGAGCGGGGGCAGACATAGCCAGCTACGTATATGAAATGGAATCCATCTCGCTATACGGTCACGGCTGTCTAGATACATGAGGGTTTATCTACAAGCCAACAGTCTCTTAAGGTCATGAACAAGCCTAGTGTCTCAATCACAAGCAAGTAAGTAAAAGGTTACAAGATGTATGATCATTAAATATACAATAGTAAGGCGTCCCAAACATTACATATTCAGCTGATCATAAAGCTAGTCATTATAAAATGTTAGGACTAGCAAGAGTTTAGTCATACATGATCAACCCTAGGATCTGTCAATCATGTTACAGCCCGTAGGCAGACAGTAAGTAAAGTGCAATCGAGCTAAACAGGTGCTCGTCGGCTAAACGCCTCAAAAGAATATTTTTACAATAAAGTGGGAGATCAAAAAATAAACCCACTCGTTGCCAGGGTTCCGTCTAGTGGCCACCATCTGGCTGGAAGGTCGGTAGATCCTCCGGAGCTGCTCCGAAATCTGGCCACACAAAACCAGCTGGGTCAGACCCCAGAAAGAGCAAGTGCCACAAAGGAAGATTCACTTAGGAACTAAAACCAGCAATCAGCACAAGAGTATAAATAAAGTAAGAACTGGAAATAAAGAAAATACATCAGGATGATATACGACGAGATAACCATAGAGCTATTCAGATAACCAGGTTACAACCCCTAAACCAAACAAGGACCGGGGTTGTAACCCTTCGTCTGAACAGAACTTGGAATTCTCACAATTTATCGGTAAAATAAATACAAGCATTCTGGTCATTCAATAATCTGGAACAGGATCAGGGCAAGACTAGACTAGTTAGACTCCATCCAATCACTTCACGGCCAAGCAAGAATTACGGCTTGATACTTTAACTAACTAGGGTTGTCACAAGCCTAATTACTAACAAGATACAGTGAGATTATTCCACAGCCACAAGCCCTGCAGTCCATCCAGGTTACCCGGGTTGAAGGATTTAGAGTTGAATTCAGGTGGGTACACCGTCCAGGAAACGAATGTACCCTTAGGTAGCTTGAAGGGTGCAACACATGACAGTGTGCTGGAAATGTGCCATACTCGACGGCAGGCTACAGATCCCAAGGCGTGCCCAGGTAACGGGATTGCCTATAGCTGGGAAATCTCTTATGACTAGTGTATTAATCTAGTTATTAGCCTTAGTCCATTACAATAGGTACTCCTGACCGTGGTACTCAGGAGTCCCCTCCTAGACATGATGCAAGAGAGGACTGAATTATTTGTACAAGCACAATCGCCCACGGTGTCTAGATTAATTATACAGGTCATGTTATGTCAGGTAGCCGTCGCAACAGCTATTCAAGATAATCATGTCAAGTTTATAATATCAAGTGTACTAGTCAGGAGTACGCCACGACGGGCCACTATCAGGTCATGTCAGGTTATTATGTCAGGAGTGCACCACTACGGGTCACTATCACGTTATGCTCAATTATCAATTCCAAAAATATCAAATGAATTCATGATTTTCAAGTTCAGGACAAAAGGCGTAAGGATATAAAATGGACGTTAAATATCTAATAAAATATCAATATATAGGGCTATAGAAGAGCCATGCGGCTAAGGCACATGCGGCCAGGATGGATCTCATGCGGCTGGGGAAAGAGTCGGGTTCATGCGGCTGGAGAGAGATTCATGCGGGTCGGGGGGAACTAAGGACCCATACGGCTCGCAGGAGAGGGATTCTCATGCGGCTAGAATAAATCGAACTTATGCGGCCAAGAGAAGGGCAAGACACATGCGACCCAATTAGGAGAGCGCATGCGGCCAGGGTCACTGGATTCCATGCGGCTAAGACAAGGGGACGCATGCGGATGGAGGTGCAGGGGCGCATGCGGTTAGGGGGACGAGGGCGCATGCGGCTCCAAGATGTTGTGCCTCATGCGGCCAGCGAAAGAGTGGGCTTCATGCGACTGGGAGGAAGCAAGTTTATACGGCTAGGTAATGATGGGCGCATATACGGCTCAATTAGGAGAGAAGTCCATGCGGCCAGGAATGGGATCCAGCCTATGCGGCTAAGAGTCCCATACGGCAAAGTCACTTGTCGCATGAATTGTCATGCGGCCAAGTCAAGCCCATGCGGCCAGAACTGTCGTATGAAGGCTCATGCGGCTCAGAATCACTTGCCGCATGAAGTATTCATGCGATCAAGTCTAGCACTGTTCTTCTTCTCCAAGCTTCCGAGAAGAAGAACGCCAAGAATCCATGCTTCCAAGCTCCATGAAACATTCATCCGGAGTCCAAATCCGAACTTCCATAGGTCAAAATAGGGTAGAACGAAATTCTCTACAACATGGAACCATCAAAACTCAAAAATAACAAAATTAAGTAGATCAAAACCCAAGAAATCCGAAAATAATGTAAACTTAGATCTACAAGAATCCGGCCATGGAAAGTGAAAATGCCAAGTACTAAAGTTAGTTAAAATGCTGTAAGGAAGAGAATGAAGCAATAAAATTAGAGTTCCTCCATGAAGCAAGTTCCACTTGCCTAGACCTCTTCCTCCCTCTCTCTGGTAGGTAAGGAAGTAATGGTAGAGAAGATGGTAAATGAAGAGAGAGAAAGGAGAAGGGTTAATAAATGGTAGTGGTGGTGGTAGGTAAGGGGTTCACCCCTTGGTTCATGATGAACCAAGAGCAGTCCCAAACCGAACCAAGCCAACCCAACCCAAGAATAAACCAAGCCCAGGGAGGAAATTAAGCAAGAAAATCATGCAATACAAGAATAAACACGTACACGTATTCCAGAAATACGTAATACGAACCACAGGCATTACACACTTAGTCACACAGCAAAGACTTATAGATATACGGTTTCTAAAAAGTTAGAAATCAAGTTAGACAAAGAGGCTATACCTGTGACACAGCCTAAATTTAGTCCTAATGCTCAACATACACCTAAGAGGACTAAAACACAGAAAGCACGTAAGAAACACGAATATCACCATGCTTTCACATATAGGTTTTCAAAGAAACCACATATGCATGTCAACACAAAATCAACTAACATGTTTTCAAAACTTACTTGCATGTACTGTGGTACTCATGGGCACATATCATAGTATTGTCCAGCAAGAAAGCTTGTTGACAATCACACACTGATTTGGAGACCTAAGACTAATCAATATGGACCCTTTAGTAAATGGGTACCAAAGGATTCATCTACTTGTTTTGTAGGTGGACCCTCAACCCTCTCATGCAAAAAGCAAGTAAATCCTCGATAACGGATGTTCGCGGCACATGACTGATGATGCATCTTTGTTTGCCACGCTATCGATAAAGAAAGAAGGAGGCATCTCCTTCGAAAACAATCTGAGAGGTGATATCATTAGAAATTGCATTATTGATATATCTCCTTATCCTGTAATAAAATATGTTTGTCTAGTTACAGAATTGAAACATAACTTACTGAACATAAGTCACTTGGCAGATAATGGTTATGGCATTAATTTTCTTAAAGACAAATGTACAATATATGATATGTCATCTGGTAATCCTGTATATGAAGGGATTAGAGAAGACAATATTTATGTTTTCTTTTAGAGAGTACTAATAATACAGGAAGATGCCTAGTCGCAAGCTTAGATGAAAGCTGGCTGTGACATATGAGGCTAGGACATGCTAATATGGACACTATCTCACGGCTAAGCACTAAAAAGTAGGTAAAAGGACTTCCTGAGATATTATTCAAGAGAGATATGGTACGTGTAGACTGTGAAATAAATAAAGCACATAGATCTACATTTAAATCTATCAACGCTGTAAGTACTTCTAGAGCTTTGCAGTTGATACATATGGATTTATTTGGTCATAGTAGAGTCGCTAGTATTGGAGGTAAGCTCTACACCTTTATTATTGTTGATGATTTCTTTCCTTTTACTTGGGTTTACTTTTTATCAAACAAAAGTGATACAATTTTTGAATTTCAGATATTTTATAAAAAGGTACAAAACAAAAAAAGCTTCATGATTACTCGTATCCAAAATGATCATGGTGGCAAATTCGTAAATACTGATTTCAAAAAGTTTTGTGATGATGGTGGATATTACCATGAGTTTTTCTGTCCTAGAACTCCTCAACAGAATGGTGTTGTGGAGCGGAAGAACCGCTAAGCGAGATGGCTAGAGTCATGCTAAATCTGCACAATCTTCCTAAATACTTTTGGACAGAAGCTGTAAGTATAGCCTGTCATGTTTTAAATAGGGTGTTAATTCGACCTATCTCGAAGAAAACACCTTATGAATTTTGGTTTGGAAAAATTCTAAATATTTCATATTTTAAAGTTTTTGGATGTCGCTATTTTATCCTGAACACAAAGGACAATTTGGGAAAGTTCGACTCTAAAGCAGATGAAAGGATATTTATCGGGTATACTGCTAAGAGTAAGGGAAATAGAATTTTCAATAAAAGATCTATTATTTTTGAAGAATCCATTAACGTTACTTTTGATGAGCTCAATAGTCACAAATCTAGCGACAGTGATGATGAAAATGTACAAGCTAGAACCAATAAGAGTCCTGTGGAAGATCTGACTCATAGATTTGAATCATTGAAGTTCTTGCCAGATCATCCAGAGACGCTCATTATAGGTGATATATCAAAAGGTGTAAGTACACGCTCTTCTTATAGAGATACTGAAATAGCAGCTAATGTAGCTTTCATTTCACAAGTAGAACCTAAGAATTTTGCAGATGCTTTTAATGATGATTTTTGGATTGATGCCATACAAGAGGAACTTAATCAATTTGAGAGAAACCAAGTTTAGGAACTTGTTCCCAAACCTATTGGTTAATCGATAATTGGAACTAAATGGGTGTTCGGAAATAAATTTAGTGAAGATGGACAAGTTCTATGCAACAAAATACGTCTAGTAGCACAAGGTTATAATAAAAAAGAAGGTATTGATTATGACGAGACATATGCTCCTATTGCTAGACTAGAAGCTATCCGCATGTTTTGTGGATATGCATGTTTTAATAATTTTAAATATTTCAAATGGACGTGAAAAGTGCATTTTAAATAAATTTTTGAAAGAAGAAGCTTTTGTGAAACAACCCCCTGGTTTTAAAGATTTTTAAAAACCTGATGACGTATTCAAACATAAGAAATCACTCTATGGACTCAAACAGGCACCTCGTGCTTGGTATGAACGCCTAGGTGCCTTCTTACTTGAAAATAATTTTTCAAAAGGAAGAGTTGATACTACTTTATTTATCAAGTCTTTAGATGATGATATTCTTCTTGTGCAAATATATGTTGATGTCATCATATTTGGATCTACTAATGAAAAACTTTATCAAGACTTTGCTAAGAGTATGCAGAGTAAATTTATGATGAGTATGATGGGAGAGCTGAACTTCTTCCAAGGACTTCAGATCAAACAACACTCAAAAGGAACATTCATCAATCAAGATAAATATACAAAGGACATACTGAAAAAGTACGACTTCGACAATGTAAAGCCAATCAGAACTCTAATAGCTACATCAACAAAGCTTGACACTGATGAAAGTGGTAAACCTGTCGACCAGCGAAAGTATCAAGGTATGATTGGTAGTTTATTATATTTAACTGCTAGTTATCCTGATATTATGTTTAGTATCTATATTTGTGCATGATATCAGGCAAATCCTAAGGAATCACACTTATGTGCCGTTAAGCGTATCTTTCAATACCTTAAGGGAACTTCAACGGTCGGCTTATGGTATCCTAAAACCAAATCCTTTAACTTGATAGGTTACTCAGATGCAGATTTTGCAGGATGCAAAGTAGACCGTAAAAGTACCAGCGGTAAGTGTCATTTCCTAGGAAAAGCCTAAGTCTCGGTTTAGCAAGAAATTATAAAATTCTGTAGCACTATCAACTACTGAGGCTGAGTATATCGCCACAGGACGATATTGTGCTTAAATTTTGTGGATGAAGCAAACCTTAGAAGACTACAATCTGTACTACACTAAGACTCCTATTTATTATGACGACACTAGCACTATTAACCTGACTAAGAATCCTATATGTCATTCACGCACAAAGAACATAGATTCGTCATCACTTTTTACGTGATCACCAACAACACGGGAATATTTGCTTAGAATTTGTTGACACAGATTATCAACTAGCAAACATTTTCAAAAAACTACTAGCTGAAGACCGCTTTAACAATCTGCGTCGAGAGCTCCGCATACTTAAATTTTGAGATTCATAATGTAGTATGATTAATAAATCAATTTATAACTCAAAACATTGACATTTATTAATGGACGTTATTTTGGGTATAAGCCAAAAGGGTCCTTCTGTCATACAGGCGTAAATAGCCTGAAACGACACGGTATACTAGTCTTCGGACTCCCGCTAGCTGGGATCCGGCCCCTACAACTAACCCAAAGTAATAAAAATTATTAAATAAAGAAGTGTGAAGGTTATACATTGAAATTTATTAATTATACATTATTAATGACATTGGAAATACAAGTCGCCAAACTCGGACCGAGTTCGGATGGGACCTGTACGGATTTCCAGAACAGAACAGCTGGCCCTAGTATTTATAAACCTCACAATTCCCTCTTTTATTTCCCATCTTCCTATCGAGAATCCTCTCTAAAACCATAAGTGAAGGTTCTCCTCTTCAAGTTTTGTGGAGTTTTAAAGTCATCTTCTTCATCCTCTTCATCTTCTACTTTCTTCCTACAAAGGTAATTATCTATCCTCTCTCTTTACTAGCAATGGCACCCAAAGCCTAAAAGAGAAGGATTGATACCACCCAAGTAGGATCATCCTCTTTGGATTATGTCCTAGCAAATGTTTTCAGTCCAGCTCGTCCTTCTGACAATGACGACTATGACTCTGGTTTATACCCTGACAAGGAATTTTCTGATCTTTGGTTTACTTCCTTCTTTGGTCGTAAAATTTGTAATGGAGCTTGTGTAAATTTTACAATCATTTTTGAATATTCTTCTACTTTTAACCAACTTAGAATTTGGGACTTTTTTTGAAATTTTTGATAATATCTATGATAATGTTGTTAGAATGTTTTACTGCAACTTGCAAGTAAAAGATAATGGCAATTTCTATTCTCGTGTTGCTGGACACGAATTTGAGTTCAGTGCCACTGATATCATTTAATATTTTTACGTTTCTGATATTGGTGATGCCTTGGTGGATATTAACCAGCGTAGAGTTTCCAGAAGGTGTCACCCTTGACTCCTTCAAAGCATTGATGTGTCACCCTCGTCCTGTCCCATGTAGGGTGTATTCAAAACACTTGATTCAGCATTGCTATGAACTGTATCGCTTTATCTTCTCTGCCTTACTTCCAAAAAAAGGATCCTCTGACGAGATCACCTTTATGGAATTATCTGCGATGTATCATATTCACTTCAGCATACCTTTCTCCGTCCCCAAGACTGTTATGGCCAGCATGCTAAATTGCAGAAGTGCAGGGCATAACCTTGTTTACCCCATGCATCTGGCATCTATCTTCAGGAGATTTGAAATTGATCTTTCCATCTGTCCTTTCTCTTCTCCTACTACTGAACTTAGTAGAGATAGGTTGTACCCCAACCCTCCTCCTCCACCCGGTGCCGAACCTGCTGCTCCAGTTCATGACGATGACCCCCAGGCTCCTGCTTCAGCCCCTACTCCTGGCTTCGACCTAGTCTTTTATAAGCGCTTTGATGACTTTGTTGCTCTCTCAGCTTAATGTCATCAGAGTTATATTGACGCTGAGTTCCGCCACATCACCCACGCTCAGGTGTTGTGGAACAGCATTGCTGATATTCACTGGAGTCTATCTCATGATCCCATTCATCCTGTTCTGATGATCCATCACCCCAGATTAACTAGTCCGAGGTTCGATGATGAGGCTACCTTTACTTATTTCGATCCTACTATAGCTTACTTTCCACCAGATGCTCCTGGAGGTGATGATACGCCACTGTGATGTAGAACTTCAGTTGATGGTTTTTGGTTTAGGATGCTAGATGATGATCGATGCAGTTTTTATTTTTTTGTGATGATGTACTAGTCTAAACTTATGAGTTAGACTTTTTAGACTATGGTTGATAGTCATAAAATGTTGAGTTATGACTAATGTTGGTTATGTTAGTTGTATTTTAGTTTCATTCTGCTATCAGATTTTAGTTATTCCACTACTATTTTTATTTTACTTTTTCATGTGATTTGTTACATATGGATATTTCGGTCTTTTTTTGTCTTTTGGTGAACATATTGTTGGCTTCACACATTACGAGGTAGCCATAATATTTTGATCATGACAAAGGGGGAGAAAGAGCAATACCAAACCATCACCATTTTCTTATGTTATTAGATTTTTTTTCTTAAGTTATTAGATATATTTTGGTGTAGACTAAAGTTTGTCGATTATCAAAATGGGAGAGATTGTTGGCCCATTTCCTAATGGTCACACTCGATTTTGATAAATCAACAAACGAAAGTTAATACACAAAATATACAAACTGCTGCTATTATTTCAGGTCAAGTGAAATCAATATCAAAGAGCATACTACAACATCCGCAAGCATGTAAATCATTATCCCGAAGCTTTTATGCACTGAAAACAGTATGAGTCATTTTATAGTTTATTATGTATTTTATCCTTTATTGAGTCTAGAATACAAATTGTAAAATCGACTGAGTATTACTGGCTTAGGTTATCCACAGTCCACTTATCTAAAAAAAAGCCTACCCATCCACCAAAATTTTATTTACCAAAAGTTTCACTTATCCTATACAAACAGAATTGGACCAAACATTCTTCTAAGTACTGGATGAACTTAGACAGAACTCTGGCCGAGTTCGGTCTGAGTTTGGATCGAGTTCGGTCAGTTCAAATTCAAATATTTGTTATCTCCAAATCTGCATACAACGTTCATTTGCAAAATTCTTGCATCCGAACTCTGTCTGAACTCTGTCCGAGTTCGGTTATCAAAAACACCTATAAATTGGAGAGAAATTTCCTTTTCAAATCACTTATCATTTTTTCTTCTCTTTAGCTATTCATAAAGTAATTTTTATTGTTCTAAACAGTTTTCATACTCCACCTGTACATCTCTTAGCCAAAGCCAGTAATATCGATTCGATTTAGAGTTTTTTGGTTCTTAGAGTTGTAAAGAGGTCATTCAAGTTCAGAAAACATTTCTGTTACTTTAGCTAGTCGTACGCTCGTCACCAATCACGGTGTTGTGAAGTCGGTCATACACTTGTCACCAAGCACGGTGTTGTAAACAGACTGCAAGCTCTCAATTAGCTTGTGAATAGTAGATTAACAGCAGGCAAGAGTACCTGTGACTGGATTAGTCCTCCAAGAGGAAACCCAGTATATATTGCGGTGTCCACTGAGATTGATTCTCTGATCTTTTGCTACATTTATTTACTGTCTCTTTATTTACTGCCACAGTTATTTGCTTTTAGATTTTAATTGGGGATTATTTTTTGCTGTACTCGCACTCACTCTATTCACCCTACCTCTAGAGGTGCTCAACGGTCCAACATGTGTTGGAAAAATGCGGCACTGATCAACACTTTGAAAGAGGCGATTGACACCGGCCATAGTTCACACGAGTTACTAGATTGCGCCAACTATCAAATGGCGCCGAGCATACTGTTCACCTTCTTCTCCGACCCAACTTCTCACCTTCGAGAGTTGGGTTGGCCTCTTTGTTTCTTGTTGACGATGACATGTGTTGTGGCACCGGCAACGATAGCACGTGAGGCATGGCTCCGACCACTTTCTTGCCTTTCTTAGCGGTAAATCTCTTGGGAGCCATTTGAGCGGAGGAAAACTTCAAAAGATCGAGAGGAAGAATAAGACAGAGAGTTCGAGAGAGAAAATTTCTAAGAAACTCTCTACCCTCTCCAAAGGCTATTTATAGCCTAAGTTGTTGCGTAACGGCTGTGCGAATCTCGCTCAAAACGTAAAGACTGTTGAGATTCTGACGTGCAGGAATCGCGCCTGAACGCTTCTTATTCAAAGTATTTCAAATTTCAAAATTTTTAAAATTTAAAAACTTTGAAGGGGGTCTTGTAGAAGCTTATAATATAATAAGACAGTGTAATACGCCATTCACAGGTAGTACTGGAATTTATTCATCAGATGGCGTACAATATCTAATGACGCCCAACACAAATTCACACCACCATCATATCGCACGGACTGCCACATGGCAATATGTTTTGAGAAGCTAAGTTGTCTGTCATGATGACTGACAATACGTTAGTCGATGAAAATCTCTTTGAATCCCGAGCGCGCAACGCTGGAGGAGATTTTGTCAAACTCATCATAATGACGACTGTTTGTTTCTCCGTGCCATTCATCAATGGGGTGAAGTGCTACTCAATGTTTTCCATAGTTAGCGCCAATCGACAGTTGGCAACAATCAATGGATCGTGCCATTCATGGACTAGCCTAATCAATCAATCATCATCCAGAAGCAGTTAGATGACATGGCATCATTTATTTAAATTAAATTTCAGGGACAAAAATTTCTTGGGGGAGAGGATGTGAGCCCCTTATTTTCGTTAGTTTATTTATTCTTCTTACTATGCAATTTATTAACAAATAATATTGATGACAATTTATACCTTGTCAGATAGTTGTACCTATGGTTATGGTTTAGTTAAAAGAAATCAATCAATCATCGTCCAGAAGCAGTTAGATGACGTGGCGTGCATGTCACTAACTTCGTAGAACGTTTCCACTACATTGCTCATGACCATGCGCATCTCACTAAAATAATGCCATGCATCCACAACAGTTAGTGCAACCGCTCGCACAAGTTGCTATATTACGCCCCCACGCAACCTGATGAAGCTCGCACAAGGTGATCAAACAGTATCCAGAACAGGGTGATGTGGCGCACAAGCCACTAACTTTGCAGAACATGCCTACTACACTGCCCAAGACAATGCGCATATCACTCAAACGATGCCATGCGTCCAAAGCAGTTGGTGTAACCGCTCGCACAAGTGAACAGGCACGCAACCTAAAACTTGTGCAACCCAGAATGACTATTAAACAATTATTTCCAGAACTCTATAAATGGAGTTTCGAATCAGTTCCAAATGATCACAAATGATCATAATCTCCTACAAAAGCGTTGTTGCATCCTTCAGAGGCTCGTGTCTTCGATATCACATTGTCCAAGGGATAAAGTGATCGTCGTATTTTGTTTGGGAGGTGGAGCAATTGTGTGGAGGAGTATCAATCAAAAATGTAATGTTGACTCCATCATGGAAGCCGAGTATGTGGCAGCCTCCGAGGCAGCCAAAGAAGCAGTTTGGCTCAGAAACTTTCTGTTGGACTTGGATGTGGTACCTAGTTTGCCTAAGGCTATTACATTTTATTGTGAAAATAGTGGTGCAGTAGCAAACTTGAAGGAACCACGAGCCCATAAGACAGGTAAACACATTGAGCACAAGTACCACCTGATACGAGATTTCATGAAGAAAGAAAAAGTTGTTGTGATCAAGATAGCATCAGTCGACAACCTAGCTGATCCCTTTACAAAGAGCTTACCAGCTAAGGCTTTTGATAGTCTTGTTGAGGAAATGAGAGTCAGATGTGTAGCAGCATGGCTTTAAGTATAAGTGGGAGATTTGCAACAATATACTGAAAAGCAATGCTTTGAGTATAAGTATTGTTAGGGTTATATACTAAAAGAATCACTTTTGTATTAACTTTATTTTCTTAAATTTTGAATGAGAACATATGGGCAAATGTTTGCATATTATATTTGTTGCAAGTGTTAATGTAAGTGTCTGGTATTCTATATTGTAGATAATTTGGTGTGTGATGTCACACAGAAGATCATATTATCAGTTTTCTACGGCATATATAAATAGTTCACAACCTAGATGGAGTTGGATAATCCATTAGAAAGGTTGTAGTGTAATCTATTATTAGTCTATCTTGACTACAGGTTTACACTAGTACACTTTGTGTGTATTGAACAGGACCACTTGAGGTTGTTCTCTTTAAACTGACTATATAAGAGAACAAACACCTCAGTTATTATGGATGCTTGTGCTCTTAATCCGGATATAATAACTAACATGTATATGCAGTGTGCATTACTTTGACTCATAAAAGAGTGAAATTTATTGTATATGGATCAACAACCTCTATTAATTGGGTAATAACGATCAACAACCTCTATTAATTGGGTAATAACATTGTATGTATGATGGACTATTGATTATAAAAGGAATCCATGTCCCGATACATCGGGTTGATGATGTCCACTTAAGGATAAAAGATGTCGATTAATATAGTTGTCAGTAAATTAATTTGATCGACGAACATTCGATATCTTAACATGGGAAGCCAAATGAGCATATAATAAAAGGAGCCCACAATCATAATTTAGGAATATGAAGGTAGTGAAATAATAGCTCTGTAGTGGACAGAGCTATTGTTAATAGGCAAGGATTGTGTGTTCGGGCTGAACACGGGATACCCAGATCCGTTGGAAGACCTAACCCTAATTTCTTCTCATAGTCCCTGTCGTAGTCTTATAATGTATCCTCTATTCTCTGGCCGTCATATTCACCAGAAATAAGAACCTTTATCAAAATTTATGATTCACGTAAGAAGAAATGGGATGGCTGCCAAAGAGAAGAAAAGGTTGCGAGATCGTCGCCCACACGACATCCAACCCGAAGAAGGAATACGTACAGAAGATCTTGGGGTCGTGACTGCTCGAGTTGCTGGAAACTGTCTTTTTTCTATTGCTGGTATAATTCGTGAACCCTAGTTCTACTACGAGGGGTTAGAACACGTCTTAGATCTTCTAAACTTCCATCGATCAATATGCACACAAAACTAAGGGTCCTGGAAATCCCTAGTTCCATCATTAACTGCATATAACGTGTGGCATTCTGTGAGAGAAGTGCGCTTGGTCGTGGGCAGTATTGTTGTAGGATCGATGGCACCTCTAGAGGGGGGTGAATAGAGTACAGCAGAGAATAATTACCAATTAAAAATCTAAGTCGGTGAAGGAAATATAAATGAACTTGAAATACAAAGTAAAGCAATAAATATAGTGGAGGCAAAAAAGCAATATGCAGACACAACAGGTTTATACTGGTTTCCCTCTCAGAGGACTATTCCAGTTCACGAGAACTCTTACTCGCTATAATCCACTATTTTGAATAGAGATTACACCGTGTGCTTTACTCCGAAGAACACGCCAACTTCAACACCGTCGTATTTTTATCCGAAGTCCATGATCAAACTTCAACAACACCTTTTTGAGAAAAGCTTTTATACGCCAAGCTTGTACAACTCGAGTACTCCTAATCGAAAACCACCGACACTAGAAGAATAAGAGTTGTCTTAGAGATTTGAAGGTTTTGGCTCATTCAAGTAGTTTGAAGGCGTAGAAAGAGATATAAAAGATGAAGATTGAATTGATTATAAGAAATGACAAAATCTTCTCTTTTTATAGAAATTTTTGGGACAGAGTTCGGGTAGAACTCGGTACGTTCATAATTTTAAACGTTTGAGATCCAAAAGACTAGAGAAAGCTTCTGGCCAGGAAAAATCCAAGGTGACCGAGTTCGGAGCAAGTTTGGGCGAAAATTCGGCCGAGTTCGGTTGCTAGGGTTTCTGGTCTTTTTTATTTGGTTTGATTTGGCTTTTGGATATGGGTTTGGTTTTGGGTCAAGGATTGGATCAAGGATATTGGGTCAAGGATTGAACTTCTAAATTGCCAGCGATCCCGACGCACAACTTTTCTAGACTCAATAAAAGAAAAATACAGAATAAATATGAAAAAAATAGTAGAGGTGAAATTTGCAAACTTCTGTTCCTTTTCATATCAAGTTCGGAGTTTTAAGTCAATTATCGAAATCGGTTTGACCATGGCTAAATGGGCCAACAATCTCCCACATTTTCATAATTTGACAAAACTATGATTGATACTTAAGAATTTGTTCAGCTCGATTTGGAAGAATACTTGATGCGGTACAGAGGGTACGGTAGTAGCTTTGGCCTTAAATATTGGTACAATATATTTGCTCTCCCGTTATGTACAGTCAAGTCTTGTTACTCTCCCGTAACAAAATATGTCGGCTGAATATCTGTAAATGTCTAAAAAATAAATAATAACTCCAAACAAAAAATTGAGTCATAAACAATTAAGCAACAAAGCAAAATAAGCAAGTATCTATCTACTCCCCCATTTTGTCACATAAGCAAAATGATATAATTAAATAGCAGTACTCAACACAATCAAGATTAGAGAATTACATTAAACATTAACTAAAAAAGAATGCACAGTGATAAAAATAGGAAATACTGATATAAACTGAAATAGATAGAGTTCATACAACTAAGTCCAAATGAACTAAAGCTGATAATACTTAAAAGAAGCATTTATCTCTAATATATAGTCACACAAAAAATTGAAAAACATAACTATTGATAGTCTATCACGAGGAACATATCCTCAATCATCATCAGCAGCAGCACCTGTCGTCCTGGAAGGACCGAAATCAACAGAACGGTTAGGATCATAACGGACAGCAGCAAGGTTAAAATATCGCTGAGCCTCTGGATCATCAATGCGATATCCAAGTCTAGTGGGATCACAAACCATAGGAATAGGACCTCTAGGGTTGTGAGAAAGACTATATGACATGTCCAACACAGAGTTGGATAAGGCCTAGAGCTGAAGGGTGGTACGAAAGCCTATAGCTTGAAGTCAATCTAACATAAGAGTCTGAAGTGACTCAAGAGAAACACCACCGGGAGGATGAGTAGGATCGGTAGGAGAAGCTGATGGATCGACCGGAGGAGGAGGAGCCTGGATGGGAGCAGGAGCAGCACGACGATGCTCATAAAGATAAGCAGGAGCACCATCCTATGGACAATCTTCAAGCAAAACCTCAAAGAACTAAAAGTTATAAGGCAGATACATCGCATAGAGTAATCGTCACGGTTTCTTACGAAACCGTTTCATAGTAGCGATGATCATCTTAGGCAGGCTAAAGGGACGTAAAAATGGAGATGGTTGGTAGCAGAAAGCTCTAAGTAGGAGATCTCATCAGTGGTGGTATTCTTTAGAATAATGGTGGAGAATACAATTCTATGAAGGTCATACAAGTAGTTGTTCAAGTATTTGGGACGAACAGTGCCTTTGGGCGAGGGTTTGGTGCATATAACGAGTCACGAAATGAATCAAAAGTTATCTCTTCAGAAAATACACTGACGTGATATTAACTAATGCTTCCCCAATATTGGGAATGTTAAGCATAATAGCTAAATCATCGGCATCAAATTCAATGTCAATTCCACTAATATTTTATTTGACTTTGCCATTTGTGACCGATAAATTGTAATAAAACATGTGGACAGTATTGGAATATATTGGAAAACTAGATTGAACTAAATCTAGCAACTCAAAGTGTTCAAAAATGTTTACTTGATCAGAGAATAGTGTAAAGTTGATAGGAGAACTCGGACAAATCTTTCTTTGATAAAAGTCACTAAACCACTCATTTGATCCATCTTGTGACACAAATATAAAATCATCAAATAAGTCACCGTCCAGTTTGGAGGGACTAAAAAAATGAAAAGGAGGCCGCCTCATGAGGATTTGAGGATGAACCTTCATCAACTTTCCTTTTCTTTTTGGAAAAAATAGGAATTTTAGGATCCATAGAAATTGAAAAGGATGGAAAGAGTGAAAATATACAGAAATTGATGGTAGAAAGTTGAAAAGAACTTCGAGAGAGCTCTGATTCCAAAATTTAAAAGCTTGAGAGGCTTGGAGGAAGGAGAGCTAAGAAGTTAGGGTTAGGGTTTTGGTAGAATTTTTGGAGGCTTGGTGAGGAAGATGATGATGTGGAGGTTTAAATAAGGAGGAGACCCGACTATCCAGCTTCTGTTCTGATTCACCCAGACTGAGTTCGGTCCGAGTAATTAATATTAATTAATTAAAAATACATAAATTATATATAATATCTTGGGTTATTTGTAGGGGTCGGATCCCAGCTAGAGGTAGTCCGAAGACTAGTATACCGTGTCACTTCAGGCTATTTACACCTATATGACAGAAGGGCCTTTTCGGCTTATAACCAAAATATTTTCAACGAATTTATGAGTTGTCACCCTTATTTTCCGTATTTCTCGTATTTCGTATTTATACTCGTATCTGGATTTTGGCTTGTATTTTTATTTTTCTCAACTTGTGGAATTTCGATATTTCTCGTATTTTGGGTTTTGGCATGCTCGGTTTTATTTGGATTGGTTCGGTTTTATGTGAGTTGGATCACCTTAACCTACACTCCACCTTCAACACACCACAACCCACCCTCTTTATATTCTCCACCTACCACTCTCTCTTCTCATAACTTCCACCATTAATTTCCTTCTTCTTCTTCTTCTTCTCTTTCATCCATAACTCTCCTAACCCTAGGCATGTGCATCTTGCCACTACATGAGAACCCTCTTTTATTTGTCCATTTGCTAGATTAGGACATGGTGATCAACATTAGAACTTGGTGTTTTATGATTTGAAGTCTCTTTTGCTCTAGATCTAAGTTATTTCTATTTTCAAATTTTGCATGGTTTGATCTCTTTAAGTTGGATTTTCATGGGTTTTTGATGTTTCCATGTGGAAGAGCATTCAATTCCACCCAATTTGGAACTTTGGAAATCCGGATTTGGAGTTCGGATGGCCAAGTTATGATGCTGTGTAGCCTTGGGTTCATCCATGGTGTTCTTGCTGTTTGGAGAAGACAGTGAGCAGTGTGCAGAGCTGTTTAGCTTACGCACCCTGAGCTACGCGCACTCTTTAGCGCTGCGTACGCAGGCTTGAGTACGCTTCCTGTTGGAAGCGTGACTCCTTGAGTGTGCGTGACTTTTCACCTACGCTGCTCTCTCAGCGTGCGTGACTTTTCACCTACGCTGCTCCCTGTAGCGTGCGTGACTTTTCACCTGCGCTGCTCTCTCAGCGTGCGTGACTTTTCACCTACGCTGCTCCCTGTAGCGTGCGTGACTTTTCACCTACGATGCTCTCTCAGCGTGCGTGACTTTTCACCTACGCTGCTCTCTGTAGCGTACGTGAGTTTTCACCTACGCTGCTCTCTCAGCGTGCGTGACTTTTCACCTACGCTGCTCTCTGTAGCGTGCGTGACTTTTCACCTACGCTGCTCTCTTAGCATACGTGACTTTTCACCTATGCTGCTCCCTTGAGCGTGCGTGACTTTTCACGAACGCTGTTCCCCTTGAGCGTGCGTGACTTTTCATGTACGTTGCTCCCCTTGAGTGTGCCTTGGTACGCAGACTTGAGTGTGCCTTGGTACGCAGACTTGAGCGAGCCTTGCGTGCGTACTTTTGTGCGTACGCAGCTTCCCTGCGTGCGTGCTTTTGCACGTATGCTGCCCCTTGACCCCTTGCTTAATCCATTGTCTCTTGGAGTTTTGGTTTTATTAAGCTTGGCTCTTCTATAGCCCTGTATTTTGATATTTTATTAGATATTTTATGCCCATTTTATATCCTTACGCCTTTTGTCATGAACTTGATTTTACTTAACATGTTTGGAATGACTATTGTACATGGCTTGGTATGACAAGGAACTAGCATAACACGACAGTGACCCGTAGTGGTGCACTCCTGACATGACCAACCTGACATGATAGTGGCCCGTCGTGGCACACTCCTGACAAGTACCCTGACATAAATTATCTTGATAACTTAACTTGACTTACCTTGACACCGTAGGTGATTCTTTCTTACTTGCTTGTTAAATCCACTTGTCCTGTCTTACACCATGTCTAGGATGGGACTCCTGAGTACCACGGTCAGGAGTACCTACTAAAATGGATTAAGATTAATAACTAGAATAACACAGTAGTCATGAAGAGATGACACAGCTACAGTCAATCCCGTTACCTGGGCGCTCCAGGGATTTGTAGCCTGCCGTCGAGTAGGGCACATTTCTAGCACACCGTCGCGTGTTGTACCCTCTAAGTCACCTAAGGGTACATTTGTCCCTCGGGCAATGTACCCACCTGAATTCAATCCCTAATTTTCGACCTGGATAGCCTGGATGGTCTGCAGGGCTTGTGGCTGTGGAACAATCTCACTGCATCTTGTTAGTAATTAGGCCTGTGATAACCCTAGTTAGTTAAAGTAGTAAGCCGTAGTATCTGCTTGGCCGTGATTGATTGAATGAGGTATAACCAGTCTAGTCATGTCTTGATCCCATGCAAGATTGCTTCCTGTCTTGATTACTTACATTACTTATCTTGCCGATAAATGGTGGGAAACCAAGCTCTGTTCAGATGAATGGTTACAACCCCGGTCCTTATTTGGTTTACGGGTTGTAACCTGGCTATCGGAATAGTTCCATGGTTATCTCGTCGTATATCATCCTGACATATTTTCGTAATTTTAGTTTTAATATTAGATTTTCTGTGCTGATTGCTGGCTTTTGTTCTTATTTCGTGGCCCCCTTATGGCACTTGCTCTTTCTGAGGTTGACCCAGCTGGTTTTGTGTGGCCAGATTTCGGAGTAGCTCCCGAGGATCTACGAAGCTTCCAGCCCAATGGTGGCGACTAGAAGGAACCCGGGCTACGAGTGGGTTTTCTATTTTTTTTTGCTCACTCTATTGTAACGTTATTCTTTTAAGGCATTTAGCCGACGAGCACCTATTAGCTCGATGCACTTTTACTTACTGTCTACCTACGGGCTGTAAACATGATTAACAAATCCTAGGGTTGCTCATGTATGACTTAACTCTTGCTAGTCCTTGTATTTTGTACGACTAGCTTCATGATCAGCTAAATATATAATATTTGGGACGCCTTATTATTGTATATTTAATGATCATACATCTTGTGACCTTACTTACTTGCTTATGATTGAGACATTAGGCTTGTTCATGACCATAAGAGACTGTTGGCTTGTAGTAAACCCTCATATTTCTAGACAGCCGTGACCGTATATCGAGGTGGTTTCCATTTCAATATACGTAGCTGGCTGTGTTTGTCCCCGCTCTCCAGTATTCTGGTTCTGGGGTGTGACACGGTTTAAGTGGTGGCCTATGCAGGTCTTGTCAATCAAGAAATATGAGGGTTTACCGAATAGATGTCTTAATCAGTATTCGCCATTAATCTCCGCCCGTATTTTCAAATCCATGAAATTCTTGTCCTGATTACATGCTTGTATCGTTGATCTGTCCTGGTCCTTCCTTATTGTTTCCCTGTGTCATTTTCCTCAACGGCACTGTACCTGACCCTGCCGATCAGCAAGAAAGAGCACCTCCCGTGGACCAGCAGCAACCTGGAGATCAAGCCTAGCATTCCGGAGTCGCCTCCAGAGTGATACCTATTGGAGGAGAATCACCAGTTCGGCCCGTCCAGCCCGTAGAGCCAGATGATGGTACCTTAATAGGCCTCATCAGAACCTTGATAGCTTCCCAGGATCGTCGAAGCGATGCCCTGCACCAGACAGTTCAAGATGCTGTGACCCGAGGCGGACATCCAGGGAACCAGGCGGCTAACAGCTTCAAGCGATTGAACCCTCCTTTCTTCGACGGCAGCGAGGATGCGATTGCCGCAGATGCATGGCTTCAGGATACCGAGGTGATTCTGGAAGCAGTTAGGACACCCGAGAATGAGAAGGGGACGGTGGTACGCCTGCAGTTGTTGGACTTGGCTCACAGTTGGTGGGCAGCGCAAGCCATGGGATTAGTGGCACCTATTGCTTGGGCAGTGTTTAGAGAGAGATTCCAGACGAAGTATTTCGATGCTGTGGCTCGGTACGACTTGCAGACCAGATTTACCAACTTGAAGCAAGGAGGCAGAACAGTCGACAGTTATGCATCCGAGTTTTCTAGACTCAGTAGGTTTGCCCCCACCTTGGTGGCGATCGAGTTTGACAGGGCCCAGCAGTTCCAACAGGGACTGCATTTGGAGATCTTGTTGGCGGTTGAGCAGTTCGAGCACCAGACGTTCGATGCAGTCTTGAGAGCAGCTAGGAGGCATGAGTATACCTCCCAGAGGATCGTAGATAGGACCAGAAGTAGGAAGCGGTCCCACTGTCAGATGCACCAATCATCAGCTCCAGCCCCGGCAGCTAGGGGATTGACCATTAGAACTTCGAGGCGGGCGGCCTCAGTAACGTTGGTTCTGCATTCGATCCCGACGTACCCGCAGCATCAGAAGCAGAAGCAGACTTCCGCGATGGGATGTTCTCATTGCAGGAAGCCAAGGCATATGGTAGCAGATTGTCGTAGGGCGCAAGGATTGTGCCTGGCTTGTGGAGCTGCAGATCATAGGATTGGGGCTTGCCCGAATAGGGGTGGTTCATCAGCATCCAACCCTTCTAGCTCTTCGGTGAGAGGACCGGCCCCAGCACCAGTTCAGCAGCAGCAGTATCAGTCTTCGAGGCCCTTGCCACCTCAGTCTCAGGCATTCCAGCAACAGCACCCCTAGCAGTATGCACAAGCCCAAGCTCAGACCCAGAATAGGCAGAGAGGTTTCCAGCAGAGGGGACCAGCAGCCAGAGGACAAGGTCAGGCCATGATGATGGCTATGGAAGAAGAAGTTGCACCAGGTGAGGTAGTGGCAGGTACTATTCTCATCAACTCCTTTCCAGCTTCGGTATTGTTTGATTCTGGTGCATCGCATTCATTTATGTCTGCACGATTCGCGATACGGATAGGATTGGAGCCCGAGTCATTATCAGTGAGGCTCAATATACTTATTGGTAATGGCCTTATGGGAGTAGATCGAGTGTTTTTCTCGTGTCGGATCGTAGTTAGCGGTAGGGAGTTCCCCGCTAGATTCATAGAGTTTCCTATGGCAGACTATGATGTATTCCTAGGCATGGATTGGTTGAAGAACCAGTATGCTAGGATAGACTGCCATATTAGCAGAGTTGTCTTTAGTATCCCCGACGAGCCAGAGTTTTTGTTTTCCAAAGGCACAGTGGAGCCATCTTCCCCAGCATTGCGGATGGCAGTAGCAGCAGTGCAGTTACCCCGGATAGTTGAAGAGTTTCCAGATGTCTTTCCAGAGGAGCTTCCAGGGATGCCGCCGGAGCGGAAGATTGAGTTCACTATAGACTTGATTCCCGGGACAGCACCAGTATCAGAGCGAGTCTACAGGATGGCACCTTCAGAGTTGGAGATTTTGTACAAGATGATTGAAGAACTGAGGACCAAGGGATTCATCCGTGCAAGTGGATCGCCTTGGGGAGCCCCGATGCTTCTTGTGAAAAAGAAGGATGGTATGTCTAGGCTATGTGTTGATTATCGTACCTTGAATTCGGTGACAATCAAGAACAGATACCCTCTTCCGAGGATAGATGACTTGTTTGATCAGCTCAGAGGGGCTTCAGTGTTCTCGAAGATCGACTTGCGCTCAGGTTACCACCAGATCAGAGTCAGAGAGCAGGACATCCCGAAGACAGCATTCAGATCAAGGTATGGACATTGGGAGTTCCTTTTTATGCCCTTTGGAGCGACCAATGCGCCGGCCGTATTCATGGACCTCATGAATCGCATTTTCATGCCTTACTTGGATCAATTTGTGATCGTATTCCTAGATGACATCCTGGTCTACAGCAAGAGTGAAGCAGAGCATGAGCAGCATCTCAGAGTTGTCCTCCAGACACTTAGGGAGCATCAGTTGTACGCCAAGTTCAGTAAATACGAGTTCTGGCTCGTTCGTATTTCATACTTGGGTCACATCATTACCCGAGACGGAGTGGAAGTGGATCCCCAGAAGATTGTGGCTATCGAGTCATGGCCGGTACCCAGCTCAGTGGCAGAGGTTCGCAGCTTCCTTGGATTGGCCGGCTACTACCGGCGGTTCGTTTCAGATTTCGCAAGGATTTCAGCGCCAATGACCCAGTTGACCCGCAAGGATGTGCCGTTTGTTTGGACATCAAAGTGTCAGGAATCATTTGAGAAGTTGAAGCAAGGTTTGATAACGGCTCCCATTCTTACCCTTCCAGATGGGACCGGAGGATTCACAGTTTATTGCGACGCTTCAGGCAGAGGATTGGGGTATGTCTTGATACAGCATGGGAAGGTAATATCTTATGCGTCACGTCAACTACATGATCATGAAAAGAATTACCCGACCCACGACTTGGAATTGGCGGCGATAGTATTTGCTTTGAAGTTGTGGAGGCACTACTTGTACGGAGATAGAGTGGAGATCTTTACTAATCATAAGAGCCTGAAGTATGTTTTTACCCAGAAGGACCTTAATATGCGGCAGAGAAGATGGCTTGAGCTACTGGTGGACTATGATGTGGATTTGCAGTATCATCCCGGGAAGGCCAACGTTGTAGCAGATGCATTGAGCAGGAGAGCCGAAGTTTATTTCCTGACGGCGCAACCAGAATTATTGGCAGATCTTCAGAAGATGGGAATTGAAGTGGTTCTTCCAACCAGCGTGGCATTGATGGCCAGTCTACAGGTTCAGTCCAGCATAGTTGAGAGAATCCGGATGGCGCAGTCAACAGATTCCAAGATCCAGTGACTCAGAGCAGAGTGTGAAGCAAGAAGAAGGCCAGAGCTATGTATCCATGAAGACGGTACACTTCGGCACGACACTCGTCTTTGCGTACCCAGTGGAGATATCAGACAGGAAGTCATGGCAGAAGCCCACAGTTCGCAATATTCTATTCATCCAGGTGGTACGAAGATGTACCGTGATATTCGTCAGCATTTTTGGTGGAATGGCATGAAGAGGAAGATAGCCCAGTTTGTCTCTCGGTGTTTGGTTTGCCAACAGGTTAAAGCTGAACATCAGAGGCCCGCTGGACTTCTTTAACCCTTACCGATCCCAGAATGGAAATAGGAACATATAACCATAGATTTAGTGACCGGATTGCCCAGATCTCCGGCCGGCAGAGATGCTATTTGGGTAATTGTGGACAGGCTTACCAAGGTGGCACACTTTCTCCCATTCAGAGTTGGACAGTCGACGGTGCAGCTAGCAGAGATGTACCTCATACAGATCATCAGGCTTCACGGTGTGCCAGTCAGCATCACCTCAGACAGGGATTCAAGATTTACATCACACTTTTGGTGCAGCTTGCAGAAGAGTTTGGGGACTCGCCTTCAATTCAGCTCAGCCTATCACCCGCAGACGGATGGTTGAGATCCTGTATCCTTGACTTCGGTGGTTCATGGGAGAATCATCTGCACCTGGTGGAATTCTCGTACAACAACAGTTATCAGGCCAGTATCCAGATGGCACCTTTCGAGGCTCTTTATGGCAGAAAGTACAGATCCTCGCTAGCATGGGACGATATCGGGGAGAGGCAGATGCTCGGACCCGAGTTAATTTCCCAGACGGTTGAAGTGGTCAGAAAGGTCAGAGATCACCTCCGAGTTGCTCAGGACCGCCAGCGCCATTGGGCCGATGCTCATCGGCGTCCCTTAGAATTTGCTGTCGGCGACCATGTATTCCTTAGGATCTCGCATAACCGCGGTGTCATTCGCTTCGACGTGCGGGGAAAGCTTAGTCCTAGGTATATAGGGCCGTTCGATATTCTAGAGCGAGTAGGAGATGTATCCTATCGTCTCGCTCTTTCGCCGTCGCTAAGTGAGGTGCATGATGTATTCCATGTGTCCCAATTACGACGGTATATTCCGGACCCGAGCCACATCCTAGACCATTCAGAATTGGTTGTTGGTACCAACCTTTCGTATGAGGAGAGGCCCGTGTCTATATTAGACCAGAGGGAGAAGATACTCAAGAACAAGACTATTAAATTAGTCCGTGTTGCTTGGGGTCATCACTCTCTAGGTGAGTCAACGTGGGAGCGTGAGGACGACATCCGATCGCGATATCCCTACCTGTTTGACTCGTGAGGTATAATGTCTTTCTTATGCCTTATGTTTTCCCTTCCTTGCTTGCATTGTATGATTGTATGATTGAACTGCTTAGTGTAACTTGTCTGTTCTTAGTGTAGCTTACCGTGACAATCTCTAGCTCCTTGATTAAATTTCGAGGACAAAATTATTTTAAGGTGGATAGAGTTGTCACCCTTATTTTCCGTATTTCTCGTATTTCGTATTTATACTCGTATCTGGATTTTGGCTTGTATTTTTATTTTTCTCAACTTGTGGAATTTCGGTATTTCTCGTATTTTGGGTTTTGGCATGGCTCGGTTTTATTTGGATTGGTTCGGTTTTATGTGAGTTGGATCACCTTAACCTACACTCCACCTTCAACATACCACAACCCACCCTCTTTATATTCTCCACCTACCACTCTCTCTCCTCATAACTTCCACCATTAATTTCCTTCTTCTTCTTCTTCTCCTTCCTCCACAACTCTCCTAACCCTAGGCAAGTGCATCTTGCCACTACGTGAGAACCCTCTTTTATTTGTCCATTTGCTAGATTAGGACATGGTGATCAATATTAGAACTTGATGTTTTGTGATTTGAAGTCTCCTTTGCTCTAGATCTAAGTTATTTCTATTTTCGGATTTTGTATGGTTTGATCTCTTTAAGTTGGATTTTCATGGGTTTTTGATGTTTCCATGTGGAAGAGCATTCAATTCCACCCAATTTGGAACTTTGGAAATTCAGATTTGGAGTTCGGATGGCCAAGTTATGATGCTGTGTAGCCTTGGGTTCATCCATGGTGTTCTTGCTGTTTGGAGAAGACAGTGAGCAGTGTGCAGAGCTGTTTAGCTTACGCACCCTGAGCTGCGTGCGCTCTTTAGCGCTGCGTACGCAGGCTTGAGTACGCTTCCTGTTGGAAGCGTGACTCCTTGAGTGTGCGTGACTTTTCACCTACGCTGCTCTCTCAGCGTGCGTGACTTTTCACCTATGCTGCACCCTGCAGCGTGCGTGACTTTTCATCTACGCTGCTCTCTCAGCGTGCGTGACTTTTCACCTACGCTGCTCCCTGTAGCGTGCGTGACTTTTCACCTACGCTGCTCTCTCAGCGTGCGTGACTTTTTACCCACGCTGCTCTCTGTAGCGTGCGTGACTTTTTACCTACGCTGCTCTCTCAGCGTGCGTGACTTTTCACCTACGCTACTCCCTGTAGCGTGCATGACTTTTTACCTACGCTGCTCTCTCAGCGTGCGTGACTTTTCATCTACGCTGCTCTCTGTAGCGTGCGTGACTTTTTGCCTACGCTGCTCTCTTAGCGTGCGTGACTTTTCACCTACGCTGCTCTCTTGAACGTGCATGACTTTTCACGAACGCTGCTTCCCTTGAGCGTGCGTGACTTTTTATGTACGCTGCTCCCCTTGAGTGTGTCTTGGTACGCAGACTTGAGTGTGCCTTGGCACGCAGAATTGAGCGAGCCTTGCGTGCGTGCTTTTGTGCGTACGCAGCTTCCCTGCGTGCGTGCTTTTGTAAGTATGCTGTCCCTTGACCCCTTGCTTAATCCATTGGCTCTTGGAGTTTTGGTTTTATTAAGTATGGCTCTTCTATAGCCCTGTATTTTGATATTTTATTAGATATTTTATGCCCATTTTATATCCTTACGCCTTTTGTCATGAACTTGATTTTACTTAACGTATTTGGAATGACTATTGTACATGGCTTGGTATGACAAGGAACTAGCATAACACGACAGTGATCCGTAGTGGTGCACTCCTGACATGACCAACCTGACATGATAGTGGCCCGTCGTGGCACACTCCTGACAAGTACCCTGACATGAATTATCTTGATAACTTAACTTGACTTGCCTTGACACCGTGGGTGGTTCTTTCTTGCTTGCTTGTTAAATCCACTTGTCCTGTCTTGCATCATGTCTAGGATGGGACTCCTGAGTACCACGGTCAGGAGTACCTACTAAAATGGATTAAGATTAATAACTAGAATAACACAGTAGTCATGAAGAGATGACACAGCTACAGGCAATCCCGTTACCTGGGCGCTCCAGGGATTTGTAGCCTGTCGTCGAGTAGGGCACATTTCCAGCACACCGTCGCGTGTTGCACCCTCTAAGTCACCTAAGGGTACATTTGTCCCCCGGGCGATGTACCCACCTGAATTCAACCCCTAATTTTCGACCTGGGTAGCCTGGATGGTCTGCAGGGCTTGTGGCTGTGGAACAATCTCACTATATCTTGTTAGTAATTAGGCCTGTGATAACCCTAGCTAGTTAAAGTAGTAAGCCGTAGTATCTGCTTGGCCGTGATTGATTGAATGATGTATAACCAGTCTAGTCATGTCTTGATCCCATGCAAGATTGCTTCCTGTCTTGATTACTTACATTACTTATCTTGCCGATAAATGGTGGGAAACCAAGCTCTGTTCAGATGAAGGGTTACAACCCCGGTCCTTATTTGGTTTACGGTTGTAACCTGGCTATCGGAATAGTTCCATGGTTATCTCGTCGTATATCATCCTGACATGTTTTCGTAATTTTAGTTTTAATATTAGATTTTCTGTGCTGATTGCTGGCTTTTGTTCTTATTTCGTGGCCCCCTTGTGGCACTTGCACTTTCTGGGGTTGACCCAGCTGGTTTTGTGTGGCCAGATTTCGGAGCAGCTCCCGAGGATCTACCAAGCTTCCAGCCCAATGGTGGCGACTAGAAGGAACCCGGGCTACGAGTGGGTTTTCTATTTTTTTTTTCGCTTACTCTATTGTAAAGTTATTCTTTTGAGGCGTTTAGCCGACGAGCACCTGTTAGCTCGATGCACTTTTACTTAATGTCTGCCTACGGGCTGTAAACATGATTAACAAATCCTAGGGTTGATCATGTATGACTTAACTCTTGCTAGTCCTTGCATTTTGTACGACTAGCTTCATGATCAGCTGAATATGTAATATTTGGGACGCCTTATTATTGTATATTTAATGATCATACATCTTGCGACCTTACTTACTTGCTTATGATTGAGACATTAGGCTTGTTCATGACCATAAGAGACTGTTGGCTTGTAGTAAACCCTCATATTTCTAGACAGCCGTGACCGTATATCGAGGTGGTTTCCATTTCAATATACGTAGCTGGCTGTGTTTGCCCCCGCTCTCCAGTATTCTGGTTCTGGGGCGTGACATGAGTTTTAATCAAATAATATTTAACGATATTACTTCAACATCCAAAATTCTTGATTATTTTTGTATAAAGTTAAAACGATTTTCAGCCAAGGGTTTAGTGAAGATGTCAGCAAGTTGATGTTCATTGTCAACAAACTCTAAATTAATATCTTACTGTAAAACATGATCTCTAAGAAAATGATGTCTAATTTCTATGTGTTTAGTACGAGAATGAAATATCGAATTCTTAGTGAGATTAACGGAGCTAGTGTTATCGCAGTAAATAGGGATGTGGTTAAACGATAACTGATAGTCTTCCAAGGTTTGCTTCATCCACAAAATTTGAGCACAACAATGTCCTGCGGCTCTATGTTCATCCTCGATTGTTGATAATGCAACAGAATTTTATTTCTTACAAAACCAGGAGACTAATGACTTTCATAGAAAATGACATGTGCCACTGGTACTTCTACGATCGACTTTGCATCTGAAAAAATTTGCGTCCGAGTAACCTACAAGGTCAAACGAATCGGTTTTGGGATACCAAAGACCAGTCGTCAATGTTCTTTTAAGGTATCGAATGATACGCTTAACGGCGCTTACATGTGATTCTTTAGGGCAAGCCTAATATCGTGCACATAAACATATTGATAACATAATGTCAGGTCGACTAGCAGTTAAGTAAACTAAACTACCAATCATACCTTGATACTTACGTACGTCAGTTGGTCTACTACTTTTATCTATATCAAGCTTTATAGACGTTGACATAGGTGTGCCAATAGGTTTGACGTTATCCATGTCAAACTTCTTTAGCAAGTCTTTTGTATACTTTGCTTGATTGATGAATATCCTTTGTGAACTTTGCTTGATTTGTAGCCCGAGGAAGAATGTTAATTCTCCCGTCATGGTCATTTCGAATTCACTCTGCATACACTTAGCAAACTCATTACATAGCATCTCATTAGTTGATCCAAAAGTTATATCATCAACATATATCTACACTAATAAAATATTCTTGTCTAAAGATTTTATAAAGATAGTATAATCAACCTTCCCTTTTGAAAATCCGTGTTCAAGCAAAACGGAACTAAGGTGCTCATACTATGCACGAGGTGCTTGTTTGAGACCGTAGAAAGCCTTACGTAGCTTGAATACGTGATCAAGATTTTTGAAATCTTCGAAACCAGGAGGTTATTTTATAAAAACTTTTTCTTTTATAAAACCATTTAGAAAAGAACACTTGACATCTATTTGAAAGAGTTTGAAACCATGAAAGCTTGCAAAAGCACAAAGCATTCAAATGGACTATAGCCTAGCATCTGGAGCATGTGTCTCATCATAGTTAATGCCTTCTTCTTGATTATAGCCTTGACCTACTATACGTGCTTTGTTGCGTGTGACTGAACCATTCTAATCTAATTTATTTCGGAACACCCATTTGGTACCAATGATCGGATGATCAATCGGTCTGGAAACTAGTTCCCAAACTTGATTCCGTTCAAACTGGTTTAGTTCCTCTTACATTACACAAATCCAAAATTCATCATTAAAAGCTTCTGAAACATTTTTAGGTTCTATTTTGGAAATAAATGCAACATTAGCAACTATCTCTCTTGTGCTTGAGTGAGTACTTACACCTCTTGATACATTACCTACTACCAGTTCTTCCGGATGGTCTGGCGTAAACCACAATCGTTTCGACAGACTTTCCAAATAGGACGAGGATTGTGTCTCTTCTGGTGTTCTATTGGAGGAAGTTTTCTCTTCTTCATTGTCACTATCGTCATTGCGTTGATTATTCAGCTTATCGAATGTGACATTTATTGACTATTCAACAACAAGTGACCTTTTGTTGAATACCCTGTAGCCTTTATTTTTTGTCGCATATCCCAAGAATATGCCCTCATCATCTTTTTCGTCAAATTTTTCCAAGTTGTCTTTTGTATTTAAAAACATCTGCAACCAAAGACCTTGAAATAGCTGATGTTAGGAGTTCTATTAAACAACAATTCATAAGGATTCTTTTTAGAGATGGGTCTAATCAGAACAATATTCAGAACATGGTATGCTGTATAAACAGCTTCTCCCAAAAGTATTTTGGAAGATTATGCTGGTTAAGGATAACTCTGGCCATATCGCCAAGAGTTCTATTCTTCCTCTCCACAACGCCATTTTGTTGAAGAGTTCTAGGGTAAGAGAATTCATATGATAGCCCATTTGAATCACAAAAGGATTTAAACTCATGGTTATCGAATTCTCCTCCATGATCACTTTGTATCCAAGTAATCATGAATTCTTTCTCATTTTGTACCTTTTTACAAAAAGATACAAATTCAGAAAATGTATCATTCTTATTTGCAAGAAAGTAAACCTAAGTATATCGTGAATAGTCATCAACTATCACGTAAGCATATAGCTTACTGTCAAGACTAGCGACTCTACTTTGTCCAAATAAGTCCATATAAAGTAATTGCAGAGATCTAGAGGTATTTACAATATTTATTGATTTGAAAGAAGATCTAGATGCCTTATTCTTTTCACATTCGGCACAGACTATATCTTTCTTGAAAGTGATATAAGGTAAGCCTCTTACCAGTTTCTTGGTAGACAATCTTGCAATAGTGTCCATGTTCGCATGCCCAAGATGCATATGCCATACCCAGCTTTCATCTTGAGTTATGAACAGACACTTTCCTGTATTGTTAGTCTTTTCTGACAGATATAGTACATATATGTTATTCTCTCTTATTCCATCAAAGGAAGTTATTCCAGAAGATTTATCATAAATAAAACATTTATTCTTAACAAAATTAATTCCATACCATGATCTGTCAGTTGACTAATACTTAACAGCTTATGTTTTATTTATGTTGCTAAGCATACATCTTTGATAGTAGGTGAGGGAGAAGTACCTATGTCGCCAATTCCAATAATATATCCTTTAATGTTGTTCCCAAAGGAGACATCGCCTTCTTTCTTCATCGATATAGTTGCAAACAATGTACTATCCCCTGTCATATGCCTGGAGCAACCACTATCGAGAATCCACTTGCTTCTAGTGGGAGGATGAAGATCCACCTATAACACAAGTTGAAGATATAATGTTTGGTACCCACTTTCTTGAGGGTCCTGATTTGTAGTTTTTGGAACCCATACAAATACATTCAAATCTACTAGCCTTCTAATCTTACACTGGTGTGATACATGCCCTTTTATTCAACAATAGTGGCATGTAGCAGAAGTATTAGTGCTTGGTGTAGTTCGAAGATCATTTATAAGTGTTTTTGATGATGTGTGTGCTTTTTTATTGTGTGAAATGGTATACATATATGCACGGCTTCTGGAAGTTCTAGCAGTTTGGTCGTGTTGTGTTTGTGTTTATGTTTGGCCTTGTGATTTGTGTTTACCTGAGCTATAGGTTTGACAACCTGTTTACCCAGTTTGATCTCTAACTTTTTAGAGATGTCACAGGATGCATTGTATTTGGTCGTGAGTGCATCTATTCTCTGAGCAGCAATGCTATACTTCTTTTTCTCTAGTTCATAGAGATCGTTAAGTTTTATATTTTCTTGATTAGCTTTCTCAAGCTTTTTAAGAGTTTCATGTAAGCTTAACTTTAAATAAATAATCTTATTTGTGTCACTAGAAGAATCCCTAATATCTTCTAGCATTAGAGATTGCTTTGAAAATTTAGATTGTACAAATTTTAGCTCTTTCTTAGAACAAATCTATCATTTTCCTCTGATCTTCTAGCAGATCAGTGAAAGCATCAGATAGTTCATCGAAAGTAAATTCTTCATAGAGATGGTTCGATATTACCTTAGGATATGTGGCCATGAAGCATAGGTTCACTGTGTTGCGAGGCTTCTCTTCTTCTTTAGAGTCACTAGCTTCACTTTCACACCAGATGCTAGTATTAGCATAGTTTCTAGTCGATGACCTTCTCTTGCTTGTCTGATCATGCCTACTTCCCTTCCTTATTACATGAAAATCCTTCTTGATGTGACCTATTATTTTACAGCTGAAGCAGATCGGTTCTAGAATCTTTCTTCTTCTTGTTTGACTTCTCATATCAGAGGAATCTTCTGAAGTTCCTTGTCATGAGGGCCATCGGTTCGTTGTCTGAGCCGTCTGTCTCACTTTTATCATCAAGGGCAGGCTTGTGGTTGACTTTGAATGCTATCGCCTTCTCTTTTGGAGCTGACTCTTCAAAATCTTTAAGGTCTAGCTCATGCGTCATGAGCTTTCCTATAAGGGTTTCAAGAGTCATTGTCGTGAGATCATTTCCTTTAATAATGGCCGCCACTTTAGGATTCCAGTTCTTGATTAGTCCGTGAAGTACCTTTCTAATCTTCTCATGATTGTTGTATTCTTTTCCAAGGGAAGATAGATGATTAACAATATCTAGAAACCGAGTAAACATATTTGTGATAGTCGCATTAGGCTTCATTTTGAAGACGTCATACTCTTGTGTTAGTCATGAGATTTTGGACTCCTTCACTTGTGAAGTGCCTTCTTGAGCAACCTTAAGAAGTTTCCATATCTCATGAGACGGGACACATGTTGAAACTCTATTGAACTTAGTTCTACAGCACAAAATAAAGCATTGATGGCTTTTGCTTCAAGATTGGCTTATTTTTTATTATCGGTATATCTATCAAACAATTTTTCAACTAGAACACCCTTTACCGTGATAGGTAGTTGTTTCTTATAACCATTCATGACAATCGACCATAAATCTAAATCAAGAGACTTGAGGTAAAACCACATACCCGTCTTCCAGTACGTGTAGTTTGTGCCATCAAATAGGGGTGGCCTATTTGTTGATTGGCCTTCACCATTGCTTGGATATAGGGATGCCATATCTCAAGAAATTTTAACCAGACTAGAGATAAACTATGCTCTGATACCAATTGTAGGATCGATGGCACCTCCAGAAGGGGTGAATAGGATGCAGCGGAGAATAATTAACAATTAAAAAATCTAAGCAGGTGAAGCAAATATAAATGAACTTGAAATGCAAAGTAAAGCAATAAGTGTAGTGGAGGCAAGAAAGGAATACGCAGATACAGTAGGTTTATACTGGTTTCTCTCTGAGAGGACTAGTCCAGTTCACGAGAACTCTTGCTCGCTATAATCCATTATTTTGAATAGAGATTACACCGCGTGCTTTACTCCGAAGAACACGCCAACTTCAACACCGTCGTATTTTTATCCGAAGCCCACGATCAAACTTCAACAACACCTTTCTGAAAAAAGTTTTTATATGTCAAGCTTGTACAACTCGAATACTATCACGACCCGCTCCCGAATAATCGGACACGAGTCGGACACGCCCAGCCTTCGTCGTTAGACACGACGAAGTAAGCTATACCAAGCTAGAAAAATCTAACCAGATAAACATAATTGTGTACAATCACAACATCTAAAAACGTTCCCAGATAGATCACCATAATCCACAAATCCAGATATCATAAAGGTACCAGAATCAAGAGGAATGAAAAATGCTATGAACTCTAAAGATAATATCTAGCAGTAAAGATAAGTAGTCTAAACCTTAAGCCTCGAGCTAAATCTCATCCTGCTCAGCAAATATCCTGGGCTCTGGCCCATAGAGTAGCATGGTACCCTACAAGTACACCTACAATATATTCTAGTCAGGAGCGGAGCTAAGTATATCCAAGGAAATGAACATGAACATCATGGTATGAACAAGAATAGAAAATATATATAAAGTACAAGAAATGAGACAAGACATGAAACTGAACAGGAAATACTGAAAGTAAATACATGGAACATGATATGAGTCCTGAACATGAAATACAACCTAAACAAGAAATACAACCTGAACATGAAATACAACTTGAATCCTGAAATGTGCAACATTAAAATACATCCAGATTGTGTGATCGGCTTGGGTAGATTCAATAAACATGAAATGGTACGGCTTTGGTCCCATGTGTACGATGCGGGACCTAAGCTAATCACATGAATAGTAACAGGGTTTGATCACACAACTGTAGTATTTTCCCTCCCAGACACAAGTTATCCATGAAACATGAAACGAGACAATACCGTGATACATCGTGTCAACAAGGAGATACAAGAATGAATATGCAAGACATGAGAAAATAAACAAATTCGAGGTGTATACTTGCCTTGCTCAGGGTGATCAAGTGGGGGTAGTGATGCTGGGTATCCTCCTATCAAATGATTATAATATTTTATTGAGTTAACAGCTAATAACTAAATTTATTTAACATAATATAAGCTTCTAACTATTTCCTAGGTTTATAGAACATGCTTATGGTTAACCCTTATATCTAACTACCAACCATGGCACTCATAGTTTATAGCTCAAGTATTCATCCCTTCCAATATTCCTAAACAAGAATGCTCCTATAGGTTATCATAAAATTAACTATATTCTAGAATATACATATATGAACTACAATTATTAAACTAAGGAAACAAGGCAGTGACAGTTTTAAGGTTAAGTCTAATGCAGGGCTGATACAATTTCAGTCCTCAGGTCACTGAAATAATTCAGCCTTGGGTAGGATTGTTGTCAACTGTCCAGTCCCTATCAGGGCTGATGCAGATCAGTCTTAACTAAGACTCTGATTTAAATCAGTCTAGTGAAGGTACTTGATACAAATCAATCCTAGCTAAAGCTGATGTAAATCAGTCCTTAATTGCTTCAATTATTCCAACTATCCTAGCCATCCGCCTGAAAATTGAACACATTTCCAACCCTCAAATCTACAGTCATTCCTTAGCCTATTCCTGAAAATGGACCCTCAATCTCGGATTTGGACACTACTCATGAATGGATAAATCTAAAATAATACCTCTACATAGTTCCCAATTCGCTTCCAAGAATCCATCACCTATCTAGAGTATTCCTAGGAGAAATCAATTCAGTCATGTGGAACAAAGCCCAAATCAAGTCCTTAGTTCAAAATGAAATATTGCTAAAAGTATCAACTAATGGTTCAAATGGAATACTATCCTGGTACTGAAATAGAAAAGAAACTAAGGTTTGAACTACCTACCAGTGCTGGCACCCTATTCTATTCTATCTAACACCTTAACCTCAGGCCTCTCGAGGATTTACAACATCTACAAAACTTTTTGAAGTCCAGAGTAACATTCTCATAACTGGATATATCTACTTGAATGTTTTATGAAGAGCTGAACCTATTTAATACTATCCTAATATCAACCTAAAGAGACTGAAATTAACATCATGGATAGAACTCCAACCTTCGAGGACAACCTGACATCTAATTTCCAGTATAACCAAAGTAAGATTTAACCTGGAATTAAAGGCCCTGGTGTTCAAACTACACTCCAAGGTAAACCACCATTCAACCCAAGTTCTAAGCATCAACACTCAATTAACACCCTTTCTAAGGGTCACAGGGAAAGAATATTAGCCTGCCATATCCTAGCCTAACATTTTATTCATAAAAAAAATAGAACAGAGATTAACTTAATATCCCAAAATTTAAGTGACAACTGAGAACCCAAAATCTTACAGTAAAGTATAACCACTATTATTAGTTATCAAAAGTCCCAAGACATAACAGGTCTATACAGTTTGAAAATACACTTCTCCAACGGCTATTAGGTTTAAATCCAAACTGAACATCAAATATTCGAATACAGAGACTTGGGTGCAGTCCAACCGTCCTAGACACCAACTGAAACAGCCCGGACACGCCTCGGTGGGACACGACCTGCATCTAAATTACTGCAGAGTAACAAGGTTCCAGATATTATTTCTCTTCAAACAACAACATCTAAGCTTCTTACAGTCCACAATTGCGACTAACCCAATACCCCGTACCCGACAATCTACTGCAACATGACTCAGCTCCGGATAAAATGGTCTAAACCACGAGTACTGGTATACATTTCCTTCGACTCAACCTGCCCCGCCGATACTTCTAATTGTTCACCAAACGTCATCAAGGAATTATACCTGAGTCCAAGGAAAGGTGTTGTCTCCGTCTTGAGTCCGACCCACACGTTTCTGTGTCCATAGTCTCAAAATCGGTCCTAGAAACATTTCATCGAACATGTGAGGAGCACGGTATGTAAGAGACAAGAATGAGTTCAAATTGATTTATATTAACTCTAAATTTGGAGAAACCACAAACCTCACCAATAGGACCTCTCCATCAGTCAAAATCCAAGGAATCGAAAGCCAATTGCTCAATACACCACTGTCAGATGATTCCAAATCAAAACAGAGCTTGAAGAATGAGTATGAACATAGACTTGAATTACCTAAACATGTTACGATCGTGATCTCATGCTGGATCCTTCGTCGCTCTTCTAATGCCGCTTTGAAGCTCAGTTGCTGAACTTTCTCTGCGATCAACTATCGAATTGCCAAAACCAGTAGGAAACAAATCGATCTGAATTGATAACAGAAGAAAGAGAAGGTCGAGAACTCACCAAATCGTGGATCGATCGACTGCTGGAACGTAAGCAGACGAGGAGGAGTAATCGATGAACCCCTCGTGGCGAGAATCTACTTGTCGAGGTGGAACCATCGTGCCCTTGCGTCATCGCTAACCGTCACGGTCGTCGTTGTCGCCATCACAGTCGTCGTCATCGTCACAGTCGCCGTCGTCGTCGTCGTTATAGTCGTCGTCGTTGTCGTCACAGTCGTCGTCGTTGTCGTCACAGTCGTCGTCGTTGTCGTCACGGTCGTCGTTGCCGAGAGAGAAAGGATCGAGCAGTTGAATTCTAGATCTGGAGGGAAAGGGAATGAGACTCTGATCTCAATTCCCTCCTAAATAGAAAAATACACTTTTGCACTTTGCTCCCCCCCCACTCGCAGCATATTACAAATGGCCAAGAAAAATTCCAGAAACCCCCCTCCACAAAATGGCTTTAAGCAAAGGGACCCCTCCCCTTTTCATTAATTACAAAGGTTATAGAAAAATTCATTAAAATTTTTTAGGAGAATTAAAAAATGGGGACAACTCCAATTCTCTGTAACAAATGAGGAATTCCTAAAATAGTTACAAGATTTATTATTCAAATACTTGTTTAACCAAAATTATTTATTCAGAAAGCGGTTTTTTTAAATTCCAGAAAGTTAAAAGTGGGGTTACAAATCTACCCCCTTACAAAAATTTCGTCCTCGAAATTCAAGGAGTACGGCACGATACAGAAATGACATGAAGTCAAAATTGGTTAAGCCCAATATGAATGCGTTCGATGACTAAGTACGAAATTTGTAACCTTTGAAATGCTTAATCATGACAAGGTAAATAGATAAAATGGTACTATTGAAAAATGATCAAAAATTGGTCAAGCGCAAAGGGAAACAAGGTTTAATTAAGACCAAACACGATATCTACATACAATGAATTGAAGTAACACGATTTAATCAAGGTTAAAATTAAATGCACACGAGGTGAAATAAATTTCAATTACGACTTAGAGGGATAAATCATGAGGGCACTGTAGAAGCATGGAATAGAATAAAGAAAGATCCATACGGCCAGGGAGCCCTATGCGGCTCAGAGAGCTCATGCGGCTCAGGAATCCATGCGACTCAAGCGTCTATGCGGCTCGAATGAGTTCCATGCGGCTCAAAGAGGAGCCGTATGGCCTACTAACAGCTCTTCCCTTTGTCCTCTACTGCATTAAATGCCTTGACGGCTGACAGCTTTGACAAATGACAACTCCGACACAAAGAAACAATAATGACTCCGTCATAATGGCAGACTCCTAGGGAAACGAAGGAAATCTCTGACACGATCCCCCAAAATCCAGAAACCTTCATGCGGCCTTGACACGTGGACAGTCGCATGCGGCTCAGGCAGAGACCACCCCATACGGCTCAGGCCGAAGCTATCCCATGCGGCTAAGGCCGAAGCTATTCTATGCGGTTCAAGCAGAGGCTACCTTATGCGGCTCACAAGGACTATCCCCATGCGACTCACGAAGAAGGCACCCATCATCACCATGCAGTTCAAATATTCAAGGGTCACTCCCAAGCAGCCTTGTCACGTGGCCAGCCCTATGCGGCTCAATGAGGAGCAACCCTCGTACGGTTCAGATTTTCTAAGTGGCTCGCGGTTAAGACACGTGGCATGATAATAGGATACGTGACATCAAATCAACCGAAATCCATCAAACAAATCTCAATAAAATATTGGGATCAAATCAGATCATTTGCAATCAATCAAATCAATGACACGTGGCGGGAGATCCGAGATTGGCATAACAAATCATGAGAATTTATGTCAATCATCATTAATTATCCACAAAGATTTGGCACAATCACATTAATTGCCTGAATCTATTATGTTCGAGATGAGTGGCCCAGATTCATTGATTCTAAGCTGCCGACTTTGAAGAACGGGCAATCATTGCGAAACCCTAATGATGCCCCCACTCTTATAAATAGCAAGGTGCCATTCCCTTGTAAGAGAGACAGATAGAGAAGGAGAGAGTCTTACTTTTGCAAAAAGAAGACATAGAGATCTAGAGAGCCAGAAAGAGAATATACAGAGCCTGAAAGGAGAGCATTTCTTCAGCAACGCGAAGCAGTTCTTCTATAGAGCCAAGGCTGCACCCGATCTTCCAAAGAGTAAGGCAGAGCTGCCGTCGCTTTCCCGAGCCTCTACCGTTACCCCCCTCCAGAATCTAAAATAAACAATTGTACTTAGATTGTTGTACCTAGGTTTTCGTCCCTAGGCTTTCTTTGTACAAGCGAGTTTGTATTGTGAAGTAAAAGTCCAGTCCTCTGATAATTGTTCTGTTCTTTTATATTTCATGGCAAACACGATGGCGACTCTACTGGGGACAAACTTCTCCATGGCTGAGGAGTTGGTGACGCAATCGGATGCAGCCAAACTTGGCTCCACGCAACAGAAGATGGTCGTCCGCTTCGACCAACAGGCGTTTGAAGAAATGCTCTCTGAAGGAAGTGCTGGTCTAGTCCAGAAGCGAACCCGCACAAAGAAAGCTCGCTGCGAGTGGAGGCCAAAATCATTTGCTCCTCCCTAAGCTCTGGACGGAGTACTCTCTGCTGCCCAAGACGGTGAAGGCGACTCTCGCGTGGCCCCACTTCGAGCCATAGAGGACTCTGCTGCCCCCAAGTCCGGCAAAAAAAAGCACTACGAAGCTGCACTTGCAGGGGCAAAGAGTGATTCTATGTGCTCCAGGAAGAAACTAAACAATGGCACTAGCCGCAAGACGAAGACTCATGCAGCCAAGATTGCCAGCCGCATGAATGATGACCATACGGCCGAGACTGCTATCCAAATGCATTATACTCATGCGGCCAGGATTTCCAGCCGCATGGAGAATACTCATGCGGCTAGGATATCCGACCGTATGGAGAAGACCTATGCGGCTACACCTGCCAGCCGCATGAAGATTATTGATGCCAGCCGTATGACGCCTACTCCATGTGGCTCTGTCTTCGACCGCCTCTCCTATGGTCCTGATCTCTTGTGCTCCCAAGAAGACATGTCTGACTCTCTCCAGCACCACTTAGACTCTTCCTACTATGTGCCCTCACGTACTAGAGCGAAGAAGTCTAAGGCAGCACGAGCTTGGCAAGCTCGGTCCGCTGATCCAATCTCTGACTATTCGAACGTCCCACATACTATTATACGGGCCTTAGATGGGAAGTTGTACAGAACCACTCGAGTCCAGCCCCCGGCGGCAAACGGACAGAGAGGTTCGCAAAAGTCTCCCAAAATCCAGGGAGCAAACATGGTAGATCCAGACCCATCTGACTTGCGTGAGGCCATCCTCCACAAACGCAAGGAAAGAGAAGGTACATCGGGGTGCAAAGAGTCCTCCCACGGACGTCACTGCACCCAATTTATTGTCAACTGATGTTGCAATAATACGACGATTCGAGAAGACCGGCAGTCCGTCTTCCAAAGACTGCAGCAACCATGTTCAGAAGATGAGGCACTTCCCGTCGTCTCCTGCAACTCTCCTCAGAAAATCCCTGTCGATGGGAGAGGGAAGAAGACAAATGTTCCTAGACCGAAGATTTTAACCACCATGACTAAGAAATTATCATCCAAACGGGTGCCCACCACCGGAGTTTTCCAATGTACCCGTTCAAAGACAAAATCTGCTACAGTGGGAGATTCATCGTCCACACCACTGGGGGTTGCTGGGACTGGGGGTAGCACTCCTCAGAACATCCACGATAATCCGATGTTCCAAGGAGATGAGACCGAAGAAACAACTCTCCCATCAGATACAGCAAGGGCCGACGTCCCCGAGGACGTCCACGACTCCCAAGATGAAGAAAACTCTGAAGCTGGGCGTACTATCCCTTCTGAGTCCGAACCAGAGAAGAATATTTCCACATACCCCGATGACTTTTCGCTACAGGGGTATGATTCGGAGGGCATATTCTCCACCGTTCCGTCCATCTCTCCTCATGCAAAGACGGTGTTCATGACGGACAGCAACCAAGGTGGTTCCAGTGATCGCCAACGCATCGACACTCTGGAGGCCATACTGCATGCCTTGGTTAAGTCTGTGGACAAGATCAAAGCAGCCCTTCCAACTCTCCAAGGAGGGACGCCTAGCCAAACAAGTGCGGGTCCCGCGATCAATGCAGACTCGAACTCAGCGACACCGAACCTGGGCAACAATCCTCCTGAAATGACGGCCCCTACCGCTGTAGATGAGGCCAGGGAAGCAAGAAGAGAGGTCCAGGAGATCCGAGCCATGTTTTACGCTCGCGAAACCTCTCAAGACCTCATAATACGGCAACCATACCCTGTAGCATGGAGGGATGTCCCCTTTCCACCAAGATATAAGCTGTTTAATATCAATCCTTATGATGGTACGACCTCCGCAAGTCGATATATCACTTACTTCGAGGTCACCACCGACCATTTGCCCCATGACGATGCCATCCTTACACGATTATTCATCGAGGCATTGGAAGGAGTCGCCTTCGACTGGTATCGCAACCTGCCGGACAACTACATCCACTCCTTTGCCAGCTTCAAGCGCATGTTCTTGGAGAGATTCTATGAAGTAGGACAGGACGTCACGATGTCCACCCTCATGGACGTCATTCAAGGGAAGAAAGAGCTGACAAGGAACTATATTGAGCGGTTTTGTCAAACCGTAATGAAGCTGCCCTCTGGTAACCCAGATTCCTCCTTAAATAAAATTTGCCAAAAGAGACTGCTTCCAACAATCAGCCTCTGGATGGGCGAAAGTCAATTCAAGGACTGGAAGACGTTTATCATCAGTGCCACAAGCGTCGAAGAACGATTGAAGAAGGATCGCCAACTGGGATTGCACATCTCAGAGGGAGAGGACAAGGGCAGGCATCCCAATGCCAACACCAACAATGGGGGTAGCTCCACCAACAACCGGGACAACAAGGGCAAGCAGGCTATGGTGGCTGATACAGCACAAAAACCTGAGCCAAAATCGGCAGACAAGCAATGGCCACAAATGACCTACTCCTTTGAAGACGGCCACGTCAAGCCCATCTTGGACATGCTCATACAAGGAGACAAAATTCAACTTCCTCCACCAAGACGGGAACCTCGGCCGACAGAAATGGAGAACCCAAAGTACTGCCATTACCACCGCTACGTCCACCATGCTATACACGACTGCTACCAACTAAAACAGTATATCCAAAATCTTATCGATTCGAACGCTCTGGCCATCGATTTCAAAGAGGTAACTGTGGCAGCCAATATAGTGTCAGTACAATTTGGCAGCTTCCCTCCAACAGAAACTCAAGACGGTGTGGTCCCCATCCCTCCGGCGACAATGGAGATTGCTAATCTTCCACCTTCCCGAGATCAGGCTGCTGGTCTAGTGCCCCTCACCACATCACGAGGAGAGGTCAGGTGGGTCCATCCAGACTTGGTATCAGAGGTGACTCAGCCCACACTATCTTCTATTTACAAGAAGAGGAGTGGAAAAGTCAGGTCATGCCGCACAATTTCGGCAGATATCGAAGAAGCTACAGCCGTCGTCACTCGATCTGGGGCACAATCACAACCCGTGGCTGATAACTCGGCTGAAGATCATCAGCCTTCTACAACTGACGTTCCGGGACCTTCTCAGCCTCCGACGACCGACAAGCCTAGGCTGAAGGAGACTCGCTTTGACAAATCCCTCCGAAAAGAGGCACCGCAGGGGCTGGAGAAGCCCTACAACTTCAACATCTTCGCACAATTGGCCAACACACCGGCCAAGTTGTCATTATACGAGCTTTTGAGACTCTCAAAGGATGTTCGTGCGGCTTTGAGCGATGCACTCCAAAATGCCGACGCATACCTGGCTCAGGTCAACCTCACGGGAGAGAACCCGCATGCAGATCTCCAAGACAGCGCTTGCACGGGAGCGATGCCCAACGTTGTCTTCACTCCGCAGGACATGCTCATCAAAACCAACATGCACGATCGCCCGTAATACTACACTGGATACATCGGCGACGTAAAGGTGGATCGGATGCACATTGATCCTGGCTCTTCCATAAGCATTGTCCCGAAGGGTCTGTTACATCATCTTTGCATCCCTATGCATCGCCTGACACCTACAAGCACCGCCATCAGCGGTTTCAATTCGGGCAGGAGCTACCCAATTGGGAAGATTCGTCTGAAGTGTCAAATTGGCGATCTCCAGTCGGAAGTCACCTGTTACGTCATAGATGCAGATACTTCTTACAACATCCTCCTAGGGTGCCCTTGGATACACGATTATATGATCGTGCCTTCCACACTGCACCAATGCTTCAAGTATGTCGACAAACACGGCTTCATGAGGACAGAATTTGCCGACATCGATCCCTTCAAAGGGGTCGAATCCTACTACTCAGACTCCTGCCTGTATAAAAAGTCGAAGAGGCATCTTGGTGAAGGAGATGTGCAAGCTCGTACCGAGACAGCCACAGGATCAGAAGAACCTCTGACGATCCACCTCCAAGCTCGCAAACCTGGCAAGTCCGTACCTCTTACCGCCACTCTGCGTAAGGACGCAATCAGCCTCTCGGCACAAGAAGAGCAAATGATAATCCGGCTGCCAAGGTCCGGCCAAGTGCCAAGACCCACAACGGAGCCATTGACAATCAGGCTGCCGAGAGTCGGCCAGCCGCAAACGGAGAAGCTCAATCCCTCCAACAAGCCAATGATGATACGCCTTTCCAAGAAGAGTCGTCACCCCGATGCAAGGTCTGGGGCTTCTAGCGAACCAACCACTCCCCGTCCAGCATCAGGTATCAAACTGGGGGTCGCTAGTTTGCCAACGACCCCACGTTCGGCTCCACTAGCTGCACCTCTGACGATCAAGCTGCCCAGGGCGTCCTCTCAGTCTTCGTTACAGGGGATAGCCGAAGAGGAACCGGAGCTAGCCAAGTATGTGGCTGCCCACACTGATGTTCCCTCCGTAGATGATGTAATCCCGCTAGAAAAGATACCTTACTTCATCAATAAAGGGCTATCTTTGAACTACCTCGAGCTTAATAAGCTTTGTACAATGTATGCTATGGAACACGGTATAGGCACTCACCTACACAAACAGGTGACGAATGTTTACACCGCAAACCAGCTTACCCCTGTGGAAGACGCTTACCGTATAATCGAGGGAGGGGACCATCCAATCATCTTCGGCCGAAAGGACGATCTGCAGCCCTTCACCATAGAAGAAGTCGACCTTGAATCAGATGTCGGAAGACTGCCTCTGTATCTTTATAGCCCCCAATCCAAATATCTCATGCAAAAACAGGGGTATGATCTGGCAACTACGCCAGGCTTGAACTATGGCACTGGGCGACGATTACCTTTGAAGCCACCGGTCCCGGCTGGCAAACTACGGGACTACTATAGCAAGACTCGATGTGGATTAGGGTATGTTACACCCACAACGACCCCTGAAAGTTCAAATGAAGAATGTGACTGGCATTCACATTCAACTGGGTCACCAACTTCTGATTCGGATACCAGCATCGGAGACGTATTTAGACAAGTCCTGTCAGTCAACATGGCATTCGCCGACGCTTATGAAGAAGATGAAGACATTCCTAAAATCCTCGAGTTAGAGCCGTGGGCCCAACAGTTGGATGCACAATGGAAAAAGTGGTTCGAACAGAGAGAACCTCCTACTGAAGATGAGGTCACACAAGTGGATCTCGACAGCGAATCTTCTCCAAAACCAATCTTTGTCAGCAAAAGCCTAACAGACGAAGAGCAAGAATCGCTGCTGGAACTTGTCAAAGAATATATTGATGTGTTCGCTTGGAGCTATGAAGACATGCCGGGGTTAAATCCCGATATTGCTCTTCATAAACTCAACATTCGGCCAGATGCAAAGCCAGTCAAGCAACAACAGCGACACTTCCGCCCGGGCATCATGGATGCGATCGAAGCCGAAGTCAACAAACTAATAGCCAGCAGCTTCATTCATGAGGAACAACATCCGGATGGGTCACCAATATAGTACCATTCCTCAAGAAGAATGGAAAGATTCGAATCTGCATCGACTTCCACAATCTGAACGAGGCATGTCCCAAAGATGAATTCTCTCTCCCTATCACAGACATCATGATTGACAACACTTGCAGCTTCGAACGTATGTCATTCATGGATGGCTTCTCGAGGTACAACCAAATCAAGATATCTCCTGACGACGAAAAGCATACATCATTCCGAACACCGATTGGCACATACTGCTACACGGTCATGCCTTTCGGTTTAAAGAATTCTGGCACCACATATCAAAAAGCCAAGAGTATCATCTTCAGAGACCACTTACGCAAGACGGTGGAGTGCTATGTTGATGACATCGCCATCAAAAGTCGCTATAAGGGAGACCATCTCCAGGATCTGAGGACGGTATTCGACCTAATGCGAGCACACAACCTGAAGATGAATCCAACAAAATCTTTCTTGGGCGTATCCAGCGAAAAGTTCTTGGTTTTATCATTACCACCCAGGGTATCCATGTAGACCCTGAGAAGACGAAGGCAATCATGGAGATGGGTCCCCCGAGAAATCTCCGAGAACTTCGAGGCCTCCAAGGGAGGCTAGCTTACATCAGGAGGTTCATTTCTATCCTCTCCGGGCGATGTCGGTCATTCACCCATCTCATGAAGAAAGGCGTCTCGTTCGTATGGGATGAAGAATGCCAACGTACCTTCGACAGAATCAAAGAATATTTGTCGAACCCTCCAATCCTGATGGCCCTGGTGGCTGGAAAACCATTCCTGCTCTATGTACGGGCAATGGAGCATTCCCTCGGCGCTCTGCTGGCACAAAACAATGATGCAGGCCATGAACAAGCCATATATTACCTCAGCCGAATGATGATGGGGCCGGAGCACCGATATACCGCCGTAGAGAAGGAATGCCTCGCCCTGGTGTTCGCCATTCAAAAGACGCGATACTATGTCACAGGACAAACCATACATGTGATCTCACGAGTCAACCCTCTCAGGGTCCTCATAACTAAACCAGGGGCACTCAGCTCTCGCCTCGCTACATGGGCAATATTGCTGTCCCCCTATCATATGATCTTCGTCCAGCAAAAGGCTGTTAAAGGTCAGGCTCTGGCAGACTTTTTAGCGGTCCACCCAGGCTCGGAGTCATCCAGAATATATGAAGAAATCCCAGATGAAGTCGCCGACTCGCATGCAACTTCTCACGATGATATATGGCGAATGTTCTTCGATGGCGCTTTAAGGACCGGACCTAAGGGCAATATTGTCGTCGGAGTCGGGGTGGTGCTGGTCTCCCCTTCCGGATTGGTAATTAATCGCGCTTACGAAGTCTGCCACGAAGACATGGTCCCCTATCACCAAATAGCGATCGACATCATCTCGTCGCTTGAGGGGTTCTTCATCGAACATGTTCCCAGACTCCGAAATATCGAAGCCGATGCCTTAGCAGGCCTGGCCGTTTCCCTAGCAGTGCCATCATACTCATCAATCGGTATATATGATAGGCCACGAACTGGTCTGCCCCAAGAACAACGTTCAATTCATGGCGAGTTATTCCGCTCAGACGATCGACGAAGTCCCAGATAGGAGACAACCATTCATTAATTTCGTAGTCTACGATATCCTGCCCGAGAACCCAAAAGAGGCCACCTCTATCAGAAGGCGTTCTCTCAGATTCTTCTACGATACAGAGACAAAAATATTGTATCGCCGATCCTACGATGGATTATTGCTTCGATGTCTGTCAAACACAGAAATCAAAGAAGCCGTACGCGAAGCTCACGACGGTGTCTGCGGGGCCCATCAGCATGGCCCTAAATTGCAAGACCGTCTTTGCCGAATGGGCTACTACTGGCCCACGATGGTAGCAGATGCGATAGACTATGCTAGAAAGTACAAAGCTTGCCAAGTCAATGCGGACTTCATCCACCAACCATCCGAATATCTACATCTGACAGTGGCGTCCTGGCCATTCGAAGCATGGGGAATAGATATCATCGGTCTAATTACTCCACCTTCCTCCCGAGGACATCGCTTCATACTTGCAATCACAGATTACTTCTCCAAATGGGCGAAAGCCGTTCCACTTGCAGAAGTAAAGACTTCAAACGTGATCAGCTTCCTCAAGCATTACGTCATCTATCGCTTTGGACTGCCCCGAAGGATCATCCATGAAAATGGTCCGCAGTTTACAAGCCACGCCTTCTATCGGTTCTGCGACAAGCACCACATCTAGAATATTGCTTCAACGCCATACAATCCAGCAGTAAATGGGTTGGCAGAAGCATTCAGAAAACAATCAACAAATTTCTCAAGAAGTTCGTATCGTCCAACAAACACGACTAGAACGAGAAGCTTGGTGAATGCTTATGGGCGTACCGTACCATAGTCCGAACAGCCACAGGAAACACACCATTCTCCTTGGTGTACGGGAGTGAGGCAGTTCTCCCATTGGAGACTCAAATACTCTCGCTCCGTGTCGCTTTCACTTATCAATTGACGATGGACGATAACTACCGTCGCCGGCTACAAGAGTTGGAGGCCTTAGATGAAAAGTGCCTCCTGGCTCAACAACGAATCGAACTATACCAAGCACGCATCTCCGGAGCCTTCAACAAGAAGGTTAAAGTTAGAACATTCCAAGTGGGCGATCTCGTTCTGGCAGTCCGGAGGCCGATGGTCATGACTCACAAGACCGCCGACAAGTTCTAGCCAAAATGGGAAGGTCTATTTATCATTGAGGCTGTATTCTCCAACGGTGCTTACCGCCTCGCAAAACAAAATGGAGACTTGCTTATGTTGCCCGTCAACGGTAAGTTCTTGAAGAAATATTATGTCTAAGCGACACTTTCCAGATCCTCGAGTCATGTACCCGCTGGTACCGCTGAACTCACATCCACAACATTCCAGATTATCGAGTTATGTACCCGTTGGTACCGCTGAACTCACATCCACAACATTCTAGATTATCGAGTTATGTACCCGCTGGTACCGTTGAACTCATATCCACAACATTCCAGATTATCGAGTTATGTACCCGCTGGTGCCGCTGAACTCACATTTCCAAATTTCAGATTATCGAGTTATGTACCCGCTGGTACCGCTGAACCCATAATCTCCCAGATTATCGAGTTATATGCCCGCAGGTGCCTCTGAACTCACATTCTGGTCACTCTTTCAGATAGTAAGTCATGTATGACCATATCTCTGAACTTTTTTCCTGAAAGGGATCCTCCCTCATGATCCACTACCCGCACTTCCAGTGCATAAAAAGGGTAACAGATCCACAATTTTCCAAAACGGCCATGTCCTCATTACCTCTGAGTCGTTTCACTTCCGCCAAAAATAAATCACCCCTTTACATAGAACTTCCATGTCCTCATTACCTCTGAGTTGTTCTATGTGCCCTCCTTCATTGAGCCCACTCCTGCCATGTCCTCATTACCTCTGAGTGGGAAGGCTTCATCGAAGAAACCTTCATGCTTGTCATGTCCTCATTACCTCTGAGTAAGTATGATGATTCCCTTTCGACTTATTATCCGTACCCACAACCGGAGTACGCCAAGAATAATAAGTCCACAAATATCCTCCGTTGAGTCCACTCCTGCCATGTCCTCATTACCTCTGAGTAGGAAGACTCCACGGTAAAACCTTCGTACTTGCCATGTCCTTATTGCCTCTGAGTAAGTATGTTGGTTCTCTCTCATCTTATTATCCGTACCCTGAACCAGGGTACGCCAAGGGTAATAGGCCCACAAAAGTCCTCTATTGACCACAAATATTCTCCGTCGAATCCACTACTACCATGTCCTCATTACCTCTGAGTAGGAAGACTCCGTGGTACAACCCCCATACTTGCCATGTCCTCATTACCTCTGAGTAAGTATGTTGGTTCCCCTTTCATCCTATTATCCGTATTCTAAGTCGGGGTACGCCAAGGAAAATAGGCCCATAAATGTCTTTTGCTAAGTCTCTTAGTACAGGCACACCATTCCTCATCATGCCCCGGGAGCCCAGCTGCTCCATGGCATTCTATCTCCCGATACCCCGAACACCCACGACCACCTTACCGTAGAATTGTTCTAGGTATCCCCAATCAAACTTGTTATCCGTACCTAAAACCAAGGTATGCCAGGGGTAACAGGTCCATAAATAAGTCCCCCATGCGGAGCAAACACCGCCATAACACCACAAGCACAACAAGCAGTACAGATAAAGGGTAAAATAAAACATACTCTTTTATTTGGAAGCCAAAAAGCATTACATGTTTTGGGACCACGTCCCTCTCAAAAAGAAAAGAAAAGAAAAAAAAGAACAGAAACAAAAGGAGAAAAAGGCCGACTATGGTTCGGCATTACACAACTCCAAGAGGCGAATTCTCACCAAGGTGGTCCCCCGCTGAAGCCGCTGTCTAGCTCTACGCTCGGCTTCCTGGGACAACTGCTCCGCATCATCCAAGTGCATATATGCCCGCCAGTCATCCTCCATCTTCTTTAGGGCGAGTTTTAGATTGGCAGAAGCTCGACTAAGTCTGTCAGCCTCCTGGATAGCAAGCCCCTTCTCAGTACGGGCAGCTTCGAGCTCGGACTCCAAGAAGGCCAACTTTCTCTGAAGCTTGAGGATCTGCTCCCTGGTGTCAATTACCCTGCGGGAGGCAGCCGCCCCCCGAGCCATGCAATCTTTACTTCTGCGGCTCCATTGATCGTGTAACTGAGACAGATCACGGCGGTCCTTCAGTATAGACGGCTTGATCGAATCCCAGGCAAGCCTTACCTTCTCTATCGCGATTATGAGGAAGGCACGCTCTTGATCTATCGCTGTGGACAGATCAGCTTGCTGCAACACATGAAACTGGGCCACAAGACGATCGGCCTCTAAGAGCTTAGGCTCCAGGAGTGCAGCTAACCCCGCCCCACCGGGGAGTGTTCTAAGGATATCGATTTGGCCGCCGGCGCACCGACGGGCCATAGCAAAGGGAGTTCCCTTCTCCACGGCTGCCTCGACTCCTCTCTTCAGGTGGCGGTGAAAGCTGTCAACCACGTCCTGGAACACTTCATCCAAAACTTCTGTAGAGGATGGCGTCAAAGGGAGTATGGCTGGCAATGTCGAAGGAGTAGCATCGGAGCTTGCTATTCCTACCACCAGGGAAATAAATCCCGTACGAAAAGATGCATGGATAGCGGCTAGATCCTCTTCCACTGCCCGAAGAGCTTGGATACTGGGCAAGGCGGAAAGGTCAACCCCCGAAACCATGTTCACGAAGGAAGACACAGGAGTCATTGTTCCTTGCCCAGGCTGTGCCACCACTTGAGCCCCCGAACTTGAGCCAGCAGGAGGCCCTTCAATGTATGTGGGAAGAGAAGAAGGCACACGTGCTTCCACCAGATCCCCTCCGGTAGAGTCCACCCCGACAATGTCCGTCACCGGCAATCAGGGGACAGGACCTGTACGTCCAAAGCAACCATCAATCGACGTAACCCGAAGGATATAATGATAGAGCAGGTAGGCCTCCTCACAAGTTAAGATTCGGCTTATCTTACCCGGGGAGGAGCAGGAGGGCCGCAGCTCGCTCGCGGTTGACGTAGTCTCCCCGCCCGTGACTTCCAAGATGAACTCAATTATCTCTCTACCCCAGCCACTCCTGAAAGGGAGCCAGCCAGTTCAGCATCCTCTAGTTGAAATTTTGTTGTCTCAGGGATAGGAGCAGTAGGACCCCCGTCCCCATGGGTGGAGGTCTCAGCAAGGTGGGACTCCTCGACCGCCTCCGGAAGAACCCCAGCAGAAATGATAGCGGTGCACGTATCATCAACCAAAGTGGTCAGGGACGGATCGACCTCAGTAGCCGAATCCCGAGAAACCGACTCCTCTGACGCCTACAAAGAATAAAAGAAGATAATTAGGCCATAGCTTAGAAAAAGAAGGAAAAGGTAGTGAAGATTCAAATCACCTCAGAAATAGCGCCAACATTATCAATAAATAGCCTGCGACGTCTTACCGCAGCTCGCTTAGTGGAGTAGGTTATGCTATCATCAGAAGACATACGCCTGCTTCGCTTGCGCGAAGGACCAGGCACAGCAGGCGGCTGCCTCGCAACCACGTCGTCCAGCATATTATGTGGCTGATCCCCCGCCTCCTCGTCCGAGGAATGGGACGAATTATCGGCATCCTGTCCATCATCCTCTTCGCCTGCTGTCGTGGAATCCGAGTCCGGCACAGGAACTGTATTCGCCTTTTTCTTTTTCTTTTTGGAACCCTCGGGCTTCTCTGCCAAGCCAGTTCTGACAATAAAGCAGGTGTTCATGTCAAAATTCATGGGAGGTTTGCTCGCCATGACATGGTACAGAGCCGCCATATACAAGATCTCTACTGGCACCTTAATATTAGGGACCGAGAAAATGGTACGAGTATAGATTGTATCATAGTAGTGCCAGGCCCTGATACCGTCAAGAAGGCTACCTTCAAAACCCAGACAAGAGCTGGAACTGTCTAGAAAAAGTTGGTTGTATCCAAACTGTTGGGCAAACCTGCTGGACAGATAAGGCTCCAGAAAAACAATATTACGGTTACGATACACCAAATGAGCAGGGCGGATATTACGTAGCCACAGGAGCATCTGGCCGTCCAGAAGCTGAGGGATCCCAATACCATCAAGATGTATAGCCTCTATTTCCTCAGCAGTAAAACGAGGAACAGATACGAAAATATTGTACATATCTGCCCTCGCCAGCGCCATTCGGCAAGCGCGCATGGTCTCGCACTCCCAAGACTCATTACGATAACGGAAGATAAAAGCATCGTCGTCAGTTACGCCGTCTTCAGAGCCCGGTCTCATCAAAGACGGATAATGCATCAGCAGCCACCCCATCAGATAATGATAGGGCAGCTCAGTCCGTTCAAAATCTTTTGTCACGTTGCGGGCGATGACCTTGGACGTGAAAGTGTGAAGGCCGCGGTGTATGTTTGTAACGCCCCAGTCCCAAAATATGTAGGACTAGGAACGTAGACATGCCAGCTGTACTCATACGAAGTATACTCCAATATATGGAAACCTCGTATGAGCCCATAAGCTGTAAAATGCAGTAGAACCATAACTAATCTCATCCACACAAATAAACAAATAGAAGATATCATATAATCAACTATGAACTTGTTATTTGGTACATGTAGTTGGGCGGAGACAAATCCACTACCAACTATGAAAAGAAATACATGATAAGCAAAAGAAAGATTTTGGCGAGCGAAGCGAAGACAATCCAAGTGCAATCATCCTCGAAGAAATAGCAATGATCACGGCTAGAGCGAGAACACCTGCGAAACACAAGAGCATACACCTGGCAAGACAACCAGGTCCTCAGAGGGACGTAACAAGACACATAATATCATGCCATATAACTGAATAAATATTGCTCAAATAATTAAGGGACACATACAATAGGGTACCTAACCATACTATAGTGAATATGCAATAAAGAACAAACCTTTGACGCATGGGCCAGCTCAGTCAGGAATCAGGAATCAGGACCGTACCTCCCACTGGAGATAACCGGCTATCAGGACCGTACCTCCCACTGGAGATAAACGGCAATCAGGACCCTACCTCACACTGGAGATAACCGACAATCAGGACACTGTATATATGACCCATACGCTAAGGAGATGTTCTTCCCATCCAATGCCTACCATGTTGTATCCACAACAGTAACCTCTATAACCGCTAAGTCAAACTAGCATGCAACCTCTATTAGCCGTTATTCCTATCGTACGGCTTATACGTATCGGTGGCCAGCCAGTCACGCATGTTCGTGTTCTATATGTGACACACAACTTCATGATACCACGTGTTAAGACCATGAATGCAACACACAAGGTGGTCCCTTAAATCTAGGTTTAATGCGTAAGAAAAATAATACATAGCAGGAACAATAAATAAACAGTAAGTTCTAACAGGTTATGCCATGTATCATAGTTTATTTTGCATAAAAAAATAAATAATGCATGAAATATGAGCTAAAATAGATAAACAACAAATGACAAGGTGTCTTGCCTGAGGGTGGTGCGAGATGTAGCAAAATTCGACAGTCAGAATCGTCCACACGAAAGTTAAAATCCACAAGGAGCTCCGGATGCTGAAACAAATATTATGAACGAGTTTGGAATAAAATATATACCTAGGAAATGCCTGTCCAAAAGTAAAATTATGGAACAGGGGCAAAATCATAATTTTGGGTCAAAACGATGTCCGCCGTTGGACCCGCTTTGCACCAAAATGCATGCCAGAACCTATGGTCTCTAAAGTCATCAAACTACATGTCTACAGTCTAAGTTTGAGGAGAGGAACTCAACGGTATGTCCAGTTTTGGATTTTGAGGAGCCGTGTACAAAATTGCCCATTTGAGTGGGACGCGGGCCCGCCAAAAATGGGTTCCGATTCGACCTTCTCAGAATCGAACCAAACTTGGCATGCAGGACCAAAAATTTGATCCGGACCTGTTGGCACAAGTTTCGCCTCGATTCGACGACTGTACACGAAGTTATGGACAAGTTTGCAAAACGCCGATACGGGGGTATCTCGACGGATACGCGTTGGTTTCGTCACGCACACGCGATGAAACTGAGTTCCGTCAGTTCCCACACGTCAGTAACATCTATTCGCACCTTTCGATGCGTATAGTGCACGACCACGTCGCCCGATTTGTCGGGGCGTACGTCGTATCGTGGAAATTCTCTGAAATTAACACTTTAGAAAACAGTTTTTCGCCCAACTTTAACATCAGTTTATTTCTTACACGCTAATCGAAACAACGATCCAGAAGATGGGTTGTGATCTTGGTTATGTTTTCTTCACATATGTTCAATTATTTTTTACGAAAGTTTAATGGACAGCGAGAAAAGTGGTCGACAAGTTGGCGTTTCAAAACAGTTTTTAATAATCAGAAAAGTGGGTTTTTCTCTAACTTCTTCTCGATTTTTCGAGCAATTTGGAGGGCCATGTCAAAATCCACCTGGGTGATATCGAAGAGGGTTAAGTCTACTTTCCAGAACATTTTACGGATCGGAAATCGGAGTTACGAGCAAAAAGTTACGTTGAAGGGAAGTAGGGTACCTTGAGTGGAAAAACTGCTCCGTGGGTGACGCGGGGCTAACTTTCGATGCTCCGTTCGTCGTGCACACAACTCCGTTGCTGGTGAAACAAACTTGTAGGCGAAGAGGGTATGTTCTGCTAAAATTTTCATTTTGGGAGCCTGGGATTTTGAGGTCTGTGGAGGAAGTTATATATAAAACAAATTATGTGAAAACCTAATACAACTAATATTACTAATACCTATACCAATGGCCCACTCCCAACAAATCGTGAGGCTTGCTGCGTACAGCAAGCATGGGGAGGGGTGGGACCCGCCCCTTTAAGGGGTGGGTTTGTTTTGTTTTTTTTTCTTTCCTTTTCTTTTCTTTTCTTTTCTTTTCTTTTTCATTCCTTTTTCATTTCTAAATCTTTTCAAACTTTTATAAATATATTCAAAAATTATTTAAATACAAATAACACTTTAAATAACACATATCCAAATATTTAATATATTTAAATATATCTACATATATATAAATTCACCTTACAAAAAATTAATCTCAATATTAATAATAATAATATCTAAATAAAATGAACATATTTTAATCTCCATGAAATAACTTAAATTATAATAAAATAATAATAAACGTCCCAATGGGTGAACTTTACCGCTCACCCATGTGTGGGTCCAAAAATCCTACCATCTTGAAAAACATTAATTTATTAATAAAATATAAGTTTTGTACCGAATATCAATAAATTTTCAACAAGTCTCAAAATTATTTAAAAATATTTGTACACACATGAAATATTCCTACATGGCCATCTTGGTCCCACCACATGCCTACATGGGCTTAAATTTGGTCCGGACCCAGTTCGGATTGGTTTGGCCCAACCGGGTCATCTAAAAATCGATATATAAAATAATATTTAATTAAATAATTTAAATAAGTTCATTCACAACTTGGCCTAGTTTTCCTAGTTTGGACATTACTGTGGCTAGGCTTCCCACGACATGGCTGGTACACTAGTCCAGGCACACTGTTACATTTTCCTTGCCAAAATTCATGGTAGTCTTGTGTTCCAAAATTCAACAATGGCTAAGGTCATTATTAATAATTAATAAAAAAACCATAAATTGTATAGATTAATTTGAAGTCTAATAAAATAATAATAATAAATTTTTTAAAAAAATAGGGGTTTTACATCCTACCCAACTTACAAGAATTTCGTCCTCGAAATTTAGAATTAATAGGGTAGATAGGGTTGAGAGATAGGAAGAGTTCGTCAATACCAAAATGCAATTAAAATTGGGTAGAGGCGATAAAACGGCGTTCAACACCATCATGCAATAGAAAATTTGTGGAGTCGATACATACAAAAATATATCATGGTTATGGAATTGAATAAGGGTTGCTAGTGAAGGTGACAAAATTTGATAACCAAAAAAAAATAGTGAGAAATTTAATAAATCAAAGAGGATAATTAGACATTTGGGAGATATGGTTCCTTGGGAGAAAAATGGATACTAATCATCTGAGTGGAGAGTTGGATTTAAGTGGCGATTATAACCACTCTCGTGTGTTCAAGAATGATTGGAAGGCACGGTAAAAATTTTAGGATTGAGGAAAGGAAAGAGTAGTCGAAGGCGAGGATATAGCCATATGGGTCTGTCGGTGGCTATCTAAATGCGTGTGGAAGATAACTGATAGGAAAACTGAAGGTGATCTCTTGTGTCTATCTATCAAGTACAGTGTCTTGTCTTAAAAAAATATGACAAAACAGTAAGGAGTTCAAAGACGATGCTATCGAGTACGAAATACGAGGTTCATAGGCGACATAAATAATTCAAAAAGGGAATTGCCAAGGCTGTCGCGAATGAGACTCTAAGGCAAGTTTAACTATGTCTCCATCCACATAGAATAATTCATGAAAAGCAAACCAAAGTGCAATAGGTTGATCAGACCATCATGCACCGATTCTGATTAGACAATATGTTAGTGGGTGCACCAAATAAAATATGTCTTGATCAAGCTTGGTAACGAAATAAGCTTGCAAAATTGAAGCTACATTAGCAGCATGAGATAGTCAAAATATGAGCAAGGGAGGTACTGATGAAGGAATTTTAAATAGTCCAAGATCTTTTTAAAATCAAGTCTTACCCGAAGTGTGGGCCTATACAGTTGTCCTAGTGTTCCTTTATTTATGGCTTGGTAGACTAGATAAGGTAGGGTCCTCTGAATTTATAGTCTAAGTGAACTTACCAACGTGGTTCACAAGGAAAAGGTTTGTTAGGTGGTAAGATATTCTACCCAACTTACAAGAGTTAAGCTAATAGTGTGATGGGACAACGAGTCAAGCAATCAAGATAAAGCACAATTTAAGCTTTTAAGGAATTTAGTAGAACAAAATCACATATCGGTCGAAAGAATTGAGTCGAGATTGAATCCCAATCCGTGGTCAAAAATATATCGGTATCATGGTAAAGATTATAGTTTGGCCATTTTGACCAGAAGGTCATATCATGGAATTAGAGTACAAGGAGACGTGTTTTAGTGGGACATGATATGTCTACAGGAAGATGGGCTCGTCTAGGTCTTACATATAAAATTTGTTGGAAGGAAAAGTCTAGTGTTGTACTCCAACTATCCAAGTCACGGTAAGGGACGCCAAAAGATCAAAAATAGAAAGTGGGAGTTCACGAGGTGATAATTAATACACAAAAATAAAGAAGCTCAAGTTAAATCATGAAATAAAATTAATTAGAGAATCCAATAAAATTATTTAGGGACATAGTCCTAGAGAGAAGATAGTCTCCTAGATGAATACAGTTAAGGAACCACTAACTCATTATTCAAATTGCAAATGGGTTAGAAGGTCGTAATTAAAAGTTCTAGAATTGAAGGAAGGTCGAGTAAGCCGAGGTAGAAATACAGTCACATAGCTGGGTACATGACTAACAGCACTTGTATATATACTACTATCATGGTCATAAGTGACATGGCAATTAGTGTGGAATGCTCAGTAGGGTTATCTAAAAGAAGAGACTTGAAGTTCTACGTATTCTAAGTCATACAGTCGTCCTATAGTCTTCTTGTCCAAGTCCTTGGTTGGCTAAATTGGTTAGGGTCCTCTAAATTCTAGAATCTAAGTAAACTTGCTAATATAGGTCACAACGACAAATGGATTGCTAGTTCATAAGATATTCTATCCAACTTAAAGAATTAAACTAATGGGTTTTGGGATAACTAACTAGTAGGGTCAATCTCTAACAAGCACGAAGGGAAAATAAGAATAGGGATGGAAGGAAGCAAGCAAGATGCAATTGATGAGTCAAACGGTAGAAAAATTCAAGGAAAGAGGTCAAGTATGTGGATGAGATCCTAGACTTCTAATCCTATACGCAGGCTTGCTTGGTACGGTAAAGTAACGAAACAATTTATCTTGACCTGCATGGGCCACCACAAAAACATGTAATGCCCCAGTCCCAAAATACGTAGGACTAGGAACGTAGACATGCCAGCTGTACTCATACGAAGTATACTCCAATAAATGGAAACCTCGTATGAGTCCATAAGCTGTAAAATGCAGTAGAACCATAACTAATCTCATCCACACAAATAAACAAATAGAAGATATCGTATAATCAACTATGAACTTGTTATTTGGTACATATAGTTGGGCGGAGACAAATCCACTACCAACTATGAAAAGAAATACATGATAAGCAAAAGAAAGATTTTGGCGAGCGAAGCGAAGACGATCCAAGTGCAATCATCCTCGAAGAAATAGCAATGATCACGGCTAGAGTGAGAACACCTGCGAAACACAAGAGCATACACCTGGCAAGACAACCAGGTCCTCAGAGGGACGTAACAAGACACATAATATCGTGCCATATAACTGAATAAATATTGCTCAAATAATTAAGGGACACATACAATAGGGTACCTAATCGTACTATAGTGAATATGCAATAAAGAACAAACCTTTGACGCATGGGCCGGCTCAGTCAGGAATCAGGACCGTACCTCCCACTGGAGATAACCGGCTATCAGGACCGTACCTCCCACTGGAGATAACCGGCAATCAGGACCGTACCTCCCACTGGAGATAACCGACAATCAGGACAGTGTATATATGACCCATACGCTAAGGAGATGTTCTTCCCACCCAATGCCTACCATGTTGTATCCACAACAGTAACCTCTATAACCGCTAAGTCAAACTAGCATGCAACCTCTATTAGTGGTTATTCCTATCGCACGGCTTATACGCACCGGTGGCCAGCCAGTCACGCATGTCCGTGTTCTATATGTGACACACAACTTCGTGATACCACGTGTCAAGGCCATGAATGCAACACACAAGGTGGTCCCTTAAATCTAGGTTTAATGTGTAAGAAAAATAATACATAGCAGGAACAATAAATGAACAGTAAGTTCTAACAGGTTATGCCATGTATCACAGTTTATTTTGCATAAAAAAATAAATAATGCATGAAATATGAGCTAAAATAGATAAACAGCAAATGGCAAGGTGTCTTGCCTGAGGGTGGTGCGAGATGTAGCAAAATCCGACAGTCAGAATCGTCCACACGAAAGTTAAAATCCACAAGGAGCTCCGGATGCTGAAACAAACATCACGAACGAGTTTGGAATAAAATATATACCTAGGAAACGCCTGTCCATAAGTTAAATTCTGGAACAGGGGCAAAATCGTAATTTCGGGTCAAAACGATGTCCGCCGTTGGACCCGCTTTGCACCGAAATGCATGCCAGAACCTATGGTCTCTAAAGTCATCAAACTATATGTCTACGGTCTCACTTTGAGGAGAGGAACTCAACGGTATGTCCAGTTTTGGATTCTGAGGAGCCGTGTACAAAATCGCCCGTTTGAGTGGGACGCGGGCCCGCCAAAAATGGGTTCCGATTTGACCTTCTCAGAATCGAACCAAACTTGGCATGCAGGACCAAAAATTCGATCCGGACCTGTTGGCACAAATTTTGCCTCGATTCGACGACTGTACACGAAGTTATGGACAAGTTTGCAAAATGCCGATACGGGGGTATCTCGACGGATACGCGTTGGTTTCGTCACGCACACGCGATGAAACTGAGTTCCGTCAGTTCCCACACGTCGGTAACATCTATACGCGCCTTTTGATGCATATAGTGTACGACCACGTCGCCCGGTTTGTCGGGGCGTACGTCGTATCGTGGAAATTCTCTGAAATTAACACTTTAGAAAACAGTTTTTTGCCCAACTTTAACATCAGTTTATTTCTTACACGCTAATCGAAACAACGATCCAGAAGATGCGTTGTGATCTCGGTTATGTTTTCTTCACATATGTTCAATTAGTTTTTACGAAAGTTTAATGGACAGCGAGAAAAGTGGTCGACAAGTTGGCGTTTCAAAACAGTTTTTAATAATCAGAAAAGTGGGTTTTCCTCCAACTTCTTCTCGATTTTTCGAGCAATTTGGAGGGCCATATCAAAATCCACCTAGGTGATATCGAAGAGGGTCAAGTCTACTTTCCAGAACATTTTACGGATCGGAAATCGGAGTTACGAGCAAAAAGTTACGTCGAAGGGAAATAGGGTACCTTGAGTGGAAAAATTGTTCCGTGGGTGACGCGGGGCTGACTTTCGATGCTCCGTTCGTCGTACACACAACTCCGTTGCTGGTGAAACAAACTCGTAGGCGAAGAGGGTATGTTCTGCTAAAATTTTTATTTTGGGAGTCTAGGATTTTGAGGTCTGTGGAGGAAGTTATATATAAAACAAATTATGTGAAAACCTAATACAACTAATATTAATAATACCTATACCAATGGCCCACTCCCAACAAATCGTGAGGCTTGCTGCGTACAGCAAGCATGGGGATGGGTGGGACCCGCCCCTTTAAGGGGTGGGTTTGTTTTTTTTTTCTTTTCCTTTCCTTTTCTTTTCTTTTCTTTTCTTTTTCATTCCTTTTTCATTTCTAAATCTTTTCAAACTTTTATAAATATATTCAAAAATTATTTAAATACAAATAACACTTTAAATAACACATATCCAAATATTTAATATATTTAAATATATCTACATATATATAAATTCACCTTACAAAAAATCAATCTCAATATTAATAATAATAATATCTAAATAAAATGAACATATTTTAATCTCCATGAAATAACTTAAATAATAATAAAAATAATAATAAACGTCCCAATGGGTGAACTTTACCGCTCACCCATGTGTGGGTCCAAAAATCCTACCATCTTAAAAAACATTAATTTATTAATAAAATATAAGTTTTGTACCGAATGTCAATAAATATTCAACAAGTCTCAAAATTATTTAAAAATATTTGTACACACATAAAATATTCCTACATGGCCATCTTGGTCCCACCACATGCCTACATGGGCTTAAATTTGGTCCGGACCCAGTTCGGATTGGTTTGGCCCAACCGGGTCATCTAAAAATCGATATATAAAATAATATTTAATTAAAATAATTTAAATAAGTTCATTCACAACTTGGCCTAATTTTCCTAGTTTGGACATTACTGTGGCTAGGCTTCCCACGACATGGCTGGTACACTAGTCCAGGCACACTGTTACATTTTCTTTGCCAAAATTCATGGCAGTCTTGTGTTCCAAAATTCAACAATGGCTAAGGTCATTATTAATAATTAATAAAAAAACCATAAATTGTATAAATTAATTTGAAGTCTAATAAAATAATAATAATAAATTTTTTAAAAAAATACGGGTTTTACAATGTTGCACACCATGGCCGGGAGAAGAGCTAGCTTGACTCGCGAAACTACCTTCACAGCCGGAAGGATGAAATTACGACTGATCCTTTCAATAGAACCAGCTCCTCCCATGACTACACAATTTCGCAGCCATACCATCAAGAATCCCGCCAGGAGCGCCTTCTCTGACAATTCTTGGGTATCCTGATAAAAATAACCAAAAGAGTCGGTTTTACTCCCGAATCTGTCACTAGTGGTGGCCACCCTCTTGGCCGACGACACCAAAGTTTGAACCGCCTCCCAGGATTAAGGACGTCGGGAAGTAACTCGACCTGAGGCACCCGTCGTGAAGAGATAGCGCACCTAGTCCTTGGTGTGGGGAGCGTTCCCTTTCGAACTGCTGTCTTTTCTGGCTATCTGCTGACATGTGCTATAGTGGCACAATATCTCTTGATAAATAGCCACGAAGCCTGGATACCGTCCCTCGAACTCCTCGAACTCTTCGAACTCCTCATTCGTGAGAGTGTACGCCTCAAAAGCTTTGTCCCCCCAAGGAAGCTTGGAGACCGCGTGCATTTCGTGGAGCGCAAGCCCCATTTCCCCTACGGGTGTATAGAAGGTTCCCGTACGATGGTTATACATCTCCAGCAGGGATATGAATAATCTCTTGTTTATGGGCAAGCCATGGCTGGTGTTCCGAATAGCATGATAAAGATAAATCTCACACAGGAAGACCTTATACTTTCGCAAGATCCACGTAGACAGATTGGTCCATGAGGGAATGGGGTGTATCCAACTCGGGAGCGCCAACCGGCCGATAGGATAGGAGCCCTTCCGAGCAAGTTGGTTCATAAAAGTGTCAGCTACAGAAAACGTGAAATTGGGACTCGACACATTCAAGAAAGTACCTGGGGCCAATTCTATTACAGAACGGCTGGTGTGCACCTTGCCTGCACACACTGACTTCATACTGTTGTTACAATGGATGTCTTCCACAAACATCCCACTTCGGGTAGGAGTTAAAGACTCCTCCATCTTTCGGTCCAATGGGAGCATATTGAACCAAGATAGCGGGAAGTGACGGTCCATTTGGGGGATGCGGATCGCCATCCCATTAGAAACAAAACTCCAGTTCTCTGACATATCCAGAACCTGACTGTTCTTTACGGTCAAGGCGCCTCCGAAAAAGAACTCAGTTTTCAAGTATTTCCCTTTTAATTTTCCGGAGTTGATCATAGCATTGAGAAAATAGAAAGGCTGGTTCTTGAGGGCATTCAATCTCGTCGGAGGCTCGTCACTAGGAAACTGGTCCGCCACATGCCTAACTATATGGTCGTACCTATAGCCCTGAGCAGCTTGGGCATGACCTACCAGGAGTTCTCCAGCAGCATTAACCGGCAAATTTACTGAGAAGAAGACAGAAAAAGATAAGTTAAAAAGGTGGACAAAAAGAATTGAGGGGTATTTTCGAGCTTATACGACCCCAACTTAACGAAGCCTTATGCGGCTCAAAAGAACACTTATGCGGCTCCAACTTAATGAAGCCTCATGCAGCTCAAGCTCAGAAGAACACTTATGCGGCTCCGTTCAGTGAAGGATCATGCGGCAGTGCTCTCATAGGGCCCTCAGGGTTCGGATAAGTTCGCGAGGACCACGTGACAGACAAAATTGTGCGAATCTATGCGGCTCATCGTAGCTTATGCGGCTTCGTTGGCAAAGCCCGTATGCGATCACAGTGGCTATTCTTATGCGGCTCGCGGCTCGGCCATAAGACGAACATGCGGCTCACATGAAGATAAAGGCTCGTGCATAAAATATGCGACGTAGCCATAGCAGTTAGGGTTCTTTTGTCCTTACCAGCAATACGGGGATGGACGTCAGGGTGAGCTGCGGGCACGTCGGTCGACGGAGGAGCGGCCGCAGTCGAAGTAGAAGCAGTCTTCTTGCCCTTCGCCGCCATAGTCGACGAAGATGCCGCCTTCTTACCCTTCGCTGCAACGGTCTTCTTGGGAGCCGTTGATGATCGAGGAAGAAGAGGGTAACAATCAGGATAGGAAAAGTTCGAAGCAGAGGAGAAAGTAAAAGAAGTTTTCTCTCTTAAACTCCTCTTATTTATAGGAGGACAAGAGAGAGGGGACACGTAGACTAATAACCGCCTCAGAAAAGACGAAACCGACTCCTCGGATTTCGTCCCCTCTCTCATAAAGAAGATTCACCCAGGGCATAAAATCCAAAGATTTAATGAGCCGACCCTTGGGATTTCCCCAAAAGACGGTACTAAAACGAATTTAAGGCAATTAATGACACGCACACGTGGCAAGGAGCTATGCGGCCCGAAAGTTCCTGCGGCTGATTGACTCAATGTGGCTGTGACATCCATGCGGCCGAGACATCCATGCGGCTGAGGCATCCATGCGGCCGAGACATCCATGCGTCCAGAACATCATATGCGGTCAGAAGAGTTTATACATAGCCATGCTTCTTATTCAAAGTATTTCAATTTTCCAAATTAAAAACTTTGAAGGGGGTCTTGTAGAAGCATGGAAAAGAATAAAGAAAGATCCATGCGGCCAGGGAGCCCCATGCGGCTCAGAGAGCTCATGCGGCTCAGGGATCTATGCGACTCAAGCATCTATGCGGCTCGAATGAGTTCCATGCGGCTCAAAGAGGAGCCACGTGGCCTACGAACAGCTCTTTCCTTTGTCCTCTACTGTATTAAATGCCTTGACGGCTGACAGCTCTGACAAATGACAGCTTTGACACAAAAAAACAATAATGACTCCATCATAATGGCAGACTCATAGGGAAACGAAGGAAATCTCTGACACGATCTCCCGAAATCTAGAAACCTTCATGTGGCCTTGACACGTGGACAGTCGCATGCGGCTCAGGCAGAGACCACCCCATGCGGCTCAGGCCGAAGCTATCCCATGCGGCTCAGGCCGAAGCTATTCTTTGCGGTTCAAGGAGAGGCTACCTTATGCGGCTCACAAGGACTATCCCCATACGACTCACGAAGAAGACACCCATCATCACCATGCTGTTCAAATATTCAGGGGTCACTTCCAAGCAGCCTTGTCACGTGGCCAGCCCTATGCGGCTCAATGAGGAGCAACCCTCATGCGGTTTAGATTTTCTAAGTGGCTCGCGGTTAAGACACGTGGCATGATAATAGGACACGTGGTATCAAATCAACCGAAATCCATCAAACAAATCCTAATGAAATATTGGGATCAAATCAGATCATTTACAATCAAGCAAATCAATGACACGTGGCGGGAGATCCGAGATTGGCATAACAAATCATGAGAATTTATGTCAATCATCATTAATTATCCATAAAGATTTGGTACAATCACATTAATTGCCCGAATCTATTATGTTCGAGATGAGTGGCCCAGATTTATTGATCCTAAGCCGCCAACTTTGAAGAATAGGCAATCATTGCGAAACCCTAATGATGCCCCCACTCTTATAAATAGCAAGGTGTCATTCCCTTGCAAGTGAGACAGATAGAGAAGGAGAGACTCTTACTTTTGCAAAAAGAAGACACAGAGTTCCAGAGAGCCAGAGAGAGAATATACAAAGCCTGAAAGGAGAGCATTTTTTCAGCAACGCCAAGAAGTTCTTCTACAGAGCCAAGGCTGCACCCGATCGTCCAAGGAGTAAAGCAGAGTTGTCGTCGCTTTCCCGAGCCTCTACTGTCACCCCCAGAATCTAAAATAAATAATTGTACTTAGATTGTTGTACCTAGGTTTTCATTCCTAGGCTTTCTTTGTAAAAGCGAGTTTGTATTGTGAAGTAAAAGTCCAGTCCTCCGATAATTGTTCTGTTCTTTTATATTTCATGGCAAACAGGCACGATCCTCTAAACATGATCAAAATTAAAAGTTTTATCACAGAGAAGAAATTTATTGTTGATAGGCATGATCAAGATCAAAGTTTAGACAGTACACGATCAAAGTATGATTTAAAATCTAATGATACAAAATCAAAATTCTGTAACGTGGTTTTGAGAAAATCAAATGATAGAATGCAAGAAAAGAAATTGCAAGGATTGATTGAGAAAACATACGGAACTGTCCAAGAGGTATTTATATCAAGTCAGGGTGAACTTGTAAGGATTTATGAATCTCGAAAACCAATAATCATATGAAAAGGAAATATAGTCTCCATGATATCCAAGAACATGTTGGTATCTGAAATCACTTTGCTTAGAATCCCTACCCCACCAGTATGTATCTAACTGCAGTGGACTTTTGACTCCGTAACTCAAATAACAATGTCTCCGAATATTCTGTCAACCTTATCCATTTTCCAACAATCATTGACGAAACAACCCAAAAGATCAAGATATGAAGAATATGACAAGTCTCGATAATACTCGAAAACCTATGAGTGTCTGAAATCACTTCAACTTAGAGTTCCTGCCTCGCCAGTGCGCTACTGGCTGCAGTGAACCTCAAGCTCCATAATCCAGCTAATGGCTGCAGCGCACAACTGTCATGCCATAGTAGGTCATCGAATAGCCTCTCGACTTTATCTCTAGGTATTTTAAAAGAGTTTCAAGGAATTCAAAATGAGTTTCAATAGTCCAAGTCACGAAAATGGTGAAGTTACCTGACTGTTAGAATACAAGGATTTATTAGATACTATGAAGCAACAAGGGACTTAATCAAAGAGTATTAAGTACAAAAGGGCAACCAGAGAGATTTAAAATTTTGAACAGTGAATCGAAGTTTCAAATAATAATCTGAATCTCAACTGACATCTGGAATGGTAACAAAATTCCGTATAGGGAACGTAATCCCAAATACGTAACAAAACTGCGAAGGTTGCATAGAAACAAGGTATCAGATAGAAGACAAAGTCTCAAAATAATGACCAAAACCTTGTACATAGTCAATGTATAACAAAATCTCGAATGACAACGAAGTCTCGAACAAAAATTTTAACAGGAAACAAATCTTAGATAGGAAATCGACATTAACAAAGCCGCGAATAAGAAGTAAAGTCTTGAACAGAATCTCGAACAAGGAGCAAGGTTACGAACAGTGATTTAGAAAACAAGGTATCAAATAGCGAACAAGAAGCAGGTATCGAACCATGATTATGAAATAAATAGAACTTCAAATAGGAAACAAGGTCGAACAAGGTTGTGAACAAAAAAATAATTTCTTGAATAGGAACAAGTCTCAAATAGTAAATAAAATCTCATAGAGAATGAGCCAAGTTTTAAAATAGAAAACAAAATCTTCAAACGATGTCTCGAATAGGGACCGAATCTCAAGCAAGTGTCAAGATAGGAGTGAAGATTCAAATAATGTTTTAATTTGGAACAAATTTCAAAATGAAATTTTGGATAGGAATAAAATCTCGAATAGCACATGATTCGAATAGGAGAATTTCAAATAGAATCCAAAAACAAAGCCATGAATATGAAACATGGTACCGAATAGAGGGTATAAAACAAATATCGAGTAGTGAATATGAAACAAGTCTCGAATGAAAAAGTAAAACCTTGAATAGAAATCAAAGTTTTGAATAGGAAACAATATCTCAAAATAAGTTTCGAATATCAACCGAGGTTTCAAAATAAGAAACATGAAGTTTCAAGAAAGGATCTAGGTGCTAAGAGAAATTTAAGGGAAGGTTGGATTGCGAATCAAGATACATGGTTTTTCCAACCATACAAAAGAAGCCATCTGCCTTCAGACCGTCTTCAGTATTCTTCTGGGACTGGAATCTCTTTAATCTTTTTCAAATGTCCTAACGTAGACAGGTCCATGCGGTAGTGCTCCATGTGATTGCTGAATCTGGAGAGGCCAGTCCCCTTGTTGTAGTCCTAGTGATCCTTGTGCTCGCCTTTGGGCAGTGTGATTAACGGCCTCCGGACAGTCCTTGACTTGGTAGGCAGATGATTTGCAGAATAACATAGCCTCTTTCTCTTACGGCACTCATCGTAGCGATGTCCTGACGACGACAGAAATTGCAAGTGATCGTCGACTGAATCTGAATCTGGATCTCCCGCTGAGGTGACTGAAGTGCAGGGACTCTGACATGAATATATGACTGCTGGCGTACTGGCTGTTGAGATCTGCTCCAATGGATGCGACTGGTGATGTGACCGAAGAAGCGCTGACTGAGTGTTGCGATGCTTTGTGGATCCATAGCAGCTGCTATCTCCATCATAAGTCTTCATGTCTTTCATGAGCTTCAGCTTCCGGTCTCGTTCTATTGTCTGTGCTATATCCAAGATCTTCTGGCTAGTGGCTCCAATCTTCAGAGGAGTCGGGTCCCCAGAGACTTGGTTGATCCTAAGTGGCTACTCCAGATTCTAGATTTGCTTCTCGGTGCAAGGAACGTGCTCGGCGTCGGGGATGTACAAGTGTTTGAGAGTCTGAAAATCAGAAGTCCTTTTTGGCTCGGAGAGTGTATCCACAAATCTGGCTTGGAAAAAGGATGGCATGTTCCCTCTAGGTGTCCAGTAACTCTTGAAACGTCTCCGTCAACTGCGTACTACCCATGGGGATAGTAGGAAGATAGAAGGTAGTGGAAGCACGGAAGCATCAAGTGCAGGTGAATCGATGATTCTATATTTACGTGTTTGAATTATCTGAAAAACAGAAAACTATTCAATGTCCTAAACCTAAAAACAACAAGTGTTTATAGAATATCAATATACCCGATGTACCCGATTTCCTGTCCTGTGATCAAGTTTTCTTAGTTTAATCAAGTTCCCCAATAGTACACTAATAACTAGGTGCTATTAGGACAGACCTGTATGGGCCACCACTAAAAATATGTCACGACCCGCTCCCGAATAATCGGACACGAGTCGGACACGCCCAGCCTTCGTCGTTAGACACGACGAAGTAAGCTGTACCAAGCTAGGAAAATCTAACCAGATAAACATAATTGTGTACAATCACAGCATCTAAAAGCGTTCCCAGATAGATCACCATAATCCACAAATCCAGATATCACAAAGGTACCAGAATCAACAGGAATGAAAAATACTATGAACTCTAAAGACAATATCTAGAAGTAAAGCTAAGTAGTCTAAACCTGAAGCCTCAAGCTGAATCTCATCCTGCTCAGCTAATATCCTGGGCTCTGGCCCATAGAGTAGAATAGTACCCTGCAAGTACACCTGCAACATATCCTAGTCAGGAGCGGAGCTAAGTATATCCAAGGAAATGAACATGAACATCATGGTATGAACAAGAACAGAAAATATATATAAAGTACAAAAAATGAGACAAGACATGAAACTGAACAGGAAATACTGAAAGTAAATGCAGGAAACATAATATGAGTCCTGAACATGAAATACAACCTGAACATGAAATACAACCTGAATCCTGAAATATGCAATATTGAAATACATCCAGATTGTGTGATCATCTTGGGTAGATTCAATGAACATGAAATGGTACGGCTTTGATCCCACGTGTAAGATACGAGACCTAAGATATTCACATGAATAGTAACATGGTTTGATCACATAACTGTAGTATTTTCCCTCCCAGACACAAGTAATCCATGAAACATGAAACCAGACAATACCGTGATACATCGTGTCAACAAGGAGATACATAAATGAATATGCAAGACATGAGAAAATGAACAAATCCGAGGAGTATACTTGCCTTGCTCAGGGTGATCAAGTAGGGGTAGTGATGCTGGTATCCTCCTGTCAAATGATTATAATATTTTATTAAGTTAACAGCTAACAACGAAATTTATTTAACATAATATAAGCTTCTAACTATTTCCTAGGTTTATAGAACATGCTTATGGTTAACCCTTATATCTAACTACCAACCATGGCACTCCTAGTTTATAGCTCAAGTATTCATCCCTCCTAATATTCTGAAACAGGAATGCTCCTATAGGTTATCATAAAATTAACTATATTCTAGAATATACATATATGAACTACAATTATTCAACTAAGGAAATAAGGCACGGACAGTTTTAAGGTTAAGTCTAATGTAGGGCTGATACAATTTCAGTCCTCAGGTCACTGAAATAATTAAGCCTTGGGTAGGATTGTTGTCAACAGTCCAGTCCCTATCAGGGCTGATGCAGATCAGTCTTAACTAAGACTCTGATTTAAATCAATCCAGTGAAGGTACTTGATACAAATCATTCCTAGCTAAAGCTGATGTAAATCGGTCCTTAATTGCTTCAATTATTCCAACTATCCTAGCCATCCTCCTTACAATTGAAGACATTTCCAACCCTCAAATCTACAGTCATTCCTTAGTCTATTCCTGAAAATGGACCCTCAATCTCAGATTTGGACACTACTCATGAATGGATAAATCTAAAATAATACCTCTACATAGTTCCTAATTCGCTTCCAAGAATCCATCACCTATCTAGAGTATTCCTAGGAGAAATCAATTCAGTCATGTGGAACAAAGCCCAAATCAAGTCCTTAGTTCAAAATGAAATATTGCTTAAAGTATCAACTAATGGTTCAAATGGAATGCTACCTTGGTACTGAAATAGAAAAGAAACTAAGGTTTGAACTACCTACCAGTGCTGGCACCCTATTTTGTTCTAACTAACACCTTAACCTCAGGCCTCTAGAGGATTTACAACATCTACAAAACTCTTTGAAGTCCAGAGTAACATTCTCATAACTGGCTATATCCACTTGAATATTTTATGAAGAGCTGAACCTATCAATACTATCCTAATATCAACCTAAAGAGACTGAAATAAACATCATGGATAGAACTCCAACCTTCGAGGACAACATGACATCTAATTTCCAGTATAACCAAAGTAAGATTTAACCTAGAATTAAAGTCCCTGGTGTTCGAACTACAATCCAAGGTAAACCACCATTCAACCCAAGTTCTAAGCATCAACACTCAATTAACACCCTTCCTAAGGCTCACAGGGAAAGAATATTAGCCTGCACATCCTAGCCTAACATTTTATTCATAAAAAAAATAGAACAGAGATTAACTTAATATCCCAAACTTTTAAGTGACAATTGAGAACCCAAAATCTTACCGTAAAGTATAACCACTCTTATTAGTTATCAAAAGTCCCAAGACATAACATGTCTATACAGTTTGAAAATACACTTCTCCAACGGCTATTAGGTTTAAATCCAAACTGAACATAAAATATTCGAATACAAAGACTTGGGTGCAATCCAACCATCTCAGACAACAACTGAAACAGCCCGGACACGCCTCGGTGGGACACGACCTGCATCTAAATTACTGCAGAGTAATAAGGCTCCAGATATTATTTTTCTTCAAACAACAACATCTAAGCTTCTTACAGTCCGCAATTATGACTAACCCAACACCCCGTACCCGACACTCTATTACAACATGACTCAGCCCCGGATACAATGGTTTGAACCACGAGCACTGGTATACATTTTCTTCGACTCAACCTGCCCCGCCGATACTTCTAATTGTCCGATACTTCTAATTGTTCACCAAATGTCATCAAGGAATTATACCTGAGTCTAAGGAAAGGTGTTGTCTCCTCCTTGGGTCCGACCCACACATTCCTGTGTCTATAATCTCAAAATCGGTCCTAGAAACCTTTCATCGAACATGTGAGGAGCACGGTATGTAAGAGACAAAAATGAGTTCAAATTGATTTATATTAACTCCAAATTTGGAGAAACCACAAACCTCACCAATAGGACCTCTCCATCAATCAAAATCCAAGGAATCGAAAGCCAATTGCTCAATACACCACTGTCAGATGATTCCAAATCAAAATAGAGCTTGAAGAAGGAGAAGAAGAATGAGTATGAATATAGATTCGATTTTCCTAAACAATTACGATCGTGATCTCATGTTGGATCCTTCGTCGCTCTTCTAATGCCGCTTCGAAGCTCAGTTACCGAACTTCCTCTGCGATCAACGATCGAATTGACAAAACCAGTAGGAAACAAATCGATTCGAATTGATAACGGAAGAAAAAGAAGGTCAAAAATGCACCAAATCGTGGATCGATCGACTGCTGGAACGTAAGCAGAAGAGGAGGAGTAATCGGTGAACCCCTCGTGGCGAGAATCTACTTGTCGAGGAGGAACCATCGCGTCGTTGCGTCATCGCTAACTGTCACGGTCGTCGTTATCGCCATCTCAGTCGTCATCGTCGTCGTTGTCACAGTCATCGTCGTTGTCGTCACAGTCATCGTCATTATCGTCACGGTCGTCGTCACCGAGAAAGAAAGGATCGAGCAGTTGAATTCTAGATCTGGAGAGAAAAGGAATAAGACTGATCTCAATTCCCTCATAAATAGAAAAATGTGCTTTTGTACTTTGCCCCCCCCCCCCCACTCGCATCATATTACAAATGGCCAAGGACAATTCCAGAAACTCCCTCCACAAAATGGCTTTAAGCAAAGGGACCCTTCCCCTTTTCATTAATTACAAAGGTTATAGAAAAATTCAATTAAAAATGTTTAGGAGAATTAAAAAAATGGGGACAACTCCAATTCTCTGTAACAAATGAGGAATTCCCAAAATAGTTACAAGATTTATTATTCAAATACTTGTTTCACCAAAATTATTTATTTAGAAAGCAATTTTTTTAAATTCTAGAAAGTGAAAAGTGGGGTTACAATTACTCATAATCGGAAACCACTGGCACTAGAAAAATATGAGCTATCTTGGAGATTTGAAGGTTTTGGCTCTTTAAAGCAGTTTGAAGGTTTAGAAAGAGATAGAGAAGATAAATATTGAATTGATTATAAGAAATGACAAAATCTTCTCTTTTTATAAAAATGTACAGAGTTCGGGCAGAACTCTGTAGGCTAACGTTCATAATTTTGAACATTTGAGATGCAAAAGACTAGGGAAAGCTTCTGACCAAGAGAAATCCAAGGTGACTGTGTTCGGACCAAGTTCGGGCAGAACTTCGGCCGAGTTCGGTTGCTCGGGTTTCTAGTCTTTTTGATTTGGTTTGATTTAGCTTTTGGATATGGGTCTGGTTTTGGGTCAAGGATTGGATCAAGGATATGGGGTCAAGGATTGAACTTCTAAATTGCCAGTGATTCCGACGCACAACTTTTCTAGACTCAATAAAAGAAAAATAAATAATAAATATAAAAAAATTAGTGGAGATGAAATCAGCAAACTTCTGTTTCTTTTTATATCGAGTTCGGAGTTTTAAGTCAATTATCGAAATTGGTTTGACCATGGCTAAATGGGCCAACAGTTGCGTGTGCGTTCTTCGAGATTAGCTGCATGCGTGCCATGTCATCTAACTACTTCTATATGATGATTAATTGATTAGTGCCAGTATATGAATGGCACGATCCATTGGTTGGCGCCAACTGTCGATTGGTGCTAACTGTGGAAAATACAGAGTAGGAATAGCTTAATCACTTTGTGCCATTGATGAATGGCATAGAGAAACAAACAGTCGTCATTATGATGAGTCTGACAAAATCTCTTCGAGCGCTGTGCACCCGAGATTCGAAGAGATTTTCGTCGACTGACGTGTTGTCAGTCATCATGACTAACAACTTAGCTTCTCGAAGAATATTGCCATATGACAGTCCACGCGATCTAATGGTGTTACGTATTGGCATTGGGTGCCATCTGATGAATGAATTACAGCACTATCTGTGAATGGTGCGATACATTGTCTTGATATATTTTACACTTCTACACTCATATGTATTACACATATCAACACACTCAAGTTATGATAGTTATTTAATCATTGAGTAGGTTATTAACATCCTCCATGTTTCCCTTTTCTTAACTAATCCCTTAACAATTTTACTTCCCTAACCAATACCATTGAAAGAAAAAAAACAAAGAGAGCCTACTACAACTAAAGTGTCACATCCATTTTTCTATTTAAGGGTATTTTAGAAATTATAAATTCTTTAGATTATTTTAATATATTATATTATTGGTGTTGTGATTTTGGCCTGGACAGTATAACCTTGGTGCAACCTAGCCTAGTGTCTCACCATGATTTAGTGACTTAGTAGCATGATTAGTTAGGGTTAGAAATCCTATTCTAGTTAGTTTCAGGTTAGGAGCTAATTAGCATGTTGATTAGAGGCTAGTTAGAAACCTTTTTTAATTAATAATCCATTTTTATCATAGGAAGAAGCCCAAAGCCCAACTGTTAAGAAAACCCTGGCCCATCCAGGTTGTGGCCGGCCAAGCTAGGTCAAGGGGGAGCCTATTTAATATCTCCTATTGAGAAACTCTTCCCTTTTTTATTTCCTTCTTCTCCTGGAAAATCCTAAGTAAGTATTCCTTCTATTTTTCTCATTTCTTCTCCTTTTAAACTCTAGTCTTTTGCATTAGGTTCTGATCTTTGTATATGAAATATGGATGGTGAGAAAATTTAGAATTGAAGTGCATTGGAGTTTTCGAGCCGCGAGAAGTATCTTCACATTTGGAGCTTTCTATAGGAATTCATCTCAATAGATAATCTCTGTAAAATACTTTAATTTCATAAATTTTTCCCGTAGATGCACCCATCTAGGTGTCCCCTAGCTATAGCATGAGTTTTATAGGATTTGACAGTAGTTTGGTGTCCGTATCGGACACGTATCAGTGTATTTGTGATTGTGTTCGATGAAATGCCCCAAAGGAATTTTTATTCGAAAATTTGAAATCTAATTGAATGAATTTGTAGATCTATGCATGGCTTATGGTTTTGTGTCACTCTGGGGGAAAATTTGTGCTGTGTCCGTGTCCAAACGAGCCACACGCGTTTCCTGCTTCTCGGGCACTGTAGCAGACACGATAGGACACGTTGTGACCCCAAAATTGGTGGCACGTAGGGCACATCACTGACACGGGGCTGATCAAGTTTTATGAGATTTCAGGAAGCGGATCCAGAGAAATCGTACGCGCAATGATTTCAGCCGAACTGTGCACGCGCGAGATATCGCGTCTGATACGCGTTCAAATCTCTCGACACGACACGCGTGGTTGCACTGCAGGGTGACACATCACTTGCCCTAGACCCCCTCTAGGACTGTGCACGAGCTTGACTCATTTCGAGCTCTGTGTCATGTCCATGAGCTACTGACACGCCCGTACGAGACAGTGCCTGGGCAGTCCTGCTGTGCATATTAATTTGCGCTTGGACACCTCGTGTCCAGTTTTGTAGATACGGGATGAACCCTTCCGACACGTACACATGTGTGTGATACTTCTCCATGCTTGATTTGTGTTTTTATTTGATTTTTGGGTTTCGAATTCCTAAAGTGCTCGTTTACTGATACTCGATAAAACCTGAGTTGGGTTCGAATAGGAAATTATAGGAATTAAACGGATATTGATTGTTTAAAATGTAATTACATGTTAGACTATATGTTGTAGGATGTATAGAAGTACCTGGGATTTAAATGAGTTAGCTGTTTTGACTTTGGTTCACTATCGAGTTTATGAACGGTGATACACTAACAGTTTAGCACTGTTTTGAATTTCTTGAAATTATTTTCTGACTATTTTGCTAATTATGATTAATTGTTGATGACTAACATATATGCATATCTGGAATGATGTTTACATTGCTGAGATTTTATATGTATCCATGTTTGGGTTGTATTTTAGCTTTTGAATCTATGGGGCACTCGAAACTTGACTGAACACGAAAATTTAGGTTTATTTCTTCATATATGATGATTTCTGAGTCATGAACCGAGATTTTCCTAAGATTGATGTCCCTATATGCAGTACCATGCTAAATCTATAGTTTAGAATTACATTCATTGTTTATTTCTATAAGGATGTGGTTGCATTGGCTAATAAAGGAGTTAAGTTGTATTTACATTGTAATGTTCAATACCCGAATTCATTTCTAAATATAGGTTGACATATTGTACTGTTTTGACACATTTGCATGTTCATTAACTCTCTATACTTGCTGTGACACTATTCACATGACTATCACCCCTTGACAGAACACTATATACATGTGACACTATACACATTTCACCTTGACACATACACCATTGACACTTGTTGACACTAGCACTATATACTCTATTGACACCCACCCACCTATATATATATATGTATATACAATAATGTGAATGAGAATGAATGCATATATGATATATATATATATATATATATATATATATATATATATATCTATATATATATATATATATATATATATATATATATATATATATATAGTAGTTGTATGTTATGGGCAATAGCCTATAGGTGTGATATATATATTAGTATCCATATATATTGTGTGTGTGTGTTACATTTGGTATTTGTGCTTGTGGTTCTACTTGTTTGCTAGAATAGACTTGGTTAGGCAGTTAGACTTGTTAGACTAGGTTTAGATCTAGAATGACTTAGTTGACCTAGTTTGACTAGTATAGTCGACTAGAGTTGACCAAGAGTTAACTTTAGTCTAGAATGACCTAAAAATTATGTAGAATGCATCATAAAGCTCAATATTACCATTCTGGACATATTGTGACCTGTCTTGCTCTAAATAGGACTCAGATACTCCAGCTCAGACTCGTATTCACATCAGACAGCCAGGATATTAGGCGAGTACATTCTCTGACCGTTTCATACTTGTTAGGAATTATATGCTTGTCATAGTTTAATTTAATTGATGCTGACACGACATTATCACGGATTAGTACTATATGGATATTTATATGAGATGTTATCCCCCTCGGGTGCATCGAATACATCGTGTCTTGTGCTTTTCACGAATATCATGTATTTTGTGGACTCTTATTATTCATGTATACTCATGTGCTCTCATGTACTCTCATGATCTTATGAGCTTCATGTATAAACTATCATGTACAATAACATAACCTGTCTAGATCCTTATGTATTAATTAAGGCATGGGGGAGTAAAAATAGTCATGTAAACAATTCCAAAGTAGTAGAATCATTTACAAACTCTTTAGTGTAATCATGTGCAAATCAAGTCGTTCACATGTCTATCTTGTACTCTAAATCACATAGCCGCTTACAGTTCTCTATTATCATATATAGATAGCTTTGTTTATCAGTTTCTTTCTTCTTTTTATGCTTATTTGTTACAGCGTTTCATGTATCTTAGCCTGTCACATGCTTTATATTTCCTGTCAAGATATGAACTGCGTGAGATGTATTGTGCTCGAATCCATCCTGATTGGACTGTTGAAAATATTAAAGGTGATGAGGAGGAGTTCTGTCCTATATATTACGACACAGGCTTAGATGACACTGGTGACTTGGACCCTCAAGAGGATCCTACAGTTGCTGAAGACTTGCCTATTATCTAGATTAGATTTCTAGCCTAGTTTCCCATTAGTTATCTTATTCATGTACTTTCAATTTTTGGATATTGATAGATGTTTGTATATTCAGAAATTACTCTTATTTGTAGCTGGTTGGAGATTAATCGTTTATCTTATCTTTACATCTATTCTCTTTATTCTACCTTAGATGCTGTGATTGAGTTGTACCTTTGTATTGTCCTTATTTTAGAGTGTATATCATTGTACAGGTATGGTTATTGCTAGATGTTGTGACCTAGGACAGCGTTCTACCGTCGACACTGCGACGTAGGCTGGACTTACCCACTTCTCGTGCCCTTATATTGGGTGCGGGTCGTGATACGTTTTTTAGTGGTGGCCCATATAGGTCGTCGCAAATAGTGCAATTTCGTAGCGGTACTCGAACTAGAGTATCGCTACAGCCTGTAGTAGGATATAGTATATAAGTTATGGTACTCAATCACATTAGGAAAACTCTTATCTAATTCTTGCTGCTAATTGCCTTCTTTTGAAATGAACTGTCCTCCTTTGATTATATCGCTTCCTTCTCAGTAATTGATTCTTTGTTTTGATCTGTCTTCAGGATGGTGGAGATATGATCGCAACACTCTGGTCAAAGAAATACCGCTGAGAGGTCTGCCACTTTTCGCCCGACTCAGTAGGGCCCGGGGACCACAGCACCTCTTGTTCCAGCTCAGGTGGGACCATCTACAACTTTTGGGGGTGCTCCTCTACCGGTTCCGAGGACTACCCAGGGGTTCAGGGGATGCCACCACCACTATCTCAGGGGACAGTTGATATGGGGCAGTTCTTTGCCTTCATGCAGCAGATAATAGAGACTCAGCGATGCCAGACAGAGGATATGAGGCAGGGCATTGACAATGCCCATCAGCTAGCCATGGTGGTAGTAGAGAAGGTGACTGCCCAACCACAGAAGGGGCAGATATAGCCATTCCAGCCGAGGACTCCGGAATTCAAGACTTCCAGAAGATGCGGCCGTAAGACTTCAAGGGTACCGAAGGTATCCTATATGCCTACGACTGGATCGAGCATATAAAGAAGATCTTTCATCTCACAGAAGTACCACCTAGGCTTCAGATAGAAGCAACGGGCAGCCAGATGTAGGACCTTGCCCGCACATGGTACCAGACCGACCCTAGGGTTGGTACACAGGGGCAAACTTAGGAGGCATTCATGAAGCTCTTAAAAGAGAAGTTCTTCCCCGATACAGCACTTGGTGCCTTGGAGACGCAGTTCGAGAATCTGGTCCAAGAGAACCAGACATTAGAGGAGTACGCTGGAGAGTTCTGCCGCCGTGACAGATTTATGGAGGGCTGAGCGAGACAGCGAAGGCTAAGAGATTCAGGAAGGGCTTGATTAAGGAAGTCAAGTCCTTGACCAAGAGCAACAGAAATACTACTTTTAAGGAGATTTTGACGGAAGCTACGGCAGCGGAGGACGACCTCGAACTGATACTAAAGAGAGGTCGTGATTTATATAGAGCCAGCGGCAGTGGAGGCTAGGCCAAGAGGCCCCATTATCAACAATAGCATGAGCAGAAGCCGTTCCAACAGCAGCAGTTCCAGAGTCGGGTCGTGCACCTTTTCAGCAGAAGCAGATACAGCAGTCACCTAGACAGCAGTAAGTCAGCAGTTACACTTTCTGCAAGAAGGCAGGATATATATAGAATGAGTATAGGAAGAGGCTAGGCAAGTGCCTCCTTTATGGTTCAATGGAGTACCAGCTGAGGGGTTGTCCCATGTCTTCGGGACGTACAGCTCAGAGAGCATGAGCCAAGGCTCCGACAGGACAGCAGAAGGGGCCATTGTCGACCCAGTAGCAGAAGTTTACTCAGCACCAACAGTAGACAAGAGGAGGACAGCAAGGGCGAGTCTTCGATATGTCAGCCGAGGATGCAGAGGAAGTGAAAGATCTGATAGTTGGTTCTGTTTTTCTCGACTCCTTTCCGGTATTCGCTTTGTTTGATTCAGGGGCTTCCCATAGTTTTGTGTTTGTATCTCTGCTATTAGACGCTAGCTTTCTTCTGAACCATTGCCTAGGACTTGCAAGATCACGACTGGGGGTGGTATCATCCTCGTCCGTAATATTTGTAAGGATCGGAGAGTAGTTTTGGGAGGTCGAAAACTGGATTTGAGTCTGCTCGTAATGCCATTACCGAACTATGATATTATACTCGGTATGGATTGGTTGAGCAGGCACCATGCCAGTATAGATTGTCGCAGTGGTAGAGTTCTCTTCAGATTGCCAGGAGAGACAGAGTTCGAGTTTACCAGACGAGAGACGGACCAAAGCAGCAGAGTCTTCTGCCGAGCTTTAGTAGAGGAGCAGAGCGTGCCACATCTGTTGATAGCTGAGTTCATGGATATATTTTTGGATGAGTTACTAGGGTTACCTTCGGACAGAGATGTTAAGTTCTCTATAGATTTGGTGCCCGGTACAGAAGCGATATTTCAACACGTCTATAGAGTGAACAACAATGAGCTAGTGGAGTTGAAGAAGCAGGTGGATGAGTTGCAGGACAAAGGCTTCATTCGATCGAGTTTTTCACCATAGGGTACACCAGTACTCTTTGTGTCGAAGAAGGATGGGTCGGTACGGATGTATATCGACTACAGGGCTCTAAACAGCCTCACGATCAAGAACAAGTACCCACTGTCGAGGATCAATGATCTGTTCGATCAGTTGAGCGGAGCGAAGGTATTCTCCAAAATTCATCTGAGGTCAGGTTACCATAAAGTGAAGGTGAAGAAGGAGGACATTCCGAAGACAGTATTCAGGACACGGTATGGCCAGTTTGAGTTTATGGCAATGCCGTTTGGGTAAACTAATGCCCCGACGGTATTCATGAACTTGATGAACAAGGCGTTCCACCAGTACTTGGACAAGTTCGTGGTGGTGTTCATCGACGACATCTTGGTATATTCAAAGACCCCAGAGGAGCACGAGGAGCATCTGAGAGTGGTTCTGGAGACTCTCAGGAAAGAGCATCTTTACGGCAAGCTTTCGATTGCGAGTTTTTTTTGGATTAATTTGATTTTCTGGGTCATGTTGTGACTGAAGATTGGATCTCAGTAAACCCGAAGATGGGATCTTGAAAACTGAATACATGTTAACATTTTTACATTGCTTTCAAATGTGTAGTTCAATTTCAGATCTAATATGTAATGTTGAACTAAACTAAAAGATCGAACCCTTTATTTCAAGTTTTAACCCATGTGCACTTGACACTCTACACTAATGCTCACAACTGCCATGAAAACCTAACCCTTCATCTCTATGTTATGTTCATATAGCTATATATATATATATATATATATATATATATATATATATATATATATATATATATATATATATATATATATATATATATATATATATATAGTTTTGTATATATGTTATAATGTATGTAGATGCATAATTAAATCTCTACCTCTCTATATATATCGTGATTGGATTTTAATGCTATTGACTTTCGTTCCTTAAACTTTTGATTTTGATTTTTTTAAATAGTACCCCTTTATATTTTATTTATTATTTTGATAATTACCAGTTCTCAGATAGAATGATAGACTGCCTTACAGCCTTGATGAATGTTGTTTTTTATTATTTCCAGTATGGCACCCATGACCCGAGCCCGTCGTCTGAGAGCCGCTGCAGCTGCGGGTATGACTAGGCGCATGGTCCCACCTCCTGTTGCTCAGGAGGTAGTGACCCCTCAGGCTGACCTAAGGGTAGTGGCACCTCCCGCCATCGAGGAGGTATTATCATCCTCACCAGAGATTTTCTCCCCACCACATGTTAGTCAGGAGAGAGCTGCAGTCTCATCTGAGACCAAGAGTCCTTCACTGTCTCCTCCTCTGCCTCCAGGAGCGGTACCCCATACCATACCCTCGACATGTTTGTTTTCTGACGGAGCTCAGATATCCAGACTTCTCCGGGATGTATTGGAGGCAGAGAGAGTTCAGGCTGAGATCCTGAAGGAGCAGGGCCGCGGGATCCAACTGTTGTGGGATTTGGTACATTCAGAATGAGAGCCTACTTCTAAGAGGCCGACGAGCAGTGTATACCCGAAGCCCCGTGAGCACCCAAACTATCAGCCTAGACCAGCCTACCCAGTCCAGACTCCTGTTCAGCAGAGGCCAGCTGAGAGAGTGTCTACCTGCACTTTCTGTAAGAAACCTGGACATGTATGGGGCTACTGTAGGAAGTGAAGAGGGGTGTGCCTGTTATATGGGTCATCTGCACACATGCTGCAAGACTGTCCTGCTGCACTTATCCCAGCCAAGACTCCGCCTTCGGGAGGGAGTTCCAGCCACTAGACCTAGTTGGAGGTGAGTCCTTGACCTATATCTTAGCCAGCCTTTGATAATTGCTGCACCCTACCATATTGTTGTATGTTTTGATACATTATGATTGATTTTGATCTAATATGACTAGAATGGTTAGATGAGACCTCAGACTGATACCACTTACCAAAATCCTACATGTTATCCTTCCAATTGCATGATTTAAATAAGTTCTCTTTTGACCTTAGAGACTGGTTGACTTAGAGCCTAACCATATTATTGGGATACTTAATTGTCATTTTAGCCTAGAGGGTATTTTGTCATTTTTAGGGTTATTTAAATTTAATATAATTTATTTGAATTCATGATTTATTTTGAGTTGATTTGAAGGATGGTTGAATAGGTTGACTTTGACTAGTGTTGACCTTGGTGGACTGACCAATTAGTTAATCCTAGTCATGACCACTTGGTTAGAGTGTGTAACCCTAGCTTGACCTAAGTTAGTGATATTTAACTCATTAGAATTTATTAGGAAGAATTAGGATTTAAATGGAATAGAAAATGGCTTGTGATTTCACAAGTCATGACTTATGACTTTAGCCTTAAAGGCCCAAAGCCCAACACCTAGTGAAACCTAGCACTAGCCCAGCCTTGGCCGGCCCCTTAGGTCTTCCCCTCCCCTATTTAATGCTTCTAGAAATTAGGGCTAGCCTCCATTAGGAATATTTGCAAGTTTTAGAAAGAGGTGAGTCTCCATCTTCATTAAATCCTAGAAATTCCATTTCAATTCCTTTTCCACCCAAACCAATTGCAATAGGCTCTAAGTTTAGTTTACTTGCTGTTGTTATTGAGAAATTTCAGGGGAGAAATAATTTGAAGGAGTTTGGTGGCTTGAGGAGCCACTTTCATTTGGAGCTTTTTGAGCCTTTGCACACCCATAGGTAAATTCAATTCTACACCATAAAATGTTGATTTTATTACATATCTAGGAAGCCCTAGGCCTACCCTAGCTGTAGGTGTAGCTAACCCTAGGATTCATGTCCAATACGTGTCCGTATCGGACACGTATCAGTATATGTATATAGGTGTTTGATGAAATGTCCGAAAGGGCATTTCGATTTGTTTTTAGGAATGTAATTGAATAGGAATTAGGGTTTTAACCTCGCTTATGGTTTTCCTTTGCTCTGAGCACATTTTGGTGTCGTCTGGAGTCACCACAGACACACGAACACGCAGGTGCACGCGCAAGCGCGCGGGCACTGTAGCTGCCCTGATGCTCGGGGCTGTTTGCGAGCAGCATACGAGACTTCGACACATAATACTTGACACACACGAAGGGGCGACCACCGACACCACGTGTGTCAAGTTGCACGGCCTCTCGTGTCGTGTCAGACACGATATCACGCGTGCACATGGTGTGCACTGTGCGTATCAGTGTACTGTATAGGTTCACTTTGATTAATCCAGTTCTAAATGCTTTAATTAGTGATTTTAATTGTTAATTAGGCCCTATACATGATTAATGATCTATGGTTAATTAAGTTTATATATTAGAATAGGTATTTGATGAGGAATTGGTTTCGAACGTTGGGTAAATGGAATTTGGCTGATACATTCTGATACTTGTATCTTTTAGATTCCTAAACATTTAAATTCCTGTTTATTTGATTTTTTCCACTGTTAAATGTTACCCACATATCATTGTTCATGTTTAGTTTTATATTACAATTTGAATTTGGGTTTTGGTGTGTTAATGGAATTTGGACATGTGAGTTGATTTCGAAAATTCTGTTAACCGATACTTTGGTTTCTTCCTATTTTAAACTGAGAAATTGGTTCCTTCTTTTACATTACATGAGTGAATGAATGTTTAGTTATGGTTCATGTCAACTAATAGCTAAACCTGAGAATTTGTTCTCCAAATTATCCTGAACTGATTTCCATTTCTTTTTACACTGTTTCATTCCTAAAAACCTGAGAACAGTTCTTTCTACACTATTTTTTTTATACACCACACACACAGGTACACACATGACCCTCTGCACATTGACACTAATTTTAGTATAAATTACTATGTTAATTCCTATACAAATGTGTTAGACTACTATTAGTTATATTGTATTTCAAATGGTTGCAATGGGATATTTGGTTTTGTTGAGAATGTAATAGCTGATTGGGGTTGAATAATTCTCTTAAAATATGCTTAACTGAGGTTGAATGGTTATTCATTCTAATTTACTGAATTCCTAAAAACTGAGTGTTCCCATTTCCCTCTTAGCTGAGATTTTAATTTCTCTTTCCTTTTTGAAATGCTGCTAAACCTGAGAATTGACTCTCTAGATATCATGAACTAATTTCCTTTTTCCTTAACTATAACTGAACTATTTCCATTCCTAAATCAATAATTTTCCTATTCACTGTTTTCCTTTCAAAACTTGAGATTATTTTCCAGACTTCTTATTGATTTATTAGCACACTGTTGACTGATTTGGATTGGGTTAGTTGCCAATGTATTTGGGCTTCGAATGTTCAACTGATATTTGGGTGTTAGCTAACTGAGATTTTGATTTCCATTTCATTACACTGTAATAGAACTGATTTTCCATGCATTTCCTATTCCCAGGTTGCCTAGTACTGCACTATTTTTTTTAATGTACACCCTCACACTCTCAAGCCTAACACACACACACACATGCCATATCACACACCCTATCATGTATCCTACACACATGTCTTCATTCACACATGCCACCACCACATCCCTTTCCTATTTCTCCATGTATATATATTTGTGTAACATATATATATATATATATATATATATATATATATATATATATATATATATATAAAATATATATATATATATATATATATATATATATATGTATTTCTATATTAGATATAATATATCAATATGTCTATCCTATATTATAGTGTATTATATATTAGATATATTTTGATTTGTGTATGTGATTTATGGTTTGGTTATATGCATGATATTGCCTAATAGCCTAATAGCCTATAGCCTAGGCTCTTAGCCTATGGGTGTATCTGTGTGTCAGTTTAGAGTCTAGTTAGACTTGTGTAGCCTTGTTAGACCTAGAATAGACTAGTTAGACTAGTATAGACTTGTTTGACTTAGGTTTGACTTGGTTGACCTAGGTTTGACTTCTAGGGTTGACCAGAGTTGACCAAGAGTTGACTTTGGCCTAGATTGACCTAGATTCATGTAGAATGCATTAACTTGCATCTTATTATCATTTTAGACTTATAGTGACTTGTACTGTTCTATAGGAGACAGACACCACTCCTCGGACAGTATATATTTTCCAGATTCTTAGGATACAGGCGAGTACATTTTCTGATCATTTCATATCTTGTTTAGGATTATATTCCTGCTTTAGATTACTTTACATGATGCTGACACGTTGGTAACACGGATTAGTACTATATAGATCTTGTTGTGCGATGTTATTCCCTTAGCGAATACATCGGGTATTCGTGTTTGTGTACTTTATCGTGAACATCGTGTACTCCTTGTATTCATGATATTCGTGTACGAAACATGTGAATCGTGTATAATCATGTATTCACATGACCTTCGTGTACAATAACATAACTTAGCTAGATCCTTGTGTATTGATTGGGGCGGGGGAGTAGAAGTGGTTATGTATTCAATCCAGTAGATTACTCGTGTACAAACCTCTGTAGATTACTCGTATACAACATCGTGTCGTTTACATAACCATCTTGTGCTCTGAATCACTAGCACTGTTAGTTCTCTATATACTGTAGCTATTTACTTACAGTCTTTCTCTTTTTATCATGTTATTTCTTCAGTTTCATGTATCTTACTCTCTAGCATGTTTATATTTCCTAACCTGTTATGATTTTGTTGAGATGTACTGTACTCGCTCCTATCCTGACTGGACCTGTTAAAAATTTTACAGTGAATAATGAGGCTCTGGTGTCTACCCCTCATGGTGCATCTTTAGACAACACTTGTGACTTGGACCCACTAGCAGTTGATGACACTCCCCTAGATTAGGATGTCTTTATTATCTTTCCTGGATTACTGTATTGAGATTCTGAGATGTTATTTGGGATATGTATTTTTATTTAGACACTTAGAATTCTGGATTGTATCTCTGTAATTTCTTCTGTTCTGGATATTATCTATCATTCTATTTTATCGTATTCTACCTTAGATGTGATTGAGATATATTCTGTTATGTCACCCCCATTTGGGGAGTATAACTGTTATTACCTTTAACTGTTAGATGTTGTGACCTAGGACAGCGTTCTACCGCCGACACTGCGATGTAGGCTGGGCGTTGTTACGTACTCGTACCCTCACAGTGGGTGCGAATCGTGACACATTTTTAGTGGTGGCCCATGCAGGTCGAGTTTATGTAGTGGTATTCGAACTAGAGTATCACTACAGCCTGCAGTAGAATTAGGATATTTTTGAAGGTACTCAATCACAGTTAGGATTCCTTGAGAGATTCCTGGGACGACCCTTGAGAATCTTATTTAAACTTCAATTTGAATTATTTTCCTTATTTTGTTGCTCTCACTCCCTGATTACTGAATTTGATTTTGTTGGATCGTTGTTGATTTTGATTTTTCTATCGAGATAAATTTTAAGGCCTGAGTTACGATATTTTTCTGATAACATATGTTGACGGGAATACAGGGATGGTAAAACGTCTACTTGATTATGGAACTTATAGTTTATCGCAGCCATATTAGTTGGCATGGCAGAAACATAGAGACCTGACTTCGGATGTACGTATCTTGGTTATTACATTTGGAATTTCTCGCAGCTATACTAGTCGGCATAGCGAGATATCCAGACGACATGATTATAGAGGTGCATACCCTAGTTATGGAATCTATCGTTTATCACAGCCTTGCTTACTGGCATGGCGAGGACTCTGAGTAAAATGATTTTAGACAGACGTATATGATTATCAGATTGTATCTCGAGAAGGTTTTTAAATATATCATCTCTATCGTACCATTCTGTTGTTATAAATTGTATTCCATCATCAAATAACTTAGGAGTAGGAGTAGCTTAGCGGTTATTATAAATCTTGTGTAACCTCTCGCTATAAAATTCTTCCTAATACAATGAATCGATGATTTTGCTAGACCTTAACTTGGATTGATATTATAACTCTGGTTTCAAAATGGTTCTTTCTTTTAAACAGATAAGCAGAACAGATTTTATCATTATTTTTTTCTTGCCATTATTTCTTGTATTACCTTAAAATATATAAATATAGTGGACACAGATGCTTGTCTTACACATATGCATGCTACACTTGATTACCAACCTATCTAAATGCATATTAATATGTTGATGTTAATTTCTCAAAATTCCAATAATTCTAATATAGGACAGTATCGGTGATTAGTTCTCTGTTTTCCAGATTAAATTCATAAATTAAATGTAAATTTTATGTTATTAGTTTTGTTCACATCACTGCACATGTATGTTACATACAGGGTTTCAAGTCTTAAAGAAAATTGGTTGAGTTTGGTTGAGTTTTGTGTTGAATTTGTCAAATCTGAGACTGTGTACATAATAAACCTTTAACCCTGGATTCCAAGTGTTTTGTTCAATTTGCAGTTTTAAATTGTAATGTTTTGAGCCGTATACAGTGTTGTGTGTAGGTATATAATGTTAGGTTTCATACTCTTACATGTTAGGTTGTGGTTGTGGTGAACATTGAGTTGGTTTTGATGTTCGAATTTCTCCAAAATCTTAAAAACTGAATACATGCTAACATTTTTACATTGCTTTCAAATGTGTAGTTCAATTTCAGATCTAATATATAATGTTGAACTAAACTGAAAGATCGAACCCTTTATTTCAAGTTTTAACCCATGTACACTTGACACTCTACACTAATGCTCACAACTGCCATAAAAATCTAACCCTTCATCTCTATGTTATATATATATATATATATATATATATATATATATATATATATATATAAAATAAATAAATAAATATATATATTTATTTATTTATTTTACATATATATATATATATATATATATATATATATATATATATATATATATATATAGTTCAGTATACATGTTATAATGTATGTAGATGCATAATTAAATCTCTACCTCTCTCTCTCTATATATATATATATATATATATATCGTGATTAGATTTCAATGCTATTGACTTTCGTTCCTTAAACTTTTGATTTTGATTTTCTTAAATAGTACCCCTTTATATTTTATTTATTTTTTTGATAATTACCAGTTCTCAGATAGAATGCTAGACTGCCTTACAGCCTTGATGATTGTTGTTTTTTATCATTTCCAGTATGGAACCCATGACCCGAGCCCGTCGTCTGAGAGCCGCTGCTGCTCCGGGTATGACTAGGAGCGTGCTCCCACCTCCTGTTGCTCAGGAGGTAGTGACCCCTCAGGCTGACCCAAGGGTAGTGGCACCTCCCGCCATCGATGAGGTGTTAACATCCTTACCAGAGAGTTTCTTCCCACCACCTGTTATTCAGGAGAGAGCTGCAGTCTCATCTGAGACCAAGAGTCCTTCCCCGTCTCCTCCTCTGCCTCCAGGAGCGGTACCCCATACCATACCCTCGGTATATTTTTATTTCCTGACGGAGCTCAGATATCCAGACTTCTCCGGGATATATTAGAGGCACAGAGAGTTTAGGCTGAGATCCTGAAGAAGCAGGGCCGCGGGATCCAACTGCTGTAGGATTTGGTACATTCGGGAGGAGAGCCTAGTTCTAAGAGGCCGACGAGCAGTGTATACCTGAAGCCCCGTGAGCACCCAGACTATCAGCCTAGACCAGCCTACCCAGTCCAGACTCCTGTTCAGCAGAGGCCAGCTGAGAGAGTGCCTACCTGCACTTTCTGTAAGAAGCCTGAACATGTATGGGGCTACTGTAGAAAGAAAAGAGGGGTGTGCCTGTTATATGGGTCAGCTGCACACATGCTGCGAGACTGTCCTGCTGCACTTATCCCAGCCAAGACTCCGCCTTCGGGAGGGAGTTCCAGCCACCAGACCTAGTTGGAGGTGTGTCCTTGACCTATATCTTAGCCAGTCTTTGATAATTGCTGCACCCTACCATATTATTGTATGTTTTGATACCTTATGATTGCTTTTGATCTAATATGACTAGAATGGCTAGATGAGACCTCAGACTGATACCACTTACCAAAATCCTATATGTTATCCTTCCAATTGCATGATTTAGATAAGTTCTCTTTTGACCTTGATTGTTTGGGTTGGACCTAGAAGGGGTACGATCATCTTAATTTTGAGGACAAAATTTTTCTAAAGTGGGTAGGATTGTAACACCCAGTTTTCCAAATGAGAGTAATTTTGAAATTTTACAATTTTAGTCTTTTAATAATGATAATTAAATCATGATATGATTTTTGGTAATTTTTAAATCATTTTAAAACTATTTTAAATCATGACTTCAGATTTTGGTGTTTTGATAGTGTAACCTTGGAGACTGGTTGACCTAGAGCCTAACCATATTATTGGGATACTTAATTATTATTTTAGCTTAGAGGGTATTTTGTTATTTTTAGGATTATTGGAATTTAATATAATTTATTTGAATTCATGATTTATTTTGAGTTGATTTAAAGGATGGTTGAATAGGTTGACTTTGACTAGTGTTGACCTTGATGGACTGACCAGTTAGTTAATCCTAGTCATGACCACTTGGTTAGAGTGTGTAACCCTAGCTTGACCTAAGTAAGTGATATTTAACTCATTAGAATTTATTAGGAAGAATTAGGATTTAAATGGAATAGAAAATGGCTTGTGATTTCACAAGTCATGACTTGTGACTTTAGCCTTAGAGGCCCAAAGCCCAACACCTAGTGAAACCTAGCCCTAGCCTAGCCTTGGCCGACCACTTAGGTCATCCCCTCCCCTATTTAATGCTCCTAGAAATTAGGGCTAGCCTCCATTAGGAATATTTGCAAGTTTTAGAAAGAGGTGAGTCTCCATCTTCATTAAATCCTAGAAATTCATTTCAATTCCTTTTCCACCCAAACCAATTGAAATAGGCTCTAAATTTAGTTTACTTGCTGTTGTTATTGAGAAATTTCAGGGGAGAAACAATTTGAAGGAGTTTGGGGGCGTGATTCTTCTTTACAGATGTTATATCGTCGTTCTTATGACGGACTTTTGCTGTGTTGTCTCTCTGAGAGTGAAGCTAAGCAAACACTCCGTTAAGCTCATGATGGTGTCTGTGGTGTCCATCAATCGGGTCCAAAATTACAAGACCGTATCCGAAGAATGGGATATTATTGGCCTTCCATGATAGCATATGTTGTGGATTATGCCAGACAGTGTAAAGCATGTCAGATTCATGCTGATTTTATACATCAACCATCTGAATTCTTACATCCTACAGTGGCTTCTTGGCCTTTTGAAGCTTGGGGCATTGATATTATTGGTCCGATTAACCCTTCTTCTGTCAAGGGACGTCGATTTATCCTATCCATAACGAATTATTTCTCTAAATGGGCGGAAGCGATTCCTCTTGTTGAAGTGAAAACATCAAATGTGGTTAGCTTCATTAAACACCATGTCATTTATCGTTTTGGGATTCCCTGACGGATAATTCATAACAATGGACCACAATTTGCTAGTCAGACATTTTATCGGTTCTGCGATAAGAATCGAATCCAAAATTTGACTTCTACAGCTTATAATCTAGCTGCTAATGGTTTAGCTGAAGCTTTCAACAAGACAATCATAAAACTTCTCAAAAAGTTCGTCTCTTCTAATAAACGTGATTGGAATGAGAAACTTGGAGAATGTTTATGGGCTTACCGAACGACGGTCCGAACTCCTACTGAATTTACACCATTTTTACTGGTTTACGGATGTGAGGCTGTTCTCCCACTGGAAATCCAGATTCCATCTCTTAGAATAGCCATTGCTAATGAGCTAACTACAGAGAATAATGATCTCTTACGACTCCAAGAACTCGAAGGATTGGACGAGAAGCGTCTTCAAGCGCAACAGCACATTGAGCTATATCAAGCCCGCATATCTCGAACTTTCAATCGTAATGTTAAAGAGAGGGTATTTAAAGTTGGTGAGCTAGTTCTAACTGTTCGAAGACCGATGGTGATGACTCATAAGAGTAAAGGAAAATTCCAAGCAAAATGGGAAGGTCCTTATGTAGTCGAAACAGTCTTCTCCAATGGTGCCTATAGGTTGTCTAAACCTAATGGAGATCTGCTCATGATGCCGATCAATGGCAAATTCTTGAAGAAATATTATGTTTGAATTTCTTCTTTATTCTCCAGCTACCAATGTTTGGTTAAGCTGATTACTTGTCTCCTAAAAGAGAATTTTGGATCTTCTGTCTTGTCAGCTGATTAAAAAGAGAGATTTATTATTTATCATGTTCTCTGAATAAATATTAAGTCTACTTCTTTTCCTATCTATCATATCCATTTGGCCTCTGAATAGATATTAATATATTTTTCTTTGAGTTGTTACGATCTGTCACGTTCATATTACCTCTGATAGTATCATATGCTCTAAACAGAAAACGAGATTCATTATCTACCATGTTCATATTACCTCTGGATAGATATAATTTATTGAGTTTAGAAGACTTGTTATGTCAATATTACCTCTGATAAGTGTTTTCTGTCTCATATCTATTGTTTACTTTCAAAATAAATGATAGGGTCACAAAATGAATATTTTATTCATTTCTTGTAAACATTACAGAATGAAAAAAAAAGATAGAAGATTACAAAAAATTCTTTATATGCCTAAGGCGGAGTAGAGACATCCTCAAGCAATTTTTGTAGCTCCACTAGACATTTTTCACGAGAGTTCAATACATTCTTAGTAGCTACAGAGCGTCGAGCTTCAGGAGTGCAAATATGAGAAAGTCCAGCAAAAGTGACTATCATATTATCCTTGGCTTCGTCAAGGGTTTTGATGGTAGCCTCAGCTCCGAAGACTTGTTCCTCCAAGATTAAGCTTTGTGTTAGACGTTGGTCTCAAGCTATGATCATCTGCTCCTTCTCCGCCTTCAAGCGAGCCAGCTCAGCCTCGGCTTCGCGAATTCTATCATTTTGTTGATGAATTTTTATATTCGAAGTTTCATAGGCTTCTCTCTGGATATCCAGTTAAGGCTTAGCTTCAGCCAAAAAAGCTTTTTCTTTAGCCACCTTGATGCTGTAATCATGGAGAGCTTCATTAAAAGTAGTCTCCCGAGCGAGGTATTCAGCTGATAAAGCATCATACTCCTCTTAGATGAGGCTTTCAGTAGTTTCACTTGACAGCCTTAGATATTCTCTAATGGGCTGTTCAAGTTCTTCCACAACCTTCTCCAGCGTCGCTGCTCTCGCTGCATTGTTGAACATGGCGACGTTCTTGATAGTAAGAGTAATAGCCGCCTTCAAGCTTTCATAACTGAGGCCCTTCTTCAGGACCATGTTGATTAGAGCTGCCAGAGTCTTGTAGAAAGTTTCAGTATGAATCTCAACTAAGAGATTCATTTTTGTATTTAAGCTCGGTGTTGCGGCGATGTCTACCAGATCTCTTCTCGGAAGACTAGGAGCAGATGTTGTTGCTGTGGTAACAGACTGAGATGAAGCTATTATTGTCACTGCTACCATGGCCAACTGATTTCTAGAAGCTTCAGGAACAGTGTCTTCAGCACTTGTTACTCCAGCCATTTCTGGAGTCGAAACTACTTGAGTTTCGGTGGCGGTGATTGATGCGGGTGGAATGGTAGTTATGGTAGCTGGCTCCGGTTCAGATACTGTCTCCTTAGAAACTTGTACTGGATCAGTAGCAATAACTGAGTATATTATTACAACTTCTCCAGCTTCAGTTGATGGGTCGACTATATCCTCATCACCTTCATAAGCTACTGGTTCTCCAGGCTCTGGGACTTCAGTTTCTTCATTGAAGTCTATTTCTTCCTCAGCAGCCGCTTCATCATCTACAGTGGGTTCTACTGCAGTTTGTTCTTTATCTCCACCCTCAGCAGGAGGAGACAATTCGGGTTGAGCCTGTATTACGGGCTCTTGTTGTGCCTCCATAGATGGAGGACATTCTTCTGGAGTAGAGTCTTCTTTTGAAGAAGAATCCTCTTCCTCAGACTCCGTATTTTCCTCATAAATATCTTCTTGAGGAGGAGGAGGAACCAAAGACTTTGTTGTAATGACGATGCCTATAAATTAAACAAAACAAATTAATATACAAAATCATAATACATAATCTTGTATAGATTTTGTGTGATATATATTTACCTGGAGTAGGGACAGAACGTGCCAAGTACGTGTCATAGACCCCCTCCCAGTCATCATCATCAAAAGTAATAGCTGGTTCATCTGATGGGATGATCTCTCGATCAATAGTGTGTGGAGTGGCAGCATTTTTAGTAGCTTGCGTCTTTTGTGGCAAAGACAAGTGAAGGGATGAGTTGAGGCGTCCAGGAGATAAAACACCCGCACCTTCCGTTGATGTTGTCGGTTGAGATGCAGAGGATCCTTCTCCAGGATGAGCTGAAGAAGATGCCAGATGTTGCGGCTCATCGATCGGAGTGTCACTCTCTGGGGTAGCAGCTCTTGGTCTAGAAGGCCCTTTGACGGTAACCTTCTTCTTCTTCTCGGGGAGGGTCTTCTCTGGAAGAGTAGCAGCTGCACCTTGCTTTCGTTTTCGGGTCTTGCCAATAATGATTGGTTCCGCAGCTGTTTCCCCAGCACCCGTAGGAATGACCTCCAGATACTCATCTGGAATAGCAGCGTCATCGGGTATGTGTGGAAATACCCTGACTGGCTCTTCAACATTCCCTTTCCTGGGCCATCTTAGACTCCCTTTCAGGTTGTAGCCATGGGCAAAGGAGTGGATTGATGCATAAAAACGAGCATACGTATGAAGTATACGTAGCTCGGCCGTGCTGGTAGCAGTCGATACTCTGAATTTAGCACCAGTACAAGCGGTAGTAAAGTATCTCCAGGCTCTCGCACCATCAATTAGCTTCCCATGATGGTAGAAGCTAGTGGAGGGATTGCCAACATGAAGTTGGTCGTATCCAAACTGGCGAGCGAACCGACTTGGTAGATATGGTTCAAATGCACAACTGTCTTCATTCCTATACATCAGATGTGAGGATCTGATGCATTGTATCCGTTTGAGAACTGGCACAGGCAATGAAGTCCTCCCTTCTACTTTATCTTCAAACTGTACGCCGAGGCAGTCGGCTGGAACTGGCGGTCTTGTACAGAAGAAGTTCCATCCATGGGGATAGTTCAGCACTGCTCGGGTGTCTGCCACGGTAGTTGCTATCCATGTGGCTTTGTTGTATTTTTGGAGGAAGACCTCCATATTATCTCCAGGGCCCGGTGACAACAAACTGCAATTATGATGCAGTAACCAGCCCATCAAATAAGTGTAGGGCATCTCTACCCTAGGAAAATTCTTTCGGTGAGGGGCATTATTGATTAGTTCCTCACCGAAAGTCCGCAAACCTGCGTTTATTCGGCACACCATTGCCGATAACAGGTTGATTCTGGCCTTAAACACCAAACGTACTGTCGGCCACAGTATGTTTCGGTGAATTCTATCTAATGTGCTGATCCCGGGCACAACCCATCTTCGCAGCCACAAAGATAGAAAGCCTGCCAACAAGGCTTCCCTCGAGATCTTCTGGCTACCATGCCTCAGATGACTCAAAGTTTCAGTCTCCGCAGGGATGTTTTCGGTCTTTTTGGACAGATACTGATCCGGAGATTTATATGAGATTATTAAACCATTGATCAGATCTGAAGGGATTATCGAACAAGGGTTGATGGTTGGAGCCTTATTTTCTTGAAATCTTCCCTTCTCGTTCTTGGCTATCCTATTCTCATGGTAGAATAGATAAGTTGTCTATTTAGTAGTATATGCCAAGTGAGACCCGCTGTCGTACATACTGGTGCAAATTAAGTAGTGGCACATGAGCTCTTGGTAGACCTCAACCAATCGAGGATTTTTCTCTCTGATTTCTGCCAGTTCTTGATTGAAGGGAACATATTCTTCATAGGGTGCTTCACCCATCGGCAGCTTCGAGATGAATTGTATCTCGTGTAGGACGAGACCCATCTCGCCTAGTGGAGTTGCAAAAGTTCCTGTTGAACTTATATACAACTCCATCAGAGCCAAGAATAGGTTACTATTCATCGGTATGCCTTGGCTCGTAGAGGCTACTGCTTCATACCGACTAATGGCTTCCAAGTATGTCTTGAAGTTCTTCATGATCCAAGCACTGAGCTGGATCCAGTTCTTGTTATAAGGTGACAGCCACCCTGGTAGCCTAGGGTTGGCCTGAGGATATAATACTGCAGCCCTTATAAACTTATTTATGAACATTTTGGTCTGCACAGGCTGAATCAGAGCAGAATCTTCACTTGGTGTGAACCCAGGTAATAAACCAGAGAAAGGGACAACACTACCACTGGGAACACTGACGTGATACCCCATATCGTTGGCTCCATACCTCTTGAAGATGATTTTGCCCGGCCTACCATGACTGCTGGGAGTCAGGTTCCATAGCATCTGTCGGGGATGGATGGCATGGACAAATGCCGATAAGGGATGATCCCTGTCCACGTCGGGAAGATACATCGCCCTCTCCCCAAACTTGAACACCCAAGCCTCTTTCTTCGGGTGTGTTTGTGATTTGAAGTCTATCGCATCCCCGAATAAGAAGGTTGCCTTCAAAAAATTTTGGTCATCTAGTGATACCAACACTTTTCCATCTATCAGGGACAGTAGCATTCTGTCCCCTTGAGCAGCTATCAACTGTGCTCTCTCTGCAGGATATTCCGGATTCGACTGGGGAAACTCCACGTAGGACAAATTCTCCAAGTAATTTAAACCCACCATACTAGCTGGCAAGCCAAATATTTTTGCAAGTGGGTGAATTTGCAAATCCACTACCAAAAGAAAAAGAAAAATCAAGTTAGTGAAAATCTAATTTAAAATTTTTACGCAGATGATTTGGTCTGAGTTTTACGCATAAAGATTAAAGACTCTGACTATGCAAATTTTACGCTTATTAAAGTTGATAAAAACTTTTAAAGTGTAAAAATTCTTTGTTTTACGCAAAGTCTTTTCACTTGTAAAATTTTACGCTGGCACGTATTAACGTGAGCGTATTTTTGATTTTTACGCTAGCATGTATATACGTGAGCGTATTTTATTTTTTACGCTGGCAAGTATTGATGTGAGCGTATTTTGATTTTTACGCTGGCACGTGTTGACGTGAGCGTATTTTGAATTTTACGCTGGCACGTATAGACGTGAGCATATTTCAATTTTTACGCTGGCACATATTGATGTGAGCGTATTTTGATTTTACGCTGACACGTATAGACGTGGGCGTATATTTTTAATTTTACGCTGACACGTATAACGTGGGCGTATTTTGTTATCTCAGTTTTTTTACGCTGACACGTATAACGTGTGCGTGAAGTGAAAAGCTCGAGTCTTCTTCTCCGACGAATTCACGGCCGAAGTTTAGTGCTCTACCTTTTATTGTCGGAGCTACGACGGGGTTGCTCTTTCGGGGCGTCGCTGATGATGGGACGGTAGTTTTTGTGCGATCGGCCGACGATGAATCGGCGGCGATCTTCTTGCCTTGCTGCCGGCGGCGGTCTTGCTCTTGGGGGCCATGGATTCAGATCGAGATTTCAAAGCAAGAGAGAGAATAAAGAAGTTCGGGATTGCAAGAGACGAGTAAAGTTCTCTATGTACTCGAAAAGCTCTATTTATAGAGAAATTTTGAATCGGTTCAAATTTCCTAAATTTACGCTGACGGTTGGATATCTCGACTTTTACGCGGACCGTTGACCGTTGAGTATCCCCAATTTTACGCTGACTGTTGAATATCCCAGATTTTACGCTTCTGTTCAAAGTATTTTAAATTTTGAAAATATTTGAAAACTTTGAAGGAGATCTTGTAGGAGCGTAAAAAGTGCTTCATGGACTAAGTCAAAGAAGTTGAGAACTTTACACAAATCAAACAGAATAAAACTCTACTCGAGTTACTCTTTACGCGAGCTACTTTACGCGAATGCTATCCGCTGAACTTTACGCGAAGGACAGGTTGTCAGGCTGCATTTAATGTGTGTGATTCTTGTTCTGACACAATGATTTTCTGACAACAGGATTGCACAGAAGTCGAGAGGATTTGATTTACACTAAACCCAATACTGTTGTTTAGTGTGCAGATGGGCTACTTTACGCTCAAGAGATTGCTTCTTTTACGCACGAGAGCTATTCGAGCTTTTACGCTCAAGGCTGTTGTGTGCGTAAAGTTTATTTGAGCTAATTTTACGCTAAAGGCTATTTTTAGCCACTTTACGCGGGAAGTTTATTTTGGGCTATTTTACACCCAATCTTTTCTGGCTACATGAGAACGTGATCTGCTTACGTGGCTTTCATGCCACACTTATAGAGGAATGTGTGTACGTGAACTCCCTATTTTTGTTGAAGTAATAGGACACGTGTCATCATGCATAGAGGATGATTTTCATCGTGGGTGACAGTTACTCGCGTAGAGACCCAACTTTGTTGCTTTTTACGCACAAAGGGTCTAGTCTATAAATAGACTTATTTTTAACAAAGACAACATCAAGAGATTAGAGGAGATACAGGAGAGGAGATTCTGAGAAAACTCATACTTTCAGAGTGATATTCCCAGAAGCATTTCTTCAACTTTTTCTCAAGAACATGGTGAAGCAAAGCAGGAAAGCATTCGACTGTGCCATCAGTGCCGTTTCTCGATACCTTTCTGGTGACTTAGTTCTTCTGATTGTTCGTCTTCTTCAAGCAGTTTTCTTCATCATCATCGTATGGTCCAAGGAACAAAGTGATCGCTCTCAGATCAGACTTCCATAGCAATACTTTCCAGAACAACTTATACTTTTTTGTACTTTTCTAGTTTTCTTTCAAAAGCCAATTTTAGGCATTTTGTTAAGTGAAACATCGAGCAATCTCAATCCCAAGAAAGTACCAAAGAAGCCCAAGGTCCTTCACCTCGAATTTCTTGCCAAGCTTTCCTCTGAATCGGGTGATCTCCTGCTCATCATCTCCTGTGATAATCATATCGTCCACATACACCGTAAGCATGGTGATATGGCCTCCACTCCGATGGAATAACACATTATGATCAGCATTGATCTGGCGATATCCCATTCCTATCATCGCCCTCATGAATTTGTCAAACCACGCTTGACGAGACTGCTTCAGTCCTTAGAAGGACTTCCTCAACCTGCAGATCTACTGTCTGATTGGTACCGAATCCTGGTGGTATCTCCATGTACACCTCCTCTATTAGATCTCCATGAAGAAACACATTTTTCACATCCAGTTGGTGTACCTTCCATCCACCATTTGTTACCAGATAAATCAGGGTTGTGACAGTGCTCATCTTCGCCACTGGTGTAAAGGTCTCGTCATAGTCAATGCTGTACGTCTGACTGTATCCTTTTGCCACCAGTCGAGCTTTGTAGCGCTCAACCTGTCTATCTGGGTTCTGCTTCACTGTAAAGATCCACTTACATCCGACTCCTCTCTTCCCTTCTGGCAGTTTTACCAGCTTCCAAGTGTGGTTCTTCTCAAGAGCCTCCAACTTTTTGTGCATCGCCGTTTTCCACTTTGGATCGTTCTTGGCAACCTGCTAATTGTTAGGTACAATAATACTATCCAAAGACGCAATGAATGCTCCATGAGAAGAGGAGATATGATCATATGAAACAAACTGAGCAAGATTCCAACCATATCTAACAGGAGGATTTCCTGCATTGCTGCGAGTGGTCCTCCATACTGATAATGGTGCGGAGGAGTAGGTGTAGGAGTAGGAAGAATGATATCACCTGAAGGGGACTCTGGTGGTGGTGTAGGTGTCTTAGGAGTTGAGACGGACGCAGATAAGGGACTTGGCACTGGCACTGTAGGTACTGGTCCTGCAGTTTGTTTTCCTCTCCTGCTGCAGGTAAGTATCTCCCCCTGAGCCGTGGGCCTAACACCTCTCATCTCCTCCTCTGTTCCTCTTCACCTTTCTGCTCCTCTTCAACCGCGCCTCCATGCCACTCCTAAATCGGTCACCAGACTTTCACCAATCTCCCCCACTTGCCTCATACTTGCAGTATCAGGTGAGTTATTTTAGGTTCCTTCCAGACAGTAGTATGGCTCATACTCCCTGAAGTGAACATTCATGCTCACAAACTTCTTTTTCTCTACTGGGCTCCAGCACACATACCACTTTTGAGTCGCCGAGTAGCCCACGAAGATGTACTTCACTACTCTAGGATCAAGTTTTTCAACTGACGGTCTGTTGTCCTTAACAGAACACACGCAAACAAACACCTTCAGTGGTAGTATCCCACTATTATTTTATTGTAATATTTCACATGGAGACTTCCATCCTAGTACCTTCGAGGGCATCCTATTGATTACTTGAGTTGTTGTCAACACTGCATGCCCCCATAGACTTTGTGGGGCATTCATATCGATCATCATACTTCTTGCCACCTCCAGAAGGTGTATGTTCTTTCTTTCTACTATTCCGTTTTGTGCTGGTGTATATGCACAGGTGGTCTGATGTTGTATCCCTTGGGATGACAAGTATTCCGTAAGTGCTTTGTTGGTATACTGTACCATTGTCAGACCTCAGTACCTTCACCATTGTCCTGTACTGAGTCTGGACATGTTTATGAAAGTCCCCAAAACAGGTAGATATAACACTTTTATTCTTCATCAAATACAACCAAGTGACATGAGAAGAGCAATAAATGAAGAAAACAAAATACTTGTAACCATTCATAATAGTAATGGCGCATGGACCCCAGACATCAGAATGTATTACATCAAAAATAGACGAGCTCCTATGATCCGTACTAGCATATGAGCTCCTAGTAAGTTTGCCTAAATCACATGCATCACATACTAGTTTCTTCTTATTTGTTTTCTCATTAATAGCTGGATACAATTTACTTAATCACATGCATCACAGGTACCACAGTCCCTCATGCCAATTGCCAGTCCTAAGTCTTCGTTCCGTCTCTTTCTCCTGAAAGATCACCTTAGGAATATCAAAAGAGACAATGCATTTTAGTTAGAGGATTATAGAAGTGATGGACAAAAGACTGACTGGAAAAGATGGAGCATGCAAAATATTGGATAATTTTACTGACCAGTACAATTTATAGTACCCTTATCGATCACTAGTTGGAAAGTACCATTAGCTGTTTGAATGCTGTCTATCGATGCTAGGTGAGTGTAGGAGAAGAACTCACTAGCATTTTCTGTCACATGCCGAGATGCCCCCAAGTCGATAATACAGTCTGACGATAAGGGAAGACATAGATGCAAGGGCGAGTGAGTCGTTAGTACTTTCTGATGGATGGGCATATATGGCGGTGTTGCCTCCAGCGAAGAATGAGGTAGACGTCTCCTCGGTTCCACTCCTCATGTCTCTATCGTTCGACACTCTCTGCTTCCTCCTGAGTGCCTCTAGTATACCCATCAGTACCTGATCCTCCTCAGTAAAGGTACCACCAGCTCCCTCATCCCCGTCTGCTACCAGTAGGTTCGTTCGATGACCTCCTTGACCACCCCGTCGACCTCCGCGATCACGACCACGTCCTCCAAAATGTCCACGTCCACCGAACTGTCCACGTCCACCACCTGGATCTCCCTCCTTAGGTGGTTTGGTGCAAGCATGCCGATGATGTCCCATCTTCTTGCAGTTGTAGCACTGCCGGTTGTGCTGCCAGGGCTCTCATTTAGTTCCTGTGTCGCTTGAACTGGTAGCCGCCAGTGCTGACTTTACTTCAGGAGGGCCACCTGTCCCTGTCTGCAGCTTAATGCGAGTCTCCTCCTGGATATGAGAAGTGATCGTAATCCAACCACAGTCGCTCTAACTCTGTGGCATACTCCTACACCGTCTTCTCTTCCTGTACGGTGTCGTCGATCTCCCCCTTGATCTGGAAAACTTACAAGTTGTTCCTTACACCATCGTAGGTCCTTCTCAATTTTTCCTACACGTTCTTCACCATCTCGATGCCATCCACTGTGGCGGCGATCGGCTGGACTAAAGAATTGAGAAGCCAAATGTAGATCGTCGCGTCCTGTTGAGCTCTCGTCCTGCTCTACCGTCTCTCTTGACAGGAAATCCTCCATATTCTTTCCTACAAGGGTTCTCCTCACCTGTTGTGACCAACAAATGTTGGTAGTTGGTCAATTAAGCTTCAGATCGATGGAGGAAAGCTCCACCTTCGTCGATGTTCGTGTCGCGCTCTCACCAGCCGACAGTTTCATCATCTTCATCAACGTTGCAACCTCTGCAGGGTCCAGCTTATTGATGATCTCCTCTATCGATCCTCCTCTTCTCCGATCACCTCACACCCGTTCCACGATTCACGCTCGTCCTCTTCTTCTTCTCCTAGATCAGATTGTCTCTCTCCTATCGGATCTAGGTCTTCAATGTATAAAAGGACCCTGTGGGAGACTTCGAAAATTGCTGCTTCGCGGTGGTGGGGGCGATGGGCCGACTGACAGGTGAGTGGACGCCGTTGGACGGGTGTTACCGAGCAGCGGCTGTTGCGAGCAGCAGCAGCGGCAACAGCCGCGTGCATGGGGCGGAGGTGCCCGCAGAGCAGCGGTCGGCTTGCGTGCGAGGTGGTCGGTGTGCGGTCGTGCAACGGCTGGTGGCGGCAAGGTCTGAGTGCGGCGAGGGCGACGTGCAACGACTGGTGGCGGTGGTGCGGATGGTGATGGCGGTGACGACTGGATTAGGGTTTGGGAAAGGTGGCTTCGGCTAGGGTTTTGGTGGCTCTGATACCATGTTGAATATTTTTGTTATTATTTCATTGATAATCTCATGGCTATATATAGCCTTACAACCCTCCTTATTACATTAAACCTTTGTGGAATATCCTGTGGCAAATTCTGACATGCCAAATATACCAATAGAATATTCCAATATTCTTATTCTAATATACCAATACCAAATATACCAACAATATGTAAGCATGGAGAATAGCATCTATAATGCAAACGAGAAACATTAAATGTACTGTACATATCTGAAGAATATATGAAATCGACGTATCAGACACGAACGTAGACACGAAAATGACCCTAAAATAATAAAAGTTTGAAATGAGTTCAAACACATATACGACTTTCACCTATGAGTCCGGATAATGCAAAATACCCAAGATTCATATAAAGAAGTCCAAAATCGGGTCGAGCCCGAAAATTGACTTTTTTGCCCGGCGATGCCCAAAAGTCGGCCTGCAAAAGCCAAAAAATGAAGCCAAGTTAGTTTTGAGTTAAAAAATGACAAATTATATATGAATTTGGCTAAAACGACGTTACGGGCCTGCAAAAGCCAAAAAATGAAGCCAAGTTAGTTTTGAGTTAAAAAATGACAAATTATATATGAATTTGGCTAAAATGACGTTATGGGTCTAATGGTGATGTTAAGATTCAGAAATCGATGTTCAGATTTCAGCATGAGTATTCTATTTCAAGAATTTCACGAAAATGACAATTTTGGTTGGCCAACTTCGGCCTCGAATTTGGTCGATCAAACGATGAGATAAATTGATGGAATTAAACATGGTTATATGGGATTATATCAGCTGTGGTTGTGAATAGGTGAAGACGGTTCACCGAACGGAGTCACGATGGAGAAGATATACTCCCGCTAAGTTGACGTTTCAAAACTGGAACCAGAAAATAACGTTTAAGCATTCAACTTGGTGGTCGATTTCGACTAATCAAATGATATAAATAAATGTAAAATTTGACACGGAGGATGGGATACATACCGGGATGGATACGAAAGAATCGAACTCAAGATCCGACAGTTGGATCGTGCGGAATATACGTGCAAAGTCACTGTCCCGAACAGTTGATTCTGACTCAAAAATAGTATTGTTCGTGCATCACGTTGGGCTATGGATTTCGAAATCAATCTTTGGCGGTCGTGGATCGATGGGCTAGGTCGAAAAGTGAGTGAGGCCATCGGGGAGGGTCCGACGAACTATTAGGGGTTGGCCTCACGTCGTCGGGCTCGGGATGGAGTCTGGTTGGTGCACCAATGATGTGCGATCGATCAAGGAAAACGAACTGCACCAGTGCACTCAGCGCTATATACTGGTCGGGACTGATCGGCGAAGGCCTATCGACATCGGGCTGGTCATGGGAGGTTGTCTTAGCACGAGGCAAGGCCGGGGGGGATCCAGATGGCGAGTTGCGGTCTGCGAGCTTGGCACTGTATGCACGTGTGCCCTGGTTGGTACAGTTCTTGTGCGGCAGTGGGCGCACGCCGTCGACCACGGTGGTGCGGGGCACCGGCAAGCAACGGGTGGTCGGCCTGTAGTTAGTGATTAATACTAGCTAGGATTAAGGAATTCTAGTTTAGGGAATTATTTAGTAGTTGTTCTTCAATAATATTTCTTCGTGTGTATGTGTATATATATATATATATATATATATATATATATATATATTTTTACAAAAAAAAAATATATATATATATATATTTCCAAACTCAGCAAGTAATCATACAACATACAATCAAAGTGGTTTCCCACCCGTCAGATTTTCATAGCTATTACATCAAACTCAGGTTATGGAGGATGCCGACCGGGAGGTGGTAAGTCCCTCGAAGATATGACGATATCTTTTCCTCTACACATGCCAAACAGCAGCAGCCAGCCGTATCCTAGCGGTCTTGAACCAGACCATCCCTCCCCTTCTGCAATCACGGATCCCAGCAATAATATCCCCAATCGCCCTACCAGTGAGACCTCCGCCCAGTACACGGCTTTGCTCAGACCATATGTACCAGGACACTTTACAGGCAAAGAACAGGTGGCTCATTGATTCGTCATCCAAATCATAGAGGGCATACTTCAAATTTGGAACTTGGATCCCAAAGGAGATGAGTCTGTCCCTTGTCAGGAGGCGACCCAGAAGCAGACGATAAATACACAGTTGTATTTTCCTGGCATGGCCCTTGCACCAAATAAAATATTAATCCACAATGGTAGGATAGGAACTACGCATAAGATTGTAGCCTCTCTGGAACCTGAATTCACCCGTACTAGAACCCCCAGTCTCGCCTGGCGGATCCCAGACCCAATAATCAGCTGGCTGGGATGGATCAATCTCGATCACGCGGATAACCTCTCCAAGCTCCTCAGTATGGCGGTAGGACTCAGGACTCCAAGCTCCATTCCTGATGATATGCTGACAAGTCAGGCCCCTACCCGCCTCCCTGTGCGCCTAATCACCCATAATATCCACCAGAGACTAATGCTCTAATCAAGGGTCCAGCCATAGATCAGTCTCAACACCATCACACATGATTCTCCTGATAGATGATTTAAGAACAACTCTGTGACTTAGGATATGCTTGAAAGTCACAGAGTGATTGTTGTCGATGGTGCATCTCCAGAAGTTGCCTTGTTTCACATATCGACACTTCATCCAGTCCGCCCAAAGAGATCCCCCTTTAATGAACCTCCATGCCAGTTTTATGGCCGAGGCCTCCCTGATCGCCAATAAGGGTCAGAGACCCACTCCTCCCTCATTCCTCAGCCTACAGAGCTGCTTCCAGGAGATAGCATATAGACCCCCCTCCAGATAAAATCAGCGCAAATGCTCTCCACTTTCCGGATGGTAGCCACAGGGATCAAAATAGATTGGAGCCAGAACTGTGCCACGGTCGTGATGACCGATCTAACCAACTCTATCCGTCCTCCAAATGATAGACCCGCTGCCTGTCGCCCTTCAACCCTTCGCTGAGCATACTCTACCAGACTATGGCAGTCAATGTCCCGAGCATAGTTGACTGTCAGAGGAACTCCGAGGTATTTCACCGGAAGATCACTCTTCTCTACACCCAGAGCTACGGTACGCTCCTCCTTCCGGGGGCAAAGGGAGCTGAAGTAGACCCAGCTCTTATCTCGATTCATTTGGAGCCCAGTAAGCGCTTCCAGATCGTCGATAATCTTCGAGATCGTGTTCATACCTTCCATAGAAGGCTGTAGGTATACCAGGAGATCGTCAGCATAAATGAGATGAGTAACAGGTGGCTCGACCCTCCTGAACAGCGGGATAAGCCTACCACTATGCACCGCCATGTCCATCAAATAGGGGTACTCTATAGCAAGCATGAACAGGTAAGGAGACAATGGGTCACCTTATTGGAGTCCACGGTTGCTGCGGAAGAACCCATACGGGGTACCCTGGATGAGGACAGAAAAGGTGGGGGTTGTGATGCACTTCCGAATCCTCGCAACCCAACGATCATCGAATCCCATGGCAGTCGTCAGGTGGCACAAGAAGTCCCTATTGACCATGTCGTAGGCCTTCCTCAGATCCTGCTTCACGTAAGCCTTCTCCCTCCTGGTTTATTGAAGTCCCTCACCATATCATGCGCAAGGAGACTGTGTTCAGCAATCGATCTCCTTTTTATGAAGGCTGCCTAGTTCGGAGAGACTAAGTCCTGCATGATCCCCTCCATATGCCGGCACATAAGGTGCGTAATTATTTTGTAAAGATAATTACAGCACGCTATAGGCCTAAAGTCCGCCAGCAAAGATGCCCCTTCTTCCTTTGGCACAAGAGTCAGGAAGGTATGATTCAACTCCTTCAGCAGCTTCCCCTTGGTGAAGAACTCTTGGACCGTCTCGAAAACTAGGAACTTTATAATATCTCAGTGGCCTTTGTAGAACCTACTACTAAATTCGTCCAATCCTAGCACTTTGTTGGGATCCACCTTCATGATTATAGCATCTACCTCCTCCATAGTGACCGGGGCAAGAAGTAGACTATTCCCATAGGGAGTCACCAACCTCTTCGTAACTATATCCGGGAATGCAGACAGATAGTCAGTCTGAAAATACAACTCAGAGTAATACATGACC